>CADWAE010000281.1:0-722324 GCA_902982915.1 Phalloptychus januarius | reverse complement strand
AAAGAACCACCTGCAAGACACTGATTATTGTGTTAGCATAATAAACGCTTAACTTCTGTTGCTTCCCGTTTTTGATTCTGCATGGGGTGAAGCTACCCTCAACATGACACCTCAGGGGTCATTAATAATTTGGTATATTAGTTTTTTTGACAATATTATCTGGAAAAATTTTTTAACCCTGAATCTTTGATTTTTACTTCCTTCAGTTGCCTATTTATTTTGTTTCCTGCAAGATTTTCATTACTTTGAATTAAAATACACGTAATACTGCCTGTCAGTTTATTCAAGTTCAACTTTAGCAGTGGGAATATGTGACATTGTTTGAAAATAAAATAATTAAACTCCTCCTGAGAATGGATGCTGTGGTGCTGTGAGGAAAAGAACTGCAGCACACTTACATAAATCCAGAATGTGAATTTAAAAAAAACCCAAATTAAAAAATTATTGATTCAAACTGTAGAAATATGCAACTTCAAATAAATTGCTCCATCTGAACATTTTATTTAGATAACTGGTTAGAAAACAAAAAAGAAACTGTGGGAAATCAAAGTCCCGTGATTTTCAGCAGCAGAACTAAAAACTAAGATTCTGTCACAGCGATTACACTGAAAGTCTTAGGTAAAGTCACACAAAGCTCAAACTTTCACCTTCAAAGTTTCACCTTCACGGACGTCCTCGGTTAGTCGATCGGAGTATTAAAGTTCTGGTCGGAATAACAAACTGGGATTCTACAGTGATTATTTAGCAAAAAAATACTAAATTCATTTCAAAGTGTGAAAAAGTTAAGAATATTTATTTATTACTGAATTATTTTTTTTGAAAACATTTAAAACCTGCATGATTGCGATCTGAAGGGAAGCATCGCTGTCTTTAAAAAGTGGTCAATGATACCTTTATTCCAGGAAGGTTTTGGAATATAAATTCTGTGAAATATTCTTACAGTATACATTGAAATGTTGTCAAAGCTACCACTCACTTAGATTTATTTAGATCTAATAATTTTAGATTGGTGCAGAATAAAACATCAAGCGTAGCGGAGCGTACAATGCGAGACGACTGAAATGTCCAGTAAGAAACTGAGCCGCAGTGGGAAAATTCGGGCTTAACGAAATATTAGCATTGGACATTTTTAAGATAGACAGACAAGTTCAATTCAACATGGTTCTTTTCTAACTTGAGACTTTTAAAAACAGTTTCTTCTCTTTTTTTCTCACTATGCTGGCAGGAGAGGCTGAGAATCAGGATGCATAGAATAACAGACACAGATGTGACTGACAGACTAGAGGGCATGGAAATTCATTACAGAATGATTTATACTCCATTCTACATCTGATTGCCAGATGAATGGGACCTGCCCCGGTGCCGAGCGCGCCGTTTGATTGTAAATATAAATTAGAAACCCCTTTTAAATAAATGACCATAAAAAAAAGATGCTCCATAAATAAACCCTTGAAAGCTTTTATTTTATTTGTATTTTTTTTAAATTTAGATAAACATTTGGGATGAGCAGATGGCTCTTACCGATCCCTCGAAATGTTTTCTTTGAGTGAAAGGCATGAGTTTGACACATCAGCTAACAAAGACAAAACCTGCCTAATCTCTCATCCTCTTGCTAGCAGTTTTAAACTGTACAAGAGGACATAAGTCCACAGGACTTGGTCATCTTCGCCAACCACGACTCAATGAAAATGCCTCTGACGTGGTGAGGGGTGAGGGGCGGACTCACCATTCCCTGCTTTCGTAGTCCAATAAAATAAACATCAATTACTTTTCCTAATGAAAGACAGCTTGGGGAAACGTTTGCCACCGCAGAGGCACAGCAAACACACACTCTCAGCTGCTGTGTGTTGTGCAAGGCAAGGGCAGAACTTCCCCCAAGGGGCAGAGGACATGTGTGTTGGCTTTTTTTTTTGTTTTTACACACACACACACCCCATGGGAAACTGAAAACCAGTACAGTACCATGGGTCAGCTGGTACAAATGAGGCTCAACAAGTTAAAACACACTGCGGCTTAGCGAGACAAGCGTAGTAAATATTTGTGGGTATTTGGACTGAAGCAGTCTTGGCTAGCACAATTGTTGTCCTCGTGTGTGTTTATGTGTTTGTGTCATTTCAAATATGAAACTACACATCCCCGCGATGCGGACAGTGGCTTTCAAGGGTGTGGATACAGATAAGAAAGTGGATTTAGCTAGCATGCCACCGCTAGCCTACTACACCTCCAGTTGCTAGGCTAGCACGTACAGAGGAGAAAGCTAATGCAGCCGAAGTTGGCTTTCCCTCTGTCACATTCCTCTGCGATCTTATTCTAGGCTCCGAGCACCACAACCCACATGTGCAGCCACTGTCAGGAGCGCCGAGAGTTACGACTGCTTGCGAAGCAATGGAGTCATTCGTTTTTGGTCTGCTAGCTGTTTTTAGGTAGCGGCATGCTAGGCGGCAGCTGCATACAGTAGTTAAGTATAATCATCATGGCAACAGGGAAAATGAATGGTGTTTTAACGTATAAAACCTGTTGTAAAAGTGCCGCAAGAAACTGTTGGATTCTATCACGGATTTTTTATTTTTTTTTAAAGAAAATATGTTTTAAACCTAAGTGAAAGCAGTCACACCAAAAAAGTGCTCCAGTGGAATTTTGTCGTCTTAAAATACGCTCAGCTGTTTGTTCCTCATTTAGGACTCCTACACTCCTGTGTCAGAAATTCACTTTCAGTTAAATTTATGTGTTCAAATAGCACTGATTCAGAGCAAATGTCGCCTTAAGTAACTAAAAAAACATGTAAAAAAAAAAAAAGTTACATTTTTGGAGTTCCTAATCGAAAAAAAAGAAATCAACTTGAAATCAAAGTTTCAATTTTCTAAATCAGAATGCTTTGTGGAGTCCCAAAGCCTCTTTAAATATGGCTGCTTCACATTTAATACAGTTAATGTGGCAGGAATAAACTATTATTATTTGTCATCATCTAACAGTTTGCATCAATTGAAAATACTGCATTGCATTGCCTACATTCAAATTATTATAGCACTGCTAAATGTGAAAACATTTAGAAGTGCAAGGTACTTTTTTTAGTAATTTTCTTTTTTATCAACTGCAGCCATATCTAAGTTGTATATAAATGGCAACCAAATTTGATTTTGAGGTTGCAGTGGGTAAAAAAAAAAACTTGAACTTTTGATATTCTCTCATATTTTATTTTCCAGCCTCTGACTTGGAAATTTGAACTTCCGAGTAATATTGGGACGCATAACTCAACCATATACTATACATCAACCGATTGAACAGAAATAATGGAAAAAACTTGATCATTCCTATTTTTTTCTACAGCACAACACAACAAATTTGGGACTTTCAAGTTCTGCTGTACCGCTATCCCAAAGTTGCTGCTGTCAGTCCGGTGGCGATTTGAACATGTGGTATATGCATTACCTGACAGCTGTAGACAAACGTAATACGAGGCCTGATACATGCATTTTTATTTAGATTTAACCGGCTGGCAACAAAACAAAGCTATGAACCATCACCAGGCTTCCAGAGCTATTCCAAGAAAAAGCAAGGAGCACATAAGTGGAACTGAGCTGAAACCCGAGGAGGTAGTCCAAAATTACAGCAGACGGCACAGAGACACACAGGCTGAGGAATAAATAGAGAGCAAAAGACACATGGAGGTGGTTGGATCAACCCAACACGCTCAGAGTTTTAGGAAGCAAGTCAAGAAGCTGTTGACCTAAATAGCTGTGCGCTGAATGCACAATGACCCGTCGCTCTCTGGAACCGAGCCGCCTTGTCCAGTATATCTGTGACTATTACAGCAATCCATCTGCAAACGCATCCTAAAAGCTGCTCCAGCCAATACTCCTTTTGCTTTCTGAAGGACACTGAGATTGGCTTTAGAGAGGTCGAGCCCAAAACGACACAAACACAAGCTGCTCTCCACGAAACAGAGCGGCCCTCATAGTCTGCAGCAAAAAAACTGGCAGATCGTGTCCTTAAAGCTTATGTTTGTCGGCAGCAAAGGGAAAACTTTGTTTCACCACACAGCCAGCTTAAGCTGCACTTCCGCTGACCTGAAAATTGCGTAAATTAGAATTTTGAAAAACAATTTTCTTTTTTTATTACAATGAAGCGGTTCTATCAGAATTAGTGTATTTTGCAAAACTGCAACGGAAACAGTTTTTTTTGTAACACCCGAGGTCATGTGCACCCGGAGAGAACCCACGCATGCGCAGTTATGCACAGGGATGCAAACTCCATGGAGAAAATCCCCGGGCCGGGAACTGAACCCAGAACTTTCTTGCTGCAAGGCAACAGCTCTATCAGCCTTGCCACTGTGCAGCCGTCTGTCATTATTACGTTCAAGCAAAAAAAAAAAATGGTATCAGCAGCTTACCAAAAACTGGAGATTTTAAATTGGACTAACTTTTTTTCTTTGGTGAGGCTACAATATTACAAAGTGCAGGTGCACCCATCGCAGTTTCCTGCCAGATCACAGTCTTTTAAATTTCCTGACCTGTTGACTCCCCCTTTTAGCCAATTTTTTTTTTTTTTTTTTTTTTTTAAACTGACACTTTGAGGCGTCATAAGGTGACAACACACTTATTTCACTGAAGAACACTGAACAATACCTGTGGAGCAATGCAAACTTGTTTTAAGTGCACATGAAGCAGTGCTCTCGAAAATGAATGAGAAGCTTAGAGCATTGCTGTCCAAACTACTAAATTCTCTTCTTTCTCATCTATGCGTCCATCACTCAAAAGGCCATTAGCATTCTGAAGAATCTCATTTGTGTCCAACCTGTCGTCAGACTGTCCAACTTGCTAAATGTTACATTGCATTTCACTGGACTTATATAAGCCAACAATTGTTGCAATCCTTTTTTAAATATGAATATTTCGATGACGTTTCTGCAGCTTCACGCATTGGAACAATAGTATGTCAGCATCGCTCGTTTCCTATTTGTCTTTCAGATGTGTTGACCGTTTCATATGAATTCAGATGTGTTTGCAGCGCTCCCTACACACGATGTGTTTGATAAATGTATTGCCCTCAGCAGAATGCAAGAAAAACTCTGCTTCAACTATTTTATCACTTGGCTCTAGAAGTTGGTAGAGGAGCCAAAAATGATATCATATTAAGAATATAGTCACGTCTCCACAGTTGATCAACCAGCAGCGAAAAGACAAACCAAGGAAGAGTAAAAAGAGATTGCTTGATTGTAAAGTTTAGTTTGACTCATTTTGTGTGAAACAATATCAAATCAGAGGTACATTTGTGTTATTTTTCAAATATTAGTAATTCAAATAAAGTGTAAAAGCTTTGGCTTTTTTTTTTTTTTCAAAGGTGAAACACACAAAAAAAACCCCACAACAACGGATGAGATTTTCTATTTACTGTATATTTACTTGACCTCCAAATGGCACAACAATGTCAGCAGATGAAAAACAAGTTTAGAAAAGGGCAGCTCGTATACACGAGAAGTCACTTTAACATAAACTGTTTGGGTTTGTGTCTGTGAATGCGCCTGGCTGCTTAAAACGTTCCTGTTCTGCACTCAGTGAGTAGTACAGAAATTGTGTTCAGCTAAGAGCAGCTTTGCTTCAAAACGGTTAAAAGAAGAAACTGTGGTGTCGTAAAGCCACTCATAGAAGCGCATTTTCTTCAAAACGTTAACTCGAGTAAGTTGAAAATCACTACCACCCACCTCAGCTTGGCTCCAATTTTGCCTTATAAAAATAGGGAAAAAAAAGACGTAACTTGTTCTTAAAAAAAAAAAAAAAATCAGGACATTCCTCCTCTTCATAATCCTGAAATATCAGGCATCAACAATGTCAGGTCTCTGCTCGGCACAAGGGGCTCTTTGTTCAGTATTTTTAAAAGTGTGTGTTTTTAAAACCCACAATGGAGTGTATGTGCTCCATACGAAGTGCACCACCTTCACGCTGAAGGGAGGTTTTTGTGGCATGGTGGTGGGCGCCGGAACAGCCCTACCTCCATCGGGTGCTAACATGGCTGGATGCATTATGACTGAGCAGGCCTGGGACCAGACCTGCCCTCCCACCACAGCTGTCCAGATGTGCCTCCCTGTGCGTCTTCAACTCATGCCCGATGGGAAAGCAGCAAGGAATACCAGGGTCTAACAGGATTATTGATGTCACACACGAGCATTTAACCACGCTATGCAAAAATGTTTGTATTTGTGAGGATAATTTTTACTGAGGATAAAAACTGAACAGGCAGAAGTAACAGAATTTGCCCTCCACAGCTTCAGAAGGAAAACATTATGGGCGGCACTGTGGCGCAGTTGGTAGTAGCGCTGTTGCCTTGCAACAAGAAAGTCGTGGGTTTAAATCCCAGCTTGTTCTGCCTGTGGCTGTGTGGTTTCTCTCTGGGTACTCTGACCTCCTCCAAAAGTCTAAAAATAAGATTATAAGTCATATGTTCATGGTTTGTGTCTCTGCGATGGATTGGTAAACTATCCAAAGTGTACTCTGTGTCTCAGCCAATAACTTGCTCTGTCCTGAAATATATTGGCACACAATTTGGTTATGGGCCCATGTAAAACAACAATTGGCCAACTGATCAATCAACAAATCAACAACACTTGATCGTAGGATCCATTTTGTGGATGAGATGGGCTTTGGAACACACAAACAAAATGACCAATGTTGACGTAATACTTGGAAATGTCTTTTGTGATTAGATGAGGATGATCAGAAAAAGATAGGAAATACCCATAATGCACTCCAAGACATTACAGACCTGTACTGAAGCCACGTGTACTGGTCTGTTTTAGTTTTGCCTGTGAACATCTAAATGATTCAGACAAGGTTTAACAGAAAGTTATTTGGCATTTGGTGTGCTTGGGAAAAAAATAACTGAAGACTCTTAAGACATCAATCCCCAGAGATGGAAACCTCTTGCTATGCAAAAGTTTACATCATAACATTATGGGATGAAGTAGCCGATGAACAAAATTACGTAGAATTGATGGAGAACCTATGCCACACCACTCGCAACAATGAAGACGATATACCCAAATAAAGGAATGGCTGTAGAAGATTAGGGTTAGAACGTAGCACTGCCAGTGTCTAGACTCTAGACTGCCAGTCGAGACTTTTCAGTTCCATCCACTGAAGAATATCAGTGGATGGAACTGAATCTTTGATTTGCCAGGTTTCAAGGTTTGATTCTCTCCATTAAATTACATGTAGCACAAAAATCTGAGAGACTGCTCCTTTCTACGCAAGCTAGCAAACCCATAAAGGATTCCCACACTGTGTCCTCCACCCCAATGCTTTTTGTAAAGCCGTGCACTCTGCTGTCAGCTGGAAAGGTACTTAATGGCATAGGCAGCAGACAATGATCAACTCCGGTTCCTTCCAGCTGAGCAGTGCTGGTTAGATTGCTCTGGAAGCCCAGAGGAAGTCTAAAGACCCAGTCCTCAGAGCATTCAGCAGATGTTGAAGCATTCAGTGCTGCAGGTAGACGACTGCGTCCTGCGCACTCATGCCTCAATGATGTGTGAACTGGTGTGAGTCAGTGCTCTGCTTGCCAGTGGTCGGAGGTAGCAGCTCAGTATAATCTTCTCTGTGACTGTTGCTATGTTACATTTTAGGGCTATTTTCTATTTGTTTGCTTATGAAGGGCATTCTATCATGTTCAAACCCCATAAACACATGTTCCTATTTAGACGTAGATGTCGCAACAAGCAGTAACTCAATTAAATACATGATAGTAATTTCTATTTGCATGATTTATTGTTTTTCTCTTTTCTTTCTCTCTTTCTAAAAAATTTAAAACTGGATGACAGTTTTGTTGCCATTTCCATTATATTATTTGAAAATAGTCTCAAAACAATATTATCATGTATCGCAATTACGTCTGGGATGATTTATTGTCCAGCGAAGCTTATCATGATAGGCCCATTCAGTTGACCTGGCAGGGTTTGATTAAAAAAAAAAGTAACCCTGTGATGTTTTCAGCAAACACGACTTCCTGACTGTGCGGCGAACTAATGAGCACCAATCGCAGCCGACTGGCGCGCCAAGTAAAAATCTGGTGCAGACTCAATGCAGCGTGACAATTTGGTTGCTTTTTTTGTCATGACTTAAGGGAGATTTGGAAGAATGTTGTAAGAATGTAATCATGCCAAAAAAAAAACAGAAGCACTCCTGAAATCACACCAACAAAAGCACACATTTGGTCAGGCTACAGAGGTTTAGAAGACTTTAATGAGAGCTACTTTAAAGCAATAAGCATTTAGCCTCAGGTGCTTAAAAAATAATCAATTCTCAAACACAAATGAATCCCATGTTTAGCACGGCCCTGTGATTTGCTCAACCTTAGGGGAACCTTTTAGGACAAAATGTTCTTTCCTGTAGAATCCAGACCGCCTCCCTCTCCTCTCCCCTGCTCAGTTGCTTCTCATCATCCATCACGAGTCCCAGAACTGAGGCAGGTGCTTTCGCTGAACCTCCCCACAGATCGCCAGTTTCACCCGTTCTTCCTCTTCCTTCCATTTCTGCCTGCGCAACTTCCCACGTGCACGGCTCTCTCCCCGGCAGAAGGAACTCATCTGCGATTGCCTCACATCTGTAGGAATCTTAATTGTGAATTGTCACACAAGGATTTATCTTCCTCTCCGTCCCGCAAAGGGAGCGTTGTTAAATCAGCCGGAGGCGCGGAAGGCCGGGCAGCTAAGCATGCAGACAGAAACGCATCGGCGGATGAGCCGGTGGCTGAAACGTCATTTCGGTATGGCTGAGAAAGGGAGAAAAAGAAACAGTGTGGTGGAAATCCAATGGCAACTCTTGATATAATCCCTGCATATCGACTCTGGTTGGAATGAGATGTGACAAAGTGCTAGTTCTAAAATGACACCCCCCCAAAAAAAAGAAAAATCTCCCCATACTGCTGAGTCTATACAATCAGCAAGCCGCAATCATGACAGGTCTGTACGGGCCGGGCCTCGTCGTCCCGCGTGCTGCAACGGAGAACAAAGGGTTCCATTGATTTAACAGGCAGCAACAAAACATCACAATGATTCCATTTAGTGAAAGAAAGAAAAAAGTGGCAGGCAGCGCTGGGCAGAATCCTATCTGTGTTCTCTGAAAACTTGGGAACAAAGAAAGGAACAGAAAGTGGGCGGCGAGGGTCGGTAAACTCTACTGACCCGCTTTCTGAACATGCAGCACATTGTGGAGTAGAGCGACATGACTGGACACATTCACCCCGAAAAGCAGCCTTTAAAAATAAAAAAGGCTGCATGTTAGCATGTTACATCAACAAGTGCCAGTCCACACACCATTTCCCAGAGAGCTCTGCTTAGCTGGCTGCCAGAGAACAGCAGTAAATATAGGCCACTGACATTAAACCCTCACAGCCTCTGTTACAGCATCCTGGCCCCACCAGCAACAAAATAAGCTTCTGCAGTAATGAAGAGTAGCTACTCTTCATCCATGTCTGCCAGCGTGAGGCATTCATAAACCTGCACATCGAAGAAATTATAGCGATTGGTGGCCGTGGCTTGGAAAAAGCTGCCACTGCCAAAGAATTTTGCAGCAGGTTTTTGATTATTATGCTTTTTTTTGTAAATAACAAAAAACAAGTACAGCATTCAAAATAATTTTTTGCTCCAGCCCTCACTGCCGTGTGCATTCATAAATTCTTTCGACGAGTGTAAAATACAGTTTTACTGTTGTTTTAGATAGCATTTGATACGATGCGTCTGCGATGTAATACATTCCGATGTAACTTTTGTTAAAAAAAAATATATATATATATATATATATATATATATATGTTTTTTACACATTTGCTAAAAGTGGCACTATGTTGTGACGGTACAATATGAGACAGTTAATCTGTGAAAAGATTAATCTACCTGAGCTACTATTGTTATCTAAAGAAATGCATCGCTCCCAATCAAAAAACAACCAATCAGAGCCAGGAGGCGGGTTTAAATGCTGTCAATCAACCTCATGTAGCTGCTGTACCAATGTGCTAATGGTGGAGAAACAACAAGTGTCCCAGGAAAACCTTTTGGCCGTGCTAACTAGCCTTAGCATTCATAACAGGCTCTTCTATCAGAAAGAAGCTGTCGCAGGAGCAGAGAGAGTAAGGGGTGATTGACAGCGCTGAGCCCCGCCTCCTGGCTCTGATTGGTTGTTTCCAGTTGGCACTGAGAGAAGGCAGAGAAGATCGATTTTTTTCACAGATTATCTGTCTCGTACCATACACTGTCAAGACTTCAGCTTGAAGCCGAACACACAGTTAAGTTGCAGATGTTATCTTGTGGACATTGTGTGTGGATAAATGGCAACGCCTCCATGGAAACGTACAAACGCTACAAAACGGAAAGAAATTACTGCTATAATTTACAACTTCGCAGGTCTTCACGGGCTCAGCAGAGGATGTTGTGGATGTCGTTTATGGGAGCTTTTAAATCGCCTGCCGTGGCTCACCTCCCTTATTACAGGGAGTTCTCGCAGCCGGCTCTTCCCCCGATAGCTGGGGCCTCAACCAGCTGCTCCGGAGTTTATTACGCCGCTGACAGCCCTGCGATTGTGGCCCCCTCCATCCACCCACCCTAATGAAATTGTGAAGCAATATGTGAGGCCTGATCCGCTTAGAGGGGTTGTCGAGATCTTTCTCTGGAGCTGCTCCGCTGGGCTTTTTACAGTAACAACACATCCGCGGGAAGAAGAGTGTGGGATTTAATAACCGATTTGTGATTTCAACTTTGCACGGCTCTCTGCAGCAGTTGTGCAATCTTGCGCAGAAACAAACACAGCCCGCATCTCCTCTGCATGTCTGTGTTGCAGATTTTGTCGAGCTGACGCTAACGAGGCCGAGTGATAATGGCTGTTTACTGTGAGCGCAATTTGGGCCATTTAGCCGAACTAGCCCTGGTTTTTTTTTTTTTTTGCTTTATGGTCTTGGAGAAGGAAAAGAAAAGAGAAGAAAAAAAAAGAACTCGGTCTATAAATACACACACTGACCTAATTATAGGTGGAGTAGAGTCATCTGTGATTTAGTTTGTTTGAAGTCAGCCAAAAGGAAAAAAAAAAACAAAAAAAAAACTGAAAATGAGTTGGCTGGCTGGGACTGGGAGATCTTCTGAAAACAATTAGAGCTCGATATAAAAACAAAGCAGAAGATAAAAGATAAACTACAACAGTTTGATATTTTTAGCTGAGATTTGTGAGTGGATACATCTGTGAGAATCAGAACCATTTAGGACATTTTGCAGAATGTTACAACATATATGTCTAACTATAAAAACAAAGAGACCCTATGCGGCGTTAAAGTGTCACTAAAACCACCTCTGCCTTTTCTAGACCTGGAAGTTGGAGCGCATCAACCCATTTTAATGTCCTCCCACTGATTCCCTGCAGCTGTCAATTAATTTCTATCACTGAACGGTTTCGTACCAGACCTGATGTTGTTACTTACTGGTTCTGGTTGTTCTGGTTCTGCTCTGCATCTCCACAACCAGAACCAAACATGGAGAAGCAGCATTTGGCTTCTACGCACCACAAATCTGGAAGAAACTGCCAGAAAACTGTAAAACAGCTGAAACACTGAGTTCCTTTAAATCTTGACTGAATCCCCACCTCTTTGGAGTTGCCTTTGATTCATGATAAGTGGAACACTGATCTACATATTTGATACAAGAAATATGAAATATGTATAGACTATCAGCTTCTCTCTCCCTGATGAAGAACAGGATTCCCACAGCATGCTGATGCCACTACCATGTTTCATTCAGGAGAATGTGCTCTGTTCATTTTCCATCACACATTATGTTTCATATTTAAGGTCAATTACTGTTATATTTTTGTTGTTGTTTTTCACTTCACAATTATGCACTAAACTCTGAGTTCTATCATATGCATGTCATTCATAAAATTGTCATTGCAATGTGACAAAATGTAAAAAAAAAAAAATAATAATAATAAATAAAAAAGTTCTGGAGGTATGATTATTTTTGCACTGTGATTTCAAGGATTCTGTTCGTTTTAATGCCACATTTACGTTTATGGTGTGAAACTGGAACTCAGACCCCGTTTAAGAGGCCTAATAAATAAATTACTTGCTCTCCAACGCTTGTGGTAGAAAGAGGACAAGCATCCTCCAACCCGTGCAGACATCTGCACCAGTAACTTTCCGGTGTCATGCCAGGACAGCATGATTCAAACTCGCCACAACCTCAAATTAGAGCACCACAGCTCGGCTTCGCACCCAGGCAGCCGTCGGGTCGCGGAGCAGGATTAGGAAACATCCATAGTGAACCAAAATAGAGCTCTGCTTTGTACTAATCCAAACTGAACAGGTGCTTCTATTTAAAGGACCAAATCATCTCCAATCCACCCCGTCGGTATCCCAGCCCTGTGCTTCCCCTATGCGCTCTTTGGGGTCTATTTTCCAGTTATGTTTTATTTCCCAATGCTTTCTTGATTAAGGAAGGAAAACCAAAGCCGTTCAGTTTCGTATGCGCCGTGGAAACGTGCACGAGGAAAAGCACTTAAGAAACTAAAGCTTTCACCGCTTTTCCTCCCGGGAGGATGTCCCGCTGAGCAACAGTGAAGTGGTACATGATTTTCTTTCTGCTTGCCAGTTGCTAGGCAAAAGTAGCAATCAAAAATAGCTTCCAATCAATAACGTGCCAATACATCGAAACCGTTGAAACACAGACTGTTTTGGACGTCGTCTTACTTTTTCTGATCAACTCCACTGGTTTGATTCCAGCACAATGTGGAGTAAAAACGAAATACTGAACTTTAGTGGGCGAGGATGAAACCACTGGAGAAAGTTACATTCGGACATATTAGGTGAAGGCCATATTAAAACTCAGAACATGGGGTGCTGTGGTTGTGCAGGGGCAAAGCACAATCCACATACGGAGGCCTTAGTCCTCATGCCAGTGGTCGCAGGTTCGATTCCCTGCTTGGTGACATTTGCCGCATGTCTTTACCCTCTCTCATTTTCCCATTTCCTGTCTAGCTACTTTCAAATTAAGACCACTGGAGCCAAAAAAATCTTAAAAAAAAAAAAAAATTCAGAACATCTTGATCTTAAGTGATGGCAAAAACATCCACACACAATCCAGTTTTTGTATTGTGTATTTTATCAGGACTAAAGTGGAAAGAAAGATATATAAATTTTTTTGTCTTCACATTTTTGTTCACAGGTTTGTTTTTATGGTGTGTATTTTTACACAGCCCCTCTCACATTCTACAGCGCCGCTTTTCACAGAAAGACTGGATAGATAAGTAGATTAAATTAAACACAGAGGAACCAAACTACTAATTAAATTCAAGAAATTTTATTTAGGGGTCTCAAACTATTGCAAATGCACACCCCACTTTTTAAATTCATGCATTTATTCAATTCCGCACAGGGAGAACATGCAAACTCCATGCAGAAAGACCCCGGGCCGGGAATCGAACCCAGAACCTTCTTGCTGCAAGGCAACAGCTCTACCAGCTGAGCCACTGTGCAATATTTTCAAAAATTATTGACATTTAAGTGAAGAAATTAGTAAAAATGACCACAACAATACAGACGGTTTTGGGGGGGTTAGACAACGATAAATCAAAAATCACGTCACGATAAGAAATGTATCACGATAACTGATAGACGATATGATAAATGCCAACCTCTCGCTGTAATGTCAGAATGTAAAAAGAATGGCTGCTTTTGAAAGCCACTGTAGGACCAAGGATGAACGAGCCAAAACCGATGATACAGAAAAGATATTTCAGTTGTATCAACTCGAACAACAGTTGATGCAACGTCGTACTTTTACACAGTTTGGCTCCTGACTGTCAGGGCTGCAAAGAAGAGAGTTTGTATTTCCAGACAGACGGCAAAGCATCGGAGCAGAAGAAATAAAGAAGAAGGGGAAAAGCGATAGGAGGTGTTGCTTCACACTTTGCCATGTTTCCTCAAATGCCAACGCTTAGGGACGAGTTGGGAGGCACAACAGTTCCTGGACATCAAGTGACGGGTCAACGTGGTGCGAGTCCGGCTTCAGCAGCAGCCACCAGACAGCTTGATCACACGCTTTTGGTGCAGAGTTATCAGCTGGAGCGCCATTAATCAAAAGCTCTCACCAAAAAGTAGTGCAGCTTATGGGCTGCTAATTTCATCGCTGGGTCAGAAACCACGTTGTCTCAGTTTTCGATCCCACCAAGCCTTCTCTATCAGCCCGACAGAACACCTCAGGGCAGTGTTTGAGAAAACCAACAAAAGCATTTCCTCCAAGCTCTGCATTCAGCCTCACAGTCCCTCCTCTCATATCCGTACAAATGCTGGGAGGAGGCGGTGAGCGAGCAGACGAGGATTTTGTTGCAGCAGTCTGAATCTGTTACGATCCACGGAGTGGAATATGGTTGACAGGCCCCGGGACTGGTCTTCGGAGCCGCGCTATTCACACAAGCACAATCGCGACCTTTCTGAACATGAATTTGGTGCAGCCGGGGCAGTCTTGGCTTTTGTTGAGAACACAATGTGACATCCACGGGCCGCGACAGCTCGGCGGCAAACAAAGGGAGGTAAAAGGCCAGGGGCGTCGTGGAGCGGGACGGCGTTGCTTACTTCAAAAACCTCCTTTAATTCTTTTTTTTTTTTTTTTTTTTTAAACGTGGGTGAGATGAGTTCAGCATGAAAGACAAACTGAAACAAGACAGTCTTATACAACTAAATGTGTTTATTCTTTTGCGATGTCCAGGCCTGTCACGGTAGCAAATTAATAAATCGTCCCTGAAGTTATTGCGATAAACGATAATATTGTTGCTTTGAGAGCATTTCCAAGCAATTTAATGGTAATGGCATAATTATACAAGAACATATTCTCAAAGAACAATAGACTTTAAATCAGTTCCATTTAGCACCGGAACTGGAAAACGTTTCAAATATGAAATAAAACACAAACAAAACAAACCAGCAGAAACAACAAATTAAATGAATTATGAAGTCTCTGTAAACAAAACTGTCATCGAAAGTTTTAGCCATGTTGAGCTTAAAAGTGTCCATGGTTCAATAAGAAGCAGGAATAAGAAGATCTTTTTAGAAAAGTCCGAAAGTTTAAAGGAACATCTGTGGAGTGGAAAATTGGGCCTTACCCAAAACAAAAACCCATCCCTCGGGTTGAAGATTCACTCTGAGATTTAGAGAAAAAAAAAAGCCTGCCTCTCATCTGCAACAATGAGTGGCCTGCTGGCTGAAAACCATTTAACCCATCCTCCGAGTCACAGTAATGAATCGGAGTCACACAGAGGACGGCAAAACGTCCACCGAGAGAAGACGGAAAGAAAGACAAAACGAAGCGAACAAAGCTCTGACCTCGCTGGCTCGGCGTTCGATGTGGAAGAATGGAAACTCTGTCGACCGCCATCACGGGGTGCGGCGACTCTTCTCCCACCAGAGCGAGGAACAAAACGGGTGGACTGGCTCAGACTCGGCCTTCGAGTCGCATCAGTCTCAATTCTTCTCACAACTGACTCAGTTGTTGCATTTTTTTAATGGAGTTACTGACACCCAAAGGTGTTAAGTTTAACAGTGACGTCAAAAAATTCTGGCGTTTCAAGAATTTCTGGCTCGCACCGAAATTGCGCCCGACTTATTTTTGTGTTTGGGAACAGCTGGAAAAGAAATCAGGATGGCTGCGATTCATCAAATGACTCCATTCTTCGTTTGTTTCGCATGACTTTATAGTTTTCAGCTCCCTGACGTTTTTTTATTTTATTTTTCCTCCCCATGCAGTCACATGTTTCTCAGGGCGCAACATGCCTCTGTTTACATTTGCAGGGCTTGAGAGAGATGGGAGAGAATGAGCGGCAAAGTGAGGAAAAGACTCAAGACTTCATCAGGTTTTAATACTGCCTTATAGAGGCAGCGCTGCATAAAACCTACCTTTTTGAGCTTCACATTACGTACGTTGTAATGATATTCTTCCATTAAACACACACCCAGAGTGCTGCTTTGACTCTTTCACGCATGTTTGAGAAATCCTTTAATCTCCCATGGCAACCATTCAGCTGTGCCCAAACGCCTCGGTGCAACAAGCCCTGCCTTCGAGCTGCAGTTTCCAAGTTTCCACCTCACAAAGCATCTCCTCCCTCCACTCTGCTCCTTCAGACTAGCCAGCAGCAATTAGCAAACACCTGGTGAAACTACACACCTGCTAAGCCCATCATACGAGCCACTTCTCAGTGCGACGCTGGTAAAAATGTTGTTAAAGGGTAAATAGAGGAGCCATGTTGTGATGACTTCCTGAAAGTAGGAGTTTTTAAAGAGACGGAGGCCCAACTTTAAGGCATTCAGTTTTCATATGATATATATATAGGATTTCATAACAATTGAAGTTAACTTAATTGTGCGGCATTATGCACAATGCTGCCCCTTTAAAGGCATTTTGCCCATGATTAATTGGAATCCCCCCCGCCTCTCACCTGAAACGCTCGCTGGAGATGGGCGTCAACAACCCCACTAAGGGAGCGACAAGGGTGTTAGGTGGATAACTTGAATCCCAAGTATTTCTACACATTTAGAGATCAAATAATACAATATTCTATCAAACAGAAAATTACAAAATGACAAAAAAATAAATAAATTGAAGTATACACTTTTCCTCCAATCAAAATTTAGTATTTTTCTAGAGCGACATCTCAGCTGATGGGCACGAATGAACATTCTGCTCTGCGCTCCCTTTTTTTTACTCTTTTTTTTTTTTTTTCAAATCAACATGAACCTCAGCACTGCCCTTTTTTCAACCTCGCCGCCGTACGATGAGCCAGACTCACACGCAGCTCTGCCCACCAGGCCTCTGTCTGAACAGCTTTCTCATTGTGATTCCAGCATGTAGCCTGACACCATCGGTAGAACTCATGACACACGACGAGGGGGGCAAAATATCCACATGCAATGATTACCACAGGAACATCCCGTGGTGCACACGAGCGTGGAGGGGATTAGGTAGTCAGGAAGCCTGGCGTTTCACTGAGACAATTCTCATTATCGAGTCAGGTCGAGCTCCGCTTCCGGCAGCAGCAGAACGCGAGCAAAACACGACTAAAGAAACCTTTTTCTAGAGTTGAAATGTAATTTAACAACAATTTAACAGACGCAAGGGCACGCATCAGCGAATGTTATTTAGCGCAAGTTTTACAAAATGAAGAAAATACACAACTCTGCCTTTGTGTGATCTGTCTGCTCCTTCTCAGCAAAAGGTCAAATCCAGCTTTTAAAAACTCCCTCATCTCGCTCGGTTTTAACTCCACAACTCTCCTTTGTCACTTTTCAAACTCGAAACGCCGAGCACTCGTCGTCTTCTCCTCTCAGGAAGGAGAACCGGCTCGTCGCCTAGAATCAGGAGCTGAACAGAGCTCCCTCCCTGGAGGAAAATACGGGGGTCCCATCTCACTTGTGTTGCGAGGTGGGACTTAATAACATTGGATCATTTATTTGGCAATGATGTGAATAACGTTAGAGCTCTGAAACAAAAAAAAAAAGTAAGCATGAATTGAGAACGAGGCGCGGTAAAACCGCCCTGATCTCCATTTTACACTCTAAAAAGGAGTTCATGGTAAGATTTCTCTTGTATTACTTCTCAGCGATGGCTTGGGAGAGAGTGGAGTGCAGACTCATAATATTAAACAGAGAAAAGCGCCAGAGAGGTATATTAATTACTTTACGGATAACAACAGACACTCGTCTCATGTGCATCCCATTAATCACAAAAGCAGAGGCAGGTGAAGGGCGCAGGTTAAAACCTGCATTGTGCACGCAGGATATCAGTGGAATGGAAACAAACAAAAGATTATTTTAGTTCTTTGTAATATCCCCACTACGGCTTGATGAGGACATGGATAGGAAAGTTCAACCTTCACACAAAAACATGCTGAGTGAGTCACAGCGAACGCCGCACATCACTTTAAACTGGAGGTGCACCGATTGCAGGACATACAGGCAGCTCTACAATGAAATGGTTTTAGGTCAAAGGAGGTTTCATGAGTTTAGAGTGGTCCAGTCAAAGTTTAAATCAGAATCAATTTCATAGTTTGTGGCAACAATTGATGTTTGGTTTTCATCAAATTCGACTGAAATGTCCGTCTCTAGATCCTCAAAGATGGGAAAGACTCCTCTTGTAAACTTACACAGTCAAATATTAGCAGAAATGATTTGGGTAATTTAGCCACTTTTTTGACAGGAGATAAAAGTGAGGGTTCGTTTTCAAAGCTGTATACTCACCATGTTATTCATTCATTTATAAATGTCACAGTTCCAAAATACAATTTTAGTAAGCAAGATAAATATGTAGCTTAATTTAGTTTGAACCTAAATATTTAGGTAATATATAAATTCACTTGAGGATGATAACAGGAAGTGGATTATCAAAATAAAAGCTTCTGAACCTCATCACTTTTTTCTCTCTTTTCTAGTGCAACAGTTTAGCTTAATCTTGAGGCACCTTCAAGACATTTACCACTGGATTTACAGCAACAGAGGAGTCAGTTTCACCAGCAGGCGTTTACATCGAAGTTCTTGAGACCCAGATTTCATTGCAAAAGAGCATTTCCATTTATTGGCAAGTGAATTTGCATATTAGCTAACTATTCAGCGCTGAGCTCGCTAACTATTTAGTCTGTAAATAATGGCTAACTAGATCAGAGCTGAATATTTCCTGTGGAGCTGAATAGCAAGCCTGCTAGCAAAATATTTTGGTAGGAGCGAAACAGTTAGCTTGCTAACATAAAAATGTAGGAAATGTAAAAATGTGGAAAATATTACATTGTTTTCCTTCCGCTTCACAATCATGCACTACGTTTTGTAGAAAAACAAACAAGCTTGGTTACCTCTCCATTTAATTACAAATATCGCCTTAAATTATAACTACGGCTCTCACTCTATGCATAAAATATGTTGTAAGTCGCCATTACTTTGTGCAGCCTCCAGCTTCCTCCCTCGCTCTCGTGAATGAATGAGGGCTCTATTGGGCCTGGAGGTTCTGTCGCTTCAGCCCACAGTGGAAAATACGACAGCAAGCAGCAGGTAGGGTGAAAGAGCCTTCTGACACAGCAGAACGATTTCATCCACATCAAATACTACAGAAGTTCAGCTTCACAGTATGTGCTTGTGTAGTGTGTGTGTGTGTGTGTGTGTGTGTGGGTGAACCAGGTTTTTATATCCTTATGGGAACCTATTTCTACAATGTGGGGTTATGGGGACCATTGCTCCTTGTGAGGACATTTTCTTGGTCCCCATTAGGGAAACTGTTGTTTTTGGGTTAGTGGTTAGGTCTGGATGGGTAGACCTAACCACTAAGGTCTACCCATCCAGACCTTAGTGGTTGGATGGGTAGACAGCCTAACCCTTACCTTAACCTTAAAGGTTAAGGTAAGGTAACCTTTAAGGTTACCTTAAAGGCTTAAGGGCTTACCTAACCCTTAAGGTAAGGGTTAGGTAAGCCTAACCCTTAGGCTGTAGAAATTAATGGAAGTCAATGTGAAGTCCCCACAAGTGATGAAAGCACGACGGGGTGTGCGTGTGTGTGTGTTTGTGTTTGAAGCCTATCAAGTGAGAGAGTGAGAGCTACACATGCTGGGTGTTTTAAGTGTAGGAGTTCAGTTAACTGTTAGACTTTAAATTGGATTACAGAGTTAAAATCATTAAGTAAAAAAAGAACGATGGAATAATCCCATATTTTATTTAGTCAGGTAAACCAACTGTACCTTCATTTTTATATATTTTCACACAATTCCACACTAACAGTGACCAAAAAAAATAGAAAAACACTATTTTTTTTACAAAGAGGCTCCTGAGAGTTTATGAGCAGTCAATATCTTATCTGGTGTTTGATAACTCTCTTTATGGTCTTTATGGTCATTTTGAAAGAAGGACCTTAAAGTTAGAAATACATACCACAAAAAGGAATAGCTTCACTAAGCTAGCCTTTAGAATACCAAAAAGTGACACTTTCCTGCAACAATTTGATTGTTTTGTTTGTTTTCTTGTTGTTTGTTTGTTTCCTGCAACAGTTTTGATTGAGAAGAATAATTTTAAGGAACTCTGTTCCAATTAGAAAATTTACAACCTTAATAGAGCCAGAGGGTGCCATTTTTTCCATCTGCCTCCGAGACAAAAAGATTTCCATAAATTTGAGAAAATACTTTATGCTAAGCTAGAAGATTTTCCTTCCTCTCTACTGGCTTTAGATTGAAGGTCACCCGCTTCTATTCTCTAATCAACACGCATTCTTTTAGAGTCATTGCCTCTGGCTACATTATTAATTGGAGTCCGATATCCTCTTTCAGCTTTGTGTGAGGATCTCTGCAATTGTTGCACCATTTCAGCAGCTAATTCTTCCATATTCTGAAACTACAGATACAGGTAAAAAACGAGAAAGAAAAAAAAAAGAAGTAATTTAGGTCCAGTAAAAGTTAGAAATGTCAGGAAGCCATCTTGAAAGTCCTTAGCAAAGTTTGACAATTATCTATAGCAAACCCACAATTTATTGGGAAGCCTTTGTTGTTAAAATATAATGTATATAAAAAACAATTTTTTTTGGTTTAATTTCCAGATTCTGTTTTTGGTGCTGCAACATTACTCTTTGATATATGCATTATGTATATGCTAATATGTATTCCTTCGTTTGTGACTTGGGATGAAAATGATAATTACTTTGGTAATCGACAGTATCACCGGCCACAATGACTTTTTAACGATTATTTGGATGGGCTTTGACGTGAATAAACTGAATTTCATCTGAATCACGACTTAACGTCTTGATGTGTCTTGTGCCAAAACATCTTAATAATGAGACACACAGATGTGAAAAACACAAAGTGATTGCAGAAACTCACAAAACCCGGCACAGCACATCCTCTTTTTTTCCACAAAAATACCCTCGCCAATGGAAATGCTACTTGTTGCCAGACTAATATGTCCTCACAACTGCATCCTAACTGCTGGCTTTGTTTTGACAACGTGATTTGATTTGAGCAGAGAAGTGAAGGCAGTGCCTCAGAACCATTCTTTATCAGCTGAACCAGGCCAATCCTCCCATGCCGTCCGTCACAAGTTCAGGGCAGCTTCCTCCTCCTCCCAGGGTCTTGAACTCATCAGAGATGTGGCAGCCAAAATTAAAGATTCTTTACATTTATGAATTTATGAGATTAGGCTGCTAGTTTAACCGTACGATTGGAGAGATTGTCTTTGTGACTTGGAGGAGTGCCTTTAAAAGTCCCAAATCTGCTAGGACAGTGACCTGAAGTGTGGTAATTTCATTGGCGGCAGCAAAAAAAAAACTCTTTGCAGAAAAATGTCTAAAGAGTTACTGCAAAAATGCTTTTGGAGGACTACAGAGAGAAGAGGGAAGTGGGTTTCAGCATAATGCGCGTGGAAATAATTGTTCTAAAACAGCAACAGCACAATGCTTGGTTGAAAACGGTATTCTGATAACCAAAGGCTTTTTTTTTTCCTTTTAAAGCTCGTATTGTCCCATTTTTCTCCCTTCTCAACCTTCATTCTCTGCGGTTCATCCGCCCACACATTCATGCATTAACGCCACACAGAAACAGTGACGGTTCTACCTAAACGTCCCCTGCCTCTACTGAATAATGATCAAAAAAGTATTTTAGATCATGCAGTGTAGTGAAGCTGCAAAATCCTTCTCAACAAATCAACAGAATTTTGGAAACTCAATTTATGACACAATGCACAAATTTAACTTTACAGAGCCGGGGAAACGTATGTACACCTTCACAGGTTTTGTCCCGATAATTTTCGATCACCAAACTAACTTTAATTACATAACCAGAATAAACACAACAAGCGGCTTTCAAATCGTTTAAGTTTGACTCATTTTTTTTAAATGGTTTTTTGTGATTACAAGACAAAAAATAATGCGGTTAATCATAGTTTACTCATGACTTAGACGAGGGGAAATTTATATTTTCACATAGCTTGGAAAGCTTTATCCTCCTCACTGAATAAAATCACACTCTGAAAGATGCATTTTATATTTACTTATGTTTTATTAGCTTCACATTAGGATTGATTTGATGATATAAAAATATTTAAACGTGGCAAAAAAAAAAAAGAAAAAAGATGAAAATACAGATTATCTTTTGTTTTCCCAGCATTGCATATGGGTGCTTTTAAAGTTTCCCTAAAACTGCCGACAGGGTGGAGCTGTAAATTTTAATTATAATAAATATTTCCCAGGAGTAGCTATGAGTTTGTCTTTATATGCTTCTTTCTTAGACTTCTAACTGCAACACCAGTCTTAATTATTGTGTCAGCTCAAAGCCTAAAACCTCAGACACGGCTGATTAATGCCACCCTCTTCTACGGCTATCCGTTTCTAGACCGTCGAAGCGTGCCAACTCCAAGCTGGCTTTTTGGGGAATGATGGAGGAAACAACGTGACAGACTTCAGATCCCACATTCTCCGTCTCTCACTACCAAGCCAACGTCAAAGTGACCTGTCACACTGATGTTTTTGGGGAAAAAAAGACATTCATATAAATCTCCTTATGTTGCTGGTGCGTCTGATGGACTTGCAGTCATGCCAGCAGAGAACTGATGAGACCAGTTCTTTATATTTATTTTGGATACCAAATGTAACAAATGACTTCAGTATTAACAGAGTTGGTATTTATTTACCATCCAGACTTCTGTAAGCTGTTGTAATGCAGAGTAGGAATGGGACGAAGTCAAGCGGCAACATGCTGTTTGAAGAAGTCGCAGATTTCAGCACTAAGAGAGTTGAACACATATCCTCCACTGCTGTGAAATGTACCTATATGCTATTCAAGCATCACAGCAACGACCTGGTAATAACATCGTCTCGTCTCTTGCTGCGCCACACAGATGCTCTGTCTGCACCGTTGAAGATCTGCTCCCCTCGGCTTGCCAAGCACTCGCTGACAGGATAGGGGACCTGGCCCAGTCTTCTGATAAATTCAGCTAATAATTAATAAATCACTTGAGGGCACTCAGACACTACAAAGAGAATTATTGAACATTCAGCCCAAAATGGCTGGGAAATAATTTAGGATGGGGGGAAAAAAAAGACATGCTGAGGTCACGGCAAAAAGTAACTTTCCCTGTCCTTCCAAGAAGAACACTGTGAACTCAATGATGTTCCTTCCAACACACAATATGTCTACAAAACAGGCAGCATTACATGGCAACCCATACAACAAAAACATAAAGATACTTGTTTTTTTTGCATTTATAGCTGCAAAAATCTAATAAATCGCATTAAACATGTAAAAATGAATAATTATAAAGTTTGCTTTGTGTTCTAATTTGAAATGCCTTATTCTCAGCAAGCATCTGAGGTGGTAGTTTTATATTTAAATTGCAGGATTAAAACTTTTTCCCTGGTCTGCTTGGCAACAAGGTATAATTATTAAGCTCCAATGGACTCCCAGTTTAAAAGCTGGCACTAACTTTAGACCAGCTCTTTTTTTTATGCACTCCTCTCTCTTCGCTTCCCTAGGTAGAGTTTCCATTATTCCTGTAGCCAGCAACCAGCTACTACATTTATAATCCATCTAATGAAGGCACTCTGGATAAAAGCAGGACCTTACAGCACCACAGAGTGTGTGCACACTGCCTACGTATGGTCGGAGTCTCAACAAATGTGCTTCAGATAAAAACATTCATTTAATAGCTGCTATATGATACAAGGCTGCAGATGTGCGGATGCACCAAACGGGGGGGATTATGTGGCGCTAATAATCTCATCCAGGAGGGATAATTAGTCGGGAAAAACCAGATGCTGCTTCTGCGATCACCTTGCATGACCTCACATCTCTTCATAGCCAGACCAAATTGTAGAAAAAATAAAATAAAGCAGATGAAAAGATCCACACCCTCAGCTAAGTAAGCTCTAGCGTTGTTTATGCACAGCCTGTTTAGTCTTTTCATGCTGTCAGATCTCGCTGTGAGACGCAGCTCTCTCCACCTTTTGTGTTTAAGCACCTATGCTGGAAGCTCAGCACAAATCGAACACTGCGCTTTGTTCCTTCTAACTGCTGATTTGACTTTTCCGTTCACCTTAAAGCTCACCTCTGCCCTGACAGGTGACTCAAAACAAATATTGCCATACAAAAGAGCATGTCCACTCTCTCTGGCACGCCAACACTTTTAACAGCAGTTGGGACAATTGGCTGCAGAAAACCCGAGGAGGTGTTTCTCTCTGTGGGACGTCCGATCGAATGTAATGGACTGAGGAGGCCAGAGCCGCAAAGCCACAATCTCACTGAAATCATACGACTGCTCAAGTAGCAATAATCACTACTGTGTTTTCTGTAAAGCTGGTCATTTATTTATGAATATAAGGGTTTCAAGCTAAACGTTTAGCTAGCAAACTAGCAAGCTAAGTTTAGCCTGGAGTTGAATATTTTGCTTGGAGCTAAATATTTAGAATATAAGCTTAATTTTTAGCTTGCTAACTGCATATTTTTGTTTGGAGCTAATTATTAACTTGCTATCTAAATATTTAGCTTCCCAGCTAAGTGGTCAACTTGGAATAAATTTTTTTAACCAACTATTTTTCCTACCTAGCAAATATTCTTCTTAACAGATAAATGTTAAGCTTGGAGGTAAATATTTAGTTAGCATGCTTTTGATAAGTAATTATTTTACTTGCTATCTAAATATTTAGATAGCCTGCTTTTGCTAACTACATATTTAGATTGCTATAATTAGCAAGCTAAATAATTAGCTGGCTAATTAAATATTTAGTTTTAAACTCACATTGTGAATAACATTTTGAAAAGATGACTTTAAATTAACCCAAATATTTTTCAACTATGTCAAGCTAAATAAAACAAATTGCTGCCTGTTAATTTTTGAGTGTGCGATTTTACAAAGCAGAATGGTTTAAGTTATAATCACCAGCAGGATACATTTTCACTTCTTTTTTTCTGACAGTAGGAAAGAATAACTGAAAACAGAGTGAACTTCATTTCAAACAAATAACCTGACACTCTGTCTCAACTAAAAGAGACAGAATCACAAAGTGTCTGCCTGGGGTGTTCTATATTCCACTCTTTATGTGAAGTGGGGGGAACAAAACGTTACAAGAACCAGCCTCGTTCCACTATTCAAAGCTCTGCTCTCACCAGCTGTCTGTGTTTTTTCCCCCCTTCAATCTGCTTAAATATGGTAATGAGCCATCGGCGTATACGTGGTGCTTATAAATGTATGAGCGCAGCACGGGGCAGGGTTGAGTGTGTGCATGTACGAGCCGCAGTGTGGCAAAGCATGGTTGTTTAATTCACATATGGAGACATGTGCACGGCTTGTTTTGCGGCATGTTAGCATGTAGGTGGCAATTATGCAAACATTTGCCTTTTTTCCCCCCACCCAAGCTGCTAGGTGCTGACATGGCCAACATTAGAGCGGGGGCAAATTTGCGAGGTGCACAGAGACAGGTGTGTGTGGGTGGAACACAGAGTGCACCCTGACCCTGACTACATGGGCCAGTGCTGGGAAAATGCAACTAAATCTGTCATAATAAGCAATAAATCAATTAGTTGCGTTATAAATTAAAAGGAGTATAATTTCTGTTTGCGTGATTGTTTGTTTTTCTTGCCTCTCTCTCTCTTTCTACCAAAAACTGGATGACCAATGTTTTCAACGTGGTACTTTGGTCTCAACTAGCCCCTTTTTTGAAGGACAATTTTGTTTTACAGGGACTTCAATTTGCATTTTATTTGTTTTGTTTAGTTATTTTAGATAACGTCTTCCATGCCCAATGTTACATGTTCATTAGAAATCCAAGTTCATTGATTTTTCAGAGGGTTTATTGCATTATTATACCATTGTATTACTTGAAAACTGTATTAATCCGACAATATTATTGTTTATCGCAATGACCTCTGGGACAATTTATCGTCCAGCAAAATCTGTTATCTTGACACGATACATGATATATCGTGACATGAGCAGAGGCCTACATGCAAGACCGGAAATTAAATGCAACTGAGGTCCTTCATTTGGAAGAGGAGAAAAGCCATAAGCATTGAAATGATTTTAGTTTAAAATTTATTGCAATTGTTGATTTCTGAAAAGTCTCAGTAAAACTGAATGACTTCAGGAAGTGTTTTAGTTTAGCACATTTACTACTGCATGTGCCCTATCTTACCATTCCCCCTCCTAAATTCAACAACTCGCATGAAAAGTTACAAGCTGCTTCCTTTGACTTTGGCTGTGTCATGGAGGCTTAATATAGATCGTGCCTCTGTGTTGCAGAGCTCCACTGAATCCAAAACCCATTAAAAGCACATCAGCGAGCCACGCCGTCACTCTAAGTGATGCGTTAATTTATTCACAGTCGCTTAGTTTCAGTCAATAGGTTATACACAATCCTGGACCTGCAGAAATGAGCTCTTTTTATGTGGATATTATCAACAACAAATGCACTGTTTGCTCAGTTTGATTGTTGTTGCCTTGGCTTCTTTTTCTTTGGCGTTTCAGTTTCTTTCTGTCATGGGACATGCTGCATCTGGAAATAAACAGCAGTCTTTTCTGGGGAATACCGACGGAGAATAATGCCTATGGTTAGCAACAGCATCCACGCAAATTGTGCTTAACCAGTAGAAGCCACAGAGCTCATGAATAATGCTGAAGACAAATTTGGCTTTGTTTTCAATCAATAAAGTCCCATTTCACAGCATGATAAACACTGTACCCACATTGCTATGTTGACTTTTGGCTCCGCCCACTTTGGTGGAATTTTTCAACGTTGGTTAAAAATGTTTACATTGCAAAATGAACATCATGTTATGATGTTGTTCTCTCGTCAAAAATGTACCTGGAGTGTCGCCTTGATTCTTTCATGCATGTTTGAGAAATCCTTCGATCTCCATTGCAACCATTCAGCTGTGCAAGCCTAGCCGTAGCTCCTCATCTGAGCTACAGCTTCCAAACTGCTAAGTTTGGAAGCTGCAGCTCTGTGAGGGCTGCTCTGTGAGCTGCCCTCCTCTGAAGCTCCCCCCACTCAGCTCCTTCAGACTAGCTAGCAGCAATTAGCAAACAAATGATGGAACTGTGCATCAGCTGAGCTCATTACAGGAGCAGCTTCTTAGTGAAACACTGGTAAAAATGTTGTTAAAGGGTTAATAGAGTAGGCATGTTGTACTGACTTCCTGAAGGCGGGGTTTCAGAAAAAGTAGTTTTTGAAGAGACAGAGGCCAAATTTCACAGCGCTAAATGACAAAGTCATATTTCATATATATAGCCTTTTTAAACTCTATATAACTGTGGTTATATATAGTTAACATAGTTACTTGATTGTGGTATGAAATGGCAAGGGAAACACATAATTTAAAAAACATTAATCATGCCTTTTAAAGAGAAATTGGCTAAATATCGGTATGTCTGATCGGTGCATTTTTAACCCATTTTCCCACTTTGATCAAAATGAACAATCTGCAGATACAGAAGCCTTCTAAAGCCTTTGTTTTGGGGCAACAAAATGATTCCGGTTTGATACGCAAAAAATAAAAAATAAATAAAAAATCAGCTCATTATAGCCATCTGCTGGAGTCCGATCTGACCGCAGCCTACACCAGCACCAGGAGATCAACGTGCGCACGCAGACACATGCTGCAGTGACTCCACCAGGAACACTTGTGGTGAACAGGTGTGATGGACAGAACCGCAGAGAGACCTATAATCCCCAGGCCCATCTGTTTCTGCCATACCCCTCCCTGCTCCCGCCCAGCAGACGGATCACAGCCACAGACGGGTGTTACAGGTCAGCTGGTGAGCAGGGAGCGATTAAACGTCAAACTTGGCACAGAGTTGGTCAACTCTGCCAAGTTTACCAACTCCTGAAAATGGTGCGGATCAACATAACTCAACGTAAAACCTCCATCCATCCATTTTCGTACACCCTTGTCCCTTTACTGGGGTCAGGAGGGTTGCTGGTGCCTATCTCCAGCTATCGAGCAACAGGGTCACCCTGGACAGGACGCAAGTCTGTCGCAGGGCAACACAAAGACAAACAGGACAAACAACCAAGCACACACACACACACCTAGGGACAATTTAGAGAGGCTAATTAACCTGACAGTCATGTTTTTGGACTGTGGGAGGAAGCAGGAGTACCTGGAGAGAACCCAGGCATGCACAGGGAGAACATGCAAACTCCATGCAGAAAGACCTGGGCCGGGAATCGAACCCAGAACCTTCTTGCTGCAAGGCAACAGCTCTACCCACTGCGCCACTGGGCAACCTATAGAATTATTATCCATTTAACATCATTAAAACAGTGGACTCTGTAAATCACCAGCTTCTTCATTTTTGCACAAGCAGGCCTCCTCGGAGTCTGGTTTGATGATCAGCATGAGCCCCGAAACATGGAACTAAAATTCTTAAGTAAAATCAAACACCTACAGGCTCCCTGCAGCAACAGTTGCACTGACAGAAAACAAGCTCCAAAGACCGTTTGACTGCTAAGTTTAAATGGTTTTTTTTGTTTTTTAAAAGAAGCCTGAGGCAAGTTAAAATAAGCAATAACTGTCGTGGCCGCTGATTGACAACTACCTGCCTCATGGTCTTGTTACCCATTTCAATGAGAGATTGCTGTGCTCCAGTTACAGGAGGAGGGGGAGATAAAAATAGGCTTTGCTCAGTCACCACTTAGCCTGGAAACATGGAGAACAGATTGTAAATGAGCAGACTGAAGTCTTGAATGGCAGCCCTTGTTGCTGGCTTTCTGAGCTTCAGCACACGCTGACTGCAAAGCAGCAGCGCACTGAGCAGAAAACCCTCACCGTCCGAATGCACGGCAGACGGGGATGGCCCCTGTTGCTCTGTGTGGGACTGTTCGGTCCGAAAGGGGACTTGACGATGTTTCAAGGTGGCAAAAAGTGGCCATAGTGACGAGCCAAGTGAGGCAGCGTCTGACACCGAGGGGAGAAGTGATTCTTCTTGGTGACAGGGAGGATGATGGATGGTCTTCACAGGCAGACGCATATTGGCTACACGTCGCAGAGAGACTGACACATTCGACTGTCACAATACAGATCTAGAAAACTGTCAGTGTTATTTAATGAGCATGATAAATGTGATAAAAGTTTAAGATCTGAAAGCATTAATCGTGATGAAACAATTAATCGGATTAATCGAGACAAAACAAATAATCGGATGAATCGTGATGAAACAATTAATCGAAATAATCGTGACAAAACAGTCAGATTATAATCGTGATGAATTGATTATTGAAATAATTTAGCTAATTTAGTAATCGATTAATCGTTAAATGGAATATGTAGACCCGACAAAAAGGCCATGTGCTGAAAAAACATGCCTCATTGGTTAGTAATTAAGTCAAAACTATATAAAAAGTTGAACAAATTAAGATGAAAAAATAACCTAAGAATTTTCTACACCGAAGTCCTGAAGTGGCATAGTTTTAACTTCACCTGATTCAAATTCTATAAAAATACATTTAAAAGAATCTCCTATTTAGCATCTTATCAGTTAATCCAAAAAATGAGTCAACAAATGATCTGTATTGATGTTATTACGTTCAGCGGAAAGGACTGAGATTTTCACATGTTGATATTAAAAGGTTTTTTTTTTTTAGCTGCAGATGCGTCCTTTGTAACAAATGATTAGGTGTAGTCTAGAGCAATGCTGTTATTGCATTTTAGGCAATTAAATATTTGTTTTCCCATTTAATAAAGGGAACCGATTTTAATGTTCCAATGTTGTAATCCGATTAATCGTCAGAATAATCAATTACCAAATGACACGCTTTGACCGGCGGAGGCTCTGCGTTTAGGAAGGAGGCGAGGCAACAAAACGCAGTCGGGATGGATTTATTTGGTCACATTTGAACTGACACTCATTTTCACAGCGAGACACCTCGGGCAATTTCACCAACTCGTACCAGGCAAACAAAACAACAAACATTATTTACACAAACCTAACACAAGACAATAAATGGTACCAACAAATATTTACATGGATGCAAATCATTAGAACTCAACTAATGAAAGCGTGTTTAACTAAAAGTCACAATGTGACTGAAATAAAGAGCTGAGACAAAAAGCACTTGGTCTGTAAATAAATAACATCATAATATCGATAACCACTTGTTATGGACGGATCCCTTGTCTCCATCATACATCCCTAATATTTTACTGACGTTTTCCACTGTGTGGATTGTAGATGTGACTCCATTCTGGAGAGACCCGCGGTCGGAGGCATTGTCGGGTGGAGTCACACAACTGCTTCACGGCAGCGATCCGCCTCCGGTTCGAGCTGCGGCGAATGCCCTCTGTGCCGAAGAAAAATACGCCAAACACTAATGTCCAAACAACTAAATCTTGTGGGTGTTTCATTATGGACGTTTTTGTCAAAATAACATTGTAATTGATATGTTGATTTCTTTTTTTTACCGTTTCAAAGAAGTAGAATTCAAAGCTCCTAAAATTGTCCACTGCACCATCGCAGTGGTTTAAAAACCCATCTGCTTAGAATTGCATCTGATTTATGACATCTGCAGCACTGATCAGTATATTCCACGTATAGCTAATGATGATTATACTTCATTCAGTTTTGCTTGTTTCATAATTAGTCACTGTTTTATGTTATCCTGTAAAGCACTTTGAAATCAACCTCATCATACCATAAAAATCTTTGTAAACGCACCAACAAGCTTAGATGTTCTTACTATTCGAAGCAGGCGTAACTGCATCCAATTATCCCTTAACTACAGATACATCCAACCCCGGTAGCGTGACCCAGAGACTGTATTATCCCCGACTGGCTTCTCGATGCCCGTTTCTCCTGGAGTCACCCAGATTACGCAGGCTGAGCTGCCGTAACCTCACTGTGAGGTCACAGCAATGAGATCCGTACTGAGACTTGAGGCCACAAATCAAATTAGGCCCTGAAAATGTAGCAGAAATCCATTTCTAAATGTTTTGTTTCCGTTAAATAAGTGCCTGTGTCTCAAAACACGTAAAGTTCCTGAGTGGTAACAACATATCTCGTTAAGTCTTCATTGTTGTTACTGTAGCGTTGAATATTCTGCTCAGATGGTGCGGTGGTGGCGCGTGGGTTTAAACACAACCCACACGGCCGTCGCAGGTTCGATTCCCGGCCTGGTGATCTTTGCCATGTGTCTCTCATTAACTACTTTCCTGTCAGTTCACTATCGAATACAGGTCACTAGAGCCAATAAAACTTAAAAAAAAGAAAAATATTCTGCTACAGAACAGAAAATAAAATGGAGAAAATAGCTAAATTCAACATGACAGGCTTAAAAATAAATAAATACATTTGCCTTTTTTATTAATTTAACTAATTTCTAGTTAACATAATTTCCTCCATAGTGGGAAACCTTTAACACCAACCTTATTAAGCATTTAAGATCTGAGTCAATATCAACTCTGCTAAATTTTCTCCCTTTATTTAAAAGTTTGACAGACTCTTTGATGCATTTATCCGTAAGCCCAAGCCGAGATTCTGCTAAAAGCTTGTGAGCACGCAATATCTTATCTGCAGCAAACAGTAGATGCAGTAGTACCTTTCACATTTTCACTTAGCACAAATTTGCATTATTTGGTCCCAGATGCTATCGCTAATATTCAGAGAGGTGCCACAGCCAAAGCCAACTTCAATGTCAAAGACCTCGGTCATTTCAGTGAACAACATTAAGTGGGCCTCAAAACTGCCGTCACGTTTGCTTTGGGTGGTTGTTTGCATTGAAGCAGGTGATTAGCTACACAGGAAATGGAAGTAAGAGGCTGTGCGCCACCAATGACCTTCCTGTGCGAAACAGAAAACGGAGGTACAAAAGACAAAACATCTTTTGGTCAGAGGAAACGTCAAGAAGAAAGTGGTAAAAAAACGATGCAGTTGAAGCGGCTAGCAGTGGATGTGTTTCACATAGGAAGATAATTGGAGGTGCGCCGCCTCCACCATCCACTTCCTGAGTATGTAATAATTAGCTGTTGTGTAAATAACCACACAAAGTAAAAGTGATTATGATTTATGGCTTTATAAAGCAGTGGTGGCATAAATAGCTCTGATGTATTTTTGGTTGGAGTTGACGTTGGTGTTGATGTAACTCTTTAAGTTTAAGTTAAATCTGCATAATTTCAAACACGTTATTTCTGCCACGGTTGATGCTACCGTTGCTAGCTTTTACTTGACTGCATCACTTAGATACAATTCTTCCTTGCTTATTGGCTTTGCAAACTTTCAAAAACTCTTCTTATTAGACGTTGATGTCATTTCTTATTCGTTTCTGTAGCTTTGCCTCTATTACTCCTGAATATCATTTGGTTGCAACCTATAAATGAACGACCTCTCACTGCCTTGTTGAAAAAAAATGCACTTTTTTTAGGGGATATTTTCATCTTTTCTCACTTCACTTGCAGCTCTTCAGCAGAGACGGTAAAAGAAAGTTAGTCTGGGTAAAATGTGACAAACCTCTCAAGGGAAGACCTGATACGAGCTAATAACATTCTGCACATTCTCAGGGGAAACTTCTCAGTTTGCATCACACCGGATTATAGAAACCAGAAACATCAAGACTCGGCAGAAAATAAGCTCCACCACCCTGGACGACGCCATTGACATGAAGCGAGATAGACTGCGCGTGGCGAGGCTACGCCCACAGGAGGATCTTAAATCTTCCTCAGGGAGAAGACAAAAACAAGTGCATTTCCTCACCCTAAGAAGAACACATTTGACATACGATGTTTGGAGCTGCTGCAATCACACCCAAAGCCCAAATGTCAATCATGCAAGTCCCAAGGCTGGCTTTAAGATCGTGAAGATTTTAGGCAGGTCAAAGAATAAGGCAGAGCAAAATGACGTGCTGAAACTCAAGGTGAAGGAAGGCAATGAATTAAGGAGCGTAGCAGGTGTAAAGTTTGATAGTGTCAATAAAACAGCAGTGAAACTAGTTGATATTCAGTGGTTATTCTCTCTGATGTTCAGCGATGCCAAAAGCAAGAATCCTAGTGGGAATCATGCAAAAGGGGTTACATTAGTTCTGCTGCATTATTGAAATTACATGAGCAAAGTTGAAGTGGGTGCTTCAGTCGAGAGCGAAACTAAGCCAATTTGACCTCTAAAACAACTTCCATAAATTCATCGAAGGCTAAACGGAAATCAAACTCGGCGTTTTTGCGCGGTTTCTCCAGACGGTGTTTGACATGTCTGAAGTAAAACTCACAGTGGGTTCATGTCTTGACTTAATGCTCGTGCCTTCAGCCCCCACAGTGGCACTGTGGCACTCGTATCAGCAGGAACAACAATTAAAACAGTTTAAAGGATCAGCCGGTATTTGGCCAGCAGCCTAATAGCTCCTCAGCAGTTTAATAAGGACTTTAGCGGTTGTTCTGCCACGAATTGTGGCAGAAGCAACGGGGGACTGTGAGACATCCTCGAACGACCAAAAGCTAAATCTGCGGTTCGCTTTAGTTTTTGACAAAAGGCTTCAGGCTGCTGACCATATTAGGTGGAACCAGGTCACTGAATTAGATCACAAACTCTGGTCGGATTAAGGCTCCGACTAAGAACCTAATTTGGAGTAAAGTGGCTCTCATCACGAGACCTAATGACTTGTTTTAGGTTGCCGTCTCATTTGGCCTGTTGCTATAAAGAGTTTTACCGAAAAGGGCAGACAGAAAGTTCAGAGCCCTGTGAGACAAAAAAAAAAAGGAAAAACAAGTGTAGAGCGTCCTCATCCTGAAACGGGGTGAGGCTAGTCGTGTGGACTCGGCATGCACCGTCTGTGGGATGGTTGAGATTTCAGTCAAGGATGCCAATTCCTACATTTCTTGTGACAATTTCCTTCATTTCCCGCAAATCCACTTAGCTTGACACGGTGCCTCGTCCTCACTCAATGTCCGAGCTAGTTCCTCTAAGTCAAATAACTTAAACTCCATTTGTGACCGTATTTTAGGCCCACTAATCTAATCTATATCTTCCACAGACATAACCAGGCCATGCTAGCCTTTATCAAGCTAATTTCTCACTGTCATAACAAATCTTAGCTTATCACAAAGTGTTTGGCCGAGCTGCTAAAAGTGACTTCAGCGCTATGAGTTGTTAGCTGTACATGCTAACCATGCTAAACTTGATTCTGTCCCTTGCTCTGTTGCGGACTTTTTTTTTTTATAAATTCAGTTTTACATTGGTATAAATAAATGATTCATCTCTTATGAGTGGAAAATGAAGAACACTAGAATCTCCAGAAGAAAAAGAGAAAAACAAAAGTAAGACATCCTCTTCCCGGGAAAGATAAGACATGATGATGTCAAGGAAACCGCATTCCACAGCTTTCACTGAAGTCTTCCAGATGGTCCGGCTATCGTGACTGATTTCTAAAAAGGTGTTTTAGCTCACAGATCCAAGCCTCTTTCTAACCTTCAATGATTATCACTGAAGGTTTAGACTACTTTTTTTCAGAGGTTCAAACTTCACTTCAGCTAATAATCAGATTTCCAAATACCATGACATTGATGGAGCCTTTCAAACGACAGTTCAGCAGGACTTAGAGCAAGAAAAATACGGTCCTGTGTTATGGACTACACGCTTAGATTAAGGATGAGGTTGGACTATGCAGTCCGTTTTTAATCCAAAGTCGAAAGTTACAAGTTCCAGGTTGTAAAAATGAACAAAGCCATCCGTGAGAGGTTTTATTTCTCAGCAGCTCACACCTTAAAATACAATATGGTCCATGTTTGCCTCATAAAGACCGATCTGAGTAACATTAAAGGCAGCCCGGTTCCCACCAGCGGCACTCGAGCCATAATTGCCGGGCTACAACCTCGCATTTTTAGCACACCCAGTTAACACACTCAAATAAAACCAACAAAGCATAAGGCTCTATCCTTTCCAAAACACAGTTGAAGGACCACAAAGCAAGCTTCAATCTTCAGATCAAATGTATTAGTGTGGAGCAGATGGTTGATCTTTAACTGCTTGGTGAAATGTGCTAAAATCGTATTTGACAGAGGCTGCGGGATCAGGTCACCTTTTAAAAACCTAAAAGTGAATAAGCCAAAGCTACAGAGGTACAACTGACTGGAGCCCCCCCACTGGATTCATGACTTCAAAGAGTCAGCTTGTATTTATAGGGTGTCACTTTATGCACACATGTTTGATGGATATGGTAGATCTACATCAGCTTAGAATAAAAGCTTCAAGTATTGAGGTATTTTTGTTACACAAACTTGTGTTACTTATTTTTACACTGATTATATTTTGACTTATACTATTGTTAGTAAGTGATTCAGTGCTAATATGATGCCATTTTAATCGTCTTGTCTCTTTACCAGCATTCCTCAGCAGCCAGTTATTAGTACATGGCTGCTTTGCTCTGGATTGGAAGTGGACAGTTGTTTATAGATATATATAATTTTTTCTTGTCATGTGCGTGTGTGTGTGTGAAGGTGTTAGAGGAAACAACCTCAGTATGAGCGATGAGCTGTGGAAAACCAGTAAACGGAGTAGAAAATGTTCAGTCTGCAACACATTACTTGTGGATTTAAAACAAACTAAAACATACTGCCTTATTATAGACATTTAATTTTGATTTTAATCGCAAAAACCTGGTGACAGAAGCTAGAAGACGTACTTATAAATTCGACGTCAAAAATGGGTAATATCATATGTTGAGTAACAGGAAAAAACAGTGTTATTGTAATTGGAAGGCTCCGTCATATTTCATCCAAAGTGCCGAAATCGTCTCTTACAGACATAATCATGTGACCAAAATTGCGTAACCTTGTTCACATCCAGCTCTGTGCAAAGTGTTGTGCGATTTGTCAGAAAGCCGTAGCCGTCCTTTTATGCAGAAATGCGCTCAGACAACATTTTTTTATCTTTAGCTTTGAAATTTGTTTGGCCGCGCATTCAAAGAAAACAGAAAACCGGATCAGTTCTGTGCTTCCTCTGCATAAATGGCCCAACAAAAACATTTTGAAATCACAAAAGTTTGAAACCTCGATGTGCAGTAGCTGGCTAACACGCGCTAGCACGTTTATAGTAAAAAAAAAAAACAAGAAATATTGGTTTATAGTGTTTAACGTCACTTTCATTGCCACAAAAATAAATACTGCAGGATGTAGTGTTAAAACGTTTGGTGTATGTCTCCCATTGTAATATTCAGATTTGGACAAATGCACTTTAAGATGTTTGCCACAATTTTACTAATTTTAAATTAAATATCTACTTCCAAAAATCAACATGTAAAATATCTGATAGAATATTCAATATATAAAATATTCACTAATCCGCCACTGCACAACAATGAAAGACTTTTCCTGCCCAACCTCTCACAGTAAGCTAAGCTAGGTTAGCTAACTCACTCTCTTTGGTTACCTAGCAACAACCTGTTGAGTAACTGGAACAGCAGCAGGTTAAGTTTACGCCACTGCGCCTCATAACGGCTTAAATAAAATAAACAACATTGTGGAGTTTAAACTGAGGATAAAACAGAAAAGATCACGCCATCTGACACTATTTGACACAAAAAAAACCTAACCGATAATTATCGATATCGTTATCTGAAACAATTATATTGTGATACACTTCTCAGCCATATCGGCCAGTGTGTCTTGAAATAAGTAAGATCCAAGGACACGGCTACTCCCCTCGTAAGCCTCCGAAGCCTCGTCTCTATAGCCTCCTTGATCTGTTAAGAGGGCCACTCTGACTGAGAGCGTTAAGACTCAGAGGCTCTGCTTCTCCTTATTACCAGTCACAATCTCCCTCTGGCAAAACAACACGAGGAACAGGGTGGAGACACCCGAGGAGGGAGAGGCTGCAGGTCTAAATTAGTCCCACATGTTCCCCAGGAGGAGACTGCAGACGGTCCAGGGCTCGCTCGGCCAGTGGGAGGGCGGCGGAGTGCAGCGAAACTTTGAGAGCTCTTTGGTTGCACTTTCCCGCACTTTTCGCCCACACGCTGCTGCGCACTCAACCCACATGGATCTATTTAGCTCAACTATGGCATCACAAGGCACAGTTTATTTTTTTGGCAAGCGCCAGAGATCCAGAAATTCACTGCTCTGCGACGACCGAAATGGGTTTAAGCTGACTTTGAGCAAAAACGACAACCAGAACCTGCAGTGACAAAGGAAATCAGCGTAAATGCCCCGCCCCCCCCCAAAAAAAGCTTTTGATCAGGAACCCATTGGAACGCCGGAACAGAGCTTCTACACCTCCACAGTGTTTCCTGAGACGTGTTAAATTTCCTCAAAGCACAGTTCATAGCTTGGAATAAAGAAAAGCTAATTAAAAAAGAAAAAAAAAAAGCTCAATTCTCTATTAAATGTGCTGGAAAAATATCAAGAGAAGGCCATTAAGCACATAAATTACATTCTTAATCACCCGCTGCTTCAGATTAGGACGTTGTTGATTTGATTCATTTGTGAACAAATCGTGATAATCGCCAAACGATGATCTCACCCTGTTCACGTTTTGAAAATTCTCATCATGCGCTCGCCGAGCAAGAAACATCCCTCACCAACCCCGGCCTCGCTTGCCGCTGATCGCATGTAATCGTAATTGAAACAAATCGGTGTTACGAGCCACCAAATGTGCTCAGAACGTCCAAAGAATTATGCAACATGTGTGTTTAGCACAGAGCGCCGTCAGAGGCCCGGCTCCGGGAAGCAGAGCCAGACTGCAGTGGACGAGGATCAATCAGCGTTATCTTAACCTGGTTGTCGACTGGTGACAGGCAGACTGAGAAGGAATGAGATTAAAAGAGCTGCCCTTCTCCTCTCTGGGATCTGTTCTACTCAATAACGCAGCATACTGTTTTCACTGCATGAATGCTCTGCCAGCATGTCAAGTCAAGCTTATTTGTACAGCCCGTTTCCGAAACAGGGCGACTCAAAGTGCTTTACAAGATGAAGACGTAGCACAATAAGCAACCCAAAAACCCTGAAAGGTTGATGCAGTAACAGCAGAACTTTAATGTATTTTGCTGCAAAGCCATTCAGTGATTTATAAACAAGCAATAGTCCTTTAAAGTCTGTTCTCTGAGACACAGGGAGTCCACATAGGGACTTTAGAATTGGTGAAATGCTCTTCAGGTGATAGAAGACCGGCTTTGTAACTGTGTTTATGTGTCCCTAGAAGTTCAAGTGCGAATACATCGCTTCCCTGGGGTATCCCACATGTGACTTCTGTCTGCCTGAAGAAAAGTTACCTATTGACAAGAAGAAGTCCCTGTTTTCTAGATAAGATTCAAACCAGCTAAGTACTGCACCAGACAGTCCAACCCAGCTCTCCAGTCGCTTTAAGGACATGTCGCAGTCAACAGTAGCTTTGGATCAACAGCACTAAGATCCAAAACTAGAAGTATTGGGGTTCTTCCACAGTTTGCAACCTGCTGATCAGCTGTACAAACTTACATGAAGGGGTTCGTGTGTGTGCTTTTTTACCCTTGTTAATATTCTGCAACACGTATAAACACCATGAGTCTTTCAAAAAAACAAAAAAAATCATGGGGCTGCACAAAACACCCTCAACCAGAACCACTTCTAACTTTACCTTGAGGCCACAGAGCAGCTGGACATGCCTAAGCTGACAGACCCACTTGGCATGTTGGAGATCATGGAGGATGGGACATGTGTGGGACTTAGACTCTGCATCAATGCAGCTTAACGCAGTAAACTTATATACCGCCAGTTAACACATGCCAGCTAAAGGTGCTTTTCGTAGACTGACGGGTTAAGTCCATACAGAGACATATATAACCAAAGCAATTCAGTCGTATGAACATTTTAAAGAGTCCAAGTGGAACCTACTTCTAATACAAAGCAGCCTGGATAAAAGCATTATTGTGAAGCAGAAAGACACTTATGGTGGCAGTGATCTGAAATTGTGTTTGTAGTTTGCAACAAGCAATGTAAGGACGGATGGAACAGAAGATTCTTTAGTCAGATTAAAACAATAAATAAATAAATTTCTGACTAACATCACCTGGGACACACTGAATCCCACTCTGCAACATGGTAGTTAGAGAATCATGCTGTGGGAATGATTATTTACAGAGGAGAGCTTGTCAGACGAAAAGATAGAAGTATGGGACAGTCCTGAATGAAAATCTGTCAAGAGGCTGCAAAAGACTTGAGGCTGGGTCAGAAGGTCATCGTCCAGCTGGAAGATGATCAACTGATCATCCTCAGTTGATCAGGCTGAGGATGTGTGGGAAATCTTGAGAAGTGATGCTCACACACACTCCATCCAATCTATGGAGTGTGTGTGATCAAGGACCTATTTCGCACACCGAGGAGGTAACACAATCACTGGAATCAACTGTTAGAGAGTACAGTCATCTAAATCATGAAGGACAGTGAATCTTGATAGTCAGATAACCACTGCTGTAAAAGTGATCAGACATTTCAGTCTCCAGATGTGCGGCATAGAAATCCCCTTACCCCACTTATCCTCAAAGTACTCTGAAGTTTGTGACTGTAATGGGACAAAAACGCAACGTTTCAGGGGGCGTGAATACTTTTGCAAGGCACTTTATATCACTATGTGGCTGCTGCAGCAAAGTAAAGCTGCAGAAGCAGAGACATCGGTCAACTTCACTAAAATTACAGGGCGGAAATTTGCCTTGTGGTGAGCCACACAACCCACAATTAGAGTGAAAATTAACAATAAACCGCTGCACAGACTGAAGGTCTACCATTAACTGCTATTAGGAGTACAATGTTAAACAACAAGCCTTCAGCCTGTGGTTACACTGTCTTCCTTTTGTGAATGAAGACCTATTTCTTCTGTTATCGCGGCCCGGGAACAGAAGTGCTGCATTGCTGTTTCAACCTCCGGGCCCTTCACTCCAGGCTGCTGACGAATGAGGACCTGCAGAGGATATTACATCCTTATCTAATCTGTCAAAGCTAGCCCCCTTTGCTACAGCCTGCTGCTGGTCTTGTCTACAGTTAATAAGCTACCTGAGCTATCTCAACAAATCTGTGAACTGCAGTATTATGAGTAATCCAAAGGGGATCTTTTGGCCCTGCTGCGCTTGTATGCCCATGAACATATTGTCCAAAATTGTATCTCGGATAAAAAAATGAGAACAAGATTGCCACAAATCTTCCACGACCAAGAGACTCAAACCCTAATGTGTTTCAGCTCCAACAATGTTTTGGGGAATACTTTATATACCTGGTACGTTGTGACAGGGTGAAGTTGAGTACTGATCGAGAACTCTCGTGGTAAAGGTTTGTGCATCTTGCAGAGAGTTATCTGCTCTTTGCAGGTAAGATCCAGCGGTGGGTTTATTTTCTATCTAATTCCGCTTTGCATTGGGGTCGATGAATTCAGAAGAGGCACAAGATCAGAGCTGACTGGCAATTTATATGGTAGTCGAGCGACTTTTGATAGATTTTGGCATAGATTCTGCAACATTTGCAGGTAGTTTAAACCGCAACGACAATGATTCCCTTAAACGTATGAATCTGGTTATATTTCGTTATACACCTTTGTAAAATGAGCAGTCAGATACTCATTTTATACCAACGTAAAAAAATTTGAGTGATGTGCATGTACAGTGGCACTGCAACTGGTTGGACTGGGATTGTTACCATCGGATTACCACTGATGGTTGGTAAATCCACTGGAAGTCCATCTCATGTTGTCCTGTGCTCCTCAGATATTGCCTACCTTTTGAAGGAGGAATTTATGTAACCAAACTAGTGACGAACAAATACAAGGAATACAAACAGACACGTCAAAAGTAACTCTGTCCACTTGCCTTTTGTGATGTCATCAGAAAAATGTGCGTGGAGGTTTGCTTAGTCTAAGACAAATTTGATCTTGACCACATAATAAAATAGCAAAACTAATAGAAACACTCGTCGTGACATGTTGTTATATCAAAGCAGAGTTTGGTTGATTTTACAGAGAAGACTGGGTAGTAGCTTTAATTATTCCTCGGCATTGGCGCTACATCTGGAGGCTGAGTTTTGCTGGCATCCCTACATGACAAATCCTCCTATTACAGTCGACTGTTAATTGCTTTGCTGTGGGAAATGCTTCACTCTTGTCACATCTGCAGTCTGAGCAGCACACAGTGACGCCGTCACACATCTAAATAAACAAAATAAACTCAAATCAGCATCCCCGTCATGTGAGCAGTATTTAAAGCAGGCCAAGACGTTCTGGCTCCCACCATGCTGGGCTTAAAACGGGATTAGCAAAAGCAACAATTCATTTAACAGCAGACAAACACAAAGAAACAATGTCCCACAGGATGGACACCACTGCTGAGGACCGGAGCGGCAACAATTACAAAGCTTGTACCCCTTTGGCAGAAAAATAAAAAATAACAGAGGCAGATCAGGATCAATAAACAACAAAAACAAAATACATTTTCAATTATTGTCCCTCTCCAAAACGAAATGCACTCTGTAGCCAGAAGGGACACTTTGAATTGAGAAAGAAAAAGGGGGCCCTATTTGGTGAACGAAAGTGACACTTTGACAGTGACTCGATATCTCCGCACTGTTCTGTTCTCCCTTAGCTCACATGCCAGGAAATACCTTTCAAAAATCTCTACAACAACCTCCCGAGATCGGAGGACAAAAACGCAAAATAACAGTGCCGAGATGGATGTGAATGACGTCTGATTCGCTGGCTCTGCAGTGAAAAGGAGGAAACAGCTGCGGAAGGTGAAGATTAGATTCCTGACGGGGCCTGTTCTCGCGTGCAGCTCGGCTCTGCTCCTCTCGGGCCGGTGGCTCTACGTCGGCTACGGGCTGCCACCGCCGACAAACTCCCTCATAACTCACCTCTGCCTAGCACAAAAGCGTATATAAATATATAAAAAAAGAAAAAAAGCGCTGAACACCAGCCCTGTCCAGATGATCTACTGATTGTTTCCACACACCGCCTTGCGGACTTTAAAATGTGTAGCGTGAGGGTTGGCAGCACAGGCCAAGCTGGCAGGTTGGTTTCCTGGATAATTCATCCATGTGACATATGGTTTAAAGGCAGTGATTAAGTCTTTGTGAGGAATCGCTAAAAGGTTTTAAGGGGGGGGGAAAAAAAAGCTTATTTACTGCAAGAATGGTAATTTGGAGCGAATTTAGACACAGAGACTTTGAATGTGTGCATGAGGCGGCGATGAGGTTGAAATCATAGTCTTTGTTGTGATCAAGCTGTGCTAATGTGCAAGGACTAGCTCTCGTTCTCTGTTTTTCATTTGACACCAATTAGCCAGCTGGCAACACTGGGATTCAATCTACTGTGCAGTGCCTTCCCATGCAACAGCTAGAAGCCTGTGTGTATTTTATTTGTTATTTTTGTGGCAAAGTAGAGCACAGTACTGAAGAAGATTATATATGTTCATAGTTCTTTGTCTTTTACAAATGAATAAAAATTTAAGCAAGTCATTCTTTTTGTTTTTTGGTTTAGCTTAACACACCATCTGTACGGTGGGAGATGGCGGTTGCAGTAATAGACTCAAGGCATGCGATTCCAGTTGGATCAAATGTAATTTTTTTCACAAATGAAAAAATGTCTAAGTTAAGAGATTTTTTGTTGTTGTTTAGGTTAATCTGCATGTTGAGAAATTGTGGTTGCAGTGTCATGCCGTGTGGATGTAATTCCAGTTTGGCCAAACTCTAAAAACATGCATGTATGTAATGCTACCTAAGCGCACAGAAATTGCCTTTATCGCCCCTGGTTTGCAAAATTCACTTGGACCTGCTGCAAAGTAACAGGCAACATGGAAGAGTGCAGATTTACACAAATGTAAACAATATAAAAAAGAAATGGTACACAAAGGGGAAAAGTTACAATATATGAAAAAAAAATACTATTCTTAAAATTCTTTAAAAATAGCATACACAGATTAAAAGAAATGTGCAATTGAGTAGCAGGGCATACCGCAGCTGCCCTTACTGTTATTTTTTCAATTATTTTTTTATTAAATGTTTGCATTTTTGAGAGTTGTTGTTCAGGTATTAATCTTCCAATTTCTTAATAACACATAATTATCAAGTGATATTTTCACATTTCCTGTCAACGGGCTGCTGGATGAATGACTGCCCTACAGCCCAACCACTGGGCTGAGCAAGTTACTCCAAGGGGAAACCTTGGAGTAGGTTTATTAACGAAAAAAAAAAAGAACAATTCATGACTATGTATTTGTGTTTACAGGAGAATGGAGGTGGCGGTATCATGCTGTGGAGATGCTGGTTCGAGCTGATGGGAAGAAATATGGAAGGAAAAATAATCCCAGAAAAATCCCTAACAAAGTCTCCTGAAAGCTTAAGGCTGGGACCGAGGTTCTTATTTACCTTCCACGTCTCAACTATGCGCCACTTTGTGAAGGACAATTACATCCAGTCCAAGTAATTATGTCAACGTTTGTGGTGGGAAAAGCCCTCGGGATACAAATAGTTAGGCAAGGTGTTCTGAAACAAAAAGTATATGCTTGCGTCTCTGTGTCCTCCATGTATCCGTCTATGTATCCGTCCATGTGTACACGACGGACAAGGGAGTCTGAAATTTGGTCATGTGACGTGCCATGCTCTCGGTTTTGCCCTGGACTCGTGCTATTTTGGTTCAGAGATTTTAGATAAAGGAATGCCGTTCTCAAGCTCGGACTGTAATTGCGGAGCTTTCTGCTCCTGCAGGAGACGAGGCCTGACTGGGTTCACTGTAATGGCCGCCGTGTGACATAATGGAACCCTCCTGGTTGTTTGCCGCTAGAAGCACGGAGCCTCTTTCACCAGGACATGAAAGAGCAAATTAGTGGCGGTCTTGATCCTGAACCTGGTACCATCTGCTCCTTGATATCATCTTTAAAATGCCAAACCCAACCAGACAAAGAATAATGATCCCATGTGGAGCAAATGCTTGCTAGCTAGTGTGGCTCCTCCGGGCGATTAAACGAAGGATGCATTCATTTTTTATAAAGACTTGTACAACAAACCATTTGTTTATGCAAAGCCACGAGCAGCACACCAAGGAGTGCACTTTTTTTATTAAAGACACAGTCCCACCTGGAAGCAAAGCATGGAAACAACATATGCTACCTTTAGCCTCATCCGCCGAACTGAGTGTGGAGAGCACAGAAGCGCTCAAGGAGAAGCTGAGGCTTTTTCTGGGTTTTTACAGTTTCGGTCATCGTCTTGGTGGGACAAATCCCGAACATGCTGCATTTCAGCTTCCCTGGCGCCAGGAATCCCAAACAGCAGTTTCACTTCTCCAGAATACAGATGTAACAGATAGAAGCTGAGACGTTCCCAGAATCCCTTTAGGCTTTGCAGCAGATGTAGGGCAGAACAGGATGGGGATTTCATTGATAACCTGACAGGTTTTCTCTGCGGGCAGAAATGTATAGGAGGGTGATGATTCAGACTGATGGCATCGCTCGCTCTGCAGCCGGCTTGGCGTTCCGCTTACGTCGCTGACCTCCGCTTTACTCAGCTGGAGGAGTGGGCAAAGGCCTAGCAACTTTGTGACCCACATTCACAATATAAGAGATGTGTCAAATTCAGTTTGACCCCAGTGATGGTTTATGATCTGGCCGATATGGGTGGTAGACCAGGGTGTTCTTCTGTTAAGGGGTGGAACTTAGATCATTTGTTTTGTTTGTTTTTTTTTGCTCCATCAAGTTTTCTACAACGTATTTGCCTGTCCAGTCCATCTCCACAGTTTATGAAAAATATATATTGGTGGGAGTTGATGACTTCACACAGTTGACTCCCACCAAGCTATGGTGCTAAGCTAAATGCTTATTTTAAGGAATCTGGAATCTTCATAATCTCAAGATCAAATTCTAAAAAAAAAAAAGAATCTTGGACTGGAATATTTTACACTAAACATTGATTATTCGAAACACAGTTTGAGATTGATGTCAGGTGAGCTCAATTAAAGGAAATCTACATAATTAAGCAGGCCACAGGTTTCAAGCAATATGGGAAAGCGAAAGGACCTCTCTGCTGACGAAAATCATCAGATAGTGTAGTGCAGTGAACAAGGTATGAAAACATTAGATATTTAACGAAAACCGAAGCGTTATCATCGAACTGTGAAGCGATTTGTGGCTGATTCAGAACAAAGATGGGTTTGTGCAGATCAAGGCATAATGAGGAAGGTTTCTGTTAGACAAATTCATAGTACATTTTGAGTTTTTTATCTTTTGAAATATGTACTGCTCTCATTGGGAGGTTTGTTCAGTAAAATTTGATTTGTACTGTTATACTTCATGACTTGGAAATTATACTGACATTTAGGAAAATCGGAGAAAATATCACTTGCATAGTAATTTGGAACACGGGGTATTGCTGCAGATGTGGCTACTGGAGCGAATCGTAGCTACAAACATCCTAGTACAGGTTCAGAGGTCTCTATGACTGCTGAAGTTAATATGCAACCTATAATTTGTTATCGATACAGATGTCCATCGAAATGCATTGGAATTGAAAAACACATTACAGCGCTGTTTGCGCCACTGGTTTAACGATACTCGTCAGAAGTGCTAACAAGTAGCTAACGGTGGATTCACAGTTCAGTATTTGCGGGTTTTTTTCTATTTACTGTGGAACAAAACTCTATATTATTTGTGGAAAACATGTCTAATTTTATACCAAAATTAGACTTTTGGTATATTTGGTGTTTGACCAACAGAAACAGGAAGTTATAAGCGAATTACTTGCGTGCATCTCAAGTATTTGTGGATGTTAGTTATTTTCAGGTGGCCGCTAACTCCCACTAACGCAGCCAAAACTTTCCCCATCTTTTACATGAACAGCACCCATGTTAACATTCCAACTTGTTCCAATCGAAACTCCCGCTTCATGGGCCGTTTCTAGCTGCGAAAATCTATTTTTGAGCTCAAAGAGAAGGAGGGGAGGGCCAGCTTACCCGCGGCCGCATTCGCATCGGGATCGCCCCTGCAGGCACCAACTTTGAAAATCTCAACTCTTTGGAGGACACCGTAACTGAAACAAATGCAAATGTCTACTAAACCCCCTGCACTGACTGGGATACGAAGTTACAGGAAAAGAGCTTTTTGCATGTGTCACGGGAAGTTTCCCTGGAAAGCATCCTGGCTCCACGATCTCTCTCGTGCTGCACCGATAAAGGCACTAAAGCTGCTTCTCGCATCACGGTTGCAAGATCCGCTGTTGACCGACCGTCGGCCGGTATAAATGTTCTCCCTTATTGCCACTATATGTCTCTCTCACCTCAGCGGGCCGCTCGAACTTGCAGCCACAATGGTCCCACGGGCGCGCACACAGTTTTTTTTGGGGGGGCGGGGGGGAGACACGCACAGATCGAGTACAAAAAAAAAAAAAAAAGGAGCGGTGCAAACTTACGTGAAAACGAAAAATAAAGTGGTCGATCCCACCAGGAGTGTGGCAGCAGTGGACACCGGGATGTATTTGGTGGGTTTAAATCTCTTTCCAGCGCTGTTGGGCATTCTGTATTCTCCACATTCCTCAATTATTTATTCCGGTCGGAGGCGCATGTAGAAAAAAAAAAAAAAAAAAGAAGAGAAAGCGTCCAGCGTGCAGCGGGGTGTGTGTTACAGAAAGGAGCCCTTTCTTTCTCTGGCTGTGAATGACACAAGCGGCCCGTCTCTGCTCGGTGGTTGAAGCCGCATCGGTCCAAGACGTTAATAGGCAGCAATACGCGGAGCTCTGCGAGAGCCTGGAAATCCCACCCATTCCAATGCCAGCCCACTGCTGAGGTCACCGAGCCGCTCGAAAAGGTGGAGCTTCGCTTGGAAAAACTGAAAGCGTCAGAACATGTTTGGAGAAATTGTTGCATTGGTTATATTGTGAAAAATAATATAATATTGTGTTCTTTTACGGGCAAATATAACCGCCTCCCGCCCACAATTCACTTCATATTGAAATTATATTTCCATCACTTTTTTAAAAATCTGTTATTTAGCTCAGATCCGTTATTTGGTCTCTCCACTAATCCATCTTGCCATTGTGCCATCTTGATGTTGCGTTTCCCCGGCCCCATTTTGCAGTTTTTACTAACTTTCATCTTTGTCTTCAGCTCATACATTTATACATTTAGTACGCACCATTTGTAAGCCGGTGAGACGCCGACTGGTCTCTGCACATCATTTCCAACGATGAATCCGGGAAATTGTTAGGATAAACCTCGGATCAGAAATATCAAGTTAATAGATTTATTCAACAGAATATGCAATTGTTTGTCTCTTTTTGATAACATTCTATCAAACCCTTATTCAATTTCTAACTTATTCAATTTCCTAGAATCCCACCAACATTAATAATAAAAAAAGCAAGAAAATAAAAGATAGATGTTTATTGTGTAAGAATTTTTTTTTATCAAAAAAGTTGAACATTTGCTTGACAAAATTTAGAAATGTTTTAGATAGTTTTTTATTTCTCACAATTTTTTGTCAAAAACAATTTTTTAAAGTAAAGTTTAGTCAGTCACATTTTTGACTTCTTGAGCTTAGAAATATATTTGTCAAATTTTTTTTTCCTAAAAAGCTTGAGTACTTTTGAGAACATTTTTACACTTTTCAAACAAAATTTTAATTTGTCAAAAATTATCTTTAAAAGGTTTGAGTTTTGTGAGCAAATTTTAGATTTTTCTAACTTAACTTTTTTTGAACAAAAAAAGAATTGTTTCTAATAAATTTGTGAGCAGATTTTTGCTATTTTATGCTTTTTTTCCTCAGAAATTTCGGAGTTTTGTTGAGCAGATTTTGTATTTTTAAAGCTGAAAATGTATGTTTCAAAGAAGTAATGTTTTAATGAGCAAATGTTTGACTTCTCAAAATTCTTATTTTCGGAGAAGATATTTTTAGATTTTTAGAATAGAATAAAATAGAACTGAATTTTGTCAAGCAAATTTTCAACTTCTAAAACATTTAAGTTCTCAAAAAAATATTTTTCCAAAAAAGAAATTTCTACGTTTTAAAAGTCTAAAACCTCAAACCGTTTTGTAAAAAATCCCTCATTTCTGTTAGATGCCACTTGTAAAGCTGTAAATCAGCGTCGAAGAAGCTCGTATATTACTTCCAGAGTAAATAAATATACTCCCTGCCAATGTATTTCAACTGCTTAAACAAGTATAAGAGCGCCCTCTTGTGACAAGGAATAATATATGTCAAAAATAACGTAAAGTAAACCTTTATGACTCACACGGGCCACCGTATTACTTGTCGGCACCGCTTTGATTAGCTTGCATTCACGCTCACTCACTTTATCTCAGTGGACTGAATCCGCGCATTTTAAATTTTTCGCAGAGTGGCTGTTTCTGTCTACATTGCCAGAGTTTAAATTAACAGCTAAACGCCTTCCAGCTAAAGTAACCCAGAGGACAAACAGCGTCGTGTTGTATTTACAGCAGACCCGTTAAGTCCGGCTAATTAGCCCACATTATTCGGCCTGTTCGGCGGCGGCATGTCGTACCGTAAAACTTTAAAACTGATTTGCGGCTTCGCTGGAGGCTCTGCTGCCGTCGTGTTCGCGGCTGCAACCGCCGACGCCCGCGGCTACTTCGGGGAGCACCGCGGAGAGGGAGCGAGCCGGTGGTCGAGATTTGCCGTGTTGCACGCGGCGCAGCCAGCTCGGACCCCGGTAAACCACACACCGGCCGCGACCGGACCTGGCTGGGACTTTAACTGGGACAAGTAGGTTCTTCTACTCCTTCACGACAGCCTGGTTCTCCTAATTATACACGGCAGTTCCGCTTTTATAGTTACACTAAAATGGCAAGCGGAGAGGTATAACATTGATATCTTTTCTCTAAAACTGCAAAGTGGATTTAGGCAATTGCAGACAAAACACATAAGAAATTTTGTACTAATGTCCTAGTTAATATGGTTACTAATCAGTTCCTTTTGCGAGTAATAATGCATGAATTCACTAGGTTTTTACATCTTGTTTATTTTCCAACCTGAATTATTTATTTTGTTAGTTTACTTTAATAGGCTTTTTTCAGCCAGCTGACCTGCAGTTTGCTGAAATAATGTGGGGTGGACACATTTACTCTGATACCATTATCTGCCACACCATTTTTATTTAATTCATTTTGAGTTCAATCTATTTATCACTTATCAAACTCAAGGCCCCGGGCCCAAATCCGGTCCGCCATAGCTTTTTATGTAGCCTCTGGACGGCTACATAAATAGAATATCAATTAAATCAAAGCCGTTTTTATCTGTATACTGTCACATTTCAAAATGTACAAGAATATGGATGTACCAAAAAGAATTGGTCCAAGCTCAGAGCCCTGTGGTACTCCGCAAGTAACTCTGGAGTGTTGAGATGGCTACTGTTCACATGAACAAACTGGAATCTAACAGACAATTCACAATTCATTGACGTCAGAGTATCCAACTGCAAATGTTACTACTGATGTTGAGATCCACGCCTTTATTTTTTGAGTCAATTAGCACCTGACATTATCTTAGGGGAAGATTTACCCGTCTTAGACAGTTTGGTTCAAGAAAACGCTGATGCATAATTCTGTGCTGTCGTCGCTCGTTCTATGAAAAAGGTATTAGAACCCCTGACGGATGCAGATGGTGATTTTTATGAAGGAGAAAGTAAAGTTAGAAAAGGACAATGTAGACAGGAAAACAAAAGCAGTTCGGAACTGGCTGAACCTGTTTTGCTGTTAATTCCACCTAATTCTCTCCAGTGGCAAGTGTGTAATAACTTTAAAGAGAATCAGGAAAACGATCCTTCTTTGAAACGTCTGTTCAACAAAGCACACAAAGAGACACACAAAGTTGGTCAGTTTCATTAGATCTGTTGCTTGTGTGTGTGTGTGTGTGTGTGTGCATTCAAAACATCCTTCTTATATGTGCCTCTGTTCCAGAGAGGAGGCATATATCAGCTCTATTTCACTGACATGTCTGAAATATCTGACAACAAGGCGTATCTGTTTGAACTCTGTGTCGCCTGCGTAAAGGCATGCAGTCCTTCAAACACAAACAAGGCAGAAGTGCGTTATTCTGTACACGCTAGTTTATCAATCGGTACCTTTTTGTCATATCAGATGGACACTCTTGGAGGACAAGAATTGGGTTAGATGTGTTTGTTGATCCACAAGATGGATTGTCGGCGACATGCAAGTCAATTTAAAGGGCGACAGTTTAAGTCCAGGTTAGTGTAGGGATTTGTCAGGCCACATTAAGAGATTCTCCTCGTGATCTTCGATGATTGTTGGGTCAGCGGTGTTTTCTTTCCCTTTAACGCTAAGCTTCCCCTAATCTCGGAATCACCTCTTTGTCAGGAGAGACCCATCTGTGAGGTCCAACGGGAGGAAGAGGGAGAGGGTAACCGAAGACCCCACCTCTGAGAAGGACAACGGCAAGCCCAAAGCAACGCGCCACATTCTCCTCATCAGGCATTCCCAGTATAACCTGAGTGGAAACGGCGACACGGAGAGAGTCCTCACCCCACTAGGTCTCAACAATTGCCAAACGCCTCGATTTAGCGTGCAGTCCGTTTGTTTCTCTGGCCACAATTGCGTTTCCCTCTCTTTTTCTCAGGCCGTGAGCAGGCCGAGTTGACGGGTCAGAGGTTGGCAGCGTTGGGTTTAAAATACGACGTTCTGATCCACTCCAGCATGACGAGGGCAACGGAGACCGCACACATCATCAGCAAATACATCCCAGGTAGTTCAGAGGTCAACCAGATCACAGCTTCACGCTGTCATTCGTGGACAGAATGCAATGCAAATGCTATGCGATTTAGTTGGGTTTTTTTAGTTAGTTTTTTTTCCCCAACCAAATGTAGGTGTGGATCTGGTGAGCTGTGATCTGCTGAGAGAGGGAGCTCCTGTGGAACCAGTTCCTCCAGTCACCCACTGGAAGCCTGAAGCAGTGGTGAGTGGAAACTCTCGAAGTCCGGCCGTAGACTGGACTGTCGCCTCGATGTTGTTCTTTTCTTTTGTTAAATTCCACTCTGTGCTGCCTGTTTGTGAGCAGATGCCACTTGTTAGGCTTCCAGCGGTATATATCTGTGCACTGCTGCAGGGATGGGTTGGGAAAAGAGTTGACTTCCAAAGGCCTGACGTTGGATCAGAGATGATCCATTGATTGGTGTTTCTGGATTTAAAATGCACTCACACGTCCTGGAGCGTTCAAGTTTTGTCACTTTGCACTGGGAGTTAATGCTTTGCACAGTACTGCCACCAGTACTTGACATCGGGAGCATGAAGTAGTTGCTTACTCTTTGCAATTCTTCCATGTGTGCCAGGTTGTTTGAAACCGCAAACAAGACTTCCTTTAGCTTTCCTTGTCATAAGAGCAAGCTCGTCGTTTGACTGTAAAGATCAGATTTGTAGAGTTCTTGTTAACAGATTCTCCTCCCTGAACTGTGGATCTCTGATCTGTTCCTTTTTCCTTGATCACACTTGCTTTGACTCATCACTTTTGACTCAGTGACTGCTGCCTTAGTGAACTCGCACTTTGCCAGATTCAGCAGAGGTTATTCAGCTTTCCAGTTCTGAATACTTTGGCACTCAACGGTTTTTATATCTCGATTTTGAGAAGTAACCTCAAAGAATCCTTATAGTAAATTTGACCACATTTCATTTCCTAGAAACACAGTGAGCAGCATGTGCAGCCTTTTCCCCAGGGCTTTTTCAGGCAACGGATCTGACTTTGAAAGGAAACCTTTCATCCATTCCTTGCAGTGCACAGCAGCTAGAACCACGTAGCGATTTTAGCGCAGAACGATGGGGTTCAGACCTGAACCCCCTCATCTGACAAATCTGGCTCTCAACCTCTTTACCGTCCTCCAGCAGTACCACGAAGACGGCGCTCGCATTGAGGCAGCCTTCCGCCGCTACATCCACCGGGCTGACCCCAAGCAGAAAGAGGACAGCTATGAGATCATCGTGTGTCATGCCAATGTCATCCGTTATTTTGTGTGCAGGTTTGTGGCGGCGGCGGCTCAACTCAAACCACAGTTTGGTTTTGCAGCTTTTTTGCTTGGCTAACTACTGTCCAACAAACTACGCCGCTGTTTTGTTGTCCCCCTCTCCTGAAATAAATTTTTTTCATCAGTTGCATACATTTTCATGTTCTTCCAAATGTTTAATCATTACTCAGAAAAAAACAAGGAGGGAGATTTTGTCACATATAACCTTTTAGAAAGCTACTATTAAAGACAATCATACTACAAAATGTACTGCAATTATTCTACTGTACACTAGTTATTGCACTACAATATTTACTATTAGTATATTATGATTATGCTACATTAGATACTATAGTTATACTATGTTTACTCTAAATATTCTACATTAATTAGAGTATTAACACATTTTAATGGTAGCGTCAACATGCTAGTGATAGCCCACACACTGCAGGTAGCATTTAAGCTAACATTAGCATCTTAGCTCATTTTTATGTAACAGCTATGTTTTATATACTACATGGAGTATGTCATTGTTAGTCTGGATGCTGGTGAGAACCCACATTCTGCTAGTAGCGCCAACATGCTACTCGCGCAACATGGTAGCAATAGCCCTCATGCTAACATTAGCCTCACAGTCTAAATAAGCATTTTAGTTCATTTTTTGCTATATTAGTTATGCTTAGCATAATGACTGAAGTAAGTCCATGTTAGTCAACATGCCATTGATGCATCATGTGACATTAACTACATATTAGATAACCTTAGATTGTTAATTTTCACTGTTAGATGCGCACACTTTTGGCAGACCACATTTACATTTTTTTCAGACATTTTCTAGACGTACTAGATGCCAAACAAAAGGTTTCTTTATAGAAACTAAATAAATGTATCATAGATCACAAACCATGTTTTGGAGAATCTGTTAAGTGTGGAGTAATCAATTTATAAATATAGCTGATCTGAATTGGTCCATGTCTCAAAAGGCAGTGAGTTTAAAGACGTACACGACCATGTTATGGACTTTCCTGAACACTGTTGTCTTTGATTTGTTGAGCTTGCAGATCAAATGTTTTGTACTCAAATTCCCAGAAAGCTTCTGGAAAAGTCTAGAAAATTTGAAGGAAAAATGCGCAGGGACTAGATTTCCATCTTAAGTGAATGTCAAATTTAGGAAAACTTTCAATACAGACGACAACTTCGTCACACAGGTAGAGATCTAGTTTATATTTTACTTAGTTTGCTGAAGAACGTTTAGTCAGAATCAGTTAAATGTTTCTTATAAGCAGGTGAAACTCAAAGCAGCATTTCTAAAACCTGCACATGCACATTCCCAGTTGTAATCACTTATCTTTCTCCCCACTCAGGGCTCTGCAGTTCCCCCCCGAGGGCTGGCTGCGCATGGGCCTGAACAACGGCAGCATCACCTGGCTCACCATCCGCCCGAGCGGCAGGGTGGCCCTCCGGACCCTGGGAGACGCGGGATTCATGCCTCCAGACAAACTGACACGGACCTAAAACCTCAGCACAAAGCAGCTTTATGGGTAAAAAAAAAAAAAAAAAAAGGTTTCAGGGTTAAATCTCAGTTGTTTTTATTTTTCCTCCTCAAGTGTCTTGAAAATAAACTTTTGATGAATTTGTTTTATAATCGACCTGGCATCATGATACGAAACTGTGCTGCTGCGATTACTTCGACGCCATCGCCAAGAGAAGTGACAAACGGCTGCATAGCAACTCCTGCTGAATGTAATTAATGACTTTTGCAGTTTACAGAAGTGACAGATTTTTACACCAAAAAGGCTCTATTTATCTAGAGGTCAAAGCATTCCAAGTGGTCAACTTAACATTGCGTTTAATTAAGTTTGATGGTATCTTCGTTAAATTGTGGTAAATAAAAGAGTTCAAAATGTCTCGGGGGTTCTTGCTGCATTTTCTTTCCCGAATGAAAAAGAAAACTCAAAACTGAAACATTCGCAAGAAAAAATAAATACATCAATAAAAAAGCATTGAGCACATGACAGCAGGGTAGGTGGGAGTGAAGTTTTATTGATTATTTAAAAGCAAATTAAGTTTATACATAAAGAAAAAAAAACTCATCATGAAAGTTTCTTTTTAATAAAAATACAGAATGCTAAAAGCACAAGAAGCATGTTCAGATCTTTTTTTCCTTTTTGGATGCACTTCTGCAAAGTTCCACATTCATTAACATTCAGAGACCAGAACTTGATCTCGTCACCTAAGAGCACGAGAATGACGATACAATCTTCTTGGTGAAGTGGATTGTGCTCTTGGATAAAAGGTTAGAAAAATACATTCAGAATATTTGTTGCGCTCAACTCGAGTGAGGATGGTGTCAATTTGGAAATTAGTTTTTTTTTCCAACCTTCATCTAAAACATAACTGACTCAGCTAGTTCTGACGTGTAACGTGAATACGTGGTCAGCCACTTTGAGTCAGAACGAGACTCCTGGCACAAAACTTGGTTGACTAAAGTTTTCCCCCCCAAAGGAGTCAAATTATTTATTATTTTTGCATCGTTAGACGGGATATAAATACTGGATGCAACTCATCTAGTCACATAAGGCAGCTTCTGCTTAGTTGACATGTTATCTCAAATGGGATCCTCAAGATATTAAACAGGTGTGGATGGTGGTGTTGAGTCACACTGCCCTCTAGTGCTCAAAACATAAAACAACAAGAAAAACCCCACCTTGTTAAATCAGCTTTAAATCTGATCTCCAGTTAGGAAAAACCAAACTAAACTTGACTTATGGTTAATTAGTGCCAATTATGCACTGAAGGACATGCTTATGACATGAAAAAAAAACAAACAGGAAATGGCACTGTTTAAGGCTGCCCTTCATGGGATGCAGAATGTCAAACAAATCAGAACCATCTGGTAGACATGAAAAAATGCTAATTTCTACTACAGATCAACATAAAAATATGGAAGATCTCCAGTTTTTTTTTCCCCCTCTCGTTTCGTCTCCTCATACATTTCATGTATGAGCTAAAGTGAGTCTAAGCCGACAGAACGGATCCATCACTTCAGAAAATTAAGGCGATTCCTGAACTGAGGAACAACACAGGAAATGGCAGTTTTAAACACCATTAATAAAAACATTTATTATTTTTTGTGCTACTGACCAACATACAAAAAAAAAAAAATTTAAAATATTGACAATTTTTTACTCGTTTCAGTATTTTCCCGACAGAATCCCGACGGCTGTGGGTTGTTGTGTTTTTAGTGACTGGCTGAACTTTTTTTTTTCTGGAAAGGGGAAAAGTGTGGTATGTGTTCACAATATAAAAAAACATAAAAAAATACAAAAAAAAAAAAGAAAAAAAAAGTGGACTCCGGCTATGATCAGAGGTGTTTTCACAGTTGCCACGAACACGTTTCCATGAATTTCGACACAGTTCCACACCTGTACAGTACGTCAACAAACATTTCAAATGCTCCATCTTTTTTTTTTTTTTTTTTTTTACAGTCTAATGTTGATGAGAATTCCTGTTTTACATTAGAAGTACCGGACATCGTTGATACAAATCTTCCAGACACTTGTGCATATTTCTGTCAGGTTTGGTGGTTTCTGAGCTCTGGGTGTTGTGACCTGGGTGTAGCTGGGGTGGAGGGCGGGTGTGTGTGTGTGTGTTGATAGAAGTGAGGAAGAGAGAGGGGTGTGTGTGTGTGTGTGTGTGGGGCGGTTTAGAATAATGGTTCACTCAGGTGCTTGAAACGGAGGCGTTGGATGTAGCTGATGTTGGCAGGGCTGTACCGGCTGGGGCTAAAGTCTGGCGAGGCAGCGTGGCGGACCGGACTGAAGCGACCGGTGGGAGACATCAGGCCGCTGACAGGGGATCCGGGGGTCTGCTGCTGCATCCTGAGTCGGGGTTTCACGGCAGGGCTTGGCCAGCTAAGCAACACGCACGCGCGCGCACACACACACACACACACACACAACACGGGTTAGGTTTTCCTGTATCACCTTGAGAAGTAAATAAAAAGTAAATAATGTGGCATGCATCTGCAAAACAGTCTCCTACAGTTAAAAAAAAAAAATTCAGAGTACTGCTCCATCCAACACCTGACAATTAAACGAGTATGGGCCAAGCTCCTGTTGTTAGAAAAACTATTAAGTGTAGAGTTGCTCTACGTACTCCACACTACATCTGAAGCTAAAAAAAAATAGTTTAGGTGTGGTTAGAATAACACATATAACCTGAAGTCATCAGATTCTGAAAGTTTAAAAAAAATAAATAAATAAAAATACTGCCGACCCACTGACCTCTGCATGTCCGATGGAGAGTAAGACTTCATTGTGCTCTTCCACTTATACACACTGGGATACATCTGTGGATCGATTTCAGCGTCCCGCAGCGCTGACATGACCTCGCTGTCCAGCTTAGTGGGAGAGTCCCTGTTAAAGCACGCGGGATTTATCAGCTGCCTTGTCATCAAAACACTCACTCCTCACCTGTCACGACCCACTGTGGAGCTGGAGCAGCAACTGCTGCATCACGCGAGAGTTAGCAGGACCCAAGATATGAAGCCTTAGCTGTTGCCTTTAGAGCAGGGGTGGGCAATCCTGGTCCTCGAGGGCCGGCGTCCTGCAGCTCTTCGATGTCTCCCTGGTCCAACACACTTGAATCAAATAAGTGAATCACCTCCTAAGTGCAGTCAGGTTCTCCAGAGTCCTGCTAATGACCTCATTATTTGATTCAGGTTCAGGTGTGTTGAAGTAGAGACACATCTAAAAGTTTCAGGAGACCGGCCCTCGAGGCCTGGAGTTGCCCACCCCTGCTTTAGAGCAAGGGTGTCCAAAGTGTTGCCCAGGGGCTTCTTATAGTTTAGATTCATACAAAGAAAATAGTATTACAGAGAAATGTTCACTGCCTTTAAAAAAAAAAAAAATTTAAATCTAACAGTGGAAGATTGAAGCTGAGCCAGACCTTAGAAAGGGCTGACAGGGGCAGTAGCCCAGGGCCACGAGTTTTGTGGGCGCCCCAAAGAAATGTTTTTGTTTTTTGTATATTGTGCATGTTTTACTATGTCTTACAGTAATGTAAGATGGTACTATAAAAGGTGAATAAATAATAAAAACTGATTTTGTACAGAACACCCCACATGGCAACTACAAGAAATTTTACATAACCAAAAAAAAAAACAAAACAAAAAAAACAACCCAAAAGCAATAAATAAATGTACAAATAAAACGGATTATGAAGTCTCTGTTAAATGTTAATCTTCATAATGGAAGCGATCGCGCTCATTTTAATTTATCATGCAATTAATTGACTGTGACAGGTATATTTGTGGACCGCAATCATTTTCAACTTGATGGTTTGGACACCCCTGCTTTAGAGCTTCACTTAAGCAACAATAATCTACAGTTTGAAATGACTAAATTCGTCCTGATGTCGCTAAAGATGTAAAAAAACAGCAAAAGAAAGTGACGCGACTCACCCCTCGATAAAAAGTCCTCTCCTAAAGTGCGGCGGTGTCCTGGGTAGGAACTCGTGGGAGTTATCCAAAGACTTATACGAGGACCCCGAGGAGCCGGAGCTGCTCAGGTCCCGGCCTCCGTGGTCCCACGACTTGGATCTCGCGCAGAAGTTGCGCACCCCAGACGCTGACCCTCTAGTCCTCCCCAGCGACTCCAGACTCTCCTCGGCGGTAAAGTATTCGTCTGAGCTCCCGCTGCTGCTACTGCCGCTCCCGCTGCTCTCCGCCCGGTCCCTGCCGTCCTGGCGGAGCGCCAGGCGGTTCAGTCCCGAGCTGAGGTCGGTGGCCGAGAAGGAGCTGCACGAGTTGCGGCCGTCCTTGTGCCGGTTCCGGCCGCCGCTCCGCCGCTCGCGGTAGCCCGCGGGGCCGTCTGCGGGCTCGTGGAGCGACATGCGCTCGAACTCCGCCATCAGGTTGGAGATGGGCGACAGCATGCAGGAGGAGGACGGAGAGCCGCGCGGCGACGGCTTTTCTCCGTTGTGAGTTCTATCCCGGGACGAGGAGGAGGAGCACGCTCCGGTTTTGCAGACGACGCCGGGCGACAGGAGGCCGTCGTCGCAGCAGCACAGCAAGTCCCGCTCGGCGGCGTTCTCGATCAGGTCAGCCCCGCGGTGGTGCAGCGCGATGTGGAACTCCCGGCCGCCCACGGCGCCCTTCAAGGCGTCTTTGGACGCAGTGGAGGAGGTGATGCTGGAGAGCGCCGCGTTTTGACGGTTCTTTATCTCCTCCAGGCTGATGTCGTCGCCCTCATCCAGGAAGGCACCGACTGAAATGGAGTTGCAGAATTTTTTGGGCTTGCCTAGGAACACGAAGAAAAACCGAGATGGATTTGTTTAGAAAGCAGATAATTACAAAAGAATCCACGATTTCCTGTTGCGATTTCTAGGAATGGGCAGTATGGACTTAAAGTTTCATCGCGATATTTTGTGGTACCGTTGTGTAACGGCAAAAGGAACACCAAGAACCACTTACTGGTTCTCTTTTTAGGTAAGTGTATGGCTGATAGACAAAAACAGATACGCTCATTAAAAAGCATTCCCATTTGTAAAATGCTCCTTTAGGACAACAGCAAGAAAAAATGTGATTTGAATCACTAAACGGCACCTTTAATCATTTTTTTAAATGTATTGATATTCATTGAACAAACAGTGGAGAGTTTCTTCAAACATCATTAATTAAAATTTACTGTGACAACGATCAATTCTGACAGTGATAAATTTATCATGACACATACAATGATGAATCTTAAACAAAACATCATAGGGGGTGAGCATTACGATAAGTAGATTTCAAGCAGCACGATTGTCTTTAAAAAGCTCAATCAATTTGGGTTTTGATCGATACAGATTTTTTTTTTTTTCGTCTGAAAAATTGCTAAATATAGGAACAAAAATTACTTAAATTGAAACAATGGGGCGACTACCACTACTGACTTCCAGACCTTTGCCAAGGTACATAAGATTGGTGGATGAGTTTGGTTCATGTAAGTATTGGCGTGTCGCGATCTCCCAAAATGAAGGAAATCGATTGATCAGTACACCTCTACTTCATTTTATTTTCTATTCCACTAACTAAGACTTTGCAACTTCTCAGAATAAACAGAAGGTACCTGGTGAGGGAGTTTTGAACCTGTTGCTGGTCTCGTTTGGCCCCGCCCCTTCATGAGCCTTGTGATTACAATCCTTCTTGCTCAGGTAGTCCTCCAGCTTACGGAGCCCCTCGGAGGAGGACAGATCCACAAAACAATCCAGGAAGCCCCAGTACTCAGCCCAGGGGTGCCCCATCTCATGAGCCAGGTCTCTGAATTTGAAGAAGTTGTCGATTAGTTACTTAAGTGGTTAAGGCAGCAGAAACTTTCCACTCACTATTGTCAGGACCGTTGGACGTACCTGCCCACCCTCTCTGCGCCTCTGTCCGGGTCGGATTTAAGAATGTGGTGGAAGAACTTGGCCCGGTCTCTCGGCGGCGTCTTCCAGGACCGACGAAAATCATCCGCCTGCAGCATGTAACAATACGTTGCTGACAACAACTAGTGACGGCAGTTTATTTTGGGAATAGCGCATCCAAGCTACAGAGTAGCGAACTTGCTTTAGAAGGGCTAAGCGGGCCGGCGAAGGCTGTGACCGTCATCCAAGGATCCGTTGGGCTCCTTGTGTGCTGTTGGATCAGAGAGAGGCTCTCCGACGACTCTGGCGACCAGGAAGCACCGATGATAGGCTGAGAGGTGTTGTCGGTCGCCCTCAGTAAGGGGATATAGCAGCGGTCTGTGAGGCAACACAACAGAAGCTTTACATAGGTTTTTGTGGCCGTGCATTTGATTTGGGTAACATTTTCACTCCAGACAAACGGCTCAAGCTCTGACTGACTGCCGCCACGTTATGGATTACCACAAGAACGTGAGTTGGTGTATTTAGCCGACGGCCATTTCGGAAACGCAACATCCAAGTTCTAAAATCATGACAGTACCGGTTCTAAAGCAGCGTCTGTCTTTTCTAAAGCCCAGAATAAAAAAAAAAAACTCCAGAGGATTCTTATTTTAAAGGGGCGGTTTTATGTATTTTCCATCAACTAAACATGTTTATAAGAAGACAGAACAATGATCTCTCTATAAAAATGCGAAAAGACATATTCATCCAGAAATGTACAAATATGATAAAAAATCTTCAAGGTTTTGGGAAGCTTTTATCAATAAAACCTTGAGTGAAAATAATTGCAGAATATCTCATTTACATTTCCACAAGAAAGACTGTAGCTAGGTTTTCTGTAAATGTTGAGAGCACGACTGATTACCTACCAATTATTAATATCAAGACCAGAGTTAGCATCACATCATGTCTTCTAGAGAGAGAGTTTGCAGTGTAACTGGATTTGACAAAATTATCTGAAATTGGTTTCCATCGCATATTAGTGCTGTTAGCATATCTAGCAGCAATCCCTGTGTTAATTGTGAGATAACTAAGACGGGAAACATTCCTAAATAAACAGATCACTGTTTATTTAGCAGCTAGTTTTCTCACTTTCTAAAACTAGCTAGAGAGTCTTCCATCAGTTTCATCTTCCACACCGAAGAGTGAGTGTCGGCTTGGTCTTTTAGGGCTCGTGTGCAGATTGCGTCTTTGATTTCCGACCAGCCAATCATCAGTCAGCTGATCCCCGTGAGCTTTTAGCAAATATTTTTGGTCCTTAGCAAAACTCAAAAAGTCCAAATCAAATTCAAAACTCCGTGACGTAGCATTCCTGATTAGCTCGCTCGTTCCAGGTACATGCATCTCCGTAGCAGGCGGAAGGAATAACAAACAGAGGTCATCCTTACCCTCCAAGTAGTCGCTTATTCTCTGTTTCACTTCTGCGGTTTTATTTTTCCTGCTACAAATAAGCTGTGAAAGGAAAGGAAAACAAATGAGCGATGCCCAGTCTGCACACGCCACTGTTGTCAGAACAACTTGGCCATCTATAATTAGCTGCCATTATTTAGTCAGTGACTGCCAACATATTTTAAAAAAGGTCACACCCTCTGCAGCTACTCAGACACAACATAAAAGTAAGCATGTCTTTTTCTCTGGCTAGCTGACTGACAGCTCTGACTGTGTGCATTCACATATTAATAAAGCCTTTCTTTGTGACGACTTGGTAAATATTGACTAGGAGTTTTGACAAAATGAGGGAAGCGTTTAGGACTCCTTACGTCAGACGGCTTCTGGCCGTCGCGGTTCTTGCAGTCCTTGTCGACGTCGGGGTGCGAGCAGAGGACGTTGACCACATCCGGACATCCGAACTTGCAGGCAAAGTGGAGCGGCGTCTCAAAGCTCTGTAGCAGAAACGAAAACTCTCCTTATGCATCTCGAAGCGACGCACGGTCAGCGGGGTGTTGAGGTTACGGAGCTGAAACTGACAGCCTTATCTGGAGTGTTGAGGTAAAGATCTACAATGTAGCGGATTCGTTTCTGCAGCATGACCTCCTGGTCGTCTGGGTACATGAGGCGCATGAACTCGGGGTTCTCCAGGGTGTCCAGTAGCAGCTGGGCGATACCCGCCTGGTTCTCCTTGGCCGCCACGTGCATCACGTTGTACCGGCAGCCCTCCTGACGGTAGAAAAGCAAAAAAATAACGTATAGAAATAAAACTCTGAAATCAACTTGACCAGATGAAGTTACAAATTTGTCACTGTCCACTTATTTTTAAAGATTAAAGGCTCAAAACTGGCATTATTGTTAATGCTAAGCTAAAATACCCCATAACGAGACACAATGTAGTGAATTTATGAAATTAGAAGAGACAAGGGCTGATTAGTCAATTATTGAAATAACTGTTAATTTATATATTAATTTAGAGCATTAAAAAAACAATTTGCTAAAAAAATTGCACAGCAGTGACTAAGCCAAAACCTTTTACATTTTGCATTCAAGTTAAAAATCCCGTTTGTCTATGAATATGTTTCAGGCAAAACTCCTCGGCTGACATTGTTTTTAAGAGATGAGACTGATCCAAAAATGTACATCTTGATCAATATTGAAAAATATATATTTAGACTGGGCACATTGTCACTGATGCCAAGTCTATTGAGTCCAATTTTATGATTTGTGCTTTGAGCAATGTCATGAGTCATTATATTTTGAATTTTGTAATTGCACCATTTGAAAGACGTTTGGTTGCAGTACATTTTTACATGTTTGACCAACGTAACCTGTTGTTTTTGTCAGTTTCAGTTTCTTTATTGTTTGTTTTGAATTGGGTGCTGTACTCCTAATTGTGCTGACTGAACAAATTGGAAGTTGTTTTTGACTGAGCTTGTGACACCATTAGTGTGTTTAAGTGTGCTATGTTGGTGCACAGTAATCAAATATATTTTTCATTCTGTAAATTTAGATTTGTGTTTAAAAAAAAAAGAGAGAAAAAGAAACATTTCAAGTCGATTCAAAGCTGTTTTTCTGTATCAGATCGCATCAGCCGACACTAAATCTCAGATATCTCTATCGGTATCAGAAGTGAAATAGCGGATCATACATCCCTATAGGTCAGATTTACTGAAGGCATTTCATTTTAGGCAAGACAATGTGTATTTTCCTTTTCTCCAACACCGGCTGGAAACAAGTCACTGCTTCAGGCTGGCGCCGACAATGGAAAAGATGTTTACGCATCAGCACACGTCACGGTTCCAGGCCGGACTGGGTTCCTCTATTAATAGAAGAGTCGTTCCAGAGTTTGTGGAACTCTGGCTTCAAAATTACAACCAAAGAGTCATATGGTTTAGCAGAAATGGATACCCTTTCACTCTGCAAGTCGGGCGTTAAATTCGGATTTATTCTAACGTGGATTCATCCCCCCTCGCCTGCCTTACAAAAAAAACTTTATACATTTTGATTTTGTTCATGCTACAAATGCAAACGCCTGGATGTCTTTGAGTTCATAGTTGTAGGAAAGGGATATATAGTTTCTAATTTTTAGTAAGAACATCCATCTGTATTTAGCCTCCCTCCCACAGCCCCACCCAATCAGTAGTGACTTTATAGAACCTCCTTTAGCTGAAATTACAGCTGCATGTCATTTATGAGACATCCTCCTTAACTCTGAACAACTACAGACTGAAAGGTTTGCTCTTTTTTTTTTGCAAAATAGCTCAAGATTTTAACTTTGGGTCTCAAACAGATAAACATGTTTTGATCCAAACCCCTGCAGCCTTTTTTGGAACCTACAACAATTTGCTTTTTTCCATAAATTTTGCATTTTGAATTAAAAATAAAAAAATAAACAAGTTTCTTTATCTTTCTGGGTCTATGTTTCAGGCTGTTCTGCTGAAAGGGTAACAAATCCCAAGGTTTCGAGTGTTTTGGAGGCTCCATCTGGTTTTCTCCTTTTCTCGCATTGCCCTGTATTTAGGTCAAGCCTGTCCATCGGCTTTGACCAGTTTCCCTATCAGCAGAGACCTGCCACAACTATACTCCACAATGTGGATAGTGTGTGTAATAAAAAGAACCTGCTAGGTGTGACAAATGTTCAGGTTTTCATGAAACAACTCGAACAAGTAAAACAGGGAAAAAAACAGAGACAAGATTGGCCTTTGAATGTTCAGCAGATATTGCAAAGTTTGATTTCTCGGCTAAATCCAACACCTCTTCCGACAAACGGCCCCTCCTGCACAGAGGGGAAAGCTCGTTCCAGCAGAAAGCTGACACATTTGGTCTCGCACATTTTTGCCTTGGTTTAGGAGGCTGGCTAAAAGGGCTTTGTTATCTATGCGAGTGTGACCTTTTCGAACACGGTTGGATTCTTCCTCTTTTATCTAAAGCTCTTCAGAGACAACAGGGGAATTGCTGGAGTCATGTTTGCCTAAATTAAACTGAATTCGGTCACGCCATATACATAAAACCGACACCAGAATTGGTCACAGTTCAGATCTTATTATTATGATCCAACAATAATATCTGCTCCTTTATTGCTGATCAACTTTAAACTCCATCCATAAGCGGCTCAATCCATTATTATTTCCATAAGCGCTGCTGCGCTGCTGTGTGCTTGTAATTTAGCATCGAGTCCTGCCGTGTGAAACGTAGCCGAACGCCGAGTGACATCAAAAAAATATTAACTTCCTGCTCTCACCTGGACAACGGTGGGATTATCCCCCGAGCCAATCAGGTAGCGCGGGTTGCTCCAGACCAGCTCGCTGAAGGCTTGCTCGTCCCCCTTCTCCACGGCTTTCCGGAGCTTGGCTGTCAGATCCTGACTCCTGGGGCTTTTAAAACTGTTGGCCTTCTCCCTGTTGATGGTGTCCACCTCCATGAGTTCTGTCATGTGTTCAAAGATCAGGCAAAAAAAAAAAAAATTGTGATTTTATTCCAGTCTTCCTCATAACGCGACGGGGTCTGATGGCCGCGTGTACGATCCTACCTTTCCCGACAACTAGTCCGGGTTTGACAGGCGAGATGCAGGGTGTGGACTTGCTGGGCGATGGGCAGTAGTCACAGAGACCCTTGGAGAACCTCTCCGCCTCTTCCCGGCTGGCAAAGGCTTTGAAGCGTGCGCCCTTCATGGTCTTTACGGCTTGAAGTGCGTCTTTCTTATCCGTGTAAACATGTGCTCCCTCTGTGGTACACACACAAAGTTACTCAACCCTGTTCGGTGAGGACTACGTTACCGAGTGCTTCTAGGCCCACCGGCGGCCATGTTTTCTCAATGTCATCATTGCAATATTTTCTAATTGTGTAACTCCCATCTTCCTGATTTATAAGGCTAAAAGAGATATTTCCTACATTTCTGCTGATCTGAAATGAAAATGAAGTTTGGGATTGCAACATGACAAAATGTTGCAATCCAACTCCAAAGTCCCTGCTGCGTGGTCGACATCAAAAGTCGCAGGAAGAACAGGAGCCAAATGTCCCGATCAGCCTCACACTTTCTGTTCTGTTGCTTCCTGAAAGCTTTTCTGCTCTTCCCTGCCCCCACCACAATCATCTGAAATGTGAGCCTATTCAGGCAGTTTTGGACTAAAATGTTGCACAAGAAGTTGCTCCAGTAAAAGTATAATGTGACGAGGAGGCAAAAATTGATAAAAACAATAAAAACTCTACCCACGTAATGCTCAAAATGGACAAAAAGTTGCACAAGTTTGGGGAGGAAAAACAACAAAAAACAGTTGACATTGGTAAACAGTCAGGTTAAACTTTAGAAGGACTTTAGACTTAGTTTAAAAATAGATTGATTCAAACTGTTGTTTGCTTACTAAGACGAATCCATCATTAAACTATGTGTTGTTTCTCGTCCAAGAGAAACAGCTTAGAACATTTAGGAGCGGAGTAGGTTCTCCATCTTACCGGTTCGCGCCAACACGTCCTCCAACAGCGGACAGACGCCGTAGTAAAACGTCGGAGACGCTTGTGCTGGTTTTGAAGGGGTTTCTGCTTTGAACTGAGAGCTGCTGCAGTCGACCTTTCCTGAGATCTCCTCTTCAACGGGAGGGTTTAGACCCACACCATATCCAAAGTCTAAATCTTCACCATTTTTCTCAGTGGTGCTGCTGCTGCTGGCTGCAGCGGACTCGAGTGAAACTGCCGAGGTGGCATCTGCCGCAGGTTTGGAGAAACTGGCGGCGCCGTCTGTGACCTGGGATGAACAGCTGCTGTCTGTTTCAGCAGCAGCAGCTCCCTCTTGTCCGGCCAGAACTCGGGCTAGCTTCCTCTCATAGGTGGCTCGGGTCGTCGACGTGATGGGGCCACACTTTAGGTCTGCTCTGACGAACTCCTCGGACAGCTCGGCGGCGCTCAGCCCCCTCAGCCTGGTCAGAACCGCCTCCATTCTTCAGCTCCCTGGAACGCAACACACTTTCTAAGCAATCAGGCTTTTCTCAGTAGTTGTAGATTTCCAGTTTTTTGTTGTTGTTGTTTTTTCCCTCCAAAAACATGTATGGAAGCCTTATCTGATTTTTATCAAGCTCGAAAAGTGCATCAAAGTTGGTTGGATGTGCCATACTGAAAAGATGTTGCAATTCTTAGTTATAATTCAATAAATATAATCGAGTTCAGTCTATTTATAGAGAGCCAGTTCACAAAAAAAACTTAAGGCACTTCACAAAAATCAATTCCATCCAAACGTAGACTCCAATTGATCCATGTTATCACACAATACAGTATGTGCAATTAATTATTCAAAATAGATTAAAACGTTTCTACGTAAGGAAATCCAGCGGATTCCATCCAGTCATTTGGCTTTTTTTTTTAAATATCTGACTTGGTAATCACAGATTGCATCAAGAATGCAAAATCAACCAATTCCACATTCTTGTTGATTGAATGGAGCATCTCTACGCGTAAAGAAATATAAAACCTTAGTAACACAGTCAGAAAGAAAACATGGCACTGTCTTAATATGCATATTATACAAAAAAAATAAAACAAATTCAAAAATCTAGAATGGAAAAACTTTGTGTAAATTAAATTATAAGAGTCTAGGATGACCCTCATGCAGCAAGTACATGAGTGCCCACTCCAGGATGGGCAGGGTGCCTCCCGGAGTCACGGCTCGTGTTCGGCAAGGTCACCCCCCCCGGCAACGGCCCAGTAAGCACCACGCAACACTGCTTAACCGGGTCCCTTCCAGAGCCGCCAAAACGGGTGGAAGGGGGACTCATTCGGGGAGTTCTGCCCGGCAGGCGGATTGGTGCAGCCTCTGCAGTGAAGCGGGCGCTGTACCGGTCCGTCGTGGTGAAGAGAGAGCTGAGCCAAAAAGCGAAGCTCTCGATTTACCGGTCGATCTACGTCCCTACCCTCATCTATGGTCATGAGCTTTGGGTCATGACCGAAAGAACGAGGTCCCGGATACAAGCGGCCGAAATGGGTTTTCTCCGCAGGGTGGCTGGGCTCTCCCTTAGAGATAGGGTGAGAAGCTCGCCATCCGGGAGGGACTCAGAGTAGAGCCGCTGCTTCTCGCATCGAGAGGAGCCAGTTGAGGTGGCTCGGGCATCTGGTCAGGATGCCTCCTGGACGCCCCCTGGTGAGGTGTTCGGCACGTCCCACCGGGAGGAGGCCCGGGGAAGACCCAGGACACGCTGGAGAGACTATGTCTCTCGGCTGGCCTGGGAACGCCTCGGGATTCCCCCGGAGGAGCTGGCCCAAGTGGCTGGGGAGAGGGAAGTCTGGGCCTCCCTCCTTAAGCTGCTGCCCCCGCGACCCGACCCCGGATAAGCGGTAGAGGATGGATGGATGGATGGCTTAATTTGTGCATCTTTGAAGGTGCACAACATCTAGGAATAAACCAACTAAAACGTGACATAGAGATTGATATCTCTAACTTATTTTAACCTAATCTTTTAGAATGTTGCCTAAGTTTAAATGTGAACTTCACCACTTTTTCTAACATTGAGGAGTTTTTTGATAAAACATGCTAGCTAACCACAAAAAGGTGTTTCCTTTTCATTGTGTAGGATGTATTTAATATTTATAATAGCTTTCTATCATTCACATTAATTTCAATATAAGGTTATTAATAGAGTACTTAAAAACACTCGTACAATGTGTACTAATAGTAAAAGTTTCACTCAGAACATAATTTTAGAAGGACAGACGACACTAAAGTTCGGCTAGCCTCAGCTGGCTAGCTTGCTAACCACGAAGGCTCGAGCTTAAGAAGCCGGGGAGTGAGAGCGTATGAAAGCTAACACACACGGCTCACAGCAACTGCTTTGCTTTGTTATGGCGGACATAATTAATACCGAATAAAAGGACGAATGCAACTGCACAGCGAGCTGAACACGGGGAACCAATACTGGACTGTTCTTTCGCATGCTGTCACGCCCAAGTATGTCATTCGAGACGGGTTTTTCGGGCTGTACCGTGACAAATCTGATACGTGATAATGATGCTGATAAACATCCACGTGTAAGTGATGGCATCTATTTGCAATAATGTCGGTGTACTCACCGAGGAACATCTCGCTACAGAGGTTCACATGTGTGGAGTGCCCTCTAGTTTTGCACAGATAAACTTAGACACAAAGCTCAAGACGGTCTGTAATAGTCTCATTGTTTACAACATGTCATGCGCATGCTCACTTCAAAGGGAGGGCGCGCGATGCATTCGCGGTCGGTAGGGAAATCCTAACCCCACAGCTAGAAAGCGATAACCGACCGAGCCACAAGACAACCAAACAGAAAATAACAGCAATGTTTCAGTGTTAAATACAAAACACCAGAGCCAGATTTCAACATCGGAAGGGGCTCTCTGATCGACTTCAACAGCGTTGTGCTATTTTTATAAGCATCCTAACCTTTTGTAAACAAATACAAAAAACAAATCACATGCATGCACCAGCTATCCATAGCATTCTAGCTACTGACAGGTAAAGGAAATAACGCTGATGGTCTCATCCTTATGGCACATACCAGTGGGTGGAGCCAATTGGACAGCAAGTATAATTTTGTGTCTAATTGCAGTGTTATCCTGCTTCAATGAGCCCGAGCCGGTGATCTGGCCTTCAAATTTCCAAGGTCTCAATCATTAAGTGGAGCATTTGTGAGATGTGACGAAAAAAATCCGATCCAGGGAGGCTCCACCTTGCAACTTACAGAACCTACAGGATCTGCAGCTAACACCGCAGCCCCTCTCAGGTGCTGAGTGACCCTATGCCTGCATGTGTCAAGACTGATTTGGCATCAAATAGGGGACAAACACACACAGATGGTCAAGTTATTATGCCTGATCGGTGTATGTACGTGTTTTCCGTGTGGCTTGAACGCGGCACCTTGCGCTAAAACGCAAGACGTGAACACTTGATAAACTTGATATCACGTTTCTCTTGCCAACCTGAGAAACGTTATGCTTATGACGAAACGTTTGAACATGCAGAAACGTAAACAGAGCTACAAAATATATAACCGATATGTATGTGAGCCAACATATGCTTAGCACTTTTAAGCCCTAACTAATTGCTCTACAAGGGTATGCCGGTGAAACAGTGCGTTAGATATGGTCTCGGTAAAAACTTTACAGTGACACCAGCTTAATGATTTGAAGTAAGGAACAGTTTGTTCAGTGTCATTAGCCGTTTAGCATGACAAGCTAGTGGTTTCACACCACAAACACTCGAAACTAACCAGAATATTGATCAGTGACTTTGCTACATTGTTATAAAAATATTTGCAGCTAAATCATAATTCTTTGCTGGCTAGAAATAAATATTTTTAAGTGAAGCATGCCAACCTCCTCCTCCTCTCTCTCCGGCTGCTAATGCTAGGTGTCTTCTCACCGCGACGCTTTCAAAATGCTGACCGTCAGGACCCGCTTTCGTCCAACATACTGCCTGAACAAAATTACGACTGTAACGTTAAAAGCCACACAGGGAAGGATGACAGGAGATGGAATATGAATAGTGCAATTTTCTTTATCATGAATGCAATGACATTTTCCAAAACAAACATTTCATCGGGAACAATTCCAGTCTTTGGGGGGAGGGAAAAAAGAACAAAACAGCCAGAGTAAGTATGCAGACAACCCAAAATAAGTTATAGTGTAATCTGAGTATATTTGTTATTACTGCCCCGAACAGGCATTTATTTAGTATGTGTGTCCCTTTTACAAGAAAACAGTAGCATAGGATTAAGAATTACAATCCAGGAGCAAAAGGGCTGCAGCACAACTGCATGCAGAAAGAAACAATCCATAGCAACCTTAACATTGAAAACCTGGTTGATTTGTCATTAGATCTCTTTTTGCATTTCGATATCTTTTTTTTAATAGTTATTCCAACATGTATCTGATGGGTTAACATTACAAAAAGGACACATATTTATATATTAACCTCTGAAAAACAGTGAACCTTCCCACAGAACAGAATTCACCCCATGAAACAGAGTTCACCAATATCATTTGGTAAATCCAAGTTTTTTGTTTTTTTTTGTAAATACAGTCAGTACCAAATGTAACAACCAAAAATAAACAAGCAATTGTACCTGCTGTTAGTTGATGTAACTTCTCATTTCATTTTAACAGCTCGTTTTGTCAGTTCACTCTCGATCATCTAGTGTGCAATATCACTTCATGTGTTTTACTTACAATAAACAGCTCTTCAGTAAGGATTAGTTCACCTGTACAATCACATCTCATTTTGGACACACCCTGACCAGAAAAGACACTCATTCCAAACAACCTTGTCCTGTACAGCATTTTAAATATTGCTTAAGGCTTTTTCTTTTTTTTTTTGCATACAAATTACTGCAGTTCATGTTAGACTAACATAACAGAAATATTTTTTACAAATTGGAAATTAAAGATGATATGATTACCTGACAAACACTGCATTTTAATAAGAGCCCAAAAAAATAATAATAATAATCTGAGCCCAACTGTACATGACGTCCAACTTTACGAACAGGAGTGATAACGGTTTCATTACAAACCGAAGTCAGTGTTATCAAAACAGTAGGTGGGAAACGTCGCAAGAAAACAGGCACGAATATATGGAAGAACAGGATGTAGTTTCTGTCAAAAACACTTCTTAAAATGACGATTAATCGCCAAGCAGCATCGACGCAACCGATTTTGCAAGTGTGGAGGACTTATTGGAATCTAGTGGAGAAAACTAGCTAATTTGTGAGGGAAAGGATTCATCTTTGCACCACTTCTGAAACCTTTACATGGTGGGGAGATCCTCATAAGGAAATTATTTTCAAAAATTCCAATTACTTAAATCTTAATAAATAAATGTGACAAATGCATAACATGAATTTAAGCCACAAAATAAACACAAAAGAATAAAGCTATGGTAGCACTCTACAAAAGCACTTGAGTGCTGAGGGGAGGAATGCCAAATGTTGGCAGCAATTTCTTGTTAGAGAAAGCAAGTACGGGGGATCAAAAGTGCCTTTGTGGATAATACACCCCTCCGTCCCGCTTCCTCTGAGGAAGGGTTGTGTAGTTATGATTGCTGCTGTTCTGCTTCGTTACTGTTTTCCACGACACGTTTTACCGCGCTTGGCGAGTTGGAGTTGACATCGTTGTCAAATCCCAGCTGAGCCAAACCCTCCTCTGCGTTTGTCCATGAGTTCATTGATTCATTTACAGTCACTGTGTGTTCCTCCATCTGCTTCTGGAGGCTGTCCATCTCCTCCCTAAGAGCAAAAAAAGGAAAAGGCGTTTTAATGCCAAAGAGCCATGTGTCGACGGCTTTTACAGAGCCGCGAAAATCTATCCACACATAACTTTGTTTTTGCACAGAATGCGTGTAAACCATGGACGGGAGCCAGTGGAGAAGACGAACGTCGTCCAGTCAACCGGCGATAAATTTACACTCGCTCATGACAGACGCAAAAAAAGTTAGCCAGCTAGATAACAATGGTTTATTAGTAGCTATGTAGCTACTAACTAACTTAGTAGCTAATTAGTGGTGGCCTCAGCCACCGAAATGAAGAGGTCTGCACGCATCTCAAATATTACAGAATATTACAGAAAAGTCCCACTAGAAAACTGAACTAGAAAGAGACAAAATTTAAGACCTCAGATAAACGCACTCAGGGGCATCTTGGATTTTTTTTTAGTACATTTTAATGCCTCAATTTTATGTATGAGAATATAAGACTTCATAACACTTTTTAAATGATTTTCTTATATTTTTTTTATGCTAAGAGAAATAATGGAAGAAAACTGAAATGCATGGTTTGATTTGTAGTAACACGTTATTTTTATTTCATCTTTATTTATACAGGTTCTCTCATCGAGATCCACGATCTCTCATTTACAAGAGAGACTTGTTTTGATAAAACAATAACGTTGTCGAAACTCCTACTGCAAGTTGTTCGTGGTATGTATAGAGTGCTTTTCCATATCTCAAGTTTACACCGCCTTTTCTTCACTAAATTGTTTTTGAACTCAGTGAAACTGGATGGAGAGTACCTCTGAGCATCAATTTTCAGAAGCATTTAAGTCTGGATTTTGACAGTCGTTCTACCACATCCATTTCCTCTGCTTGTCTAAGGTCACAGGGTTCGTTTTAGTTACATTCTGGTCTCATTTGATCATCCACGTGTTTGCTCTGTTCCCCATACAGATTTTAGGGACTGCAAACATCATTTCCTGTGACTCTCCTCCAGCAACTGCTTTGCTCTTGCCAGTTTTATATATTTGTGGACTGCCTAACAGACAGTAAAAAAAAAATCTTCTCCCATTCCAGCTGTGAATCTCTGTAGCCCATCCAGAGTTACTTCCTCTCTAACCATTACTTCGAGTTTTGTGTTGGTACAACATAAAAGCCCAACGAATCACATCGAGGTTTGACGACTACTTTCAGCTAAATTGCTTACTTTAGTTGTCGTAGACAGTTGTGCAGGTTGTTCAGCGGTTCCTTGTTCACGGAAGCCGACGGTTTCAGTAACTCGTCGAGCAGCGAGGCGGGCACTGGGCAGTCTGGGATCTTAACCGGGGTTACTGGGTTCGATGGGTTCCCGTCACTCTTTAACTCCATCCGCTGCTGCTCCAACAACGACACCATCACAGGGACACGATTAGAGTCACGTCAGCACTCGACCCCTGCGCAGCCTCTTGCCCAAAGGGAGCCGAAAGACGTCTTACCTTCCTGAGACGAGTCTGTTTGAGGTCTTGTTTGAGCTGCTGGTTCTGCAGCAGGACGGTCTTCATGCTGTTTCTCAACTCGCCCACTTTGGCCTGCAGCATGAATTTGTCCTTTCTGGTGCTGCTCAGCTCCCCCTGGACGGTGTCCAGCTCCACCTTTATGTTCTGAAACCAGAGAGCTGCACTTTTAATTTTAAACAACAAAACGAGCAAAAATGAACAAGCAGCTTTGTTCAGAGCAATTCCACGATTTTAAACAGTCGTTAAACTCTTCCACAAAGTTTCGTGCGTATACTTTCGGACGGTCTTCCTTTTTGTTTGAAAATAACGATGGATAATAATAGTGGCTTACGAGAGAAAAGAAAAATTGAAGGTACCGGTGGAATGAAAACAATGCCAGGATTATTTTTGCACCATTGGAGGAATTCATCTCTGCAGGAATATTTTCCAGTTTCTCGGGGTGAGTTGCATAACTTCTATTTTTAATACGCTGTTACGGTAATAACAGCGTAATAACAGCGTAGACCTCGTAGACCTCTGGGCTGGCGGCTAAGCCTGCCCGCTCCTGTGCGCTGCGATGGTGACGAGGCGCTGAGCTCCACTGCCGACTAACCGCATCTTGACGCATAAAATAAAATAATTATTTATGTCAGGCTTTCTTCGCGCCGGAAGAAGATTTTTGTTTCTGCCGAAGCAACTGGAGTCTATTTTTCTTTTATTATGTTTCTAAATTACAAATAGCCTTAAAATGTTATTAGCACATAAACCACTTGTCATAAAGAACAACTTCTCTTTCGAATATTCCTTGTGTTTTTGAATCACTGGAAAGCTTCGAATCCACACTTTCAAAATCAAAGCGGCACCACCGTTCTCATTTGTGAGTTCAGAGACTAATATTTTCATTTCAGTTCGTTTGTTCAGATGTTGCTGTTGTTGCGGGAGGAGGAATTTCAAGCTACGTGATCCACGAGTGTTTGTTGAGTGGGATAAGATTGAGAAACGCTGCTTTAGAAACAAAGTGGAGGCTTGCCTGCAAGGCGATCTGTAAGTTGTCCAGCTCTCTGTGGTGGGACTGCTCCATCATCTCAAGCTGCTGCTTCTGTGCTTCAATCTCTCTCTGCCTCTGCTCCACCTCCCACTTCAGGTCCTCCACCTGAATCAGCAGAAAATATTAGACATCCGTGCAACTCGAAGATATTTGATCTACGACGAGTGATGGAAAGAAAAAAAAAAGAACAGAGTCAGTCTTTATGAAACTGAAAGGCTGCACATCCAAGTGCCTCGGCTGCAGGAGGAACTGCAGAAGGAAAGCGAAGCGTTAACAAGAATATTGTGGCTTCTCTGTGATTTAAGTATAAACTTTGGAGGAGTTTGTACCTCTTGGTTGGTGAGGGGCTGCTTAGCGAGTTCCTCATCGAGTTGTTTTCGCAGGATCTGGAGCTGGGAATGAGCCTCGGCGAGCTCCTGCTGGAACCTGGAAACGTCCTGAGCATGCTGGTCGTCCTGAGCCCTGCGGAGCGCGACACGTTCAGCGTGGATTATGCACGGGACTACAGCTTAAAGCGTACATTTTCTAAAAAGAAATTCCATGCAGTCAGTCGTCAGGGCAACATGCACGTACTGTAGCTTCTGAGCTTCGCTCTGCAGAGCTTTCACCAGGTCCTCTTTGGCCTGCAGGTCCTTCTTGATCTCCGACAGCTCAAGCATGGCCGCCTTGTAGTGCCGCCTGTTGTGGGCTGCCTCTGCCTTCGCTGCTGCCACCTAGAGGGTGCATCAGAGAATTACAGCCCGAAAAGGCCAAAACTTAACAGAATCTCAGAATTCCAACGCAGAATTACAGAACGCAACAAAGACGTATAATAAAAATCCTTTTTCAAAATTTTTTAAATTAATTTAACCTTTTTTTTTTTAGAAAGCAGAGGTATTTTATCTACTCCAGCCTAATTGCTTAAAAAAACAGTTTTTTTATTTTAAAATTATTTAAACGGTGCAAATGGGAAAACGAGAGAAAGTGTTAGAAAACAACACCAACCCTTAAATTTAGACACCCATCAAGCAAAAGTTGAGCTCCTTTCACAGGAGTATAATGAATTCAAATCTAAGGAGTTTAGTCCCTGCCGTGCTGCGGTGTGATTTTTGACTGCTTCCGTTCACACTTCACCCTGTTCTTTTTCATACCTGCTCCTTCAAGTCTTTCACTTTGGTTTTCTCTTTCTCCAGAGCAAGCTGCAAAGTCTCCACCAGCTGCTTCATTTGTTGGTCCTCCTCTTCTTTTCTCTTAAGAACAGCTTCGACCTGAAGAGAAACGGAAAGAAAAAAATGTAGCTAACTCCTCGTAACCGTTTTTTTTCCTCTCTCTCTCTCGACATTTCAGGTGGACCATAGAAAAGATTGTTGCCTAAATGTGATTTTTTTTTCACCTGCAGGTTTAGCTGGACGAGATCCGCCTCCCTCTTTGCTAAGGCAGATTCCAAAATGTTAGCGTGCTCCCGCAGTGCATTATGGGACTGTGACAAACCAGCGAGTTTCCCTTTTTCGTGTTCCAGCTCGAGCGCTAACTTCTTGTTGGCGTCTTCCAACTTCCGGATCCGCTTCTTGAAACAGCGCGACTCCTGGAGCTGTAGAGAGAAAAAAAAAAAAAAAACGACCCAGAACATGAACTGAACGATCTCTCTCTGCTCGTACGCAGATCATCAAAATAAAAGTACTTTTTTCTTTTTTTAACCTCATCCTCCAGCTCCAGAACCTTCTCCTGGTAGTCCTCCAGCTCCGTGGAGGTGAGAGTGATCACTTCCTGTAACTCCTTCTCCAACATGGTCTTGCTCTTTGTGACAGTCTGCAGTTCGGCTTGCAGAGCCTCAATTTTTTCCTGAATAAAAAAAAAAAAAAAAAAATTATTTAACAACTTTTAGACACTTGATCAGGTTTTTCTGCCAGAAAAAGAAAAATAAAGATTCAAAGTTTCAGCTGCGTATAAATAAATGATTCACTTAATGATTTTCCGTCAACTTTACCTGTAAGGCCTGGTTGTTCCCGCCGTCCGACAGCTGGGCGCGGAGCTTGGCCAGCTCTGCCTCCGCCGTCTCCTTGTCGGTCAGAGCCTCTTGGAGCCTCCTGCTCAGAATGCCCACGGCGTTCTCGTAGGCTTTGTGTTTGGCTTTCATCTCCTTCTGAGCGCTGGTCAGGTCCGTTCCCAGCCTCTTCATGCGCACCTTCTGTTCCGAGATGGCCCTGTTTCGACACACATAGCGGTTAAAAACCCAGGCCGCTCGTAACATAACATGCAAGCTTCTTCAAGCGCACGCACACACACGACGCACAACTCGGACGTATCGATCCTGGGGCACGTCGACGCAGTACGGCGACCGCGTTGCTTCGCGTTTCCGAGACGTACATAAATCGTCGACATCGGATTGTTTCTAACTGCTGAACTCTCCTAGCAGAACATGACTCACTTTTTGGCTTCCGCCTCCATCTGCTCCACCTGTTTCCTCAAGCTCTCGTTCTCTTGAGTGGCGGCGGCGAGCTGGCTCTGATCGAACTGCAGGGACTGGAGTGAGGAGGGGACGGAAGGTGTTTTTTCTTTACAACAAAATATACTTTGAATAAACTGAAAATGAAAATGAAAAAAAAAAAAAAAAAACGGATTTAAACAACGGTACCTGAATTTGGGTCTCGAGCTGATCCCTTTCCGTCTGGATGGCCTGCAGGTGGGCCTCCATGTTGCTCATCTGCTCCTGAACTCTGGCCACCTCCGTCCGCAGGCGAGCCTGCTCCAGCTCGGCCTTTTGCTTCTCGCCCTGGACATTCAGCAGCTCCTGCTTCAGGTCCTTCACTTCAGCCAGCAGGCGCTTCTTGGTGGACTTCAGCTCGCTGATGAGCTGGTCCTTAGAGCTGGCGTCCCGGCGGTACGCTTCCACCATCACCTGTCCATTCAGCGACATTGTTTGTTTTTGTTTTGGTCTGATTAAATGTTCAGGAAGAACTTTTTTTTAAGAGATCTCTTAAACATCAACACTATTTTAATCCTACTACATCATTTGTGATCTTGGGTCAGAGGTTAACATAACACTGGGAGTAAAAGAAATGTAGGCTTACTTTCTTCGTTGTCTCAATTAAATAATAATAATAATAATAAAAATTAACTGGTCGAAAACCAGTTTTTTTCTCCTCAATGACTTTTAGGAGACATAGTAAACCGGAATTAAGAACTTTAAGAAGTTTAGATGGTAACAATTGGAAAGGGACAAGATAAATTAATATACACGGTAATGTGCAAAATATGGATAAAAAAAAAAACGTTACATAGTTTAAAAAAAAATATAAATAATGTTTTTATAATTTAATAAAAAAATAACAAATGAGACAAAAATTCAACTAATTTTCAGAATTTTTTCCCCCACTGTGAGACAATAAATATTTTCTATTCCATCAACTACCCAAAATGTACGAAGCTTATTGGCTCATTAAACACAACTATTCTCCCATGGGCTGTATGATTAGTGTTAAACAATAAAAAAAACTTATATATATATTTTTGTTGTGAAGTAACAAAAAGCTTTTTGCTCTATTCAGCAGAAACGTCTTTTAATTTTCCACAAAACTCGTCGCCGCCGTCAGCAGCTAACCGCTTTCATAGATTTGACGAACACGGGCGCTGACGCTTCGACAAAAAGCCCCAGCTTTCAGTAAATTGAACTTTCTTTTTTTGTTGTTGTTCTGTCAATCGGTTCCACCCTCTGCATGACGGCCTGTCAGAGCGATAAAGCAGTCGTCGCCGCGTGCAGCGCGGCATGTCAAGCCTCACTGCAGGCATTCGTCAGAGGAGCTGACTTGCCGTTTGGCGTCCTCCCACAACACCGTGGGACATTCAGGACAAATTTCTACATTTATGTCCCGTCTTCAGATTTTACCAATAGAGATGACTTTAAAAAAAAAAAAGAAGAAGAAGAAAAAAAGTAGAAGACGCATTACCTTTTGTTGCTGGAACTGCTCCTTTAATTTCTGGGCTTGTTTCTTCAGAGAATTATTCTCTTGTTGCAGAGATTCAATCTAGAAATTTTGAAACATTTTTTAAATGGGTGAACTCTCAAGACAGTGTGACAAACCGATCCAACTCTTGTCTTCTACCTGACTGGCTTTGATCTGGACTTCTTGTCTGAGCTGGTCCAGGACGTCCGAGGCCACCAGGACGTCCTCGCCCAGCCGCTCGGCCCCCTCGTCCAGCTGGCTCTTGTCGGCCCTGGCAGCCTGCAGCGCCACCTCCAGGACGATCTTCTCGTTCTGGAGAAACTGGATGGTGTCGTCCTTGGCGGCGCTCTCCGTCTGCAGCTCGGCCAGCTGGGCCTCCAGCTCCTGGTACCTGGCCTCCAGCTGGTTGATGGACTGCTCTTTGGTTTGTAGCGTCTCCTGAGTCGTCGTCAGCTGGCGCATCAGCTCCAGGTGGTCCTTCTGAAGGGACTGGAGCTGCAGGTCCTTTTGGGAGAGTGTCAGCTTGACCTATTGCGGAACAAACGAAAGATGAACGTCGGAGGAGGTGGCAAAGTTCCCCGCCAAGTCAGCTTTTCTCTTGTTTTTTAGTTTTTTTTGCAGAAACTACCTGCTCTAGTTCCCTCTCCAGCGTCGTGGCTGTGTTAGCCAGCTTTATCAGGCGCTCTCGCTCTTCCTCAAACTCCTCCAGTCTGTGCTGCAGGTCGTCTTCCACCATGGTTTTGGCGTCCTGGATCTGCTTGTAGGCGGCCTCTTGGGTCAGCATGTCGGCCTGCGTCACAGACCAAAAAAAACATTTTTCAAAAATGAACCCGGCAGCTTTTTAGTACTTTTCAAGCAATTTCAACGCAAGTTTTCAAACTTTTCCCGCACCACACTTTGGAGATGAAAACTAAACTAAAAAAAAAATTACTCAATATTATTTGATACTGTTTATTATTGTTATGAATAATGTTGTAGACAGTTGGGACAAGGATAACTAAAATGCACCAAAATCTTATGTTTCACAATTTCTCTCTCTGTACATCTGACTGGTTCAGAAAAACAAAAAAAACGAAAGAAAAAAAATATTTTTATAATGTTGAATGTGTAAAGTATAAGTCAAATACAACAGGTTAATAAATCACTGCCAACTGTAATGTTTTCCGTGTTCGAATGTTTGGTATAATTTGGATTCATTTATTATGATTTTTAATGACTGTTTTTTGTTTGTTTGTTTTGTACAAATCCCCTCGAAAAAGAGATGACGAATCTTTAGGTGTTACAGTTAAAACGAATAAAAATAAAATAAAACGTCAGGTTGCATTTCTTATAAAACTGTGCGGTTTGAGTATCGAGCACTTTTCCACGCCCGATTGAAATTCAAGCATTTGCAAGGATTTCAAGCACCCCTGGATGTACCTCAATGCTCTGCAGCTGCACAGCGATGCGCTCCTTCTCCTTAATGGAGCGGTGTTGGGTCTCGGTCAGCTGATGGGAAAGTGTCACGTTCTCCAGCTTCAGGTGCTCCATGGCGCCGAACTGAGTCATCTGCCCCGCCTTCGACAGACAGGTTGAAGTTAAAAGGGGCCGGCCGCAACGTCTGGACGGTGCGTTGCCGGTTCGTTGCCACCGCGGCCGATTCCTACCTGCATGTTGGCCATTTCGCTTTGCAGTCGCACCCTGGCCTCCTGGGCCAGCGCCAGCTGCTGCTGGTACCACTGCCTGACCTGCTGCAGCGACTCGATCTCAGCCTGGGAGGTCTTCAGTCGGCTCTGGAGGGTGCTGCGCTCCAGCTGGACCTGCTGCAGCTGACCCTGAAGGCCCGCCATCTGCTGACGCAAGTCATGAACTGCGAAAAAAAAGAGGCAGATTTTGAGCATGTTGAATTGATTCAGAATCCCCAGAACTAACAATTGTGATCTTTGATAGACTTATTATATATATATATATATATATATATATAAATTTTTTTTTAAACTTTGTTCTGAAGGTTTGGCGGCCTTTACTTTTCAGCAGCCAAGCGCAACGATCAACTACATGTAGTTGTTAAGTCACCTGTGTTGTCCCTCGAAGCCATCGCGTTCTGCAGCTCCTCCACCTTCGCCATCAGCCGGTCGTACTGGTCTTCGGAAACCTTCAGGTCGTTGCTTAGAGAGGTCAAACTGGCATTCTTGCTCTCCAAGCTGCCCTGGAGCTCCACCATGGCCTTCTCCAGCTGGCTGCAGTTTTGGCGCAGCGTGCCGACTTCTGAGCGGAGAGCGCCTTGCCTCTCCTGGCTGATCTGAGCCTCTTCTCTCTTGGCCTGCAGCTGAGCGTTCACTGTAGCAAGCTGGGCCTGGAGCTCCGTCTTCTCCTTGAGAGCCTAGAGGGAAGAGGGAGCAGTAGGAGAACTTCAGCCAAGTCTTCCAGGATAATTTATCGATGGCATGAATGTATATATTAATTTGTGTTGCTTCCCAAGATACTCTTAATACTCAGCTTTTTTGATGACATTTATAGATGTTTACATATTTAGCTCTTGGCTTGTGATTTGTCTTGTTTTCGTCTACTCCGACATTATCTCAAACTTCTTCTGATCAGTTATTCCCACAACAACTAAGCAATACCAGTTTGCGCTGACCACAGCACTATCTCAGCAAAAAAAAAATTAAAATCATTATGCATCAAAAACCCACAGAAAGCTACTTTCAGTTTCAGTGAAAGGCTTAAAATGAAGTCTGACGAAGCACAGAGATATAGATAGTTCATTCTCACAGCGACAAAAATGAGTGAGCGTAAAACTTTAAGGAGATAACAGGAAGGCTTTTCAAGGAACATTAAGGGTATTTTATATTTTTGAGCTCTCGACTTTTCGGAAAAACTGGATTTGGAAACTCCACTGAGTGCGACGACTCGGCTAAGAAAAAAAAATTAAATTAGATTACCAGAATAAAGTTGTAATAATAAGAGAATAAAGTCCTAATTTGACAAGAATAAAGTCATTATGTTTATATTATAAGAATAAAGTCGTACCACAATTGTCTTTAACTTACAGCATGCTATTCTTCATTTCGTTCATTTGTTTTTATATATTTTTATACTCTTCTATCTTTGCCTGAATTCCCCTACCATGTTACAATAAAAGGATATTTCTATTCTATTCTGTATGATTTTTAAAAATCTCGATATAAATTTTTTGTCAGAACTGTTCAAAGTCTACCTTATTATCAATTAATAAGGTTAATTATCAATCAAGGTTATTATCAATTAATTAATAAGAATTATGTACCAGAGAAACAAGCAATCGAAATTACGTTTCTGACTAAAACTAAAAAACAATAAATAGGAACAAATGGTAATAAGAAAAGTTTCCCATAATCCAAATCCATAATGATTATGGATTATCCATTATGGATAATCCATAATTATCCATTATAATAAAAAAAAAGCACAATTATTATATATTTTTAAAATCTCATAAACAACTTAGTATTTTAAAAACACAAACTCTTATATAGTTAACATCTTAAATGGGATTCAGCTTCTTCTCCACCTTTCTCCCAGGATCTGTAAACTGTTGATTTAACTGATAAATACTTTATGTGAACGGAGCAACAAAATGAGATCAGCGGCTTTTTACCTGACTGGCTTCAGATGACAAGGATTCCAGTTGCCCCTCAAGCCTCATTTTCTCTTTCAGCACCTGGAGCATCTCGTCGTGACCCATCACTGAACTCTCCAAAGAAACGCTGAAATGTAAAAGTGCAGAAGAGTTAGCAAAAGTAAAAAAACAAAAAGAACACCACAATATTCAGTTGAAGTCCAATTGGGAATGAAAACCACCTGCTGGAGAAACTGTCTCTCCGGCTGCGCGGCTCTCCCGTCGCCTCCCTCTCGACCTCCAGCAGGTGCTGCTCGTCGCTCGCCGCCTGCAGCACCTCCTGCAGCGACGGGAACTGACCCATAGCTTCGGGGGCGATCTCCCTGCCCTCCACCGTGTACGGCCCGCGCTGCCGCTCCACGGCGGCCGAGAGCGTCCCGTAGGTCCCCCTCGTGGACACGCTGCTGTAGCAGGAGCTGTCGCTGTCGTTGCCGTCGGTGCCGGGCTTCGCTCCGGCTTCGCTGCCGTCCCTCTCTGAGCCGTTGTCGTTGTTGAGCTGGAGGAGCGAAGTGCTGGCCTTCGAGTCCGTCTCGCATGCGCTGCTCTCTGACAGCATGCTGACTTCTGACAGCGTAGACACGGAGCTAATGGAGGACCGGCTGACATCTGCTGTGGTCAGGCCCCCGCCTCCAGCACCGCCGCCGCCGCCGCCTCCGCTGTCACTCTCAGGAGACTTGTAGTCAGCTAAGGAGTGAATCTTACTGGGACGTGGAGATCTGGATTTCTTCTCCTTGCTGGGAGGAATTCCAAGGCTGCCCAGTTTGGGGCCGCGTGGAACACTGGTCCGGAGGAAAGAATACTCCGTGGTCATGGCAACGGTGTTGGCGCGTGGTAGCGCCTCCGGATGGAGCATTAGCTCCGGATCTAGAGTGCTAGAGGGCCGGCTTTTAGGGGTACGATGAGCCTGGGAAGAAGAAATAATCAATAACTATAGCTGTCGCAATAAATCAATTCATCGCATGATACATTAAAATAAAACAAGCTCAATAATTCCCACTTGCATCATTTATCCCTTTTCGTTTTCCAGAAACTGGATGATAAAAGTTTTCCGTCTGGTGCTTTGGTCTCAACGAGCCCCCTTATTTTGAGGGACAATTTTGTTTACAGAGACTTCATAATACATTTTGGCTTTTTTCTGTATTTTTGTTGACTTTTTTTATTATTATTTAAAATGTCTTCCAGTTCCAGTGCAGCCGACTGCCCTCAGAGTCACCCAACTTAGCCAACAAGCTGTTCTGTGTGAAATTTAGTCCCAGCTTTAATCCGGCTGAATGAGTGAACAAACAGCATCGTGAAGGCAGAGGAACTCAACAAATGAATTAGAGCGCAGGTCGTAAAAATCGTTTTCCTTTGGTTGCCCTCATAAAAATCCAAATTGGGGTTGAAAAAGTTAAAAGTGTTTTAAGTATTTTCCCATTGACTGTTTGCACCAAATTATGGGACAATAACCTCAGATGACATGCACGATGTTTTGATTTATATATATAAAGTTTGGCAGAAGCTCCGAAGATGACATAAGTACAGGAGCAAAAGCAAAGCAGTGGCTCACTCACCCTCTCCTTTTGCCGCTGAACCCGATACTGTTTGAGTTGCTCTTCCAGACGCCGGCGAGCTTCCAGGCGAATCTTTTCCTCGTTTTCCATCTCCAGACGTGGCTTCTGGTTGGCTGCAGCGAGAGAAGGCAGGCCAAACTGAAGACTCTTCCTCACCGCACGATTTACAGCAGAACTGTCACGACAACGTCTCTCAATTCCAACAGAGATGCTCCCGTGTTAGTGGGTAAAAAAAGTACATCCCTATGGAATAGTAGAGACATGTACAGGGTTCCTACACATTTAAACATTTTAGTTTTCTTTTATTTTTACATGCAAATTCAGATATTAGAGGTGCACCGATTGAAGTTTTCTGGCCGATCACAATCTTTAAAAGCGCAACCAGCTGATTCCAATTCTTAATTTTTTTTAAAAAATAACTACCACTCAATTATAAAATCAAAATATACAGATTTGTCGCTTTTTGGAGGTTCTAAGGGGGGGAAAAAAAGTCACTAAAGGTTGACAAAAAAGTTGCTAAAATTGGCAACATGTGTTGTAACTTTTTTTTTCTTCCTTTTAGTAAGTCTTCTCTTATGGCAGAGGAAACAGGGACACCGGCTGTTTTCAGACCTTTGTGAAGGCAGATAAGATAAGATCAGTTTCTAATGTAACTATCACTCAAACTTTTTGTCAAAATTGGGGCCAAATCAATCAGCGCATCTCTAACAAAAATGTATTGTAAACTGAAAGTACAGAACAAGTAGCATAGCAGTATTTATGGAAGTTTATTGCTCTTTTCTGCATTACTTATGAGTTGAAATCTCTGAAAAATGCGATTTCGATCGCAATTTAAACGTGCAAATCTAGGAATATTTGCAAGTCCTGCAATAATAGAAAAAAATATAACAACAGAGTATGCAAAACATTGTAGGAACCCTGCATGTCGCACATCAAGCAGATTCATGCTGTTATGATGCTGTCATTTTCCAGTTAGAAGTTAATAAGAAGCCAAACTAAATAACCAGCTTTTTCATGCGTACAAACAGCATTTATCATCAAAACATACAAAAAACTGAAACATCACCAAAGAAAAGTTAACATAACACAACGGGATTAGTTCCAAAAACAGCCATTAGCCCACACGATGTTCCAAATGAAGCACCCACACCAAAAACGGATCAAGATATCCGTCACCTCCGGATTAGAAATGCAGAAAAGCGACACACTTATAGCGTTAAAAGACTTCCAACGAAACCTTCTCACAAGTGAAAAATCACAGCACTCCACAGCAAAAAGGGGATTCAAAATAGAGAGGGAAGCGGACAGAAAGAGGCATTCACTCTTGATATGTTGTTGCTTTTTTTGTTGTTGTTGTTTTTGCTTACACAGTTCAGTCTCCTGCATAGGCATACTGAGTTTGAGGGACTGCAAAGCGTCACTCTTGTGAACCTTGACCTCGGCACTAGAGCCCTCAGCCTTCTCTACCGTCACGGGTGGATTAGCAGCCACACCTGGGGAGGACTCTTGGCTCAGCGGGTCGATCGGAGAGCTGCTGCTCTGCGGAGGGGATCCGTTTGGAAGTGTGCCTCCGGCGGCACCGAGGCCGTCTGCCGGTCCGTTCCCGTTTGGCACCGAGTCTGAAGAGAGAGGACCTGAAACACACGGGGAAGGGGAAACATCATAGTGCTTTCCGGTGGTTTCCGAACTGTTGGGAGCAATGCGTTTCCATGGCGATTTAACACTTCAGAGAACCCCCACACCCTCTCATTTTCACTAGCTTGAATTGTCCTGTCAACCCTTCCAGACCACTCGGGTCCTCTGGTTCTAGTCTGCTCTGCATCTCCGGAGCCAAACACGGAGAAGCAGATTTCAGTTTTCTGGAACAAACTTCCAGAAAACTGCAAAGACGCAGAAACACGGAGTTCCTTTAAAGTCGGTGCTAAAACCCTTTTGTTTACAGCTGTGGAACATTGATCAACATATTAAATTTGTATTTCCTTGATGATTTCAATGATGGCATTTGACTAAATGTGATGTTTATTGCTCGTTTCAAAATTGCCAACTGTATTTGTTTTTATGGTGTAAAGCACTTTGAACTGCCTTGTTGCTGAAATATGCTAACTTGACAAAATATCTATAGAAAGCAGTTATGTTATTTTATATACAGCCTCTCCCCTTCGTCTGGCTTGCTTTTCTTATTTGGTGATTTAAGACAACTTGCAGTTTCTCTAAACACCTTCTGCTTCCCAGTTTATTTATGATCTTGCGCTTCGGAAACAGCCACCGGCTTTTTGATAAACAATCCTCTCTTCACCAAGCTTTCCGTCCTGTTTGTTGGATTCGTTTTTTTTCCCCCCCACGTCTCATCAGTTGTGCTGTTATTGTCTGGAGCTTTTAGCTGCGACAGCTTGCGCCACAACTCTCCCCCCGCCAGTTCAGTCGAAATATGCCACAGCGGAGATTTCTTTGGAGAATGGGCCGTGCGGATAATATTCGACCACATTCAGGCGTCTTTCGCTTCATCTGTGAGCGTAACTTGAAAATTCCTTAAGTGAGGATGCCTCTGCGGAAGCTGAGACGTAGCCACCTGATGAACTGGCTGAACAGCTTCTGTCGAGCAACTATGTTGTGATTTTAAAGCAATACCTGGTTGCTAAAACCTCCCGATGGCTGCATTTACTTTTGCACAACTGCGTATGGTTCAAGAATCTATCTGCTTCACCGCTTGCGGCAGTTGCATCATAAACAAACCCCTGGCTTATGGATGGTAAGAGGTTGCCGCAATATTAACAGACGCATATTTCATCTGTTGCTTTTGGATTTTTTTTTTATTTTTTATTATCTGCTAAGCGGTAGACAATTTTAAAACGATCAAATCCACATAGTGTTGTGACGAGCAAGATATCTGCAGGTTTGAGCAATCCAGATGTAAAACTTAAGATGTTTTTAATGACAGCCTGAATGAAAATGACGACTGAAAATGCCATAAATGTCGGGAATGACTGTGCTGGTCTGGACTGGATGCCCAAAGCACACACACTGGTGTGAAATATTGATGTCCGCTTCAATCAAATGACATGTTGATGATAAGAGGAAAGCGTCATTTGAAATATTAAAACAATACATGTCAGTAAAACTTCTACATATATTAACTACCACCAAAATCTATGTGTGAATCAGGGCTTTTGCAACATTTCCTTAGGTTTCCAGTAGTCTACAGAGTCATGCACCAAATCGGTACGATTAATTTTAATGCTGATTCTCAGCATTAAAATTAAATTACCTTTAAAATGCTGAAAAACTTTTGAGCTGAAGGTCCCGTAAATGTAAATGCTATTGACATTAAAAAGCCAAAATCAGAAACAAAGGATGCAAAAAACACAACTTGTTGCGTGTAAAACTGGTTTTTACTCTATTGTTTACAAATCGAAGACCAAAACACAGTTTTTTTTTCCCTCCTAAAGCTTGCTGTGTGCAGAACACAAACACGGCTGATGACTAATGAGCCCTCCGTTTAGTGATTTAGTTCAAAGAGCCGTGAAACATGGAGGGAGCAGGAAGAAGCTCAGCCTTTGGTGGTCATCGCCAAAAACAGGTCAGGCCTGTCAAAAAGCTCAACTGTGAAGAAACAAATGACCAGCAATATGCATAGAGAAAAGGACATTTGCAGAACAAAGTGCAGAGGTGAAACTAAACCAGGTCTGCGTGATGCTATGAAGGAATGAAGAGGAGGCCCAAATGGGGCTCAGACTTAGCGGTGCCCATTTCTTCGTAACTGCTCCAGTTACCCAGCGACCTTCTTTCCGTCACCGACACGCGGTGTGGGGTGGCGGCTAACGTTAACGCACGCCATTCACTCCAAACCACACGATTTCAATAATCCTCATCCGTTCGGAACGAGCACTCACCGTTAAGAAACCTGCTTGTCTGTTGGATGCTCTCCAGCCCTTTCTTGAGTGTGTTGACTTCCACAGTGGAGTCCCCCCCTGCCTCGCGTCTCATTACTCGCTCCACTCCACCGGCCTCCATCTCAGCAGCCTCTGGTTTACCAACACGATCCACTTCCACTGAGAAGAGTAACAGTCACGGCGCAGCAGGTGCTTTATTGCAAACGATGTCTTACTTAAAGCATTTTCTGGGGACGGAGGCTCCCCAGGAACGTGTCTGGGCCCTGGCACGTTTTACCGTCTGATCACTGAGGAGAGAAAATGATGACAATACGTCAGTCATCTGGCAACTTCTCACCAGTGTCTACATGTGTTATGTAACAGCACAGCCTACTTTAAACATAAGCCAGAGTCAAGCACTGTAACAAGCTGCTGCAAGAGCTAAGTAGACTGAGTACCCTTAAAATAATCCTAAATTGTAAAATTTCTTGTGTAGTCGAAATATAAATAGTTTTGCCATTTTTTTGACTTTACCTTTTTACATTTCTGACACCTGGAAACAAACGTCAGAAATTAAAGCAATTACCAAGCCAACCAAATCTATTTTACTGTCACATCCAACTGTGTGTAAATGATGCTGATGTCTGAATAAATAAGAAATATACAAGGCAAAACTCATAAATAACACAAATAAATAAAAGTCGCCTCTAGTTTACATGAAAATGTTACAGTCGCCGTTATTACAATAAAAGTAAGCGTCCCACTCTTTGTTTATGATGCAATTTAATCACATTTGGCATGAATGGTGGTCATGAATACATAATAGCATATTTTTTAACATGCCAAGTGTCACTTCATGCATATACTTCAACCTTTGTTTACATTTTACTTCATGGTATGAGATTTATAACTAAGTTTATTCTAAAAGTACAGAAACAAAATGAATCTGCTTTTAGTTTTTGGAGGAAACTAATTGTCATGAGACCCTCATACAGCAAGTCCTCAGTCAGAGGTTCTCTTCAGATTCATTTCCAGACTGACTGCTACAGGAGATCCTTCACTTCCGTCCAACAATTGCTTTCTGAAGATACTTTGATGGTATGAGTTGCAACAATATTTAATTTTCCTTTGGGATAAATAAAGTATTTTTGAATTTTATTTCAAATACGTAAATATCAACGGCTTTGTGTTCTGCTCAAAAATTGTAAAATAGTTTGCTCAATTGTTCCGGGAATTTTTTTCCCACTGTCCATGAATGCACCTGAACAATCGGTCAGTGAGCAATTACAATAAATGCAAAATTCAGTGGAAACAAGCAGTGACATTCTGTCAGCTACTGGGCAAATATTCCACTTTTGAACTGAGGGGGACTGTCACCGTAGAATCACCCAAACCTCCTTTGTGTTTTACATCATGTTACTTAGTGTATAGACTATGATAACCTCTGATTTGGTGGCTAATTTAGCTATTGTACAACAGACAGGTTCTACAGTTAAGGTGCAGAGGCGGTCAGCGGCACGATTCAAACCCATAACCGATAAAACAGAATCTCGATGTTTCGTAAAGATTGGTTAGCTCGGTTGTTTTGGTTCACCCACACCAGATGACAGACCAGGCTGTATGTGGCCAAAGCCAGTTAGCATGCTAACAAAACAGCTAGGTGTGTACCCAAAGGGAAGCTAAAGCTGCTAAGTCGCTAGCAACAAAAATCAACGACGACCCCTGAAAGGCGTTTTCTGGAAAATTGTAAAGAGGCAAACCAATTACCCAACATCACGTAAGTATATTGCCGCGCCAAAGTGCAAATGATACGATGACAAATTCCCTAAAGGACGATAAAAACTCACCCTTTTGGTGAGCTTCGCCGTTTACTACGTGGCTGTTTAGTTTCCGTTCCTTTACCCGTCCGACCAGAAACAGACAACGACTGTGCAAAATGGGAAACGAAATAAAGCTGTCCTCTTAGAGAGTTTACTAAATGATATATAAGTTATTCGGATGTTATCCTTCAAATGCGGATAACACTGGTATCTTAATTACACGAATTATAACATGGCGAGAACAGTTTCTAGTGTGTCGTATGTGGTAAAATGCATAGAAATAGAAGCGAATAGACTGCAGTCGCTTCGTTGCCCAGTAAAAACTGTCCTCATAGTGTGTGGCAAATTCGATTTATTAACCGACACAGCTATGTTTGGAAATTAGCTATAAATATAAATATATATTAATATCTGCAAGATTTCATTTAAAACAAGTTAGGCTCTACCTCTAAAAATATTACAAAATAGGATGATGAAGGATTTTTTAAATGGAATATTTACATTGAATTTCCACAACAAAATGACACTAGAAATACCAGTAACATTCTGTTGTCATTAAGTTGGAAACTGTCTGCTTTCATTATCCAGCAATTTTTTTTTTCAAAAGTTGTATGTTTTTCCTGATTGTATAACTTCGAAAATGTTATAAAATGTAGTTTACTAAAATGTAGAAAAATGGCCACATATGGTAGGTATTTATAAAAACGACTACACTCTTCTTAAGGTAAGGTAACCTTTACAGCTGCAAACTAGCTCTATTTAGCAGGACTGAGGGCAAAAACGACTTTTTGCATTATAAAGTTTGCAGACCTGTGATCTAGAGTAGTCAAATAATATCTGTAGTTACCCGTGAGCACTGTAAAAAAATAAATACAAAAAAACCCCACAAATGTGAGGCCAAGCTATTGGCAAAAACCCCAAGCAAAGTCCAATCGTTAAAAGAAAAGAGGCTGAAAAACACAAATAAAAAAAATGGCAACCAAAATTAAAAATTACATGTAAGTGAAAGTGAAACACAATAGTCATATTCCTAAGTATCAGTTCAGAAATTCCCAGCTAAGTATTGTGTTTTTGTTTTTTCAATATATGATTGTAAAAAGAAATTGATATATTGAATTTTGTGTTTATTGTCCCCTTCTTTTCATCTATCAAACTGGATATGTCCTGGGAAGCAGAAGGTCCCTGTGCTGCTAAATCCTTACAGTTTCAACATTTGTCTCAAAGATGCCACTCACAACATGGCGGCAACATTGACGCAAGAGCCATGCAGCGTCTACTCTTGAATCTCTAGTACTTCTTTCTTGCGCTTTGCAGCTGATCGCTGCATTCCAGCTGTGCAGGTCTCGTGTGAGATGCGCTTTAAACCTCTGGTGTCAGTTTATGAACCTTACCCCAGATGATCCACCGAGTGCATGAAGTGCACTAATAGGTACTGCTGTTGTATCATGCCAGCGCTTTATGTAATCAGATTAAACCAGATTCTGCTTTGAGGACTTGAGCTAAGCCACGGTCACCCTTCTGTTTAAGCATGTCCCATAAACAGTAGACACGGACGGAGCTAATCATCATTTACACGTCCCTGATTGTACTTTGACTTCGAGTGAAATTAATTCGAGGTACACATACACAAATTTATTCATGCATTTCAGGTGACTTTGTCGCCATCTACCGGTAATACGAAGAATTACAAATACAAAGTCTAAAATCCACCCCTCCAATTTACTATTATGATGAAAGTAAATATATGTATATTAATTTTTAATGGGTAAAAAAAATTAGACGAGAGTAGTTGACAAGATGATGCCTTGGAATTAAAGTCTGTGGATTTACTTTAATTCACATCAAGCACACATGATGTCAAGTAGATTTTTATCTTTCTGATCTAATGATTATAGATAGGGTTTGATTTTTCTTTACGAAATAAATCATATGCTTTACAATTAGGGCTAGTATTTATTTTTTTCCTTCTTTCACAAACAACTTTTTCCCGCAAATAATTTTTTTCACCATTGGTGAGGGTTTTTTTATTATTATGGGTGACATGGCTCTATCCCAGTTGCACCACAGTTAAAGTGTATATTGGTATCATATGCGTTGTGTCGCAAGTGTGTTGTAAGAAGATATTGCTCTGCGTCGCTGGTGGCTGACAATGCTGAAGAAGCTAGCATCTATAAGATTGGTTTCTAACCTCACAATTCAGTGGTAAATTAAAGGCTTATTTCAGTGGTCTTAAAGGAGTCTACATTGCATTTACACCCCTCCCCAGCCCATCCATTCCTCCCCATTAATTTTATTGCAATAATCCCACCGCAATGACACAAATGCATGCAAATAATTGTTTCCAGATCAGCGGAAGAGGCCTTATGTCGCAGCTCATAAATGCTCTTTAAGGGAAAGAAACAGGAACGAGACAGAGATTTTACATGAGCGTTGAAGCGCTGAGAAGAATTATACAGAGATAAAAATGTAAATAGGTGGAGGTGTGATCATGGTCTCAGTCTTGATGCTGTTTTTTTTTTTTTCAAAAAGGAAATTAGTAGAGAGCCAAACACTAATTTGGGTGAAAATTTAAAATAAAATAAATAATAAATAATATTTAAATAAATAAAAATTTAAACAAAGAGACTGTCTGTCTCTTTGTTGCCCTGTGATGGACTGACGACCTGTCCAGGGTGACCAGGGATAGAAACTACTCACATACTCAGTATAGCTGAATTTTAGCTTTGAATTGATCACATTCTGCCTCTTCACTGACTTCATTCGATGGTTAAGAAAAGATTTGATCTCTGAACTCAAAACAACTCAACATCAGACCCTCATGGTTAAAGTTGACATCTGCCTTGATGTCCCCCAAGCAACTTTGGAAAATGGTGTTTGCATATGGCCAATCAGAGATTTTTTTAAGAGAAGTGGCAAAAAACAAACGAGGCAGATTAGCAGCTCTGGCCGACAACTGATGGTGTCATCTGGGACACGTTATCAGGGAATATCCTAAATGCTGCCCAGATATTGAGCTGCTAGGATGTCATGACAGACGTCAGTCAGAGGCCTCTTGAGAGTTGTTTCAACACTGACTGCTACCAGACATCATTCTTGCAACCTCTTTAAACACCTTTAGGGGCGCCCCTGAGTTGAAGCGTGTGTGTGGAGACTTGGGTTATTGTATGGATATGAGTTAATGCAAAGCTTTCGCATAAAAGACAGATTCCACTCAAACCTTTCACCGTGTGCCCACTCGTTTGCGTTTAGTATAATTTAACCAATGGATACTCTTGATGAGCCTTCGGTAATAATACTACTACTACTAATAATAATAGGACACATTTAGTAACGTAAGCAGACAGGCGAGGAGGGGGCGGAGGCGTACTATTTGACAGTAGAAGTGTGTGGAGAGGCAGGGAGCTCCGGGGGTCTCACGTTGGCCCACGAGCGATGGAAGCGCGCCCCCGACACTTCAGGTGACCGACAGGGAAGCAGAGAGGAGCGGGACGCTGGTCGCTTGTGCGTCGCGTGAAAGAAACGGCGAAGAGTTGGAGGAAAATGACTGGCGTTACGTCGCCCGGAGCGCCCGCTTCACTGACAGCATGTCTGCTCTTCGTTGCGGGATGTTTCGCACAGAAAGTAAGTTAAAGTTTGTTTGTTACAATAATAAAAAAAAAAAAAAAATAGAAGAAGAAGAAAAGTCATTCACAGCCTTACTCCAGCGTGTCTTTCTCCTGGAGACACTCAAAGCACGAGCTTCATCTGAGTAACCTAATTAGCTGTTTACTTCAAAGTTTAGCGATTTTTTTGGGACTCTGTGAGGCTTAAAGTAATTTTTTTTAAAAGACAAACTTTGTGTTTCATTTCGGGATAAATATGATAGATGATGGACCTATTGCGTCATCTGCATGTTCATTCTAAACGCACCTCAGTAACTAAAACCCCATGAAAACAAGCTAACACATTGTGAAATTTGACATTTCAAAGTGTTTTTTTTTAATGTGTGTGTGTTTAAAATAATTTAGCCTGCGTTACTTTGTGTCGACGTCGCAGATAACCTCGTGTTGCCTCCTGACTTGTGTTGATTGTTGAGCAGGAACACGCATGTGCCTGTTTGACAGTTTTAAAAAAAGAATCCGCCTTCACGTTGGTGGGACTTGTTTACTCATCTCGATCCAAGCAGTTCTGCTCTGCTTCACCATCCATCCAATCTTTATGTGTTTTATTTGTTTAATGAAGTTTTTTTTTTAAAAGCTGAACTTCTACATTGCTCATTGCATGCAGCGCGGCTTTCAGGGATTGTTTTGATGGCACGGGCGTGTTTTGATGTTCCTGCACAGCTCTGGGTTGGAGAATGGCATGCAGACTCCAAACTGCTGAAATGAGAACCACATTGAGAGTATGTTCACCTCATGTTTCATGTTTTCACTCAGTGTATAATCCCATGCGTTGACCCTGACATTATATAATGTGTATACAAGCAAGCACAGACTGTCAGTTTTGTTGAACATGTTTTGGCTTTTGTTTGGATTCTGTCAAGACTCTTATGTTTAGGTCTGGCTGATTAGGGTGTGAGTGCAGTGAAATCCTGGTACCCCTGTAACAGGTTTCGAAACTTAAATAAAACCAAAGCGAGCTTAAATGAATTTTATGTGGTAGACCAACACAAATTACTGCAGAATTGCAAAGTAGGAGATAAGAGACAAGATAAGTGATAAGTGACTTGATGATGACAGCTGGTTGCACTGGGTTTGATTTAAGGGTAGCGGAGTAAGAGTGGCACAAAATAAACCAAATTTTTCAGATTTTAAATAGCAAAAAAAAAAAACAGTGTAATTTTCCTCTTTCTTCACAAAAATACATCGCGGTGTCCCGTTCCGATATTGATGTCAGAGAGAGAATCGTATTGTAGCGGTCTGCATCTAAAATTTCTCATTCAGGCACAGCATTTAGTCCGCCACATCATTTCTACCCAGAAGTGTTTGTATCCCGCACACTGACCTCCTGGTTGATAATAAATGGGTCAGTTGTTCTCATACTTATTGTCGTTGACTATTGTTCTCTGTTTGAGTAGAATGACTTGATCTAGGCTTTTTTAGCATCCCACACTAAAATAAAAGTAATAAAAGTATGTTTGATTCAAGCCCTTATCGCATCGGCTCGTTATCAGTGTCGACCAATATGCAAAGCTGCAAAACTGGTATTGTATTGGAAGTGAAAAAGTTATATCAGGACACTTGTAATTATGCCTTGTGTTGGTCTTACTCATAAAAATGAGATGGCGAGATACCGAACAGGGTTTTCTCCATAAGTCTGGCGTGCCACAAGGCTTAACTTGCGGCCCCACCAGGCTTTATTTGAGTTTTTTCTAGTGTTTGCCTTTTTTAGTTGGTGTTGTTTATACTTTCTTCCAAAAACACAACAACCTCATCAAGGTTTACAATTTCCTTTCAATTTAAACCATTTCTTTTAAATTTAAACTCGCCCCTACCATTGGGCTGATGTTTGTGCAAGTGACATGCGTACATGTATGAATACTTTTTTTTTTTCTTTTTCCACTCTTCAAACGTAATCTCCGTGCATGCGTAAACACCGACTGAAGTGCAGCCTTTAAGAGTACTTTTTGAACTTCCTCAGCTGACTCTTTTTCTTCATATACGACTGAATCCTATGACTGATGTCTAAATTTAAGAAGCTTTACCTTTGACACACATATTTTTAGGTCATCAAGAGCGGAGGAAGACCCGTGGCTTCCATCTGTCAGGAGTCATCCTCTTCCGCTTGTGGAGCAGGTCGGCTTGGCAGCAGAGTTCTTAGAACTGGGCTGCAATAAACCGTCGGCACATCAAATTGTTTGCATCTACCGCTTTAGTTCCCGTGTGCATAGGGTGCACACTATCTTTGCAATTATCTGCCTGAGGGGGCATGGTAAATGATGGCTTTGTCCTCTGTTCCCCTTTTGTATTAAGTTGATTTTTGGAACAGCATAAATAAGCTTGGAATTTATTCTATCCCCCCTGAGAGCAACAGAGGCGGTCGGTCCACAATTCAGCTCTTTGGTGGCAGGAGAGTGAATTTGATCTTTGTTTTAGTGCTCCGCTTTGTCTTTCAGAAGGTTTTATTTGAGATGGAATGAGGCGGGCATTCATTACTAATTGAAGTGAGCTGTGGGACAAGTGAACAGTGGACTCACTTATTCTTCTGGTGAATTATAAGACAATATGTCCACACAGTCCGTCAACAGCTAAACATGTCATCGAGTGTCAGTGGACTGAAGTGGGAACGGGACAGCTTGAAGTTTTGTTGAAAGGATACAGAAAGTTGGCAGTATTACTGCAGGAAGTGTCTTTGTAAAATTTGACCGCTGACGATTTAACGTGTTGGATTAGATGAACACTTAACACTCGGGTCTGGTTTTTATGTGCAGTCTAAGTTTGGACAGGACCTCCACAAAATTATTTGTGGATTTTTCAGTTCTAGACATGAACACAAATAAAATCCAGCTAAAATGTAAGGATTATGAATTTTTTTGTCACCAGTGCAGAGCCATTTAAAAATATACACATGCTGATAAATAGTCCCGGTCAAATGTTTGATGAAGGAATTAAGTGCCATCATAATTCCTAATCTATAGAAAGGAAGCGGGGTCTTCAGGTTTTATCGTGATATTTTGTGGTACTGTAATTATAATTAAAGAACTTTTTTCAAATACATTTCTAGGTAGCTGTATGGCTCTGACTGTATGACACAGCAGTCATATCCCACAAACAGATACTTTTCTTGGAAAAACATCTGTTTCATTGAACCAACATCGGAGAAAATGGTAAAACTAACAATGCGGACAACTTTTTATCACAATAATTGATAAACGATGCGATAAATTCCCGCCACTAATCTATTGTTGTTGTTTTTTTTATGTCGGACCTCCTTAACAGCTTCATCTGTTTGCGAGGAATTTTTGATCGTTTTTCAAGAAGTGTATGTGTGAGGTCAGACATTTGTGTTGGATATGAAGGGCTGGCTCACACTCCTTTACTTTAATTAATCCCAAAAGTGTGCTGTCAGGTCCCTGAAATGACGTCGCCCATCCCTCTCTTCATGGACCCTGCTTGGAAAAGGAAGAGATGAAATCCAAACTTTTCCCACCGAGTTGGGAACATCCAAAATGTCGTGATGGGCTGAAGCAGCGAGGCTTCCTTTCACTGGAACTGAGGGACTCCTGAAAAAGCAGCCCTGTACCATAACACCCTCTGCACAGAACTTTACATCTGTGTGCAGACCTACACCACTCTGGAGTCCAGTATCAGAGTGCTTTGCACACCGCCACATCCAACTCTTTGCATTTGCTGATGAGTGCCACATGAAGTTTGCAGGTCCGTAGCTGTTGACTCTGCAGTAAGTTGGCGGGCTCGGCGCTCTGTGCACCTCATTATCTTTGATTTTACTTGGCCTGCTGCTTCGTGGCTGAGTTCCTGTTGTTAGTGAGTTCAAAACTGGACTATTGCACAGGTACCGCTCTGGAATTTATGGAGTCCATTCTTTGACAAATGTGTCTGAAAACAGCTTGGATGCCGAGGTCTCACAAACAATGTTGGACAGCAACTTCAGTGTTTAGATAAAGTCACCTAAAATGCACATTCTCCTAAAAATATACAGCTATAGTTTGTAATAGTAGTTTTTACCATCTTGCTCCGACTGGTGAAGTGGTTTGATGAAGTGCTAAGCTAGGCTATAGACTTTATATATATATAAATATATATATAGAGAGAGACCAAGACCAGCAGTGGATGTGAGTTGAGCTTCTTCGGGGATTCTTAATTTCAATCTATCAAAAAAAGTTTTTGTCAGTCCCAGCACCTGGGACTGGGTCAGAAGAACATCCCTGCCGATTACAGAAAATCCCCCAGCGGCCACTGTTTGTTTTCTCCTATTTGAACTAGTCTTTTGTAACTTCTGTGTGGCACAAAAATGTGATGAATAATTTCCATTCACAGCACCTCTGACATGTATCGCCTGCACTGCGGTGCATCAGACTCCTCCAGGCTCTTTTCTCAACTGTTAAAAGGTGGGTGGTCATCATGTATGAGGAATTCTATCATTTCCTTTGTCACGGCTTTGCGTTTTCATCGCTGATGCCAGCAAAATATAGGAAAAAGGGTTTGCGGCTGCCTGTGTTCTCCCTTTAGGCGTGTTCAGCCAGGTGGGGCTCTATTATGAGTGACGGATTAAGTTTGTTGTCCCAATCTTATAAATTACAGGCTGCCTTCCTAGCTCACCCTGAAAAGACTTGTGCGGTGAGGATATGCGTGGGCTGTTCACAGGATGTGTTGCTTCAGCCTGTATTATCAGCGAAAGCATAAATAACTGGGATCTGCCAGGGTCTGATTAGAGCAGCTGAGCTGAAAACGAACCGCTTCCGGTTCACCAGCTAAGTGATCAGAGGGTTTCAAGAGGGTTTCAAATGAGCAGAAGATTGTGCAAAAAGCAAAAGCCCTGATTTCAGTTTTCATTCTCAAGGAGTTTTTTTTTTTTAACTTTTGTGAGAGGAGCCCTGCAGCCAGAACATTTAAATCTGTTGCATAACGCTAAGTATGAGTAGCATAGCTTTTCTGTGGTAACATATCAACCCTTCCTTAATGAATGGTCACAGATGGCTTGACTATTTGATGATTTCTTTTCTTTCCTTGATAAGGTGAATGAATGAACTCGGGGTTATGTCTAGCGGACCCCCAGACCAGGCACACAGTGGGTCTCCGACCACAACTATTCAGTTGAAATCCGCAAATGCATTCAACACCTTCTAAAAACACTTTTAACAGTTCAAACGTCAAACGCATCTCAATATGCGCAGTGGAAACCATCTTGGTGCATGGTGTACTTTTTCCCTATCTCCACTCTTGGGGTTACAGCCAAAGACAGGATTAACCAATTGTGTGTTGAGCAGTCGTTGCATCTAGGTGTTTCAATTTTCAGAGGCGCAGTAGCAAAGCATGTGATCCATACATGGAGGCCTTAGTCCACGACGTGGCCGTCATAGGTTTGGTTCCTGACCTTTGCTTGTCTTTCCTGTCGTTTCACTACTAAGGAAAAGCCACAAGAACTAGAAAAAACCTTTAAAAAAAAGTTTTCCATATCAGGGCTGCACAGTGGTGCAGTTGGTAGAGCTGTTGCCTTGCAGCAAGAAGGTTCTGGGTTTGATTCCCGGCCCGGGTGTTTCTGCATGGAGTTTGCATGTTCTCCATGACTGTCAGGTTAATTGGTCTCTAAATTCTCCCTAGGTGTGAGTGTGTGTGTGCATGGTTGTGTGTTTCCGTGTTGCCCTGCAACAGACTGGCGACCTGTCCAGGGTGACCCCGCCTCTCGCCCAGAACGTTAGCTGGAGATAGGCACCAGCACCTCCCGACCCCACTTAGAGAAAAAGGGAGTATAGAAAATGGATGGATGGATGGATGGATGGATGATTCCATATCAGTAAGTGGAGTCTGTCTGTGTGCATTAGTTTAATCACAGCAGGTGTGAAAAGTTTTAAGAGAACATCAGTTGCATGCTACGGAAAAAATTTCAGTGCAACAAATTAGCTTCAGTGGTCCATTGTTTAGTAAACGCAGACAGGTGTTGAGGTAGAAAAATACTATATGAATGTTTTTCTAATTGCCACTTTAAGAGGAGAGAAATATGTGAAAAATAAGCTGCGACTCAGTGGTTTGGATAAATACGACCAGCTGGGTCAGAGCGGACAGGAATCCAGTAGATAACTGGCCGGCTTATCTGTCTCTTTTCTCAAACACCAGCAGGCGCACAGAGAATATGGCACTTTCCATGTGTATTGTTCTGCTGAACAGTTCCCAAACGATTTGTATTGATAATTAAGTGCATCAACTCAGTATCTTTATGACAGACCGTGGGTTATGCTGTATCAGTGATGTATCTATTTGGGGCAGGAAGTAACTGTGGAACTCGCAGATCATTTTTATCTTGTTTTCCAGCTCAGAATTAGTCGCCGGTTCAAAATGTACCACCTGCTCTGATGTTCCTAATAAAGGTCAAGGTGAGGAATCGGCCAACTTGCCAGTCTCCTTAATCAGAACCAACACGCAAAGTATTTTAAGCTTTGACAGGGCAGGGATAAAACCACGTCATCATGGCGCATTTCATTTATTTTAGTTTGTAAAGCACTTTTTTTTTCTTTAGAGCACAAGTCACTGTAAATGTGTTATATGAATAATAAACTTGAGCTTGAGAAGTTCAAATCACAGGGGAAATCAAACAAGTCAAGATGCTAGTTTTAACTCTTGAGAAGCTGTAGAGATTTTTTTAGATTTTGTTTTGCAAAGAAGAAAAATAAATTGAGTCTCTGGATGTGCAGTATTGACTCTGGGTAGCTGAAAATGTATCCCACGTTTTTTCAGATACTGACTTGTTTAAAAATTGAAGAAATCCACGTGTCATTTTACTTCCACTTCACAGTACTTTTGATCCTTTATCTCTATATGACAAATTCCAACATGGCAGATTTAAATTTGTGGTTCTGATATGACAGAACCAAGAAAAAGTCATGTGGGTCTGAATTCTTTTGGAAGGACATGTATAATGAGCTCTGCAGTGCGCAGTTCCACCTGATGTTTTGCTAATTGCTGCTGGCTAGTCTGAAGGAGCTGAATGGGTGAGGACTGCTCGGTCAGGCGGAAGCTCTGAAGAGGAGCTTCATCCTTGATGGCTTTTGCGCCGCTGAATGGTTCCCAAGGGAGATTAAAGATTTTCTCAGACATACATGAGAGAATCAAAGCGACTCTCCAGGTTTGTCTTTGATGAGTAGGTAGCATTGTAACATGATGTAAAGGTCAAAAAGTCAGTTTCTACTTTTTTTTTTTAGAGCTTTTCAAAAAATGTTTCAGACTATTACTTTTGGCAATTTAGCCAAGCCAAGCTCTCCTATTGCGTTGTGCAAACCTGTAATTATAGTTAAAGGCATTCATTGGATATCAAACAAAATTTTGAATTATTTCTTAAAACAGTTTTTTTTTTCAACCACTGCGGAGAAGAGGTCAGGATTCACCACAGAGTTCCACAGACTCGCTTAACAACAACCACAGCTGCAGCAGCTATTTTTTTTTTATGAGAAAATATGTTAATAGCTTTCAAACCACAAACATGGAGAAGAGGGCTTCTTCTTTCACCCGCCCGCCCGGCCACATATCTGTGCATGTTTTACGAGCGCAGCAGCAATCATTTACGGTTTCCTCCACGCGTCCGGTGACGACGATCGTTCTATCGTTCTGTGGCCACTACTGCTATGTGGAGCGAGCCTGTTGTTTTGGGTTCAGAGAGATCTTTTTATAAGTCCGTTGTGATCCGGAGAGCAGCGAAAGCTGGTTTGCTCTGCGGTCTGGGGCTAAATTTAAGCCGTTGTCCGAAAACCTACAGTGGAGTGGACTCGCTTCCACTGATCCAATCTGGAGAAACTCGGAAAAAAGTGTGTGATAACACCCAGAGCAGAGCATCAGGGCCTTTCCACAGCTGTGCAGAGTGACCTCTGGGAGCTCCCCTCCTATCAGAGTTTCTTCATGCAGCTGTGCCAAAAAATCAAATGCAAAATCCAACCTTTTCCTTTTTTTTCTCTTTTTTTTTATGTTGAGTGTGTCTGTCCTGGTTACAAGAAGCTTCATGAGAGAATTTAATTTTCTCTCATAATTAATTTTCCTCGTTTCTAAGGACTTCTCTTTTACGCCCGTTTTTTAGAAACGCTTTGTAAGGTTTCTTCGAATAAGCAGGGAAATTTCTGTACGTTTGTTGAACTCCAAGAAAAAATAGTTTTTCTAAAATTGAATTAGAGGCGGTCATAATTTTATTACATCCACATAATTGTATAATTCCTCCTCCCTTTTTTTTTTTTTTACAGAAAATCTTGGGGTTTTTTTTGTCCTGCCTGAGGATTTCATTACAAAATTTGTTTCAGTCTTGGATGTTATTTTGGTTCGCATAAGAGTATTTATGTTAATTTTGACATTTGCGTCCAGGATTTTACGATGAACCTCATCAAACGGAAAGATGAGTCTACAAATTCCAATTTCTATGTATTTTTTGCTGCATTTATGCTGTTTCTTCCAGTTGCTTCTTCCAAATATCATGGATGATTGTAATGCCTCCCGCGTGGATCGCACTTACTGAAGCAAAAGCCTGTGAGGCGGTGTCACTCTTCTCCTCTAGTAAACAGGGCTGCTGAGGATTCCTGCCCCCTTAGAGGGGCCTGCCTGCCTGTTTGAGAGTGTTTGTGCATGGAGGCTGGTGTGAAAGTGTGTGTGTGCGCACACACGCTAACAGTATTTCAGCAGAAGGTGGCTCATGTTGCAGAGTTTTTACGGAAGCATCACCAGCCTGGGTGGTTGCAAAAAAATAAAAAATAAGCTTGGTGCAACAAACAGGGCAACTTGATGGTCTCAGTTGTAAGGTAGAGGGTTGCTGACATGTAAAGTACTGGTTCTGGTGTTTGATCTGATTTTAATTTCAGACAGAAAAAAAGGGGGTATCTGTCTTTTTATTTGGTTTATTAAAACTTGTAGTTTCAATTGTATATATTGGAAGCATATTTTTTCTTCTTTGGTGCACTCAGCGCCAGGGGTGCACCGATTTTAGTTTTCCGGCTGATCACTGATTATTGATCTATTATAAAATCCTGACCTATTGATTCCGATTTTGGTCGATACCAATTCTTTTTTGTCTAAAATATTCCTAAATGTTGTGAAAAAGTTGATGAGTTGCCAACAGTGAGATGACTATTGTTAAGTGCAAACAAATAGACCTGATGTGGTGGGCCAGTCTGCTAGTCAAACCTCTCTCACAGCAGAGCAGAAGAAGATAAGAGTTGATTTAAATAGCTTTACCAAGGAAGATAAAATTGGTGGCTAAGATTGGCTTCACATGTAAAAATCGGCCGATCACCGATCTCTCCAAAATTAGAAAAATCGGCACCGGTAAATCGGCGCACCCCTCCTCGGCTCCTACCAGCTCAATCATAAACATAGTTAAACTTCAAAAATGAATCAACCCTGAACGAATATGAGGTTCGCATGTTTTAAACAGGTTTTAGTTTAACTTTACCGCGCGTCCACGACGCAATAGCAGAACAAGGGAGTCTGTTAGGGGTCGGGGGCGCCTCTCGGAGGTGACAGCATCTTTTCAGATGTTCTACTGAATGAGACGTTTCAGGCCGTCATGTCCTGGGTTGAACTTCTCCCCTGTCCAGGGACGCACCTGCTGCCACCAGCCCAACTGGGACACAAGCGCCCTAGCTGGTTCTTACATAAAGTTCCAGCTTGCACCTTATTAGCATCACTTCATTAAAAATATGATCCAGCCACCCTGCCCATTTGTGGAGTGGCTCACTAAAACAGCACTGCGGCCTCATTGTTTTTGCCATGAGAAAAGGCATCCTGGAATAATTAGCGGCCTGCCAGTGGAATGGCCTGTGATGTAACAGAACTGAGATGTTTGGCATTATAAGAATGCCCCATTTCCACTCGCCACTCTGGCACTTCAGAGTCCTTTCATGTGTAGTCTACCATGTACGTCCCAGTGAGCAGTTGGACCTCCCAGCCAGGGAGAAATGAGATGGTCTCATCACTGATACAGCTGTCTCTTCACCACTCCAGGCTGAGCAATATGTCTTGCCTCTTCTTGTCTCGTTGACCATCTCCTATTTCTTTTGGGTTGACAAATGCTGCCCTTTTTTTTCTTTTAATCCAAAAAGCAGCACTTTGTCCTTCCTTTCCACCATGGTTTTCCTCATTGCACAATTCCGCTGCAAAAACCTAAATCAGCTTACCCTCCCTAACCTCAGCATGAACGTCATTCATCCCGTGTAACGATAATTTCCGGTGCTGTGGCAGGGCAAGCGAAGCATGCCAAGAGCTAATGTAATTACATTTAAGTGTCCGCTCCAAAGGAGTACCAGCAACGGCTAACTTGACATCAATACGCCTACTTCCTTTTCAAAGTCAGCAAACGTTTCATTTCACCAGTTTTAATATGACTCATGTGCCAGAGACGGCAGGGTCGTCTACGACAACCGTACTGGTGTTTGTAAATGTAGTTAGCAAAATATGCAAGGGAAGTGAGCTGGTTAAATTGCTGCATAGCTGGTCAGCCACACACTTTCCCATTGCATCTCTTGGACAGTCAGTCGGAGCTGACAAATATGTCTGATATGCCTTCACCATGACCCGCGACGCAACTTGTGATGTCTGCACTTCAATTGCGCTTCAGTTGGTCAGAGGCTGTAGTTTTGCACAAAGTTTTGACTTGCAGCTTGCTGTTCCTCCAGCTGTGTTCTCACTCTCAAGCAGAGCATTGCGTGGTTACGAGCAGACGTTTGTGCTGTACGGTCGAGGTTTGTGAATAAAACACTTTGGGATCACCTTACAGCATGGCGTGCTTTTGATAAGACAGTCTAACCTCATTTGAAGAACACTCCTATACAAACGGTATCACTAAGACCAATCACAGATGAATTTACGAAGAAATTTTAAATTTAGGTTACAAATCAATACCTCAAGTACTGGCTTACTTGGTCATCCGAAAATTAAAAGAGTGTAGCACGATTGAAAAGCTATGAAGACATTGCTGTCCACCAAAACTGAAAGGCTTGGATTGGAGTACATTAATCAGAGAAACAGCCAAGAGGTCCCTGGTCACTCTGAGGGAGCTGCAGAGAACCACAGCTTAGGTGGGAAAACCTGTTGTTGGGACGACTATGCATTTGATCATTTTGACTTTTATGGCATTGTGGAAGGTAAAGCACTATTGATGAAATGCATCAAAAGTGGCCAATGTTTGAATGGCTCACGAATGTTCAAAGACAAGAGGCAGCAGGTGCAGTGAGAGGTCAAGTAATGACCTTGAAGGTCTAAACACAGTTTTACACCACGTTTTTGTAAACGATGTTATTTTCCTTTCACTTTGCTATTAAGTACTGCTTAATATACAACCAAGCGCCCCAAACTGCCAAACATGTACTTTTATAAATATGCTAATAAGCAATCAGGTAATGAAGTAAATTTTTTTGAATAGCTCCTTGTTGTATTCTGGTGGAATTTTGTGCATCATTATTAGTTTATGATTCACAAACAATGAGGCAGGAGCAGAAAAAAAAAGTAAATTTTCCCGAGAACTCTCAATAAGCTAGGCTATTTCTCTATCTGCTCATTAGTGGGATGTATGTTGGGGGAAAAAAAACAAAATAAAAACCTTCCAAGCTTCAATTTAGGAGCAACATGGATGTTTGTGTGGAGCTACAGAGCAGCCCGTCTACTTCTCTTCCTGTCTCGAATGCAAGTGTTGCTGCAGGGTGTTGAGTTTGTTACCTGTCTGGCGAGGGAGGGGGGTCTCCTCGTCTGGGGCTTTCCCACAGTTAAGAACGGAGGTGAACAGAAAGCCTCATAAACGCACAGCTCCCCTACAAAGGTCTGGTTTTCAGCTCCCCGGACCAATAAACATCTGCCTATGCTTGGGGCCAGGGTCCCTTTTAAATCTCCGTACACCTGGGAAGAATTACAGCCAGTGGGGTTTGAAGGAATGCCCCCAAAGGTCACCAAGGCCAGCCACACAGGCAGTACACAGGCTTTTGATACGCAGGCAGAGTTGAATAGTTCAACTCCAAGATGGTTCATCAAGACTACTGCTTTCACGTAATATATTTTAACTTTGACCTCATTATATTTAATCAAATCGATGTCATTGATCGCCATTAGATTGAATTTCAAACAAAACACTCCTTTCAAGATCACGAGTATACAAAATCACATTTAACAGTTGTACTTGTATTGTAGGGTAGCAATAATAGGAGATAGGAGAATCTCGTTTTAATTTTTAAAAGCCAACAAAAAAATACATTGTTTCACATTGATTTGGGAGTGTGTGCTTTTCCTACTTGGCTTTAACATCGTTCCATTTCACTTATTAATTGATGTACTTCACATAATGGGATCTAGTCATTAATATTCTTCAATATGGGGATGTTGTGGTTGATTTTAATAATATTTTACTAAATCCTTTCCTGAAAATACATAATCTTAATCCAGACAGTCAGTGCAATCTAATTTTATACCAATTTCTAAGTTTTCTTCCATTCCCGTGTTGCTGGGGGAAGTTGTCGTTCTTTTGTACGTTCAGTTTGTAGATCAGTATGATGTTTTAGTCTGGTCAATGCAGAAATTACACTTTTAAAAGTGATAAATTATCTTTTACTACTTCATGGACTCCTGCCACCTTGGTACATTTGGTCATCAGCTTTTGATGCAGTAGACCACAGTTTTATTACTTATCCATGGATTAAAGGAGGAACATTGCAGTAGTTTAAGCTTTTAATCGATTGACAGAATGTTTGCAGCCATACAAGAAGACACACTCTCTTCAGAAACTCCTCTCTCATTCGGTGTGCCTCAGGGGTCAGTATTTGAAAGCCATTTTCAAACATTTAATACATTTCTAAGAATAGATCAAACTAAATCAAAATTAAATGAAGACAAAGTAGAAGTCCTATTTTTTTTTTAGTTTATAATGAAGTTGGCTCTTGGAGCAGTTATGCGTGCCCCTTCCTGGAGACACTGACAGGAGTTTGGACTCTGGATTCTGCCTTTAAAACTCGCTTTTTTCAGGTATGTGTAATTGCAAAGATTGATGCAGGGTCTATTATTTAGTGCTCTTAAAAAGGTCATCTCTTTTAATGTGGTTGGACTGTTACAATAGCCTTTACGTTGCTGTTTGGCTACCTAAAGTCCAGTGTCTACTCTGCAAGAATTGAGAAACCCAAAGTCGTGGGACAAGAATGACATTATTATTGTTTAGCGGCTCTGGTCTGGAAGTTCCCGGTACACGATATGGACAAGCTCTTTTCTCATGTGGCGTCCCGACAGCTGTTGTGTGCATGGCCAGGAATAGGGCCTATGAAAGGAGCCGTGAAGATTTCCTTAGAGTGCTGCACTTGAGATTCTCAGAAAGTACAAAATGTGCTGACCAGAACAAACATTTTCTGTTCTCGCCGCTTTGACTAAACAAACCGATTTCTCAGTTGTTGTGGGGATATGTTCAGGCTTTCAGTGACGTTTTAACTCTTGAAACTCCAATGAGGTTAAAAAGATAACGGAGACCGGGTCTCTGTGGCAGCTGCCCCTAGAGGGGTTACTGAAGTTGCCACTTTGTTCAATCTTCAAAACACTGAGTTGTCTTATCAGTTTTATTGTCCTGTGAGTTTCTTTAGTAGCACAGTTCTGTAGTCAATTGTTACTGTCTCTGAACTTGCTTTGCTGATTTTTAACAATAATGCTGACTTAGATAGCTTTTTGGGAAGATTTACTGCAGGCTTAAGTGAAAATGTGATCTTAACGCTGGGAGAAGGCAGAATGACCTGTATTTATTATGTTTTTCAGGTGTACTTCGATTGCGGTGCCAAGGTGGATGCGGTGGACGTTCAGGGCCTCATTTTGTCTCCTGGCTTCCCCTACAACTACTCCTCTGGGACTCACTGTGTTTGGCAGTTTGTTGTTCCAGTCGATTACCAGCTTGTTCTGGAGATATTTGACTTTGACGTGTTCGAAAGCCACGATTCCGAACCGCAGTACTCTGCCTTCTCTAATTTTGAAGAAGAAGATGAACAGGCAGCAGCAGAGGAAAGAGGGAAGATCGCCCCTACCAGCTTATCCGCCGATGAAAGTTTGTCGGCAGCCGCAAAGCCAGCACCTCAGAGGGCAGGGGATCTTCTAAAGAGTTCCCGAGATGGTGTTCCTAATCAAGTCGTGGTCCAGGAACAGTCTACAAAAATGGAGATTGCCAAAGTTTCAAATTCTGCCAAAAGATCTGCAGACCTGTCCTCTAGTCAGTCTTCATTGCCCCCTTCTTCTCTCCTTCTCCTACCTGGTGCCGCGCCACCTGCAGACAAGGTCAACAACTCCGTGTCTGCCTCTCCCTCAAATGAAAATCTCAATCCCACTTTGAACCCAAGCACGGTTATGGAGGAGACCACCTTTGGCTCACCACCCTCCACAGGAACTCCTCCTGTGAGCCCTGAAACTCAACAGTCCATCCTTGACGCCTGCCCCCACGACGTCCTCTACATCTCAGACCTCATCACCTTTTCTTCTAGGTTCTGCGGGTCCAACCGCCCTCCCAGCAGCCAGCTGGTTTTTGGCTCAAGCCAAGAGATGGTGGAGGTCATCATGGAGCTCATCACCACCACCCACTGGGGACGCGGATTTGCGCTTCTGTTCCACTACCACAACCTGACAGAGCCGGGAGGGGACCAACGAACCACATCCCCGTCAGGCGGCAAGGTGGACTCCCTTCTTGCCGCTGTGAGCGGAGCCGCTTTCTTCGCTCTGATACTCACGACTGTACTCTGCATCATTTTCAGGTAACAGAAGCAGCCAAACACCTTAAACCACTGCAAATGGTGCTTAGGAAAAGGCTTAATGGAACAGCTAACCAAATACAGCCGGTGATTTGTGCTTGACACCGGAGGGTGCAGAAATTCACCATCTAAAAATTTCTCGCAGTTTTCATTAAACATTGGCAAGTTTGTTTTTGAAAAGATGAGTCTATATTAACTGAATGTGAAATAATGAACCACTTTTGTTTTTGTTGACAATGACTGTTTTTTAAAAGGCATAATTAATTTGGAAAGCTGGAGGAAAAGATGGATGCATACACTGACCAGAATTTTACAGCCAATTTCCGATTTACAGGTGCAGCACATTTTCGATTTGCTAATATCAGAATTAGACTTCCTCTGGAGGGCAATGAAGTCTTAACATTACAAAACCAAAATATGTATTTTTATGTTAATTAATTACATTTTAAGTAGAAGTGATGTCCCTCTGTGTGAGAGAGCAAAGGAGGGTTTTACAAAAACAAAGGCAAACGTGATTTTGAGTTAGCTTCAGCATCTTTTGCTAGCGATTAGCAACATTAGCATGAGTAACCGTTTCGCCGTTTCGTTCCATTACAGACAGAGACACAATTCAAAACAAAAACACTTGTATATGACGCCGCACACTTTACTATAAAAAGTTGTTCTTCCTTTTTGGTGATTTTCAACGTGAACACCCGGTAAGGCCGGCATTAATGGACCTCCTGGTAGATGGGTGTGCTTCGTATCTGTAAAATTTGTGTGAAGAAACAGACAACACTGCGTACGCAAAATGGCTAAGGACCCTCAGAAATCATTATGAGTCTTTTAAAAATGTCAAAATTTACTTAAATCCAATTTTCATAAGAATTATAATAAAATTGGGTTAGGTTTAGCAGCAATTTTGTTTTTATTACTACAACTGTGTTATCTTGGAAGGAGTCAAAACCCAAACTCAAAACCAATACATGAGGCCTCAGTCAATATGGTGAGTTCAGTTTGTTCCTTAAAGTTTTAATTTCCAAATCGAAAAAGTCAAATAGAACATTGAATGCAGTTAAAACCCCACATGGAAAGTTATAGTTTACTATCCAACATGGCTGCCATGCATTTAAAATGTGGTAAAAGTGAAGAACTGATTGTTCATCAGTACTTCTGATGGGTTGCTTCTCAGAAAACCTGCTTTTGGTGTTTTCAGTCATTTCTAGCATCACAACAGGATGCAACAAGATAGCAAACTCTGCTGTTTTTTGTTTTTTTCACCTTGTAACAAGAACACACTCTGGCTTCACTGATGCGATGTCACTCTCAGGAGGTCAGAGCTCTAACTTATGTGGCAAATTGAACGCACCGATTCAACCCAGAGAGAGAGAGATTCACAAGATCTCGACTCCTGCATCTCTTGCCGCTGCGTAGCTCGACGAAAAATGCACAAACTCTGGCCTGTGTCGTCACATCCCTGTACTGTTGACTCAGCTGGGCGCCTCTGTGCCTGATGTGGTGACCTTTGGTGATTAGTTGGCTTTGGCTGCGGCGGCGCGTCTTCCTTGATGTCGGCGTTTCTCACCAAACACCGAGAAGGCATTCAAGGTGCAGCACCTGGCATCAATTCCAGCGCCGCAAAACCAGAAAGGCAGGATGAAAGCGAAGGGCGGGTAACTGAGCGACTAGGGCACAACCGGGAGAGGCAGAGCCCCAGTGTGAGTTTGGTAGCAGTACCATTCAAAGACTGTTAAAAAGGTGTAAATTACATTTGTTCCCAGCCCCAAATAAGTGGCGCTAATCTTAAGCAAACGTAATACTATCCGTTCTGACGAGCTGATTGTTTTACCCCCTTGCTGTGCACGGGTCTGAACCTCTGGAAGGGTTTACATTTGTGCCTGTAATAATCCTCAACTTTCTGAAAGAATTTGAGCAGCTTGGTACGTCGGTCCCTCTGCAAGCACAATAACTCTGCAGGCTCTCACTTTAAAAGGCCAGTAAAATTAGAAACACGTGTTCCATAAAAAGGAAAGTGCGTATAGCAACAACAACACCACCACAAACGGATGGGTGGGTTAATATGCAACTCCAAACCCAAAAGCTCAGTAGCTGTTTTTTTCCCCTTCTTGATGTTCCCTATTAATTTATTTGCGTTCACAGCTGGCACCAAGCCAGGCTAGTCAGGGACAATCATGCAGGTTTTAAGTAGCCCTGAGTTCACCTTCAAAGGTGAAAATCTTTAGGAAACAGCCAGAGGAGGATGAGGGTATCCGCAGGGGTTGCTTTCCATTTACTGGTGACAGGTAATGAACTCACTCAGCTGTAATATTCACATTTATTTAATAAGAGCCTACATGCCCGCGTATTTCATACTTCACTGGGTCAAATAAATCTCAGGACAGTTATACAAATACTCCAGAAAAGACTGACAACGTACACCATCTTTTAAGAATCAGTGTGTGTGTAGGGGTGCAATATTCAAAAATATATTCCCTCCCCTTAAGTTTTTCACATTTTTCAATAACCATCAATGTATTTTATTGACGTTTTGATATGACAGAACAACACAATGTTGTGAAGAAGAAGGAAAGAATCCTGGGTTTTTCCACATTAAAAAAAAAAGGTTTTATAAATACTTCTGAAAGTATTTATAAAGGGTATTTAGGGGTATCAGTTTACTCTGATACCCCTAAATAAAACCTGGCACATTCAAGCACCATCAGTAGCCAGCAAATTAGTGGGTAAACTCCACATGTGTGTAATTTAATCTCGGCATAAACCCGACTACTATGTAAAGATGTCAGAGGTTTGAGGCTTATGGAGGCTAACAGTAGACATAAAGGCCAAGCAGACAGGTCAAGGTGAAAGTTATAGAGAGGCTTAACGCACGATTAGGCTATGAAATGCAATTTGAACATTTCCCTGAGCTCTGTTCAATCCAAATGGAAAAAGAACAGCACAACGGATAGCAACCTGAGAAATGATGGGCCGCCTAATCTGACAAGGCTGGACATGGAGAGCATTAATCACTAAAGCAGACGAGAGGCCCTACAGTGAATCAAGAGCAGCTGCTAAGATCCGCATTTTAAGTTGGCAGGACAACTATTAGCCTTGCACTCCATATATCTGTCCTTTCGTGACAAGAAGAAAGTGAATGTTGAAGGAAAGCCATAAGGAGTTTTGTTTGAAGTTTGCCACCAGCTGTGTGGGGGACAAAGCAAACGGGGGACAATGTATCCTGGTTAGATAAATTCAAAATTGAACTTTTTGACCTGCATAAAAAACGCTATGCGGGCAAAAAGGAGGGCAGATTATGGGAAGATGCATGGAGTTAAATACAGGAAAATCCTTGAAGACCTGCTAGGAGTTGTGAGTACTTGAAACTGGACAGAGGTTCATTTTACAGCCTGTTTCTTTGTAGGAATGCACGTTACCAATAAATGAGTTAATCTAACGTGATGATTGATCTCATTGGTGGACTAACAAGTAATTAATAAGCGGCCATTTAAAAAAAAAAAAAAACTTTCAAAAGGGCTGACCGTCTTTCCATATCACAAAGGGCTATATTATTATTACACTATATTATTACATTATTTTGTGACTGAATAAACAGAAAATTATTATGTCCTTTGTGGCAATTAAGTAATTTTTGAATAAGCTCCGTTAAGGGGAAACTTAAGCAGCTTATTGAGTTTTTGTATTTCAAAACAAAACCGGCAGGTTGCATTTCTCATTCAACACAGAACTCTGTTCAGACCATTTCTCTTTCCTGTTCTGGGTTAGGGCTGCCATCTTTGTTTCTGTATCAACTGACTCTGCTTCTGGATCACCAGAGACGCCCTCTGCTGGATGACCGTCAAACTGCAACACTGAAAGAAGATCTAAGCGGATGTTATGGGTCAATGGATTGGAACTAATTTCAGTCTAATCAACGATTAGTCAGAAGTCCATTAAATGTTCGCATTCCTAGTTGGTTGCAGTGAAATGTTATTGCCTTCCTGCACTAGAACGGTCAGGTCTATGGAAAATGTGGCATGATGTTTATGAACTCTATCAGTCTCGTTTGATGAAGCTTATTCTGTTCCCCTGAGAATAACAGAAATAATTCAGTATCTAAATGAGCAAATCAAACTGACTCAGGGGTTTGATTACAAACACAGACTAAAAGAAAAAAAAAAGTATTGTTTTCCTTCCACTTTCCAATTATACACTACTTAGTGTTGGTCTATCGCACAAAAATCCCTGTAAACACAAATGGGTTTAAGGCAAGGCAAATGTAGGAATAATGCCGATCCTCCTTTATTGGTAATTAAAATGGAGAGACCAGTTAGAGCTTGTTATCACACATCACAAAGTTTTAAATTCCTACCAGCGAAAAAATGCGACGACGGCTCAGCAACAGCCATTACAGGAACGACTGGAGACGACTCGAGCATTTGTGAGAAATCAAGTTTTTGCGGTGCATCTTGCTTCATTATTCAGGGCCACAACAGAACAAAAACTGAGTCAGATCGCCACAGGTATGCGGGAGTTATTATACTAAAAGTTAATGGAGGTAATTATATTGCCAGAAAGCTCCCATTTCAGCACAGCTACATGGGACTGTGTCCATTTTTACATTTCTGGTCAAATTGCGAACATCAGAATGGTTTTCCTTCAGCAGCAGCAGCAACTTCATAATAAAAAATGTTTTCTCTCACAGATCTGTCTTTAATTAGCACTTGAACTGATTATGGGTATTTTCTGTTTCCCAGACCCAAACTGTGTCCAAAAAGAGCCAGTTCCTGCACGTCCAGCAACTCAGAGGTACGGAACCAAAATGTTTTTTTTTTTTTTTTCTGAACATCCTCTCTGTTTGGCATTTTATTCTTCTGAAAATTTGGTGCTGGAAATACATGATGCACAAAGCTAACAGTTTTAGTAACTTTTTAATTGAAGTATGTGTGTGTGTGCGTGGATGTGTGCGTGCGTGCGGGGGTGTGTGTGTGTGTGTGTGTGTGGAGGGGGGAACAAACAACCCCAGACTGTTAAATCCATAAAATTGGAGTCAGGGGCTCCATATTAAGCGCTGATTATTAGAGACTCCATAGGGAGTCAGAGGTGGACCTTGTCTTGTTTAAATCTCTGACGTCAAGGCGCCTGTTGTTTTTCTTTTTTCCATAGCTGTTTGTGTGGTGAAAGAATTTGCGGGATGCCTACGAGTCTGGCACGGAATTTCAAGAAAAGAAAAAAAAACCCCAAGAAATAGAGATTATTTGCTATTGACAAATCTATTCCTCTTTATAAGCTAAAGTGTTCTTGGAATATTTTCAAGTAGATCGTCTTTGTCTAAAGACTTTGTTTATAAGAAGGATCAGATGCTGGTCTCTGTTTAAATACGTCTGCTTCTCCTCGTTCATCCCCATTTCTTTCTCCGCATGAGTCTTATCCCCTACCTGCCTTCTCGTCTCTGCTGTCTGATTCATTTGTCAGACATTCCTCTGGAAATGGAGGTTTATCCGGGATCACCCGACATTTCTTTTAATATATTTTCGCTACGGAGGGCCAACGCCGCCTACTTTTGTGGCTCTACCTCACCCACTCCCCACTGAGCCGAACCAGCGGAGGTTCACTCCAGGTCACAGATTTACAACAAAGGCTGTTTGGTAACATTTGCAAAGCCTGCTTTACGGCCTTATTATCCTTATCTGTGTTGTTGTAATGGAAATTAGACTTTGACTTATTTTTGCTTTTCAACTTTTCTGTCAACGGAAAACACGATTATAACCAGCTGATCAAAAAAAAGTAATATTTATTTTGTTTAAAGTGTAGAAATCATAATTATTCACGTCATAAACTAAGTGTGAACAAATGATCGCAAATCAGGAGGCAGAGTCGTTCAAGACGACCGACTTAATTTGTCTTGATGGTAAAACATCAAAAGCAAAACGAGAGATGTGAGAAATTTGGCCAATATCCGATCTCTGAACTTTGTAAAGCCAAAACCGATCGGCCAAAATATTTCTTTCCAACCTTTCTGTCAATTTCTCCTTAGAGTTGTAGTCGAGTCCAACTGAGAAAAGATTAAGACTTCAAATGAAGTGAGATAAAAGTCCAAAACCAACCCAATGAGACCAATTTCAAAACCATTGCTGTACTCATAAGAATGTATTGTAGATGCTGCTGCAGACATTTCCAAAAAATCTGCCTGTAGCAAGTTGTTGGCAAGCTAACTGGAATCCAGACTGATTTGTTGCCACCAACTTTAGTTAGAAGAACCCAAACTCGTTCGTAAGCAAACCCTCAGCTCTTGTTGCAGCCCTGCAGATTTAGGTTCTTCTACGGCGTGTCTGTGTCTTTCCAAACAATCTCAAAATTAGTCGTCCTCACTGAATACAGTTCTTCATAAGAGCGCACATGAAATTAGGAAATACAGCTGGTCCATTTTGACATGCTGCCTTTAAGAGCTAACAACCAAAATGGCGATCCACAAGGGTCTCCCATTCCCGGTAACACTTTATTTGACGGGGTGTGAATAAGACTGTCATGACACCGTCATAAACATGACTCATAGCATGAGTAAGTCTTCACGACACTTTATGACTGTTGTCTGTAAATAACAAGCCCCACAAAATGCTTTTTCCAAGGACTGATATGATGAATAATCTGCGTGCGTTGTGTTGTAGGTCGCGGAGGGAGTCCAGAGTGTTGCCGCCGAGATCAGTGAGCTCCAGCTGATGGCTGAGAATCAAGCCGGTCCGGAGATGACCGCAGAGCAGGACGGCGGCAACCAGCCACACGCAGGTTGGGAGGTGACACACCTGCACAGATCCATGGAGTCCTTAATGACCGAGCAACTACGCTCTGCTGCTCGGCTATTTATTTAAATTCAACTCTATGACCCCGGAATGCATCAGTAGTAGCGCTGAAACGAGCCGAGCTTCAAAAGCAGAGCTATCGTGGACGGCAATTTAGATTCATTTGCCCCACTTTTTTTTTTTTTTTTTTTTTTTTTAGACTTTTAGCTGGAATATTTCAGGAATGATAATAACACCATCAAGGATATAAATCTTTTCATGTGGTCATTGCGCTCATTCAGACGTCAAAGTGTATCCTCCACGCAGGGCGAGGAAGAAGATCTATCAGGGTGGCTGCGTGGGAATGGATTCTCTGATTAACAAGCTGCCTTTTCTTTGCTCTTTCAACAAGTACTCCAACCCAAGTGCCAGGGGTTATATGCACATCTGCCAAACATGCGTCATAATCCTTAAGTGAAATCATTCCGTTGTTGTTAATCTGACATTAAAAGAAGAAAAAAAAAATGTCCAGCTGTTTTTTTAATAAAACCAGCTGAGCCAAAGGTTTAGCATCACAGCAATTTTAGGAAACAAAAGTAACAGAACCATTTATTTATTCATTTGTATTTTCTTTTTTTTTTTTTAAACCGTTCCCTATAATAATCCATTATTTCCTGTTTCCCGCGGCTGCTGACGTGATGCAACATATAATTCCATTTCTCGAAACCATTCACAAAATAAGAAAGACAAGAGAACATGCCAGTCGAAACTAGAAACTATCCTCGTATGTACTTGCCCAGACTTGCCCATATCTTCAGGTCGAGGAGTGATCAAGATGTTTTAAACAGCTGGATCTGTGACAGCAGAGGCTCGAGAAATTCACAGCGGTGGCGTTAACGTTTAAAGCAAAACCTCACTAAGGTCGCTGTCAGAGAAGTACAGCGACGGTTTTCGTGTAGGATTGTTCAAACTGAACTTTCTGCAGGTCAACCCGTAAAGCATGTGCAAGTTCTTCTTTTACTTTTGTAAAAATGCATGCAGAAACCATCAGAGAAATTTCCATCTTCGTAAGCTTCCTGCTTTGTTTTAAATGTCATTAAATTTGGTGACGAGCCACGCAGCTCTTGTGGGATGACGCAGGTTTCAGAGCATTTTACAGAGAGCTGCCGCAGCTCGCAAACTTTTGCCTAGCTCTATCTGTGCGGACACAAAGCCCCTGCTATATTGTCTAATAGTGTTTCTTTCTGTCTTTCTGCAGTTGCTGCTGAAGGCGACGCGTCCCAGACTGCAGACGTGGAGCTCTCCTGCAGCGGTTTGACTGAACTTGACCTCGGTGCAGATGAGGTTTTCGTTGTCTCACCAGCGGCTTGCCCAAGCCGGCTGCCCTTCTATCCTCACGCTGTAAGAACCTGTTTAATGTTAACAGTAATACCTACTATACCTTACAAAACAGTTCACACCCGATGCATTGTCCCACAATCGATGGTCAATGTGTTTTGGAGTGGGGAGTTTTATTTGATAGATTGGCACAAAGTAGTGTATAGACACGTTGCAAAGTGACGGCATGTGCGCAAGACCCGGTCTTCCAGCTCCCTGCTGGAGTGCAAAATACTGCAATGACCATCATTGGTTTTAATTGTCAACACTATAACAACCAGATAACAAGGTCCAAGGATATCGCATCTCACTGGTCAGGAAAAAGTTTTAATTAAAAATAGTGTGAGGCATGGAAGCAATAGCAATGCTAGCTTGACTTTGACTACCTTAACATTTAGATGTGCTGTGGAATTCTGTGTTTTTCAGTTCATTAAAACAAAAAAACAAGGTGAACCACACAACTCTCTGACAGATCGTCAGTAGAGCAGCTGTTTAAATTGGCTAATGAACCAGATGATTACTAGTTAACAGCATTGTTCTACCGTGGCAGAGCAGCTATGGAAAGGAAATAAAACAGTAGTCTTCTGGCCCTCCAGCGTTGTGCGCATGTGAGAAATTTGCATATGCAAACATGCCTAGAGGTGTGAAGTGGAAGCAAAATGTATACTTTTTTTTTTTTTTCAAAATGTTAGGAGAAAAAGTCCTGAAATTTGTGGCATGCTTTAGTACTCAGCCTCTTTTTCACTACAATTACATCACTAACCTTTTAGCAACTATAAGTAAATATCTCAGTTTTTCTTATTTGCTGCATTTTATCACTTTAAAGTTATCACCAGAATGACCAAAGTCAAAAGCATACAATGCGACATAAAATGTATTCAAGTCATGAAAATTGGTAACATTTTACGGCAATAACAGACTTTAAACGGCGGCCATCTTGAAAAACGACAGTCGTCCTGAAATTCGAGTGGTTCAAGGGAAATATGAAAAACATTCCTGAGGCTGAGGGGTGAGAATACAAATGTTTAAGCTTGTATCCACACGTGAAAAATGTTCACAGTAATGTGCTGCACTGAAAAGGACAGGTTATCTACATGGGCTCGTTAGCTAATAAGTTAGCTTATTGCTTTAAGGTAACTGATGTTAGCTTAAAAAAGAAAAATATTTATTTCCCCCCTGACCTTTGTTGCACGTGTAGGAGAGCGAAACCCGATAGCTTTTCCTGAGCTTCTGACCCCGCTCTTCTCGTAGCACCAGTGCGCTAGCATTGATTCTCCAAAGTTAAATGACGAGAACGGCGCTGGATGCTATCCGCTAACCAGGTGCATGTTAGCTTAGCATGGCATTGCTGTGAATTCCTCACAGTGTTGCCTCACTTTGCACGCTGGCTCAAAGGTCTTTGTCCAAATGCTGTAAGGACGAGAGCAAAAAAAGTTTATGTAATCGCAGCGGACCCCTCGGCTCTGTGTTTCGACTCGCTAGTGTGGAAAAGTTCCCAGAACAAATGAACATCGGAGGTGGCAGAGCATTGGCTTTTTTTTTTCTCCTAACTGACCTAATGTTCCCAATAAGACTGATACGATTATTCTGACATACGCAAGGTACAATCTAAAACTATGTCAACTATGAGGAAATGAATGGAAAATGAGGATAATTAAAAGAGGAGGAGGAGTTTTGAGGAAGCAGGCACTTTTTTTTCTTTTTTTGCTCTCTTTTGTGCTCTTTTGGAATAAGAGTTGGCATAAAACAACTCTGGCAGCTTTTTGAAGGACTGGCAGGCTTTTCTGCAGCCTAGGCTAATGGAGTATTATCTGCAGAGCCAGATTCCCAGCTCAGAGTGTGTGTGTGTGGGTGTGTGTGTGTGTGTGTGTGTGTGTTGCTGTGTTGTGCCGCTGCACGCTTTGACACACAGTGTGTGGTCTGCCTGTGTGTGTCCTCGATTCAGAAAACCATGTAAGTAATGTTTGGTAATGCTACATGAGAACGACGCATTGCAGAAATAATTAGTGGGGGTGGAAGTTGGGTGGAAGGTAGACGTTCGCACACAAGCATCATTAACAGACATATTTTAAATGCTTCGGCTTTGATTTGATATATTTTCTGGTGCTAAACAAACAAAAAAATAAAACACTCCCAGAATATCTTTTTACAGCATTCTTGCAGATCTTCCCGGCTTGTTACTCGCTGCCTGAACCTTCGACAGGTTCTACTGATCTGTGTGAAGGTGTGTGTGCCGGGCCTTTTCCGAGCAACACTCTCTCTCTCCCCCTCGCACCCTCTCGGCCTCCCTCCTCCTCCTGAAACGCTTCCAGCTCGATCTCTGATTGACTGGAATCGCTGATCTCTTGCCTCGTGTCAGATGTAAAAGTTGCCATTGTGTTTGCGGGGCTTTACCGGGCAAAAGAAAGTTTTAATTAAAGCCCCGGCGCTAATTCTAGTCTAGACAAAGCTAGCCGCTGCAGACTCCGTGGGGAGGATTAGTTCTCTCTGAAACAACTAAGGCCTCCGTCCCCGTGCTGATCGACGGGCAACTGGCTGCTCGAAATTGATCAAGTAACTTTTGCACTTTTTCATTTGCTGACTGGATTTCGCCGCTCCAGAAAAAACTACAACATGTAATGTTCACCAAAACGCCGCAACGAGCGATTCTATTTCATATCAGGGATTTTGCATAACAGGACATTATGAAATGTATTTATTATGCTCTGCCTTTCACCCCCCACATCACATTCTGCTACAGCCTTATTTATTAGCTAAAGTATGTTTTTTTTTTTTAACTGTATGACTTCGTCCTGGCCAGTGCTGCACATTTGGCATATTTCTTTTCAGCGTTGCTTCAGTTTGTTGAAGTGTAACTGTGTGGCAAATCAAAAAATGCAGCTAGATGTAAATAGTATTAGAATAGAAAATGAATTTCTTTTTTGCCTTTTTTTTAAATATTGTTAAAAAATAAAGGTGTGTATGTGTATGCGCTGCAAAGACACAAAATCTTAGTATTCGTGCTCTAGTTTCTGGTTAAAATACCACAGTACTCTTGAAAGAAGACCAAATGAACTTAAAAGAAAGTTTTCAGAAATATATAAAAGCTTGTCCAGAGTAAATAATTCATTAATATAGTTGAAAATGTACAAGTCATAAGTGACGTTATCTGCCATTTGAACTAGTACTTTTTCATTAATATTATGGAATTATTGACTTGAAACAAGCTCCTATTTCTTGCCGATAAAGTTACTTATAAATTGGTTTTATCTAATTTCAGACATTTGCACTAAAAAAACATAACCAAAAAGACTTGGTAAGATTTTTATTTATTTTTTTAAATTTATCATTATTATTTTTTTGCAGGGCAGTTTTGCTCCAGATAAAACTGAAATCATTCCAAAATTCCCATCTGTTCTCCCGACAGCTTTATTTTACCCTGAGGATTCTAAGAGACATGCACAGAGTTATTGGGATCAGCTAATCAGCACCCTTTGCTTTTGCTAATGCATCATACATTAGCAAAAGCATGTATGTATGCATACATGCTCAAAACTAAACAATGCATTTAGTTTTTTTTAAACTAAATGCATTGAGAGGCATTCAGGTGTAAAGCTGTCTTCCATCTGAAATAACAGACTGTCAGTTCTTTATTTTCCAAACCGTATCTGACTGTCGTTTGATAGCAGAGGGTGATAATGATTAAAAAACATAAATTCAGTGCTAATTTAGTGCTGCAGGCGATGGTTTGACAATTAGAGACACAGATTGTACGTCCTTTCCAGAACCAGATGATGTAATACTTCTGTCGTGGCCTTAGCAATGACCGTCGGTTTATTGCTCAAGCAGAGATGCGTGCTTGATTTGTTGACGGTCTGTCCGGCCCGGTGCAGGTCAGCGACCTTGCTGCTGCAGTTGAGTGCTTAAGAATAATGCCGACTCTCATATGGAAGCTATTTATGTTGCCTGTTTAACCTTATTTCTAATTTGTTTGCTCATAGTCTTTGGGTAACCTTGTCTTTTAACCTCTGCTCATTTATTTGCGACATAGCTTCTTCCTTCATTTCTTTCTTTCTTTATTGTATATGCATAAATCTTTGCAGCCAGAGGTTGCAAATTCAGAAAAAGCAACAACAAAAAAACAATGTAAAATACATTTTTTTAAAAAGTAGGTGACATATATATTTTTTTAAAATTGTGAGATTTGGAAGAAGAAAAGAAAATGAACTTAGATGAACAATGATAGGCAACATATTATATATAATGCAGCGTCATGAAAAAGTGTCACAGTAACTGCATTATTTCAATTTTATTGATGTGTAATTATATTGTCATTGAACAAACAGCAGAGAAAATATAAAAACTATCAATCCCCACAACATGGACAGTTTTTTTTTTTTTTAAACTTAACGATAAATCAAAAATTCTTATAGGAAATTTATCACAATAGATGATAAACGATGCAATAGATGCCGACTCGTCTGGCACGTTAGTTCAGCGACGAGACTGAGTATTGGTAGATTTTTCTGTGCCACACTTTTAAAATATTTAGAATATTATTATTTAATAATTTTAGTCAGGGGTGTCATAGTAAATGGAACTGAAAACAAATGTACGCCACACTTTTCAGATTTTTATTTGAATATTTAAAAAAAAAGGCTTAAAATCACGTCTCCCTTTTTCTGCCACTTCATAACTTCGCTCTACTTTCTGTTGACTCGTGACATGAAACATTAATGTTGACAGCTGCAACATGAAAGTGACATAAAGCGGGCTAATATGTTTGTGTTGTTGGATTCATTCGTATCCATATTTTACTCTAAGTACTTGTGTGTTTCTTAGCAGCGCGAGAGGTTCCTGCGACACAGTGACACCGGCCCCGGTCCTTCATGCGACTGGCCCTCAGCGGACCCCTCGCCGGCCGGGGTCAGGTCCCTCAAGGAGAGCGTCAGCTCGCGGCCGAGAGCGTGGAGCGTACGCACCTTCCAGGACTTCTTGCCTCCGCTGCCGCAGCTTCACAAAAAGTGGTGCAGCTGGAACTCCACCAGCCCCTTCACCAAGCTAGTGGACAACGTCAGTACTCGGCTCTTCACTGCAGGGCTCCAGAATCACTTTCACTTTGTGTCATGATCGTGGATGTTCTTCAAGGGCCGGTTGAGCCCGAATGCATTGATGAAACCCACTAGCAAACACTAGCAAACAGTGTTATTGTGAGATGCATGAACATTATCCAATTTATGTAATGCACGTTAAATAATATTTATTTATTCAATGTGCAACAATTTGTTTGTGCTGCAAGATATTGAAAAAAGTTTCCAGAGGTCACAGAAGGTCAACCAGCCTTTCTCACGTTTGTGGAATCAAACAAATCTGGTGTCAATCACCGGCGCTACGTTTGTGCAGCAGACATTTTTTTTTTGTTTGTTTCTTTGTGCTGCTTTTGGTTTGAAGATATTCAAACCCGCCACATTACCCAATTCAAACTAAATCGGTGCTAAATATTGTGCTGGAACTTTTTAGCAGCATAAACGAAGCGCAGGTATATTTGATAGGCACCAGGTTTGTTTGATTTCAGGTAGCTCAGTGTATTACCCTTAGCATCACGAGGCAAGTTTCTGACTTGTCTTGCAGAGGATTTGCAATAAACTAGCCAAAAATAGTATGCGAATCTCACACAACACAAGACACAACTGCCCTCTAGAGGGCCGCATGAAGAGCTGGACTTGAGTTTGACACACGTGCTTTACAGCGATTGACATTCTGAGAGTTCACTTTCATATCTTCTAACTCGTCGAATATTTCATTCCAGACGCACTCCGGTTTGATCCCCGACCGCAAAGACAGCAGAAAGGTGTTCTCCGACGCCCACCTGGAGGCCCAGGCGGACGCCGGCATCGTCTCCGACTCCTCCGCCAGCACCGCCTCCTACCCCCTCACGCAGCCCGCACAACGCCAGCGCCGCCTCAACTCCGCCAGCAACCTGCGCCGCTCCCGCTTCACCGGGCCTTGCTTCGGCCTTCTCTCCGAAACGAAAGATCCGCCGAGGGGGGGCGGCGTCCCCTCTGAGACCAGCCCCGGCTCCTCTTCCCCGCCCTCCTCATCTTCCTCCTCGTCTCCCACTCAGTGCCAAGTCGAGAGCGGGCCAGCCGGAAAGAGGCTGGAGTTCCCGGGCGAGGGCGATCACATCAGCGTGCCGGTCTTCGCCATCTCCGAGGAGGAGGACAGGCAGCCGCTGGTCTCGGCTCAGCACCTGGAGCAGACGAACGGACCGGTCAGGGGGAAGCACGAGAGCAAACGGCCTCCCGTGGGCGGCGTCAGCCCCAAGAGGGGGCGGCCGGAGTGGAGGCCATGGGGCAGCCAGGTGTCAGGGGCCGCCGCTCTGCCAGCTTCGGGAGCGTTCAGCGAGTCAGGCGCGCTGAAGAACGGCCAGCCGTCCGTGGGTCTGTCCACGGGGCTGTGCTCCGTGACAAACCACATGTGACCAGGAAGCCGAGGAGACGAGACTGAGCTGAGCTGACCGAGAGCTGGGTTTCTGAACTAGTGGCACTGTTAAAACAGCAGCAAAAAAAACCAACACTTTTTTTTTTCCTGAAATCAACTTTTACAAATTCCACTCTGCACTGCAAAAAAACACAAAGTCTTACCAAGTATGTTTAGTCCAGTTTCTAGTGCAAAGATCTTAGCAGACTTGAAATGAGACTTGAAACCGAGACTAAAAAGACCAAATTAACTTTAGAGCAGGAAGTAGGAACTTTATTTAAGTCAGTCATCTAATATTAATGAAAAAGCTCGAGTTATAGCTTTTCATACAGAAATTAAATGAAAAGTTATACATTTTCTATTAAAATTTACCAGATTATTCTACTTAAAACTAGCACTTTTCCGTAAATATTAAATACATGAAAAAAAAAAGTTAGGCTATTTTAGATGAAAAGCTTCTTTTAAGATAGTCTTGTTTCAAGTGTGCGATGCTGCAAGAAACCGAAACAAAAATACCTGGTAAGATTTTGCGCTGGCTTATAAGTTCATATATAAAAAGTTCTTGGACAAAGAAAAAGCTGTTCATTTTCCAGAGGTGCTGACTTTGTTAAACGCACGAACGGCGTTTCTTCTTCTTCATGTCTTTTAGTTCCTGTATTTCAGCCGCCGCCTCTTCCTGCGGTTCTCCACGTGGTTCTCCATCTCATCGTCGGCTCTTTACCCACAAGTATTATGTAGGACGTAGATAAATCGTTTATATATTGTCACATCGGTGTACGCGTTCCCCTACGACTGAACACGGATTATAAAAGGGAAGTTGGAAAACTATGTAAAGTGAGAATAGAGACGGTTATGTAGTACTGAGCACTTAAAACGTTAGTTGTTCACGTGTCAGTAAAGGTTCAATAAACGCACTACTGTTAACGTCTGGTGTTTGTAATTTGGCAAAAAAAAAAGTTGTTCTATGTGATCATCCCGTGAAGGTCTTAACATTTCTGATACATTAGAATATCACTGAAAATCCTAAAACGTGCGAGTTCGTCGTTTGGCTGTAAAATAAATTTGAATCATGAACAAAAAAACGGCAACCCAGCCTTCCTTTGAACTATATCAATTTTATTACATTTAAATGATCAGAAGTCAGAGCTAAAGGCATTTCAAATACAGTCTCATTACTGCCGACACGACTCCCTACTGACCTACGATTCAACTAGAACTTGATTATAATCTAGATTCATTCTTAAAATAGTGCAATGCAGCCAAGCGTTAACAGGCGTTTAGAAAGATCAACTTGTCCTCTTGTAGAGGAAGCACATGCAGCTTCTCTCTGAATCCAAACGTCTTTCTTGTGTGTTGTGATGAGGTAGAATGAAACCTGCCGATTTACTCCTGAGCAACTTTGTCCAAACTTTTTTTTTTTTGCAGGAAAAAAAAAATTACAGCATCCCTCAAAAGCCGCTAATACCGATTCCTGATTGGAGCGGCTTGGGATTGTTGTTAGCTCAGCCGGATGTCCTGTAGCGAATAATTAAAACTCGTCTGTGTGTGTGTGTGTGTGTGGGGGGGGGGGGGGGGGGGGGGATCAGGCTTGTGGTGAGCTGCCAAGGAATGCCTACATAGACTCAGCATGAAATAATAAATTTAAAAAAAGTAAAAAATTAAAATACAGAAACGGTGACCTAAACCCCGCACACATGAAGGTAGGAACAGGAAAGTGCCCTTTAACAACTACTTTTTTTTTTTTTTATTTGCCTCATTGCAAAACTAAATATAATGATAAAAAGTTACATATATAGCAGAAGTTAATTTTCTTATACAATAAAGGAATTTTGTTTGTGCTGAATTCTCCCTTTTACATTTTGGAATTAATGTTTCTGCACGATTAAAACCCAGACACTGTAGGCAATTTTATTTCCAACACGCCAAGCGCAGAACATCTTAGGATGTTTAACAACGTTTTGAACTTTCTCTTAAATATGAGAAACTTGTGTAAAGATCGTCCGAGAAAAAAATAAAAAAATCTGCATAAATTTAGAAAATCAATAAGAAATCCACGGAGCCTTTCGAAGGCCTGCTTTAAGCATTTTCTACTTCTTTACATCCATCACCATTTTCAACACACTATTAAACGGAAAATTAGTGACACATTTAGAGTTTCTATATATATATTAAAAAAAACTTTAAATCTGCTATATAGAAGTTTCAGCGAGACACAAACTAGAAGAAGCCAAGCGTGATTTGTCCAGTTGTTACTACATTAATAATCGGAGATGTTGATAGTCTTAAGAGCCAATGTTGCAAAGAAAGTTTCAAAATAAAAAAAATATTGTGTACCTGAGGAGCGATAAGAGAAAAATCAACAGAGATCAACTCTCTGACGAGAGAGGTAAGATTAACGCGAGTAACTGAGCGGGCGCTGCGTCTCTCATCGGCTCGATCCGTGTAAGAGTCGCAGCCGCTTTGACTTCACGTTGCTTTTCTTCTTCTCTGCAGTTCTACGGAAGGAAGCGACGCATTTCATCGCACAGATTAGCCCCTACTACATGGCAACAACATAATCCTGTCAGACTGGATCACAACGTGTTAAGAGTTTGAGTGTATCTTTTTTGCTTTTGCCTGGAAACGCAGTGATTATAAGCAGGAAAAGAAAAAAATCCCTAAGAGGTAATACTTAACTGGTTAATGCTAACTACATATAGCATTGTGATGGATTATTGTAGACCGAAAATACTTCACTAGTCCTGTTCCGGTGACCCTTTATAAGAGCATCTGAATAAGTTGGAAGAGTAAGGTAATTTAGTTAAGTAATACAATTTGAAAACTCACGATATGCCATGGGTTTTTCTTTTCCTTCCACTAAACTTTCCAGATCCTTTTGAGCAATCGTCTTTTGTGGCTTATTTTTTAATGGAAACATTTCTGCTGGTAGTCTTCTGAGTGATTGTATTTGCCACAACATCAAATCAGAATATACTGCAAACGAGCAAAACATTTTTTCACCCCCCCCCCGCCAACCCCGAAGTAATTTTTGGGTTTTTGTTCATTTCAACCTGCAATTGTTAAAAACAAAACAAAACAAAAAACACTGAAATACATAACAGAGTAATGAATCTTTATCTTCCAAGACTTTCACTTTTTGAATAGAATTAGTGAAATATATGAATACTATTGAAATTTACTTCGTAAAGACATTTTACATGATTATTTAGATGTAATGAGTTATGAAAATCCCTGAATAATAATGTTAGCATATTGGGGAAAATGCTAAAAAGAAAAAAAAAAAAAAACAACTTGTTTAGCATGCGCAAACACATCCCTCTTCCATACACAAACAACTTCTAATCCAACAACAAAATTGACGTTTTTGTTGCCCGGGGTGACAGCGACATTAACAAGCACCGTTAGCCGTTTCACCACCTAAACAAATGATTCCTTTACCAGACATCGGCTGTTTCGGTGTGTTTTATTCTGGGCAACAGCCACTTGTACGAGTGAAAAGGTCTTTCACTCAAAGGGAATAATCCAAATGTGCATAGATGCCGTTCTCCTGAATATCTGTGGAGAACATGGTCATTGTTGTAAATGGACACTGATTGTTAATATGTGCATTAGGCAATTGCATAAGGCGGGTCGTCGGGATCGTGCTTCACGTGCGCATTAGACACAGACGGAACCGAACGTCCGGCTCCTTTCAGCTCTTGAAACGCGTCTGTTCACATATGTGGTTGAATTTCCTGAAATGACGAAGGAGAGAATTAGCTTTGCATTCAAGAACCACAGAGAAACCTCTTCCCCCTTGGTGTTCAGGCAAGGAGAAAAAGAAGGGCTCATGCAAGGTCTCCCTCTAGTGGCAGCGTAGGGTTATGACATGCACAAAATTCTGACATCAAACTTCGGTGGCTGAAAAGAAGCGGCACGGGACTTACACTGCGTGGTGCGCCTTCACCTGCGTGCGGCAGTTGCGCCCCCAGTAGCAGTCGGGGCGAGAGGTCACAGAAGCTGAAGATGGACGAATGTTGTTAGAACGCGGCGGAAATGTTTCGAAATGCACGAGGAGACAAAAGCAGCGGCTTTTTTAGCAAAATTCAGACCTGGCAGTTCAGACGCAGGGATGTTCTGCCTGTACTTGTAGGCCAGCTCCTTGAAGGCGCGCAGGCCGCAGCAGGAACACAGCAGGGTGTCGGCAGCGATGCGGCAATCTGAACGAAACGGTTAACACTCGGCCGTCATCAAAACGGCGGCGCCAACGTGTTCTCGAAAAGGGCGATTTTGTGAATTCAGACACAAAGCATTTGTCCTCTTTGAACTTGTTTTCTTATTACAAAAACGTCGACGTGTCTTATTGGGATTTTATTCAAAAATGTTAACACTTAGTGCTACCTACCACAGAGCTGCAGTCATTTTTAGGAAGAAAGGAAAGAATATAAAGCCAGGGTGAAGCAATTAATCATTTATCTATTTAGTCGTCATCTAATTTTGGCAACCGATTAGTTATTAACTAGTTGAAGCACATTTAGAGCAGCAATTGGGCCAAAACTGTACAAATAACGTAAACATTGTATATTTACAATTTCATGTAGACAGCAAAAAAAATAAAACCCTTTGTGTGGAAATATGTTAGCCTGTACAGCATTAGCTTTGCCTGTTTCGGATCTTCAGGTTGCATTTAAGGCTGTTAAAAAAAAGAGAACTGAATTATATGTTTATTTGCATCTTTAATGCATTTTCAATATTGTATAGAAAATGGTTAACAAAAAAAAATCTGCAAAATGTGTTTTATCTGATTAATCAGCTAATTGTCAGAATAAATCAATGACTAAAATAATCGTTATTTGAAGCCCTTAAAATAAAGTGACCAATATCTGAAAAGTGTGGCATGTATTTGTAATTAGGTTATCATCATTCCTCTGACCGGGTCACTGTGTTGTCTGAGCCCGTCTGTTGTTCTGTTTCCTCCTTAATTTTACCTTCTCTTTCATTTTCACAACTTTGCCCTACTGCGTGTTGCATGCCAGTGAAACGCATTGAAGTCGAAGGCCGTTCAAGTGGTAATAAAAAGTTCTGCAAAGCGTTGAGTAAAGATAAAGAGATTCAGTGAAGAGCAACTAAAGAACTTTGATGTCACCTGTCAGGAGAAACTTTCCCTCCTGTAAGTCCTGCAAAGACTCCTGCAGCAGATCTTTCCATGTCTTCCCCTTAGCAGAAAGGTAGTTCTGGTGAAAACATTAAAACAATTCACCAAATATAATATGTTGATATGTGGGATTTTATGTCCAGACTTTATGTAAATTCAAAGCGGATCCTGCAGTCAGACGTTCTGTTCCTCTTTGGTGTGCATGCGAATTAGCATTTAAAAATGATGCTTTTAAAGACAGAGTTTACTTACTTGTAGAACCTCTGACTCATACGCGTTGTTGTTCAGCACACCATCCAGACACTTTTCAGTCAGATTAAGCTCTGAAAAAAACAAAACAAAAACAAACAGGTGAAGAGGTCACGGGTCACAAAGTGTTTTTAATGGAAACAGAGTAAGTAGGAGCTTGGGGTCCAACTAAAGAATACAGTCGATCAAAGTGTAGCAAAAAAAATCAGTAAACCACACGTATGTCTGATGATGATACCCACCACGGAATGGAGCCAAGCAGCCATGGCAGCCAATCCTCTGGCAGCCCCAGTACATGTGACAGAACGGACTCTGGCACAGCACACCTGCCAACACGCAGCAGATGAAGGTTTTTTGCACAGCTGAGCTTCATTGATCACGATCTGTGCAGTTATAGGGCACACGTTTTTATTGATTTATTTTTAAAGAGGGACGAACAGGCGACGGGACGACTCACATTGCTGAGCGATGACCTGCTGCTGGTTGTCGAGCTCGGCCCGCCGGTCTGGCATGGGCTGGAGGCAACAGGTGCAGATGAGGTGGCGACCCTGAGGGGGGCAGCAGTACTCTTGAGGCGCTGCAGCCGAGGCAAGAAGAGGAGTCTCAGACATCGTTGCAGACTGGTTACATAGTGAGCTTCAAGCTTAAGGCAAAATGTCTCCCTGAAATCGTAACTTTTTAAAAGTTCAGGATCCGAATTTGTTGGTCTTGACATAAATAAGATGCTATTCGTTAAAAATTTGGAAGCAAGAATCACACACACACAGTTTGACCTGACGGGCTTTGTCTCAAGGTTTAACAGTTCCCCTAAAGTTTAATGCTTTCTAATGAGGATTTTTTTGGGAACAGACTATCACATTTTCATACCATTTGAACTTCACGCCAGCCGGTTGCCTAATCTCGACTCACCGTCAGCCGAGGGCCGATCGGAGGACGTGGAGGGCTGCTCTCCGGCCGGCCTCGCTGCCCCCTCCCCACACGCAGGTGTGGGAGGAGGCTGGACAGGCGGCAGAGCGGGAAGACCAGTGAGCCAATAGTTTGAGCTGGAGGCAAACAGAACTTGGCCCATATCCCGCATGTGGCCCGGACACTGCCTGCACATCAGCAGGGGCTGACTGCAGGGAAAGAAACACTTAGCAGAGGTGGGGAAATAAACATGCTTCTCTGGTTTAGCTTTTTTTTTTTTTAACCTAATGTCTGAAGAGTCGCTGTCGTTGTCAGACAGCTCAAAGAGGTAATCTGAACTGCCCTCCTCCTCAGAGAAGGATCGCTCCACTTTGGGCTGCAACATGTCCTGAGTGATCTTGTTCTGGCTGTTCATGCTTTTCAGGTCCTCCTCACTGCGACTCTTCTCTGCAAGACCGAGAGAGGCACACTTTGTGTTCAGAAATACAATCTCGAGATTAGCACATCTCGTAAGGCTGGGAGATAAATTGAGTTTTGAAAATGTCATTTTTTTAAAAATTATTTAGATTTTTCTTCCCCCCCGATGTGGCTCGAAAAAGAAGTTTTATTTTTGAGCCGCATCGCCCGGCCCTCGCCTCTTGCGTTATTGCATGTCGTGACGCTTGAGTGCAAACCTGGATGCTGGATGAGGAAGGCCTCCACCAGGTCGTTCAGAATGCGGTTCTTACAGATCCTCTCCACGGGGCAGCGGCAGGTGGGACACAGCGACGAGCGCTCCATCCAGCCAGAGTAGCAGGCGGCGCAGAAAACATGCATGCAAGGCTGCAAGCTGAAGGCACAAAACAAGATATGAGCGTAAGTGACACGCCAAAGTAAAAATTGCAAGTGTCAATCAAGGACCTCCAGTGGTGTGCACAGACATTTTGAGCCACAGGAGCTCAAATGGGGGGGAGGGCACCTTTTCCTGGGCAGCGTGAGATTTAATACATGAAGTCTGAAATCTAAAAAAATGCAACATTGGGCCACACACAATACTACAGAAGCCAAGATCGGACCGCTCTGCAAAATCTTTCTTGTTACTTTCCCGAAGGTTTTCTTGAAATATCGAGTTATAACTTCAAATGCGAGCCACAACAATCAGATGTAACACACACACAACAAACATCTCATGATCAACTCGTCAAGTCGAGAGAAACATCAGGAAATTAACTTGTTTATCTCGAGAATACCATTGGTAAAATAACTCTTTGTGTCGCTAAAATTAGCAATTAACTCATCCATCCATCCTTTTTCTATACTCCCTTTTTCCCTTAGTGGGGTCGGGAGGTACTGGTTCCTATCCCCAGCTAACGTTCCGGGTGAGAGGCGGGGTCACCCTGGACAGGTCGCCAGTCTGTCACAGGACAACACAGAGACACACAGGACAAGCAACCATGCACACTCAGACCTAGGGACAATTTGGAGAGGCCAATTAACCTGACAGTCATGTTTTTGGACTGTGGGAGGAAGCCGGAGTACCCGGAGAGAACCCACACATGCACAGGGAGAACATGCAAACTCCATGCAGAAAGACCCCGGGCCGGAAATCGAACCCAGAACCTTCTTGCTGCAAGGCAACAGCTCTACCAACTGCGCCACTTTGCAGCCCCAATTAACTCATTATCTTCAGAAACCCACCAATAAACAAACTCACTATGTTGGAAAAATTAGAAATTGACTTTGTTTTCTCAAAAAACAAAAAGAAAAACAGAAAAATAAACTCATTATCTTGAGAAAAGCATCTGCAGTAAGTCCTCTCTTTACATGCAATACAATACACTGTAAAAAATAGAGACATTTCAGAAGGGCACTTTCTTTTTTTTGCCCAGATGAAAATGGCAGGTGCTCCAGTCGCATCTGGAGTCCATCTGTCCCCAGAGGACCTTTCTTTTGACTTCTCACCTGATGCAGTCGTGCAGCAGGTCCTGGCAAATGACGCATGTCAGCGACTCCTCCATCTTGTCCGTTTTAGTCTCTTTCAAAGGCGGTTTAGACAGAACATCCCCCTTCGCTGATCCTGTCGCATCTGTAAAAGAGGGCACGTGTTCAACACAAATCAGAGTCTGTAGAGACATTTATATTTGCCATCAATTGCAGCCGACCAGGACATTTTACCAGTTGTCTCGTTTGAGGAAATGAGGAAAAGAAAGACAAGCAAACAGTTGCACAAAGAAAACAAAATGGGAAACCGACCATCATCTGTTCTCCTCCTTTTGCATTCTGGCTCCTGGTTGCCTGATTGTTCCTCTACTGCCAAGGCTCCATCCTTAACGTGGCCTGGTAAGACCAACACACTTCAAAAATTACTTGATCAAAAAAATGTCAATCAATCAATCTAAAAAAAAAAAAAAAAAGAAAAGAAAGAAGAACATACTCAAAGCAGAAGAAGCTGATGAAACGGGGGCTTTCGACGAGGGCTTCTTAATATAAAAGTGTGAAGCGGAGGTGGAAGGCTGAGGTTCCTCCGGAGTCGGATCCAAAGGAGCTTTTGTGAGCATTACGGGTTCTACAGAGAGGGCCATCTCTGAAGCCAGAACCGGTAAAACACTGCATCCTGGCCTGTCTGTATGCATGTGCAGATGGAAATCTGTCAAAACCGACTCGCAACATAACGAGCCACTTGCAAGACGTTGTCCAGCTACTCACCATAACCGTCTTCTGGAACAGCGGCCTCCATGTTTAAAGAGTGGTAAACGTAGGCGATGTCTAGAGAGCAACAAGATGTTGCTCATTTATTTCTATTAAAGGCCTGTAGAAATAAATGAGCATGAATAGTTTCTGAGCTACTCACTTTGATCGGGGTCACTCTTCCTGTACACAAAGTAGATGACATCACCGCTCTGCAGCACCTGAGTCTGCTTCCTGACCACTTTGGACGAGTTGATCACCGTGCCGTTAGTGCTGCAGAAAACAGTCGTGACAAGTTAATGCATATTTTCTCTCATTTGGAAAAAAATAAAATCCAACCCATATGGAAAGTATAAAATCTTACCAAGTCTTTAGATTTTTTTTTAAGCCACAAACTTGAGCAAAGTTTGGAAATACAATTATGGTGGCTTCCTAAAAGTATGTACACCCCTGGTGCTTAACTCCCTGCCCACATTTGGTCACATCACATTCAAAAACATATTTTATTACAATTCTTTTTTTTTTCTTTTTGTTATAGAGCACAGTGTTTAACCTGAGGCTCATGTCATTTTACCCCTCCACAGTGAATGTTAAAAATTATATTTACATGAGGAAAATAATTTTTTTAAAATCAAAACATCATAATTCCACAGAATTGCACTGACGGTATAAGGAAGTTAATTAAATGGTAGATGGCTCTAAATATAGGGCAAACCTGAATACAAATGCACACTTTTCAGATTTTGATTTATGTGTGTAATGTATAAAAAACAAAAAACAAATAAAGAACCAGTCATTTTGCAGAATTCCATTTTAAAGTCTTGAAATACGGTACCTCGTGTCTTCAAGCCACACCAGCCCTGAGTGTCCATCTTTTACTATCTTGCAGTGCTCCCCAGAGACCAGTTTACTGGATGGAAAGGACAGATAGCAGCCTGAAAAAAAAAGCATAAAAGTTCAAAAACACCATTTTCTTACCCAAAACTACATATATACTTTTTTTATGCTTCAAATTGCCACTTTTAATCATAAATTCTAAATGACATAGCAACATATTGTTAACAATTCTGTCAAAACAAACCCACCTTGCAGCTGAAGACTAAGTTGCCATGACATGTTTGAATCTTATTACTACCCAGACATTGGCTAATTTATGCCATCTTTACAAACCCCAATGGCTTTGCATAGTACAAAAAAAAAAAAAGTAGATTCCCATAATCTCTCAAACACAAAGCACACACAGGAGGATATATAGCCCTAACCAGCTCTAAAGCAAAACCCATACAAAAAAAAATCTACTTAATATTCTACATGCATGTTGTCAATAGACATCTTTTGTTCTCATTGCAAGGGGCTGTCTAAGTTTGGGGCACTAAAGGAGGCTTTGTGTTTTCAAGGGGGAGGTTGCAAGGGCTCCAGACACTGACAGAAACGTCTACAGCGTAGAAAGGGCCGTCTTCTCTTAGTGGGTACTTTTACTCAGTGAGAGCAGTTTTGAAAACGGGGATAAACACTTGCCGTTTCTAACAAAGAATAGAAACAGAAAGTGAGACGTCTTTGTCCATTCCACAAAAAAAAAAAAACCTTTCCTACCTTTTTTTCTGCCAACTGTACATTCCTTAGTGAAAAGCAGAACTGTTTCACTGGAGTCCACTTTGACTAGCTTCCCCCATGGCCGACCACTGCTGTAGTTCTCCATGTCTCAATGGCTGACCCTGGGGAAATGATCAGAGAATATGTTTAGAGATCGAATGTGACATATTTACTATTTATTTTTGGTTAGAGAAATGACAAACAGTGCAACAAACAGAAAGTGAAATTAAACAACTTCTGAGAACGTAAAATGTTTATTAGTCAATATAGGTTATAGAATGGAAACCGAGGATTTTAAACCTATATGTGTGATTTATTCATGCTTATTACAGTGAAGCAACATAACTTCACCACGTCTAACCATGCAGCAATTTTTAAGTCATGTTTTCCTCACATACTTGGACATTTTAACTCAACCTGAACCAACCAAAAAAATACTGTGGATTTTTTTTTGTAGTAAAAACACCTGAGTGGCCAGCTTAAAGTAGACAAGGTCCTATTAGGTGCTATTGTCAAATTTTATGGAAAGCCAGCGTCTTTCTACGTTGACAAAACATAACATCCAGAACTACAGAAAGCAAGAGCAATTTACCAAACAAGCAGAATTGGCTGTAGTTATAATTCTGTTTCACATAGTAATAAAAAAAAACATAAACTGACTACATTACAGCTTTCCGCTGTTTTAACTTTGTGATAAACTAAAACAAAGTCACAGTTACTCCAACTGCCAAACACCAACGCTTCAAAAAATTTTTGCCTAACGTGTTATTAGAGCAAATGACGAAACCCAAACAACTCTGCCCAATGCTAAGCTAACCAGACTGCTAGCATTAGCATGTGTGCTCCAGCAAAAAACACACCAGAACCGTCCACTCAGACCAACACCTCTGGAGCGCTACATATATGTCTCACAGCTTTTAGTTTACCATGAAACGCTCCGTGTGGTGTTCCAGCGGCGAAGTATTAAGCAGCTACACCTCCTTATTTTCCGGTTAGATCTGAAAAACGAAGCACTTCCTGGCAACATGGACCGTCGTCAGCTGACGGAGGAGGGGCGTTAATACCTTATTTAAAGTGCAGTGCAGGAGGCTATGGCAAGCTGTTATAAGATTTAATTAAAAAAAGGATACACCAGTCTCCAAGACAATAAAATCCATCCTCGCCATATAGCATTTGTATCAGTAAAAATTTAAAATAAAGCTATCAAAAAGTGTATTACTGTAGTATTTAAAGGTATCAATTATTATAAATGACTAACAGGATTCTCTGACTTTGTACTTACATTTGAGATATCAGTTGTGACACTCCAACTAGTCAAAATAAAATAAATTTAGTAAGGAATACCTCTGGGTTATTTTAAAATTCCTTCAAAGCGTAAGCAGTTTCCCCACCTAAAAATCAACATACCAGCTATAACTCACTTCATACTTTCAAAGAAAAATGTCTTGTTTTAAATTCATGTGTGTTGGTTTTACAGCTATTCTTCCTGTCTCTAGTGAATATTACAGATAGCTGAAACAAAATTTTTACAAGGATAAGCTCATTTTGGAAATCTAATTCAGTTGTTGCTATTAATAATAATGAGGGAAAACCCTAGTTATTAGGGACAATGGCCATCATATAATGATGTCACTGTTAGCCATAAAATGTAGTTTTCATTTGTACTTCCTCCTTAAAGAGCAACACAGGCAAATAAACAAGCTTCCTCCATTAATAATAATAATAATGATAATAATAAGTAAAAAAACATAGGTTACACATTTAAAAACAATGAAAAGCCATATATCACAAAAAATTCCCACAATGCAATTCTGCAGCAGGTTACATGTCATTTAAACAATCCACTCTTTAGAAATGATTCCCAAAGTCCACGTCTTCAAGCTATGTTTGTTGTGCCTGCTGTATAATTTCTTTACCAACCTACCAATCAAAAAAATATTCTATTTGTTAGATTTACGTTCAAAATAACTAACTAACTTTTTTTTTGCAATTTGACCAAAAAGTCTAATCCCATTCTTATCTGACCTCAGCCCTTTCTATCACATTTTTTGTGTCCTTTGCATTGCTTAAAAGAGTTTTGTATGGCTTTTTTTTAAATAATAATTTTAAAAAGCAGTTTATTTTTTGTTCTTTCCATTCCTCTGAATAGATCAGATTTGGTATGGACTAACTCCCACATCAACCATTTCTCAATTCTCCTAATCCTTAAATAGTTGTCAAGTACAAATACAAGCCAGGTTCATCAAATTTGTAATCATAAAGAAGAATTGTCCTTTCTTCTACTTAGCTTATCAGACAAACTATTAATAAAAAAAATGAAGTTTGTGGTTAAAAGGGTTTGAATACTTGTGCAAGGTACTGCAGGTCTTGTAAAGTTGTCAGAGTCAAACTTTGATGCTATCTGCAGACCGAGGCTCTTCTGCTGCATTTTCACACATAATCATTTGGCCATTTGCATCAGTTTGACCCTCATTATTTTCCATTCTCTGGGAGATAAGTCACTGTTCATTCTTGCCAAAATAAATGAGACATTTCACATTCCCTCCATTAATCTAGGATGTTATAGAAAGAAAGAAAGAAAGAAAGAAGAAAGAAAGAAAGAAAGAAAGAAAGAAAGAAAGAAAGAAAGAAAGAAAGAAAGAAAGAAAGAAAGAAAGAAAGAAAGAAAGAAAGAAAGAAAGAAAGAAAGAAAGAAAGAAAGAAAGAAAAAAAACAAAACAGTTTCCAATTGCATTTGTCTCTGGTCAATGCTTCCCACTCATCTGTTGGTTGTTAGCAAGCCCATATTAGCTTTCATTTTAATCTATTAAAGTATTTCACTTAAAAACAAAATCCAGGCCACAGTTGATTTTAACCAATATTATGAAATGTGGGACAATTTCCAAAACAGCAGCACTATTTTATCGTTTCAGAGCTTTGTTTCTACTCTCTCAAAGAGAAGCTTTAATTACTGTGATATATGAGCTGCCATTTGTGCTTATGAAGCTTTTATCATCATCCTCATGCTTATGCTGTTTCAGTGGGTAAATACATCAAGCCAAGAATGCCAGTCAAGATTTACTGCAAGCCATTAATTCGTACTTCATAAAACAGATTAAAACTGAACATAAATCAAGAGCAAACATGACCTAAGTGGATGATATTCCAGCATCGTCTGTCCCAGCATTTAATATTTCAGGCCTCAAACTCACAAACAAGAGACAGGAGTGATTAAGTTGTCAACAAATGTACAATTTATTTGCTAATTTCAGGGAGTCATGATGTGAATAATACAGACCGACAATATCTGTTGGCAGTTTTTGGAGTGCGAGCACTTCATGTGATTACAATGTTTGAAATCCATGTGAGAAGGAAGCACCTTAACGGAAAACAGTACCAACTGTACAGGCAGACTGGATTTCAACAATATGTTGAAGAATCTTTCTTCTTTTCAGGAACAGAATAAAGTTTTTTTTTCTGGTTTATGTTAGCTGCTCACTGACATTTAACTCTGGAGGATGGACTGTCCTCTGGCTGCACATGCAAATTAGCAACTGACATTTGTTCTCTGCACAAATAACATTGTTATTCTATCGTCAGCTGTTTTTACGCACAAATATGCACTTTGTACATTTTTTTAATTATCCTACTCAGTCGCTATTAACTGGAGTATATTGTTTTTAATATCTGCACACTATTTTCCTGTGCTGTAAATTTGCCCTTACAGCATAACCTATTATTTCTACTTCTGTTTTATTCTTGTCTACATGCTTCACTTTTATAGTGGTAAATTACCCCACTGGGTTATTTCTATTCGATTATGTTCAGAAAAAACATTCAACTAAATCATTCAAGGTGAAAAAATTAAGTTAAAATCCCTGTGACTGCAAAGTCCTGCTTTTGCATCACTACACAGAACTAGTGTAGAAAATGAATCTTCAAAGGTCCAGAAACTCAGCACTAAACTTTTCATAAAACATGATGTTATAATCCACCAAACTCTAACCATAAAGTATTCAAGTTTAACTTTGACAGTATGACCTACTGGGAGCTATCAGGGAACAATCCTTTCTGGCAATTGTGCTGGAGGCCGGATCATGGTGTGGGTCGGCATGCCAGTGAACAGACCACAGTTACATAATGTTAAATAATTTAAAATACTCCTTAAAGAAGAAGGGTCTCCATTACATACTCCTTTATAGCACAATTTCTCATTTTGTTGAATATTCACTCCATATAAACACTGAGAGCTTCTTTACTATCTCTATAATGTGCTTTAATCTAATTTTTTAGACCTAGTCATTAAAAGTGTATAACCAACCAACGTCCATGCAGAAAAATAAAATAAATCTGTTGCTGTGTAATTTATGCTGAGTAGAAAGAAAAAAAAAACATAGATTTTTTTTTGACAAATTACAAGAGGGCAGATCTTTCGTTATGCAGTGTGTCTCTAACAAAAATAGCAAACGAGTCTTTAATGCAGGCCTATTGTCAGCGAAGCCGCATCTACTCCCTGGCAGTGCATTATTAATGTTCAGCGTGCGGGCTTCTGAGCACAGGGGCCTCCATTCACTAATGGCTTCATTCCTCATTGTAAGATGTCTGCGCGAGCCTCTGTCACGCACACACGCGCACACAAAGACGCACCCGCGCAGTTTATATTTTAAGCACAATTATTAGCCTCGATGTTCTGATAAGGTCACGAGGAGCTAACGCGAACGCGGCTCGTTGAAAGCCACGCCCTCCCACCGCTGACGTCAATCAGGCGTTTCCTAATTGGATCAAAGATTACTCGTGGCAGCTGTATAAAAACATCAAGCGAGTGATTAGATGAAATAATGAGAAAATAATAATAATTTTTAAAAAAAACCCTTAATGTTGCCAAGTGGGAAGGGAGGCGAGCGAGCGAGCGCGCGAGGAGCGTGATTCCGCTGTGTTCACCGAAATTATCTCTCGGCGGCTCCAGCTAATTGCTGGAGGATGTCCTCTTAACTGAGTGTGAAAAGCTGTGTCTAATTACTGCAACATTAATCAGGCATTAGCATGTTATCACAAGGTTAACTTATCTGAAGGGGGCCCAGAAGCAGCTGGAGGTGCCATTCATCCGCGGTTGCACCGAGCCTCCTGGGCCACCAGGGGTAGCGCTTGTTCTTCCTATGAACCACAATCACACACACACCAGCCCCTAGAACCCCCACAGTCTTCAAACTGTGAGCTGAAATCAGAGGCAACCATGTTGGACTGCACTGAGTGAGCAGCACTCAGGGCCTGAGATTGCTCAATGTGGGATGGGAACGTCCACAATCAATATGAGCTATTTCCTGCTCAGCCTGCAGCTGACATGGGTACATTTATGCTAAAGGGGGAGGAGATCATATCCTTACATTTTAAGGATACGATCTGTTAACAAAATACTCTCAAACGCACACACATACACATACACAAAAAAAGAGGAAAGATCCTTTACCAAACACCGCATGAGGAATTACATGGACGCAGAGGATCTGCTAAATCAATGTCAAACAATTGTGGGCTTGGTGGAGCGGCTGAGTGGAATGTAATGAAGATTGACTGGCTGGCGATTGCATCCCCCAGATTACCCCACGAGCCAAAAAATACGAATGAAGACAAAACAGCAGCGGTCACGTCAGGTTGTTGGAAAATATGAAACATGAAGTGTTTTTGACTAAACAAATCACTTTTGTTTGAAAGTGATTTTTTTTCCCCTTTTCATCTTGGTCCAGGGTTCTCAAACTGTGGTATATGTACCACAAATGGTACATGAGCTTTATTCAGAATGAAACATCAAGTTAAAACCAGCTAACAGCTGACTTTTGATGAAAAACAATAATGTCCAGATGGAACATTATTGTTATAGGATGTTTTCTAGCATATTGTAATCATGGACTCAGACAGAAATGGCTGGTGGGAGTTATACAGTGGCTGTATTTCAGGTTTTCTTAAAAAAATACACACACACACATATATATGTATATACACACATATTACTAAAACATTTCCCTTCCGGTGGAACAAAGAACTCAGTTCCATCAGTTGCAGCAAGTCAGTCAGGCATTGAAGAAGCAAAACACCCCAGACGATCACGCCATCTCCACCGTTTTTTTTAAAGCTGCAGTATGTAACTTTTTTGAAAATATTTGTTTTACATATCTGTTCAAGCTGTCACTATGTTTTGACAGCATGGTATGAGACAGATAATCTGTGAAATCTCTGCCTTCTCCCAGTGCTAAGTAGGAACAATCAAGGAGGGTGAACTGCTACGCTGCAGCTAGCATAGCCTGTTGTGAACATTGCGGCTAATTAGCATAGCCACCGATGACGGCGGATAAATGGTTTTCCTGGAACTGTAAGTTGTTTCTCCACCTTTGCACATTGGGCAGCAAGTACATGAGAGGATTGATGGCGTTAAGACCCTCCTCCTGACTCTGATTGGTTGCTTTTGTCTGGGAGTAGTGCATTTGGCAATAGAGGCTCAGGAGGGAGATGGAGGAGATCGATCTTTTCACAGATTACCTGGACATTTTCAACTAATATGTATTAAACTTTTGTATATATAAGTTACATACTGCAGCTTTAAACGTCAGTATGGTTCTATAGAAATGCTGATTCCTTTGTAATCTTTTCCATATTGACAGATGTAAATGACTTTGTTTCTCCTTTGTGCTTGATTGTTTCTTTTTTCAGTGATTTCATGATGTTCAGGCAGAATTATGTTTCTAAAGAAATTTAATTCAGAACGTTACCTAATGGTTAAAATTATGTTATCATTTAAAAAGTAACTATTTGAAATCTCACTCAGCTCATTTTGTCTTAAATCTTTCTTTTAGGATACAAAAACATACCCAAGCACTGTAAACTTGTGCAAGTGCATTTTATTGCGGGTCGTAACGGTAGTACTTGGAAAACTCGCAGTCCACTCATGATGTTGTAACAAATCCCCGTCTAAACAGAAAATTGTACATGCTTAAGAGAGTTCTTTGAATCCATCCATTTTCTATACTCCCTTGTCCCTTTAGTGGGGTCAGAAGGGCTGCTGGTGCTTATCTCCAGCTAACGCTCCGGGCGAGAGGCGGGGTCACCCCGGACAGGTCGGTGGGCAACACAGAGACAGACAGGACAAACAACCATGCACACACACACTCACACCTAGGGAGAATTTCGAGAGACCAATTAACCTGACAGTCACGTTTTTGGACTAAGGGGGGAAGCCAGAGTACCCGGAGAGAAAGCACGCATGCACAGGGAGAACATGCAAACTCCATGCAGAAAGACCCTGGGCCCAGAACCCAGAACCTTCTTGCTGCAAGGCAACAGCTCTACCAACTGCTCCAAATGTGCAGCTTAGTTCACAAGGTGTTCAGGATGAGAAGTTAAAGAATGACAAATCTACACAGAAACAACTCACATTTCTGGTTACTAGTAAAGGATCAACATTGATCAAAGGTTGGTCCGGTGCCCTGACTTCATCACCAGCAGCTCCGCAGCAATCTGATCTGGATTCCAGCGGGGCAGGGAAGCCGTACCTCCAGCAGCCCCGTCAAAGGTGCCCGTTTGTCAGAGAAGCATAGAGATCAAAGGCTGGATGAATCTCCCTCGTCCCTCGTCCCCCAGACTGTCAAGCTCGACGCTTGTATATCAGAGACAAAGGAGACCAGAAACCAGCAATTCTGCTAGGAGACAGTCCACTTCTCAAAGCCCTTGCCCCACACCCACACACAAGTGTGCCCTTTGAAAAGAGGCCTATTAGCCTGGGTGAGTGAGATTACAAGCAAATAAAATTACGCTCATTGTGATATTTGATTTCATAATACCCCCGGAATTGTAATTACAGCGTAGTCGCACGTTTCATTTAAAAACCATTTGTCGACAACAAAGAATCAGAAATGGCAACGAGCGGATTGCGCATCCGTCAAGCGAGCGCGCTTTATCAGCCACGTTTCACCCAGAAGAAACAATAATGAGAGAAGGACGGGGGGGAGACAATAAGAGGATAATCAGGTGAACTGCAGAGCTTTATTTTCCATCTGTCACTCCGGAGAGCGTACGTCGAAAAGAAGATTCCCCCTGCAAAGTCGAAACCAACTTTTTGTTATTTTTTTTTTACTTGTAGGTTTGGTTCTCACCAAGCAGAACAAGGGTAAAAGCTTCAGCACATCTGCATGCAGGGTTGCACCGGAGGTACAACAGTTTATTGCGATTGGGAATGTGGGCATATGCTTGTCTGGCTAAAACCAACAAGCAGGGGGGGAGGGGGGGGGGAGAGATAAGAGACATTCTTGAATGGCACAGAAACGAGACAGGAGAAAGAGCCAGCATGATAGCGGCGCTTGTTATTCTGATGTGTTAAATAGCTGGCCTTCAACACCCCAATCAATCGCAGAGTGTGCCACTGTGTAGCCAAGGGGCTGCGTGAGATAGCCAGATGGTTTCAGCCAATGTAGCTTCGTCTCAATTCTTTTTCATGAACACACGGACCCAGACACACACACACACACACACACCCACACACACACATTGGACAAGATCCGTCAAGTATGGGAACGTGGGATTTCTTTTTTTCCTACACTGATAGGTTCGAGTATGTGTATCTTAGATAAGGACTTTGTGGTAATCTGTAGTCAAGTAACACCAAGTCATCTGCAAAGTATTCAACAGCACGGTTAGCTCTCAATGGCACTAGCTTATCTGATGAAAGGCGACGTTGCACAGTTTCGATTGAGCTACTTGGATGAGAGTTTCCGCCGTACGAGTTTGCAAACAGGAATGCAAGAAAGCCATACCTATGGGAGAAGACAGGCGTGTCGTACGGGAGTCCAGGACCTACAGAGGCCTACCACTGATTAATCCGAAAACAATCTGCTCTATAAGCCCCCGCTGCAAGTGGAAGAACAAGCCTCTTGAACAAGCTGTGACATTAACGAACACAGCAAGATAAGATAATGCGTGTTATCTGGGAGATAAGAGGCTTTTCAAAGTGTGTTTGCTGCCAGACAAATTTCCAAAGAAGCATGGGAGATGAGGGCTGGGATGATGAGAAGGCCTGTTGCAGCGGACGTAACGAAGAATATGATACAAACCTCATAATAGCTATCTTGTTATTTTTTTAAGGAAGCTTTTTGATCACATAAATACAAAAGTATCAAGTCACCACTGCATACAGCTACGTGTAATAAAAGTAGAGATAGAGGGGGAAATCAGCTTTTGTCTTCATTTGGACAACTTTCAGCTCTGGTTACTGGTCCGTTGGAAACTCAACAGTCAGATGGCTTCCTGATTTCATGGCTCAGGATAGGACGACAGGTATAAACCGGAAGTTTGCATTGATAACAATGGAAACTTGTTATCAAGTTTCCTGATGTTTTTCTATTTCCTTAGTTCTTCTTCTCAAGATAAAAAATAAAAAAGGACCAAAGACATCCAAAGACCATCCAGTCTTTGGTCTGGATGCTATTATTTTCAGAAATATAGGAGACCATTTCAATGGAAACTTTCTATTGCGGTTTGAGACGTCACTGCGGTTTTTCAAGGCTGCGAGAAGGTGTGAGAGAGCAAGACTTTCTGCAGATAACAAGTAGACTGACAAAGGAAACATGTTAAATTTGGAAAAATTGACAGCTACTTGGATAATATTAAGTCAAAGCAAGGTAATCTACATTTTCTACAATATATAGACAGAAAGAGTTGTTTTGTAATACTAACCATGCTAGTTGTTAAAATAACACACAAAAGACAAAAAATGTGAATGACTCTCATTCACCCTATACGGAACTGCTCTTATAATATAATATAATATAACAATATTATATTATAATATAATATAAAATGGGACACACAATCCTCTGGTACCACTTGAAAAAGACTTTAAGGACAATCAGAATACGTTTTATTTTCATAAAACAATGGAAGATTATTACTTTAGGGAAGTTTTCTGCTTTTATTGCATATTAAAAATTAACATAGCTACAACTGCTTAATGTCCAAACTGAGGAGAGTTATTCTCTCTAGCAGCGGAAAGTGTCCAAGGCACTTCTTCTGAGGCTATCCAGACTTTTCATCTGCTCCACTTCACCACTGAACACACAATGTCCACGACGTGGTTAGTTAGTCACACTTCAAACAAAAAAATGGGCAGCTGCTTCACACACCATCATTTTGATCAATTATCTGGCCTGTCAAACTCCATCTGAGTTTGAAAGTCTGCAGAAAGAGGAACTAAAAGCGATGTGTTTAAACAGACTGTGCAAAGTAGTATTGGCTAATGTGTGACTTTAATATGTTTTGGTTTTATTTTTTTAACATTGAAGTTTGTAAAATGAAGTTAGATTTCTAAAATTCTGAATGCAGCACATTGTTTTTTTCAATTCTCTGGGCTGTTTTGAATCACATTCCTGACTTGTAATTATTACGCTCTATTTATATTTTACAAACACCGCAGCACATTTTCAGTAGGGGCATCAGACAGCTTATTATGGAAAGAAAGAGTGTTTTATTTTTGAAAGTGCTGCAAATTTTTTTTTGGTATGAATTCCATAATTTCCAATTGCACAGGCAACGTTCCCTCACAGACGCCAGGAACTAGGTGTGCCAGTGTCAAACTGAGCAAAAGCTTGTGCCACCAGAAGGCATCGGCTACAACGAAAATTCTAATTTTGTGGTTTAGGAAAACTTCCGTCTTTCCCAGGTGCCAACCGCTCTGAGGCGATTCCAGCGATGAGCCAGGAATGCTCTGCTGAGCAAAGTCATGGATGGAGGAAAAGGGGAGGGGGGGACAAACTAAAATGGTCACGGCGAGATGCATATTCAAATAAACTTCACTCTTGGCCTGCGCACACAAGCCATGTTGTCACCAGCTGGCAGCGCTTCTCACCGCCCCTTCAAATGCTGAGCCACTTTTGATTAACGTCTCTTCAGTTAATCATGTGCGTTGGCTGTGCCGAATTGGACAAGATGCATATGGCTTACATTTCCCTCAGAATCTCTCTAATTTTAAAACAAGACCAAAGCGTTGGGAGTCTCATTTTACCCAACATACCCATTCCTTAAGTCTGCTTTTGTCTGGTGTCCATACATAGAACAGGGAGGGTGGCGGGGGTGGGCACGCTGCCATCCTGAGAGTCCTTGAATGCAAAGCATGTCACTGCCAGATGCACCCAGCTGCATAAATGTTCTTCGTTTTTTCTTTTTCTTTTTTTATGGCTTGTGTACATAATACGACCAGTGTGAGAAATTGCGAGGCTCTGGGAAAGGCTGGAAAAATCCTGAAAATTGAATCAAAGTGGAAAATCTACTTTTTAACTGGACCTCCTTTTTTTCCATCTGCCTTTTTCTGCTTCCGCCGGTCTCGTTTGCTTTCTGGGGTTCGTCTGAGTGACTCTTGCTCCCGCCGAAGGGTTCGTGTGCGTAGTGTGTCGCAGTTTTCTGGTGATCCATACATCCTTTATTCAACTAAAGCCTGCATACGAATGGACTTCGGCGAAGGGTATCACACACAATTCGTTGCTGCATGTGATGATTTGAATTAAAAGACGGAAATATGGCAATGTTAAAAAAGAAAAAAAAAAGAAGAGTTTTCAAATGTAAAGTCTTTTTGTTGGTACATTGGTACATTCTGCTGTACCAATGTGAATAATATTGAATTTGGCTCTGTGTTCAACAGGCAGTGGCGGAGCTTTAAAGTTGGTGGGGCCAAGAGAGGGCCAGGGCTACCTCTGGGTGGTGGGGGTATATATATATATATAAATAGATGTATACACACAAATATATATCTCTCTATATAGATATATGCAGATATATATATCTATATATATATATATATTGATATACAGTATTTTTATGCATGAACGGAATATTTGGTTATTTTTTTTAAACAACTGGAAAATTTTAAGCATGTTATAAATCTATTTATGTATGTCATTACATGGACTTATATAAAGTTTTCTACATTATTTATTATTGTTTTTCTTCTTTAGATATTAGGTTGGCTTATAATGATTCCAAATAATGTATAGGAATTATCTAGCGGCACCTGGGGGGCCAATCATGCGGTGAGGACGTGGTGGGGGCGCGTTGGGGGCGTCCCCAACGCGTCTGCAATATATACATATATACTGCAGACGCGTTGTATCGACCGGAGTATCGCGACCTGGCGCGGTCCGTACAGTAAATCTGTCCTCCTCCTCCTCTGCCAGCTCTCTTCTCCTTGCATAGCTTTCGAGGCGGCGCTGTGAGGCAGCTGGAATATTTGTCATAGGTCCAGAGGTGCAAAGACATTAGACAGCACTTTGTCCCCAGGGTAAGGAATTCACACCATTTCCAAGTCTGCTCCTTAACCAAGGAGTGGCCTGGCTTCTGTCAGCTGCGGCTCAGTTGACACCGAGGGCTAAAAAAAGATGAAGGACGTGCGCTGCTAGCCTTTTTAGGCGGTCAAAACAACACAAAGAAAGAACTGTGACAGCGAGCCACCGCTGACTGTAGACCCGTCAGGGTTTGCTGGCCCCCACAGACAGGCGGGTTTGAACACTGAGATGAGCCGCCGCCAGCTCCCAAATCACCAGAACCCCAGCAGAAAGGAGCCCGGCAATCCAAATGCGGATCATGGCCGAGGCCCTCCCGCCTCATTAGCAATTTCCATTTCAAAACAGCTTTCAAATGAGAACTAATGCATTAAGTCTCGCTGGGGGAGAAAGAAGTCAAGGGAGACACTATACATGTTTTACCACTCGGGGGAGGACAGAGAAAAGAAGCTTGGACTGAACCATTCATGTCTTGCCCATCCTATTAGCTTGGCACTTTGTTATTAGCTGCCATTGTGCTCCATAGAAATCCCTCCGGCCTGTTCCACTGCTCGTTGAATCCGGGTGCAACTCTGTGCCAGGCGCTTTTTTTTTTCCTTTGGAGCTATTTGAGACCATGAAAATTCAATCCCAAACCCTCAACATCGAGGTTTTTCTCAGATAAACGAAAAAAAAAAAGGATTACTGGAACAATGAGACAATGTCTTACCTCAAATGCTGATGTATCCTATTAATGGGGATTATGAGAAAAAAAATGTCGGTTCTCTATCTCGCAAAGGCACGGTAACAAGAAATCATGTTATAGCGACATCAATGACAAATGAGGAAATAGGAAAATAAGAAAAATGATGTGCAGTCCTGGTACATAAAAAAAAATCATCTTAAAAAACCCCCACAAACCGCTCCCACACATGAGTAATGACTCTAAAAGGAAAGTGACAACTGCAGACGCTGTGATAATCCACCTTAGGTTGGATGTGTTAGGCGAGGTGTCAATTGTTTCCCATCTGATGATAGACTGTGTGCTGAAATAAATTGACCTTGCCAGACGATGAGTGAAATTGATGGAGCTTTTCATCTCTGGAGGGCCGCAGCGGTAAAAACAGCTGAAAACACAAGGCAGGCTGATCGAGTGTGTTTCTGTACACCAAAGCTCACCTGGTAAACACTTTGTTCCAGGAAAAAAAAGAAATAAAGTAAATATAAATAGCACTGCACCATGAGGGCCTCACAAAAGTGTCCAAACTCCATGAACTTAAAATTTTTTGCAACAATCATAAATTTCAGGGGATTTTATAACCAGAGAGGAAAAAAATGCTTATGTGAAGTTGAAACAAAATTATTTATAGTTGAACTTTTTATTTTTGTGTACAAATAGAGGTCTGAAAAGTGTGGCATGCATTCGTATTTTTTGAAACCAGCTTGCCTACTCCAAATTATAAAAAGGGAGTTTTCATAGCATGAAAAAACTAAATTATAAATTTACACGTCACTGTCATTAGAACATGCGTCCCGTTGAGTCTTGTTTGTCAGATTAAAAGTACCTTTTGAAAGAAACCTTTAAGCCAACATTTCTGTTTTTAAAAACATCTCAAAACGCACCTTCTCAGAACAGCTTCTATAGTACAAATAATGTCCAGTTTTATGCTTATTGTGTGTTTTTATGTCCACTGCTGTTTTTCAGTGTTTTGTTTTTTGCACTATGTTTGTAATTTTGCTTTATTCCCATAAAGATTTTTTTTTTAGAAAAGTGGGTCATTATTATTAAAAAGTTTTTTTTATTGGTCTGGTGTAATAATTTAGTCATATTTTGTGTTTTTAATGACCGCTCGCATCATGATTAAGAAAAAAGAAAGGTGTTAAAACGTGAATATTAGTCTGATTAATCTATATAGTGTGTTCCGCTAGGTGATGGAGTTACTGAAATAAATGGATATTTCAATAACATCCTAATTTAATGAATGAGTCAGTACAGCTGCATGCCATGGCTGTAATGTAACAAAGCATATGAATGCTTTTGCAGGACACAGTCCTTGTTGCTTTTTGTCCTCCTGGGTCGAAGAACACTCGGTGCTAATGCGAGGCCGGCCTCTGACAGATGCTACCCGCATGAGGAATATGTGGTTCAATTACCAGGAGTCTAAATTGAAAGTGATAGTGATTTAAGCCTTCCCAATACACCGGCCACATTCTGGCAAACAGTCTTTTCAAGGAGCCATTTTGAAAAAAAAAAAACCCTGTTGGAGTGTGCGAGACACAGGAGCGCAATTGATTTTCAATAACATCCCCTAATGACCTGGCCACGGTTTGATCCACGCTGTCATTACGGGGCTCTGCTACCATGGCACGGGATGGTGAGGTGCAGAGCGCCGGGCGGCGAGATGAGTAGTCGAAGCATTATCAGGATGAATTGTCCGTCTCTAGACAGGCGGCGAGCGCAGACGCTGCCCTGTCGATAACAGGACGGGGGCACCTCAGGACTCCCTCTGCGGCCCACTCCGGAGAGCCTTCCGGCCTTAGAAAAGCAGATGAGTGGCACGCACGAAGGAAGGGGGGAGCTTCTTCCCCGCCATCCGATAGCCTTCCTCCCAGGCGTTGCTCCCCGTAATGAGTCCAGACCGCAGGTCAATATGCCGCTGGGCTGCCAGTCAATACCGGTTACCTGCAACACAAACACTCAAAACCCGCTTTCATACAAAATCAATGTTCTATTAGTCCACCCTGTATTGCCTTGGCCCAATCCCATTGATTTCACCACGAAGAGCTCTGCAGCGCATGTATGACAGATTATGGTCAAATGATCTGATGGCCAGGTGCTACACTTGGCTGCCCCAGCTCAGTTGACTTCATGATTTCAGAGTAATAGCTTGATATAAAATGAGAAAACACTGAATTGTGAAAAAACGGAGGCAGAAGCGTTATCGGCAAAGCCATCAATCTCATCTTGAAATACCACTCGGTAGCTTTAACCGGCAGACGGATTCGCCACTCGTTTTTACAGCGAGACGAAAGGTAGACCGGAAGTATTTGACATTAGGTCCAAACTTTATTCCGTACATTTTAAACCATGAATGTTCATTTTTCTTTTTTTTTTTTCCACGCCTAAATCTCTACTGTTTTTGTATACAAGAGTCTAAGAAAAACAACTGCACAACACCACAAGGTTGACAGATAAAGTCCTTTTGATGTCCACCCAACAGTGTCCTTTTCTGCTTGGAGCTGGTCCAGTTTCTGACTCGGAAGTCTTTGAATAATCCAGATGATTTTCATTGGTACATATGAACATGTGCTAAATCCAAGTTTCTCTCATCTTCTCCAGTATTGTCAGTTTGTTCCAGTAGATTTCGTTTTGTTAGGGTGTTGTGTGCTGCTTTGCATAGATTGCAGACGATCCATCTAGGCTTCCGTACAACACCCTCCCTTCGTGACTTCCATGCGTTGGCCGGCTGTTTGACACCATGATTTTCAACAGGCAGGTGATTCCACGTTGTTTCGTTTAATTTCGTTTTTCTAGAAATGGTTAAAAAGACTAATAAATTTACAACGCAATCTTGCAGCAAAGAATATTAACAGGTTATTTACATCAGTTTTCTTTACAGAGACTGAACAAACATTATATATATAATTATATATATATATATATATATATATTTATATATTTATCTGCATATCTCAAAGGCAAACCAAATAAACAAAATAAATTGATAATGTAGCAATGTACATTGTCATCATTGAGGATATCCAGGTACCATGAGGTTAAATTACTGATGGTTGAATCCAAAGTCAAGTCTTTACGTTATCATAAAGGATATGTCTCACAATAGACTGGGATAAATATTGTAAAAGGCAAGACTAATGCACAAAGTACATAAAATTCATAGAAATCATATCTATACACGAAACAAAGATAGGAAATGTACAAACTTATTTAGGACCTTTTCCTTCGGCACATAGCAGAAATAAGGTATTGGATTAATATATTAATAATTATCAAATATTTAAGTCGGAAATAAACAACCACATGTTTGTGTCATCTTTACCGACATTATTGAACATCCAGTCCACTAAAAATAGCCATGGCATGTGCTTTATTAGCCTTACACACCTTTTACTTTGTACAATCATACCCTTTCCCTTGGGGAGGTTCACTCCTCTCTGGTGAAGGAGCAGTGCATCTTTGATCATGGTATTCCACAAAACAGAAGTGAGGCTTGTCAAGTTTCCAGAAACTACCGAGCCTCTACCTCTTTGGGGTTGCGAGATGGGGAATAGTCCCTCGGGTCCTGGGTGGTGGTGAGGGGGGTAGTCCTCCGGGGTGAGGCTGGCCGGGCACTGCCGGCTGGCACAAGAGGCGGGGGCGCGCTTAACGCGGCGGTAGGGGGCGTTCTGTTCAGAGGACCGTTGTGTCCTGTAGAGGGGCTAAGTCTTGGGTAAGGCATGCCTCCTAAGTGTGGCATAAATGGGGGCATGTGGGGTAGATGGCCCTCCATCGGCGACTGGTGTAGCTGATGGAGGCGGGCCCTGTCAAGCTCCTCCCTCAGGTGGAGGCGTTCCCGTTCCTCCGCCTGTTGCCGCATCCTCTCGTGCTCCCTGCGCACCTCCAACAGGTGCTCGTGGTGAGAGTAGTCGTGAGCCTCCCGTTCGCGGTAGGCGCGCTCCTGCTCGTACACGCTTGGGAAGCGGTGTCCTTGCTCGGCCCTGAGCTGGAAGTCCATGCGCCGCTGCAGGTCCAGGCTGCGGTAGGCCTCTCGAAGTGGGTCCCAGGGGAAGGCGGTGTGTGGCACGCGCTCTCGTCCTGCCAGCGGGCTCACCCCCATGAAGGGAGCCATACGGGCTCTGTCCAGTACATTGAGGCTGCCCATTTGAGGCATGGCACTCATGGATAGAGGAAGAGAGTGTGACATGGGGACACCATGTAGGCCCGGTGTCGGCATGTCACTGCCACGGGGGGAGGGAAGAGGATGCTGCTGTGACAACGGTGGGTGGTGGTGGTGAGGGTTTCCTGGTTGGCTGACAGGTACAGGAAGGATTTGTACTGCAGGTTGGGGCGCTGGCTCTGAACTCACCACCATGACCTCTTGCTCCTCCTTTCTCTCCTCCTTAATCTTCATGTCATTTTTCACTTTGTGGAGGAGCTCTGCAGACGGGGGCTCCTTTCTCTCTATGTCCTTGATCGCAGACGGGAGCCCACCGGCTAGCTTCATGCTTTGCTCGTTGATCATGGCCTTGGAGTAGGGCGAAGGCGTACGCTGCGTGGGTTTGATGGAGTCCTCTGAGGTCCGCCTCTCCAGCATCTCCTTCCCCGGCGAGCGGCTCTCCTTTACCTTTATGTCGGCTAGAGAGGACTCCCTCTGGCGTTCTAGCAGCTCTTTCTCCGCCTCCCGGACGCGGTCTACGCTGCCGCTGTGGTGCCGACCTGAATCGCTAGAGTTTGAGCGAATCAGGTTGCTGATCTGGTAGCTGACTGGCGCAGAGGCGGGAGAAGAGCGGTTAGAGTGGCGGTTGCGATCCACGGAGTCCCTGTAATGGTACAACGGAACAGTTTGTTGAATCAGCACACTATATTAAGCAGATTCTTTTCAATCAAATGATACTATTTTGCTTCCAAAGTAGCTTTCTGGAAAAAAAACAAAACAATAACAATTTGTCCTCTTCCTCTAACTTTATCGTCATCTTAATTACCTTCTGCTTCTGAATTTCAGTCACCTCTACAATCTGCTAGGCCCTTGCTTAGAGAAACTCGCCCAATTTCCTTTTGTCAACTTTTTTTGCACATCTGCTTTTAGTTTGCTTGGTGATGTAGCTTATTTACATATAGGAGGCAAAAACAAATCACTTTATATGGACACTACTTAAGGTTAGTAGTTGGAGTTTCACATTTTTCAAGATCCAGTTGCTCTTCCATCGTCTAGAAGGAAATGGCAAATGGCCTGTGCTTGGATAGCGCTTTATCAAGTCCAGGTATGCCAGAGGAACTTCACTCTACATTCAGTCCATCACCCATTCAAAATCCGATGGTGGCAAGCTACTGGGCAATAGCTACCGGCACCATCAGGCCCTCTGACCACCACCAGCAGGCAAGTGAAGTGTCTTGCGCAAGGACAAAATTATGACGGACAAAGTGGGGATTGATCTGGTAACCCAAAACTTATAGTACTTTAGAGGGTTACACCAATATCTAATATTGATTTAAACAAGTTCCCAAGTGTACGAAAACAAAAGCCATCTGTCCTCTGCCCACCTGTCCTTATCCTTCTCCTCTTTCCCGATGGATGAGTCTCTTTTCTCTCTGTCCCGCTCTCGCTCTCGGTCGTGGCTGTTGGCGGAACCGCTTCGCTCAGCCTCTCCGGTTTTGGGCCACTGCGGCGGGGTGGGGAAAGACGGCGGTGTGCGTCGAAGCCTGTTCCAGGTGTCGTGGTGGGGGCTGCCAAAAGTGGGCAGTCCTCCTGGCCCCTCCTTGGAACCAAACACACTATTGGACCCTGATGGTGAAAGAAAGAAAGAAAGCAGACAGACATTGGACTCTCTAAGTTAATTGGGCACAAAACCTTCTTGAGGACACATAAGACGAGAAAGACTCAACAACAAAAGCTGCTTTTGTCTTTGTCTCTGGAGGTTCTCTCCCCCAAGCTGCTTGGAAGAGTTAGAGGTTAATGGCTCCCCGCAACACAGGCTTTGCTTTGGGACTGAAGGGCTTGTCCCCACCACCCCAACACCCGCTCCTCTCTCCCCTCTCTCCATTTTCTGCACCGGATGAACAGAGGAGACTCACTCGCCCTCTGGAGAAGAAAGCTGTGAAAAGCCAAGGGAAACCTTAGCATTCCACAGCATGTCTATTCCAATCACATCCCATTTTCACAAAAGGGTGACTGATTTGGCACACAGAAACAGGAGGGATAATGAAAACGAGAGGAAAGCATAGAGGGATGGATGCAGAGGGAGAAGAGAGAAAGCCCCTCCATGGAGATGCAAAAAGGGGGCTTGCCGAATAATTAATAGATGAATTGTCACCAAACAGCAAACCTAAGAGCGCCTGCTGGCAGCAGCGGAGTCAGATTAAAGCCGGGCTGTTGGAAACATCACTGATGGATGAAGTGGAGGCAGGGAGGAGCTTTGCTTTGCTTTGCTTTGCTTTGTCGGGTCTCCCAGGGCCAGGGGTTTTTGGTTTGACACAGAAACTAGAGCTAAGTGTCTTTTTGCCTTCCCCTCCTCGCTCTCCCTGTTGCCTAACGCTTTCCTGCTCTGCTCTGTGCTGTGCTTCTGGCCACAGGGGGCCCCGACTGAGAAGAGGGGAAGCCGGTGGAGGAGGAGAGAGCCGGGCAGCGCTTACCAAGCGAGGGGTTGCCTAATCCTCCGAAGGCACTGGTTGAAAGGTTGCCGAGGCCGCCAAAGGAACTGGAGCGACTGAAAGGATCTGCAAAATGCCAAACAGGGATTAGCAAAAGGGGGAGCCGGTTAGCAGTACTCACCCCGACACCAACCCGTTTTACTCAGCTTTTCTCTTACAAGCGAGTTTTTTTTTCCTTCAGTTTTTTTTTTTTTGTTTTGTTTTTTTTTGCTAGCGCTGCCATCCTAACTCCCTGCCTGGTAAATCATATGGCAGCCAGGACGCAGGATTTACTGGCACTAACTGGAGCTTGATAGGGCAAGAGAAACAAATCTCCCTGATGTGGAAATTAGTTTGAATTTCTTGGAGAAATGTTGCTGGTGGTCCGGTGCTGGACAGGGAAGCTGGAAGCTAATTATACTGAGAATCTGGTGAATGATTGACTTCAAGTGTAGCAGCCTGGCCACTTAAAAGGGGTGGGGGGGAAAACATGTATGAATAACATTTATCAGTCGATTTTAAATGAATAAACCGTAAAAAAAAAAGCTGAAATTATTAGAATGCTTCATGTTGTTCTATTTATTTTCTTCAGCTAAACGTTTATTCCATCTTCAGTTTATTGAATGAAATCAATTGGTAACTCTAGGTCCAAATAAGCTCTCTGTAATAAAAAAAAAAAAAGAAATACAAAAAACGTATTAATGTAAAATCCAATCTGTTTCCATAAAAGACAAAATTTACGTTGAACAGGAAATAGTGTAGCATAGATTCTGTCTGGAGACCATGTTTGTGTTTATGGGCCCAGACGGAGTTACACCAGATATATCCATGAGCTACGTGTCTCCTTAAAAAACATACATCCGCTCGTGGTCAACGGGATCACCTTGACACCCTGGCGGCTTTTTAAAAGAAAAATTTTTTTTACGCCATGTTCAAACATGAGTCAAAAAACGGGGAGAATGAGCAGGGAATGCATGGAGAGAAAGAGGAGATATATGGTTAAAAGATTGTGAATATGCGGTTACTTACACTTACCTGCCAAATGGCTCGGAGGCAGGAAACCACTGGGGTGGGGGGCGGGGCCATATGGGGAGGGTGCTGGGTGTGCAGAGCCTGTCAACACAGATGCACTCGCATTATTCAGTGATAAGGCAATTTAATCTCTAAGAAACTCCCCAAAAACAAGTCTTGTTTAGTATAAATGTAGGTTAGTTGCTGTGGGAGATTTAAAATCCAATCTCAAAAACATAACAGGGGTTTAATCCTAATGTTATTTTTTTTAAACCTTTTATGCAGAAAAAGAAAAAAAGAAGGCGGTGGTGCGCTAGCAACAATCCTTACATTTTTCCACTGATCTTCACACATTTACCAGCTAAACATTTGCCAGCTTCTTTGTAAGGAATCACATAATGCAAACATAGCGATGATTACAAAATAAAAACAAAATGGCATTTACATGAACAATTGTGCCATTTTTCAGATTAGAATTATTTCAAGACCTAGACACCAAGGGAGTTCAGTGCAGGTAAGATGATGACTACCGAGAGCGATTCCACAGAAACCTGTTAAAGAGAAAAAAAAATCTCGACCTGTTCTTTTAAATGCTCTCACACTAAGAAGTAATAAAATGTGAATAAATGCACAAACATGTCGAACACAGGATGAGAGGCGGGCTCCCGTTCACATTTCCCTTTTATTGCCACGGTTACGCGTTTGTGCTTGAGCCTACAGCGGCACGGCAAGGTCAGTTTTTGAATGCGCAACTAAATGGCTTCTTTTACAAAACATTGTTACCATCAACCACATCTCATGAATTGTTAATGAAAGAGCCAATTATATGAATGCCTCTGACAAACCGCAGCATAATTACCAGTCAAAGGGCATTCTCCTTTCTGCTGTAGCCCCCCCCCCTTACCCCCAACGCGGGGCAAATCAGTCAATTACCTAACTGAGAGTCATGCATATTCATAGACAAATCTGATTTCCTTTACTGGCAAAACATTTGCTGAAAAAGCCCTATAATTAACCGACCACTACAGGAGAGGGAAAATACCCACTCCGTTTCATCAGCGTTTAAAAAAAAAAAAGAAATTAGAAACTCTTATTTGCATAAAGGCAGTAAAAGCTTCAGTATAAGATCATTTATTTGTGATTTTTACATTTAGGTTTTAGGAAGTCAGCTGACCTGTGGAGGGGAACAGGGGTCGCGCCAGGTCGTGAGGATATGGGAACCCCGGGAAGACTCCTGGGGCCGGGGGTCGGCTGAACAGGTCCAGCTTCCCGTTCATGTCTAGCTTGTGAGGGTCGAGCTGCATTTGCTGTAATTCAGAGAGACAGAGACAACGACGGTCAGATAACAGAAATTTAGACCGGCGAATAACAGCGGGCGGTTTATTCGTTTTTCGCTACATTTCTCCGCAAGCCGATTAGGATCAATAAATCCTGGTTGACAAAGGTCTGCAGAAGGACAGACGCCACCAGGACAGCATCATTTGGTTACAACACACCGTCCTTCCATTTATATGGAGGATTTCCATAGAAATGGCTACGAACTAAACAATTTGTTTGACTTTTGTGGCTTTGGTTTTCGTTAAACTAGGTTAGAAAATCGTATTTTCAGTCGGTACCTATTTTATACTTCTGTGGTTTCAAAACCCCAAACGTCTTGGCGTTGTTCCTACGGTTTCGGTTCTTTCACTCAAAACGCACCTGTCGCTGTGGACTGCCAGTCAGCTGGATGAAAAACAGGCTATCTGCACATTTCCCTCCCTTATTCAACTGTTGGGCAACATTTCCATTTGCAAAAATGATTTAAAACTCAGATGTGGTGTGGACATTTCTGCAAATTTCACTCTTATGAACGCAATGCAGATTTAAACACAGATTTGCATGTGGCACGTCCATCAAGCAAGTGACAACAAAGATGCTCATCTGATTAATTAATTAGCTAATACCAAATTATTTTAATCCCGATAGAACAATCACTTGAAAACACTACTGCATTTATGAGCCTTTGAATCAAAATCTAACTAATAAATATTTAAAAAACTCCAGATAAAATTATTATCGGCGATAATGTTAGAATGCATTACATTATTCTAACATTAAAAGGTATAATGTATACCTATTATACATACAATATATATTATAGTGGTATTAACATTACTATAATCATTAGAAGAAGGAATAATTGATGTTTTCTGTTTTAATATAAACATTTAGATTATTTTTATTTTTTGAAATATTTGTGACCATCAGTCACCAGCTCTGCCTAGTCTTTTCAAACCAGCGGCGTGTTTGTGGGTAATTCACTCTTAGCACATTTAATCTCTGCGTATAGAAGGTGACTATTTAACAATCGCTGCTGCTGTGCGTCTGGTTTGACCCGACAATAAATCTCCTGGAAGACAGAACGGTCCGTCTCACGCACCTTCATTTTCTGCTGGTGGTGGTAGATCTGCCATGCAATCTGGACATGTACCGCACACCACTTGCCAGGTTTCTAAAAAATTTGAAGAGAAACTACAGTCAGCGTCCTGGATTTAATTTAGCGAGCTACAAAAATAAAAAATAAAAATAAATAAATCAATGCTGGCATTAGGACTTTCTGGCCAGACAACAAAGCGGAAGTCAGAAAGTTTAACCAAGTGACCAATTTAGAAATATGTATCCCTGGCTTGGACCCAGTGCGGAGCTTACGCTTAACCTCAATACTCCAAAGCCCAGCATCAGCTTGACTGGGAATTGTAAATTAGACTTTGTGGCCTGGCCAGAGAACCAAAGGGGTTTTAGATGAATCAGCGAATGTGTCCACTCACCCTAACAGATGTCCTGAACGGATCACTCATCTGTATGGATGACAGAGGATTATTAATAACAGGAATATAGACGCATGTCAATTTCTAAAAAAAGCAAGTTTGACTTTTAAACTTATAAAATACAAGTTTCTAGAGATGTTAAGACTTAAAGTGCGTTCCATTTGCAGTCGGAAAAATCAGCCGGAAAGCCCGCTGAAGTCAAAAATTCGGAGTAACTCCGACTACGCCCAGGCAGGACTTTTCTAATGGCCGACTTTTCGTTTCAATATGGCCGCTCCCCGCGTCAACAGTAGTGAGGTAGGGTGGAAACATGTTTACTTTACAAAACACACTCGTAACAGTGAGTCTAAAAATCAACGTTCCCAATAGCACATGCAGCTTCAACCCGAACAAACTTCACTTCAAACGATGTTTGTAAGCGGTGCTGCAAACGTCGACCTGCGCGCCACCATGTTGAAATCCCGATTTCTCAGACTACGCCAACCGAAACGTTATTACCTCAAACCCAGCTCCGACTTCTAAGGTAAATGGAACGCACCGATAGTTTCACTTGTGTGGGGGTGTGCGTGTGTGTGTGTGGGGGGGTATATACCAGAAGCACTACAGCAGAATGATGGAGGCCATGCTTACCCGCGGGTCCTTCTGTAGAAGTGTGTGAGGAACGGCTCCAGGACGCGCCGCTACGTCAATGGGATTAGAAGCCTGACAGAAACAAGAGAGAAGACACTTAGTATTAAAAATAAGTCAGAACTAGAGGAGGCACAAACAAGACATTAGCTACCTAATGTGTTTTTTGAAGATTATTGTGATCTAGGCGTGGTTGATGTGGCTTTCTTAAACTTGTCAGGTGTTCTCAGGTGTTTCCAGAGTGGATTCATTTATTTCTTCTTGGATAGTTTTGTTTTTCTCTTTCTGCAGGTGCAGAATCCAATCCAGTCTCCTTTCCCTTTAAATATTTTTCACATTTTACTTTTCAAAGTCTTCTGACAAGGTGGAATGTCGGCTTTGCTCCTAATAGGAATAATTTTTTTATACATACTTCTATCGGTTTACTATGTCCTCTATTTCTTCAGGTAAATTATCTTAAGATGAGAAATGTTTACATCAAAAATGAAAATATGTCTAATGAAGTGCTCTTATTCACGTTTACTTTAGCAAAAATTCACTTGGAAAATAAAACCTCATGATTTAGATTGAGGTTCAATGACTTTGGGACAAGGTGTGCCAAAAACAAACAAAAAAAAACCTAAAATCTTTTCAAAAATCACTGCCTGATCTTCTGGATTTATGCCACCAGGATAAATATCAAACCCTGGCCTTCCTCAGTGACACTACAGCTCCCTAATCCGTAATTACTGCTACTATATAGCTGATGCTAATATATATATATATAAAAAAAAAAGAAAAGCTCATCTCCAAGAATACTTAGCAGGGGCTTTGTGTAAGAGCCCTGCTTGGACCATCTGGAGCGGTCTTCGACAGAAGGGTCCCTCAGTGCCTGAGCCAGCTGGGGCCGGGGCCAGCGGATATGGGCCAGCTTTGATTGGTGTCTTCGTCCAGGTCACAGCCTCTGAGTCCATGTCAGACAGACTCACCCGGCCTAACCCTTCACAATCCCTCCCTGATTCCCCCTCTGGTTTCACTGAGTAGCAATTTGTTTATTTTGACCTGGTCAGGACTCAGTTCTGACATTGGTTCGGCTTCTGCTCTGGTGATGTTACACAAGCATTTGTAAGAGGGAAAATACTGAGTATGCTCTATTACATTGATAAAAAAAAAACATGTTTCTTGTCTGACCACCTCTTTTTTTGTTTTGTTTCTTTTGACCTGTGATAGCTTCGATCAGGAACCAGTTTTGACATCGACTTAGGTTCTGTTAGTTATAGTAATATCAGAGAATTGAATAGAAATCTCCTGTATTTGTTCTCACAATGCGGACATTTCTGTGCAACAGCAGCAAAATGACAAGCAATAACAGGAAACAGACTCTCACAAAGATAGAATATGAAATATATATTTAGACATTAAAAAACAGAATGGGTGTGTTTTAGCACAATTATGTTTGTATGTTCATGTTAACTATGCAACTACTGCACCGCCTTTACACTGTCCCTCATGTTAAAGCATAAAGACATTTTTGAAAAAAAATAAATAAATAAAATGCTGTGCCTCAAGGCAAAATTTCTACATAAATGCCATCTAGTTGTATGGAAAAAAAAAATCTATTATTATTCAAGTATTTGTAAGATGTGAACAGCAAGTACACATCTTACAAATTTCATGGTAAAGAACGTAAACCAGAGCCATATTTCTAAGCATGTTCGGGTCACAGCGGGTTGCATCTACGGCTCGTGTTTTGCATCGTGAACGGAAGCAGTTCTTGGGTTGACCTGCTGTGTTTGCATAGCGCATCTGAAAAGTAAAAACCCATGCGTTTCCTCTCGGAACTATGCAGTCGCTGGCTTATGCGCATGCTTCCTGGTATTCCCGGCCTGTTTTATAGCTTGTGGGTTAAGGGCGGGGGATGTGGGTCTGACCTTAGGCTGGAAGGCTCCTTGCAGCGAGCTGAAGGGTCCTGAGTGCGGGAGCAGCGGGGGCATGCCTGGCATGGTCGGGGGATAGGAGGGGAAGAACTGGGGAGGACAGAGGGGTTCAGGGATGGAGGGAGGAAAACAAAGAAATAAAAAACAAAACAAAAAAATAAACAAAACACAAAATCATACAGAGACTCGTACAGGACGCGAGCGATTCAGCACACGCAAAGCCACGGCCACAATCAACGCCCCCTCCGCCCCCATCCACTCCCATCCACCCCGGCAACATTCAAATATGCCAAATATTTGATTTGCCAAATGCAAAACACATATTTTATATTATAGTGACAAAGGAAACTCACGTTTGAATGTCTGATGAATGGATTGTCCAGTTTGGGGGTGTATTTGTCGAACTGGAGGAGAAAAAGAGAAGACAGAATTAGGGAAGCGTCTCACACGGGCACAAAACATGACAACCATGTGCAGCTGGTCAAATTCAGACACATATCTGTAATAATATTGATAAAAAAAAGCCCTGAGGTAAAGCAGCTAGCTTGCACTGGCCACGGATTTCATGAAACACAACGTGGCAAAGCTCAATTTTCCAATTAAAAAGTACAATCCTGGGGAGTGAATTATTTTGAAGCCAGAGTAATATTTAAAGAAAAATATATGCATATATTTTTAATACTCTTTTTTTTTTTTTTTTTTTTTTTACAACACGGACTACTGATAAACACAGAAAGGGAGTAGCTCTGGCTTTTTTCCTCCCCCCCGGCGTTAGAAAAAGCACATCTCAAATTAAATTTGGTCAAAAAGCAGGTCTGTGCAAAACATCATGAGCAGATTACATGAGCAGCATGAGTCTCCTTTGACTGAAACTAAATGAAGCCATTTGCAATGGTTAGGAGTCAATTTAGGCTGGATCAGCATGAAACTGACGACGTTTCACAGAGGACGCAAAGTGAAGGAACCCTTCCTGTGTCACAGCTTGGGCCAATTAGAGTCTTTTCAGACGGATTTTAGCATGAAAAATAAAACGGAAAATAAAATCTGTGGTTATGCTGGGGGGAAAAAAAAAGTCTCCAATCGTTGCCCACAAGACACATGAATGGTGGGTCTTGTATTTTGGTTGGCACCCACCAACACTGGTCTTCTATTTTGAAATTCGCTCGTTACAGGAAACGGCAACTTATGCGTGTTCCGCAAACAAGCAGGTACTTTTAGCGAGTGCTACTGCAAAGCCCTCTCGGCGTACAGGATTTCAAATCGTTAAATCAAAAGGGTGTGAATTGGAGATTCCAGGGTCGGGAGTTTTTTTTGTCGTTTTCTGTCGCAGGGGCTCGTCACATCTGAACCTAAAGAAGCGGCAGAGCAGACGCAGCCGGAGCTGAGTCTGCGGGGGTCGATTCAGAGAGGGGGGGGGAAGCAGAGCTCATTAAACAGCTGCTCTGCATCTCTGAGGGATGCAGCTTGTTTAATGTTTGACACTGAAAAAGAACGCTGGGCGCTTTATTTATGGCCTTGTAAAAGACAAAAAAAAACGAAAACACAAAGTCTGGCCTTTATGGTAGCTGTCACGGATTTATGGCCAACATCTTTGCCTAATTAAACCTTAATACTTCCATCTTATAACAATTCGGGAGACTCCTCGTTCAAAGACGTGTTGGTAGGGGGTGGCGGGGGGGCATAGTGGCAGCGGCCGGTCGCTGCTACCATTTGGCAAGCCAGCTGCTTGATGGCGTAAGGCAATAAACAAACATAGAAGCTTCATAATTTCATTAATTACAGCCATTAGCCAAAGGCTGTTGCATAGTTTAATTGACTCGGGGCATCAAGAGAACACAAAAAAAAAAAACAACAGCAACAAAATAAAAAAAAAAAACAGAAAATAGGAGAGAGAGAACACAACGAGGAGACACTGCGTCTGTCCTTTCACAGACAACCAACGGCATCATCATGAATCTTATTCCTCTAAGGAAATGAAAACAATTTTTTGGAGCAAAGTGAAACAAAAAAAAGGTAAATTCTCCATGAAAAAGGACAAAAAGGGGATGTCGGGTGTAATGAAATGAAACTTGTGGGGGGAAAAATAAAAAATAAAAAATAAATCGGTCCCTTCATGATCAAAGGGATGACTTGCAAAAACGGCACCGTAATTCCAAACCATGTCAGGAATGAGCAGCAGACCAGATAACAAAATAATAATAATAAAAAAAAAATGCAAAAAAAAATGCGTGTTGGCTCAGGGAAAAACCTGCCGCACGCTCTCTCTGTAGTTATCCAGAGTCTGCGGCGTAAACACCAGCACTTTGATTTCTAATGTACAGGATGGGAATAATCTTTGTAAGAGGCCTTAATGGGACCACAGGCTCTTAATCAGAAGGTCACAGAGTGATGGATTACATCTATTAAACTAATGCCGAAAAGCTACAAACAGGGGACCCATCTGAGAAGGCTGCCGGAGATCGGCTGTGCGCTGGAAATGATGAATGAACAGTTATAATCTGAGAGCTGCCAGTGTTGCAACCCCGCCGGCCCCCACCCCTCTCTCTCTCTCTCTCTCTCTCTGAATTGATGGCAGTCGAGGCAAGGAAGCAATTAGAAAAGTTATCAAAACAGTTTGGCGGTGATGTCATCAGCCTTTATCTGCAATGAAGTGATTTTGACTGAGAGCAAAGCTTTGAATTTAAAACTAAGACATACATGCACAAGCGCATACAAGAGGAAAAAAAAACATAAATTAATTCCCCCCACATAGAAGCTGTGCAATCTGCAGGAATGCTTCCACACACAAACACACACACACACACACGCACGCAGGGAGAAAGAGTTGTTTAATGGGGCTTTCGTTGCTCTTTGCGATCGCTTCCATATGCAAACAATTGAGAGAGAGAGAGAGAGAAAGGAAAAAAGTAAAAGAAAAAAACGCCTTCAGGGCATTTCTGCTGTTTGATCTGCAAAAATCTTAAGTGTAAGTTAGAGGGAAGACAAGGGTTTAAATGAAATTAGCCTGTGGAGTTCTGTAAAAGCGCAGCGCGGTGCTGGCGTGGGCGTGCTGTTCTGCAGAAAGTTCTTCTGGAATATTTTTCATCGGGAGAACGCGGCGTTCCGAGGAGAACGGGTTGAAAGAAAGCAGAGAGAGAGGAATGGGAAATTCATAAAAGCTTTGGGACATTATCTGGTAAAAAACCCCCCCAAAAAACCTAAATTGAGGAAAAAGATAATAATAATAATAAAAAAAGAGGAGCGCATTGAAGAGGAGATTCGAGGAGGTGCGACAGGTGAGTCGGTTGGAGGTTTACGGGTGGAGGAGGGGAGGTTGTGGGGGGCTGTTCTTGTTACTTATCCTCACATTTCTGGCTTGGGTACGCACCATGGGGGGTGCGGTGGGCGGGGTGAGGATGGCGGCCGGGGGCAGACTGGCGGGGAAGGGCGTGAAGGTGTGCTGATGGGTGTGTTGGTGCTGGTGCATGTGCTGGTGTTGGTGAAACTCGGCCCTCAGGAGCGACACGGGGGCCAGCGGCGAAGCAGACGGCCCCCGGCCCCGCTCCGAACTCTGAACCAGGAAGCGGTTGTTCAGCTCCTGCCTCAGGAGGTCATGCTCTGCAAGAAAGGAGAGCGAGGAAAACCAAAAAAAAAAAAAAAGGAAGAAAGAAAGAAAGAAAATAAAAAGGAAAGGAAAGAAAAATAAAAAATAAAAAAAAAGATGGGAGGCGGGGAAAGGAAAGGAGTGAGGGATTGGGGGAGGGACACAAGAAAAAAAAAAAAAAAGGCACGAGCGCCCAGTCAGTCTTCACAACAAGGGTAGAAGAAAGAAAATAGTCACCTGGCATTCTCTGTTTCTCCAGCTCATGCTGTGAGGGTTTTCTACGTGGGGACTCATTGGTGGTGGTAAGAGAGTTGCCTGTGACAATGTGCCAATCAGAATCCCCGAATGAGGCTGGCAATACATGATTGGTTGGTTGAATGATATCAACAGGCTGGTATCTAAAGACAAGAGAGAACCAAGAGTCATCCCAGCAGAAAACACACACTCTTGCCCTCTATGAGGTCAGAAAAGCACAAGTGGTTTTTGGTGCCTTGCGAAAGTATTCGTACCCCTGAAATATACATTCATATATATATATATACTTTATTTTTTTCTGCCGCATTTGTCTCGTTTATACCTTTTATTTGGTATAAATCACAAAGTATTAATGAAGCGGAAGGAAGGGTATTATTAAGGAAATATTTATCTGGTGTGCATTTGTACTTATTCCCCTTTTACTCCAATCCTCCACAATAAATTCCAGTGCCTTAAGAAGCCACTAATTTGTAAAGAGAGTTTAACTTTATGTATTGAAATCTGAATATACAGCTCTGGAACCACTTAAAATGATCAATTTCCATAATTTTACTTTGTGTAAGTATATGTTTGTTCTTTTATTCTATAAACTACTGACAACATGACTCTGAAATTCCAAGCCAAAATTTTTTATTTATTTTCAGAAAATGAGCAATGGTCAAAGTCACGAAAAAGATGCACCTCAAATAATGCACAGGAAACAAGTTCATATTAATTTAGAAACAACAATGCTACTGTCTTTAACTCAGGAAAAGTTCAGAAATCAATATTTGTTGGTTTTTCTATGGGGTTTTTTTTTTCCAGAGCTGCATATTGAGCCGTTTTCTTAAGAGGTTTGTTCAAGAACAAATCAGTCAGAGCAGGGGTGGAAAAGTTGTGACAAAGTTTAGAGATCGTTTAGTTTACAAAGCAATATCCCAAGAAAAGAAGCTAATGCTGTTTGGCACAAACAGCATTAGCAGCAAATGCAGCAAAAATGGAGGAAGGAGGTGTTCTGGTCTGATGAGACCAACATTAGATTTTACGGTAGATACCAACATGTAGTCACCTTCTTATTTAGATCAAAGGATCCCCATGCTAGAGTGGACCAATTTCCGGTATATAAAAATCTGTGGCAAGGTTTTAAAATTGATGCAGGCTGATGCTCTCCATCCAATCTGACTAAAACCTTGATGTTTTGCAGAGAGCAACAGGCGACAATGTAAGTCCTGAGATGGGCTAGATGGTGATAGAGGTGCAACTCAAGAGACTTAGAACTGAATTTTCAGCAAAAAGTGGTTTTAAAAGTAATGACTGAGAAGGGCTGGGATTGGGGGGGGAAGAGGCTACGAATGCACACCAAACCTTTCAGATTTTCTTTGAAAAGGCCTTGTAACATTTTCCTTCTGCTTCACAGCCATAATAGACATTTGTGGTTGTAGCGTGACGACACATGAGAAAGACCAAGGGGTGGGAATACTTTTGCAAGGCGATGTATATATATATATAAATTTTTTTAGGAGACACCCATCATCACTGGAGACTCCGTTTATTTATTTCACAAATTTTTGCCCCACGTGTCTATTTTTTTTGTCGTAATAAGATAGTTGTAGTCTGTATCGAGTTTTAAAAGGATGCAAATCAAGACGGTTTTGGCAGGATTTTTGAGAGAGCGCCATGACTCACTTAAAGCAGCGCTCTCGCTGATTTCTAAAGTCTCCAGCTGGGATGGCGGTCCAGTCGTTAGCTGACATTTTTCCAATACTTTCTTAACTATGACCTTATGACCCTTCTTCCAATGCAAAAATATGTAAAAAATACATTCCATCTACTGGTGTGACTCTATCAAACCAATGTTTACAACATGTTTAAGACGCTAATTAGTAGCTAAGAAGAATTTCTGTACGCTTGATTGTACACAATCATTTTTTTTCTGGTTGAAAATCTAGACTAAACTTGTTGATGTTAGCAGCACTAACCTTAAAGATGGCCGCCAGCCTTCAGGGAAGATAATTAGGTGCCTTAATCCTACTACCTACTAGTGTTTCTACTTCATCAACTTTAGCATGTAATTTTCAAAATAGATTTATTTTCCTGTCCCCCCAGTGAAGACTGTGGGAAACCAATTAAAATTGCTAAAAACTGGGGAGAATACTGAAAGCAATGTTTCAATCACAAGGTTAACCAAAAGCAAAGTGTGCTCCAGATAAACACCGGCGGCTCTGAGTAGGGCCGCTTGTACCCTGAAGAAACGGCCTCTTTATATAAACTCACTGATGGAGACATAAACATTGGGTTCTCGTAGATTTGAGCTACTTAAAGAGAATCCACACAAATCCTTTCAGAAGTGGGGAAAAAATTAAAATAATAATAAACAAGTACTTACCAGTGGAGTCCACAATACATTACTTTGTTTTCAGCTGTTTTAATGTTTTAATGATTGTCGGGTGCATATGTCCTGCTCTTCCGTAGTGTAATACAGGCAGGTTTAGGGACAATTAACATGAAAACTTCTCTATGACACTACATCTGCAGTGCCTTGCAATTTTATTAATATGGATTCCGCTATAAATTCCACTAATTTTATAACCACAAACTTCAAGGTATTTTATGAGGACTTAAACACAAAGTAAAGCACAGTACTGAAAGGGAAACAAAGTTATATATTGTCTTAATTTTTACAACTGAAGATTTTAAAAGTGTTCAACCCTTTTGAGTCGATAACTCTTAACATCTTTTCAGAATAAGTTCAGCTGCTAGGTTGTGTTTCAGTCGTATTTTCTTGATTGGATTTCGGCCAGAAGTTTGACTAGACTGTTCTGACACAGAAATATAGCTACTTTTTAAACTTTTATGCATAGAAAAAATATATTTATAAGCCCTAATGAGTTATATATGCATAAAGTAGTTTATAAACCTACAAACTATCTTATAGAGCTTAAAGGGGCAATATTATATGTTTTCCAGCCACATAGTGGCATTTTAAAGCATAATCGAGTAACTATGTTACCTTCAGTTCTTGTAAAAATGCTATATAAACCAAAAATGACTTAAAAGAAATTTGACTTTTGTTATTTAACACCTTGAAATTGGGGCTCTGTCTCTTTAAGAAAATTCTGCTCTCTCCAACACTCTGCCTTCAGGAAGTCATTACAGCATCGCTCCTCTATTAACCATTTAACGTTTTTTTTTTGTACCAGTGTTGCACTGAGAAGTAGCTCTTATACAACATATATTTTTAGAGTGTAATAAGTATGTTCATGAAAGAGAGGTGCTAATTAGAAACTTGGATACAAATAAAAGTACATTAGATATAATTGTTTCAGAGATCATCTGGGGATGTAGTTTTTAGCAGTATTTCTAATTTCTTTAAGAAGAATGGGTGTTTTGGAGAGGTTGTAATAAAAGCATCTGATCCATACAGTGGAAGGTGGCGGTAATGCACCTAAACGCTGCTTGCCAACCGCCATAGAAAAAGAGAAGAGAAAGAAGAAGTAGGTCCTATAATGAGCTCAGCGAATGTGCAGCTGTTTGCTAATTACTGCTATGAAGGAGCTGAGTGAGGAAGTCGGCTAAAAGGATTTCTCAAACATGCATGGAAGAGTCAAGGTAAAACTCCAGGTATGTTTTGGATTAGGAAACAACACTATGACTTGATGTAAAGCTCAATCAAGCCAATTCTATGTGATACTGCCCCTTTAAGAAAATGTATCTCGCTTTTCCATTTCCACCCAGTTTATTTGTTACTTTGTGTTAGATAAAGCACCAATAAAATAAAGTGAAGCTTGTGGTTGTAATGTGAGAGAATGAGAAATGAAAGTTTTCCACATTTTACGCAAGTCTGACAGATAAGAAGCAGCATTGAAGCTAGCACCAAGCGCGTGAGGTGAGCGGCTTTACCTGGGTATGGGGTGCCAGCGGGGTGTCCAGGCACCACTAAACTGTTGGTCGGTAAGGTCGGCGGTGGCGGCAGTGTGGCTGGGGTTGCAAACATGGCCGAATGGCGATGAGCTGGACTCCGTAGGGAGGAATAGTGCGAGGTAGAGAGGTTTGCTATGGACAGAGGCAAGGCAGGGGCTGAGGACGGGAGCCCGCTGAGGTGGTGGTGAGGGGACGGGGGCAAGTGCTGCTTGGCGAGACCCAGCGGACTGCTGCTGTGGCTGTAGAGTCAACAGGAAATGTAACGGTTATTTACAGCAATAGCAAACGCAGTCTTCAGTCAGAATGCATTTCTCAATGAGCCAGGGAGAGATTTCCTAAAAAGCTTCAGTTTTCAGAGAGACTTCTAATTGGTTAGCGCAGCCGCAGCGGAGAGCGCGTTCTGAATGAACAGGGTGCAACAGGAAACGGTGAACTCTGCAGTAAAACTCAATTGCAAAAACCGCAAGTCGCCCGCCTTCTTTTGTCATCTCCTGGGGTGGAGCAGAGCGCATGAGAGGAATCAATTGTTGCATAATTCAGAAGTGTCTCTTGGTTAAATTATTTTAATTCTGCTACCAACTTAGGTAGTCCGCTGCGTTTTGAAAGGTAAACACAAAATTCAAATCTCAGGCCGCCATCTTAATCTGTTCAGATGCCACGCCCACTGGAATGGAGTAGACATTTTTCTGGGTTTTACTTACTGAATTTGTCTTTTGCATGTGGCTTGTTACCGATTAGTTAATTGTTAAACATAATTCTTGTATTAATTGACAGCATTTTTGTAGTTAAGTCATTCTAACCTTGTTTGCATAGCATTTGTTTGCTTTTAGCAAGACTAATTATTCATTGTCCAGGGACAACAGATGAGAAATTGCCTTCTGGCTAATTCTGGCACATTAAGAACATCACAAAAAGATGAGTATGGGTCTGAAACCACAGAAGAGAAGGGGTAAGTCTGTTTTCTGTCGAAAATATATATTTATGTTCATGCTAGGCTAAAAAAGTGCTCCAAGTATAATTTGATGTATTTCAAGTGATAGTTATTTTTGAAAATATGAAATTGTAGAATTTTTTTTTTCTAAGTTAAATGTCCATCCCAATGGACCTCAGGAATTTGGCTACATTATCCAACACTTAATTATTTAGTGCAAACATGCAAAGAAAAACTTATTTTTAGGTTTTTCTAAATTGTATTTTCAAAGTGATTTTACTTTTTGTTTTTTTCACGATTCAGTATAAACTCCAAAACTGGCTTGAACTGCAAAGAAAATGAGAGATATCTGACCGCGGCTGCTTGGATTTAAGAAATAAGGCAAGAGAGAACAAGAGGTAAGAATTAGAGCAAGACCAGATTTTGAGCCCAGAAAAATATCAGGACTGAGGGGGTTAAAAGTTAAGATCTGCCCACTGTATATATACACAGTATGAATATTTATGAATGCGCTTGTGCAGGTTTGTGAGTTTGTCATAAACCAGAGAGTCCCACTTTTTTTTTTTATGGTTGCACCACCAAAGGCGACGACAAGTCTTTAAATTACCTGATGTCGTGGAGGCTGTTGTACTGCAGAGGATGGTGCACCTGGTGGCTGATCACCGGCCGGGCGTGGTGAGGCGGCGGCGGGAGCACACGGGGCTCCTTGTGTGAGTGCGGGTGAGGGAGGTGAGGCGGGGCGTGGGGCGGGGCCTTCAGCAGGGGCGGGGTCGGCACAGAGAGTGGAGGCTGCTGCTCCTTCTTAACGCTGAGGGGCGGCGGGGTGGGAAGGCGCGAGCCGCGAGGCTCAAGAGGGGCTGCCGCCGCTGCGAGCGCCGGGGAGCCCGTCGGTGCCGAAGCCGGGGTGGGGCTGGGCACGGGCGGCGCAAAGGGCACCTCAGTGTTGCTCTGCTCCTGGCTGCGCTGGAGTCCTGACACTTTGGCGGAGCCACAAGTCTTGGACACGGTGCTCTCATTCGCTGGCACACCTGAGGAAGAAATGACCAAAAATAATCAACATCGACATTCAAACTGAGCTCAACTGAAGTTTATTTGAAGAGCACATTTCAGCAACAAGGCAGTTCATCTTGCTTTACACCGTAAAACTATAAAGTCATCAATTATGAAACAAGCAATAATTGCTCCAAATACCACCATCAAGCAAACACACATCAAATATGTTGATTAATCCAGCTGTTATTCATCGAAGGCAACTCCAAACAGCCGAATGGTTTTAGCCTTGATTTGTATTTTCAACAATTTGTAGCAAAATGAGTAAGGATTTCTCAACACAATAACCTTTCAGCTCACCTTGCTATCTTCTGCAGGACCCTCTTGTCTGCCATATTGTAACTATACATGTAACACAAAAGAGCCTCTTTATCAGGTCAGATTGTTCAGTTTCTTGGTAAATTTGTCACGGACGACAAATCACGGCATCAACTGACTCTCTTCAGTTAAAAACAGAAATAATAAGTGACTTTGAACATGGCATACCAGACAGGTTGATTCATAACCATCTCTCAGAACTCAAGGAAGAATAGGTACACTGTTCCAGAGATGACAGGAAGGTATCGGCTGCTACCACTCAACCGTACCTTCATTACCTATAGCAAGATGATGCATTGTGTTACGAAACTCAAATCAAATCAGAGTAGTGTCTATGGAATGTGGTCAAACTGGATACCTGCATCACGGATTTGCAGCCGAAAAGTCTGGAGAAGCTGCATGATGCTATCATATCATTACTGGCTAAATGTTCCCGGTGCTTCTGCTGGTAAGGTACTTCTGAAAGCAAAACTGGAATCCAACATGGTGCGTTTAATACAGTGGCAGGTGAGCGTGCAATTATTAACAGAGCAGAAAAATTAACCTACATTATTAAAAGATTCCAGTAGTCACAAAAGAGCTTTCCAGCTGCGTGTAGCTAAAGAAATTACAGCTAATCAATGAGTCTCCAGGACGGAGCAAAAAGGACGCCCCTCTCCTCCTTTCCAGCTCCGCTCCAGTGTCCTCTGAGCAAGGTTCCCCTTGTTTCCTCTCCCTAGGTTCCATTAAGTGTTTAATCAGGTCATTTTCATGCTTGACTATAATCAGATGATCCAATTTCTTCCTGCGATCAAGTCAGTATGAATAAATCACAGCTAATTAAAGTTAAATGTCAGCGCCGATTCAGGGCTTTGCTGAGCACACAATCTGGCATGAAATAATTATGTTTCAATTGTGCTGTAAAGAGAGATGGTGGCCTCTCTGTCACCGAGTCACTCCATCCTAGCTCTCTTGTTCAGTCTGTAGACATTTTTTGAAAGCACAGGAAAACCCAACGGACTTGGCCAAACTCTCTAAATTAGGCGTCTTTTTTTTACCATCGCAGATGCTGCTATCACCAACATTCCCCCTAAATGACTTCTGGTACTCTTGTTTCTTAAAGTTAATGGCTATAATTAAATGTTTTTGCGGCAGGTACATTAGGGGTGTACTCACGCTAGCTCTGTTTAGTCGGCTTTAATCAAACTGCAGTTCATTTGCCTAGAAAGTCTGATTTGTTTGGGGAGAAGTGAGTGTTAGCTTTTGTGAGTTAGCTTTTTAGCTAACTCTGGTGTTAGCTAAAACACCAGAGTGCGCCTAAAAACCTTGTTCTCAGTTCGGTTCATGAGTTCTGTTGTGGTTCGAATGCTTATGTGGATGCCAACCGGGCCGAAGGCCGCTCCAAAAGCAGGAAGCGGACTATAGCGCAGGGCATTCTGGGTAAATATAACCAAAACAAACACGTATGTCTGTGCAAGAGGGAAAAATTGCTTGTGGTCTTTTGCCAAGGACAAAAACGAAATGGTTTAACTCCTCAAATGTGACGCCACTCAATTTTAGTTCACATTTCATGAAGAAAGACACAGTTGTGCTCACTGGATGCGTTTCCATTGACCATATAATTGCGCATTTTGACATTTCAAAAATAAATTTGCTTAACTCCAGTTACAAAAAAAAGCTCTTGACTTTCTATAGAACGTCTTGCCACTGGGACGGGGTGGTTTTACGGCCGTATCGAAATTGGTTTATTTAGCAAACCTGCAACATTAGCGGAATACTGAAAGTTTTGAGGACATTTGTAATAAAAGCACAATTATTTCCTTCATGTGTTTCCCTGTCATTTCCTTCATTGGTTCAAGGTGCAGTGGATTCACAGCAGCTGAAAGTGCAACAAACGTTGCAACCGTCCCCGATTGAACCGAGTCTATCAGAAACACCTATGACGTGTCAAATAATCAGCATCCTGATGCATTTAACACAATGTCCAAAAGTACTAGAATGCTGGATGCATCTTCTGTTTTATGAAGAGAGACTGTCTGCTTCCCCCTACAGTGAAATGAAATGCAGAACGGGCCTCTAGGAGCTTGATGAAACGGCGATGCTACTTCTCAAGCTCTTGAGCTAATCAAAGCTGCGGCTGGTAGGATTCATGCTAAGCACAGGGAGATTACATGCGGCGAGTCATCAAAGGCAGAAGGTATTCACATATGCACGTCGACAATGGAAGAGAAAAAGACAGTCCAGTGATGAGAACAGTCTTTTTAATCTACAACTAAGATGCAGTGGTACTTCAGTCAAAGTCTTACTCGTGTTTCAATTAAAAAAAGCTCCACGGGCATTCTTGGCGGTTTAAAAAAAGAAAAAAGAAAAAGAAGAAGAAGAAGGAAAAAAAAAAAGGCCTAGAGCTGGGAGCTGCTGTCAAGCCAGTAAAACTCGACATGGAGCAGACTAATGGAATATCCAGTCCCCATTAACAGGCTGCTTAATCTTTCAAGGATCCTAACACCCATAAAAAGGCCAATAAAAAGGCAGGGCAGAGCTTTTATTTTTTTTATTTGTTGAGCTCGCCCCAACCCCCCACCCTACCTCCCTGCATTTATTAGTGAACTGGGGCTAGCTAAGATGTCACGATTTTCAAATGAATTCTGGAGTCCAGGCGTATATAGACCTCCCGATTTATAGAGGTTTGGGACTTGGATCAAAAAACAAAAACAAAAAAAAGAAGGATAAGAAAAAGGAAGACTCGAGGCAAAGACAGAGAGACAAGCATCCACACACAAACCACAAATATCCAGTCGAAATGTCGCCGCCGGGTGATGTTGCCTTGGCAACCGGTTCTCTTCTCAGACACAATGCAAGGCGAACAATCCTGAAAAACGTCTCGGTACAACCGCCACAAGATGGAAGGGGCCTTCTCATATTAATGCCGCTGCGCCAGGGCCACAGCGAGCTCCAGGTTATCTTAACGATGATGCTAATGGGCTCTAATGGAGGCTGGGAGGTATCGGCGCAGACCCCTCATTAAAATCACTACAAAAAAGCTCTGGCACTCGCGCACACAGACATATGAACACGACAAAAGACCGACACCGGTGTTTTCACTCTTGGCACAGGCAAACAAATTGAGCACAGACATCTTCATTTCACCGCAGCACATCAGAAAGCGACGAAAGAGACGCCGATTGTCAGAAAAAGGAAAAGCAATGGAGTACTGAAATATGTGCTTTTGGGCCGATGATGGCATCAACAGGGCTTTCTGGTGTATGAGTATAGTTGTGTGTAATTTCTAACACTACAACAGAGAGAATTAAAATACCCGTACTTTTTAAAATTTAACTTAATACCATCATTCTTTTTTCAGTTGCTATTTCTGTATAACAACCCATCCTGCTTTTTCAAAAACATAAAACAGAATCAGCCTGTTTTTACACTTCACTGGCACCATTTGATGGCTGCCAGGTCAGAAACTACAAATCTGATGTTTTTCCACATCAACAAGGACAAATAACTTAATGCTACAAGTTTGTGCTGAGAATAACAACACTCTTCAGCGTGGGTGCTGTAGCTGGGGGAAGGAGGGAATCATTGAGGTATTTAAAAAAGAAAATACAGTTAAAAAGAGCAGAAAAGCTTCCAGGAAACTGCAACTTTCACAAGACGAGTTCACATGGAAGTCGTATTTCCCGATTTTCCTACCAGAAAAACAACAACACCCTCTGAACTCAGAATGAGGACTGGAAAACACCGAGCTCCTGAAACAACACCAAATTTAGTATCCAACATGGCTGCCAGGCATATTTAATCAAATAAGGGGAGCTGCGATGAGATCATTTTTTGGGATTCGTGATGGATTGTCTTTCCAAAATCAGCGGCACACAAAGGGCTTTTAAATATCCATTTGTGAGAAGATTCATTTTGTATTTTAATGCATAAAGTGGAGAGACATACAACATTATTGTCGTGGCTCTAGCGACAAATCACTGCTAGCATCATAAAAACGACTCCTGCTGCAACTCGAATGCTTTGGAACTCCAGTGTGATGCTCAACATTGGAGTTCATATCACAAATATGTTGGCAATCTATTTCAAGTCTCACTATTAAGATAAGGATACAATTACATTTACACACTAATATACTTGTTAGAGCTAACCACTAATAGCTCTGCTCATGCTAATCCCTAAGGGGTTATATGCATCTTAAATCTTCAGTCTATATAATAATGTCTAGTGAAAAATTAATAAATCACCTGCTCTCTTCCACAAAGTGTACATTGTGTGATGCAGGTGGATGTAGGTATTAGTTATTTTTACATAAATTTGCAGTAGAAAATTGAATATTTTGTGATGTGATGCATAGAACTGAGATTATTTTACAGTATCTTTATATTTTCAATGAAGCACTGATAACACAGTAACTCTGTGCTTTTTTGAAGAATAATTAATTGTTTTAACCAGAAAGATTTTATTGTTAAGACACATTTTCAACTCATCCATGAAGCAGAAATACGTATCGTAGTAACAATTAGGTGTTTGTGAGACGAATTAGAACCATTTAAAGGCAGGAGTTTAAAAAAAAACAACAACAAAACACATTAACTGGCCACAAACTCTCTCATCTTAACTCAGGATTCACCCACTTTCATCTTTTCTTTTTTTTTTCTTCTTGTCTGGACATAAAATAAGCGCTGCCTTCAATCTCCTGCTGAGAAAGACAGTAGGAGATCCACGGGAAGTCCTGTGTAACAAATGCCTTATGAGTGTGTGTATGAAAAAAAAAAAATGGTGTCGAAAAATCCTGCCTGCAGACCTGAGCAGATGGTGTTAGTGAGTCAGGCAGGTTGGAGGGCAGCCCAGTGGTGGGTTGGGGGGGTGCAGGGGGTGAATCCCCCTCTCCTGTTAGCTGGGTTAGCACACTGGGGACGGAGAGAGGGCAGGGACATTCCCAAGGGGGGTGTTGGCAGGTCTGCTTACCAGCTGACATCTCATCCCACTATTGATTTTTTTTTTTTTTATCGTTGCACCCGTGGCTCTGTCATTGAGGGGAGGTTGGATAGAGACTTGCAATGGGGGCACGTGCCTTGGTTTACAGTGCTACGACTCTGCAGGTTGGGAGGGGTGCAGAGAGGAACCGACGTGACAGATGGACAACAAGCTGCAGAGATTTGCTGGTTATGACTGATGTGTCCAAGGGGGGAGTCCGGGGTGAAGAAAGCATCGCTGCACAGCTGTTCTCGCCTTCGCCATCCTTCACATTTGACCCCGTTTGTCCCTGTGGAACATCTGGAGAGCCAGCACTGATCTGATGCTATAGGGGCCTTTGCGCCAGATGGTCCAGCTTGGTTCTGCTCGGGCCAGTCTGAAACGCTTTGACTCTGAACTGTACAAGGATGGGTTAATTACGATCATCTGGAGGAAGCACTGCTTCACCTTTTGACTCGGGAATCAAAAGCAAAAAGAACACTGGAGCTTTGTTGTGGAACCCCAAAGAGTTGCTGTTAAAAGTTGCCATGGTGAATTTTGCTGGACGATAAATTATTGCGATAAACGACTATATTGTCATTTTGAGACCATTCGTCAACTAACATAATAATAATAATGGTTTACTCACTACACACTCAAAGAAAGAAAAAAAATATTTAATTTATACAGAACATTTAACACTGGAACTAGAAAAACATTTTAAATATTCAAAATAACCAAACAAAATCACTAATACAATAATAATTAAAATGGATTATGAAGTCTCAGTAACCAAAACTGAATTTCAAAAAAAATAATCATCCTTCAGTTTAAGACAGGGAAAACAGGCAAAAGTAGCAGGTATATGAAATAACTACTTACATGTTTCTCAAAATGCTGAGTTTTGAACGACATTAAAGAGAAGTGTCTCTTTAACGATGGTTTTCCAATGGAAACTATGGACCATAAATCAAAAACAATGTGTATCGTGGTAGGCAAGTGATCAAAATATCAATAAACAATATGCATGACGGAATATTTAATAATTTCACCAAAGTTTCATTAAGAACCGCAAAGCATTCTGGGTGGCCAGCAAAGCAAGGGTGGAGGCATCAACTAACTCTCACTCTCTGGTTACCTAGCAACAGGTTGTCCATAATGTGGTTAGCTACCAACAACCTGTTGAGTAGCTAATTTCAGGTTTCCCACAACAGCATGAAGTGAAAACTGCAGGAAACAGGAAACGTCCCCAGTTTGGTAAATATTTTAGATATTTAAAGCATAAAAACTAATCTATGATTATCAATATCGACTGATATGAAACGTTGAAATCGTGATCCGTTTATCAGCCATATCATCCAGCCCTAATCACGTTCACTTTAATTCACCAAGAGATTATTTGATTTACTGTGTCAGGCTTAAGAGACAACCGCTCGAGAGAACGTTCGGCTCCCAGCCTCCCAACCCTCGGTAAGCTAATGCCGCGCATGCAAATCGCAGCGTCACATAAATTACCTGCTCACCGCTGACACCAGGGCCAGGTGCACAAAACAGAACCTGTATGCAAAAAACCTCTAAGATAAGATACGAGAATATGCACGTTGTCTGTGTGCCGGGGGGGACGCTGCGGTATAAAAGAAGCTGGGTGTTCTCATTTCCTAGGCAAACACTGCGGTTCACTCCCTTCACGGCTTTGCCAAAGCATAAACAGTTGGGGCGCTGACAAATGACATGAACAGAGGTATTTAAATAAAGCAACACATCTGCGTAAAGATGTCGGAGGATGCATGAGGTGTGTAGAAATGCAGCTGATCTCGATCCGCCTCCCACTGGTTTCGGGTGACAACATATTCCCCCGGCTCTTGACAGTCGGGCTCGAGATGATTTGATTTTTGTTCCTCTCCGAGACGAGCAGAACCGCTCGGAGCCAAAGCTTAGCTCACGAGTGAGCGACTGTTGGAAGATGGCTGGAGCAGATTCTGGCAGCGCTTTGCAAAGCACAGGCTTGCCAATCAACACTCCATGGCCGTGAGGTATTCAGTCATCCATCCATCCATCCATCTATACTCCCTTTTTCCCTAAGTGGGGTCAGCAGGTGCTGGTGCCTATCCCCAGCTAACGTTCCGGGCGAGAGGCGGGGTCACCCTGGACAGGTCGCCAGTCTGTCGCAGGGCAACACAGAGACACACAGGACAAACAACCATGTACACACACTCACACCTAGGGAGAATTTAGACCAATTAACCTGACAGTCATGTTTTTGGACTGTGGGAGGAAGCCGGAGTACCCGGAGAGAACCCACGCATGCAAAGGGAAAACATGCAAACTCCATGCAGAAAGACCAGGGCCGGGAATCGAACCCAGAACCTTCTTGCTGCAAGGCAACAGCTCTACCAACTGCACCACTGTGCAGCCCGTATTCAGTCATCAAAAAAAAAAAAAAAAGGCAGGGTGGTTTCAAATAAATGATTTCGCATGAGAGGAACAGAAGGGTTGAGCCGTGTTGAATCATTGCGCCAATAATAAAATCACAGGAGATATTTGCGCCGGCCTGCTCCCCCCCCCATCCCCTTCATCACGCTGTGTAATCTGCTTCTAGCGTCTCCAAGCTGGTGAAGAGGGGAGCCAAGGCGATGTTTTCGCAAATCACTCAGAGATGTTAAACGGGAGGGGGGGAGTGGGCAAAAGCGAGAAGCTGGCCAAGACAGCTGAAGAGTGGGGACAGCTGGCACGTTTCAATTATTCCTCGCCGTCTCCGTGCTTCGGCTCACAAAAAGAGTTGATGGCACAAGAATGAGGATGGGTGTTAAGCTGCAACACGTTTACAGTAGATGCTCAGGCATAAATCAAGAAGCCTAATGTTCGTTTCAGAGAGCTGGCAGTTCAGGCTGCAGGATGAAGAAGTTTTTTTTTCCTGTGCAGATCGAATCCCGGCTGAAACCCAGGCCATATGGCGCGAGGCGCAGATGCCAGTCACTCCTTGTGGCGCATATGCTATTGTTGTAGATGGGAGGCGACTTGCAGGAAGCGTAGCTTTAAATTGGTGAGAGATGTGAGAACAGTTGAGAACAAGCTTTTAAAGAAGGCACTGAGGGGGGAGGGTGTATTATGTAAGATTGACTCTTTTGAGTTATTTTTATCATGCTATAACGTTATTCTTTCGTCAAAAACATGCCTGTGGCGTTGCTTTGACTCAATCACACAGGTTAGAGAAATCCTTGAGTCTCCCATGGCAACCATTCAGTCAACAAAACTCTCAACAAAGCTCTTCCTCCATCCAAGAACGCCCCTCCCCCACTTCCACTCTGCTCCCACAGACTAGCGGCAGCAGCAGTTAAACACCTGCTGGATCTGCGAGTCTACTGAGCTTATAGACTTAAACATTGTTGTGTCGGAGTGACAAAAACAGCAGGGGCTTCTTAAAGCGACAGAGGCCCAATTTTAAGGTGTCACATTGCTAAGTAAATTTCTTTTTAGGTTCAGTTTGGCATTTTTATAACAACTGAAGGTAATATAGTTACTTGCTTGTGCTATAAAGTGGAAAATACATAATACTTCCCCTTTAAAGTCAGGAGTTAAGAGGCCTTATCCAGACCTGTCAAGTTTTGGACTTGAGAATACGGGAAATGTCGCCATCCGGTGCTACTGTGTACAACCATGAGAGAGGATATTTTGGGGAAAACAACAAGACGGGAGCACTGCGGGAAAGGGCAGTAAAAAACGATAGTTCCTCGGCCAGAGTGGGAGACTTGACAGGAATGGCCTTATCACCATCTCGAAGCGTCTTCTGAAAGGACGGCGGGTTCCAGCAAACCTGTGGCAACAACACACTTTGAGGTGTAACACAAATAGTTTCTTACCATTAACACATTGGAAAGGTTATGCTGACGCAGGTGCAATAAGGAAGAACTAAACTGATGGAGGCATCAGACAACACTAATGCATTTCCCCCTTCAGAATAAGAAGTACCCCACATGTGCAACCCCAAGCCTTCTGCATCTTCATGTTGGCTGGCTTGATTAGTGACTCATGAATCACCAGAGGCAGCTCAGAGAGGGGTTTCCCCTTTGTGACGGAACAGCTCTGAGAAAGAAGCTTCTGCCTCTTTGTGTCCAGCGGTGCTCCCGAACCGCAGTTAAACCGCCATTAACCCCCTGACAGTAACGCGTTGCAGACAAACAAGACGCCTCTGCTCACACACATCCTTCCTGGAGTATCCACGAGAGCCCACCCCCTCAACCCTGTGCCCCACAGCAGAGCTCTGGGACAGCCATCAGTCACAGCTTCTTATGACGGCAGCTGGGTCGTCTGAGGTCAGTGCTGCTGGGTTCCACCAAATGAAAAGGGCGGACATCTTGGGACTTCCCAGAGAAAAAGCTCGAGTCTAATGGCCCTTGGGACAACAGCCCACCCTGCCGGCCTGGAATTTGACCCCCTTTTCGCCGTCGACGACCCCTTACCAGAACCAGTGACCCTTTGTACTCCGAGGCCAGCGCGGACAGAACATCAACACGGAGGACAACAGAGGGGAGTTTGCAGACGAATTTGGCATTGAAAAGAAGATCCTCCAGGAGTTATTTGTGCAATGCTTGCAGGCACTAGCCTTATCATTTCATTAATTAGCATGACATGCCTGCCTGATGGACTTGAACGCCGCTGCAGCAGCTGTCTCAATTGATTACAGCGGCGGCCGTGGCGCCGCAATTATCGAGGTGACTGGAGACACCGCCTGCCACTTCTAATAAAGGACTTAACTCCTGCTTCCCACATCCCAGCGCAGCGGTGGGAGGACGGCGGCAGCCTCCCCGCGTCTCCCGTACCTTTAAGACCTTTTCAGCGTCTCTCCACGGGCTTCTGCGAGGCACAGTGTGGGCCGCAGATCTTGAGCAGCGTGTCAGCTTTACTTAAGCTTGCAGAACGCCTCAACAGTATCAGCTTGGTGCCCCACAGGAAAGCATCCTCCATTAGCCCACCAGCTGGCTCGCAATCCGACGAGAGAGAGAGCAAGAAAGGGAGATAGAAATAAAAGGGTGATGCGGGGGGAAGGAGAGGAAGGAGCGGGGTGGAGTTTAAGAAACACAAAGACGGGGCTGCTTTCACCGGGAAGCTTCAAGTCTGAGCAGGGATGCGGGGTTGGGAGTGTTTGACGGCGCAAACAAGAGACACAGCTTTACACCCTCGTTTCATGTATAAACACGCAAGAAGCCCACATGCCTCTAAGTGGATATAATATTATCTTTCAGTGCCGTACTGATTACTTCTCAATGGGATGGAAATGGTTGGGTGAAAATCCTTCAACAAATCTTAAGTGGCGTGGCAGTGGGCTGAAAGAGCCTGTGTGTTTTTCTTTTCCTCCCTCCTCCTCCTCCTCCATCTCAATTTTCACTATCCAGAGCTCAAAGCACAGCAACAATTGGAGGTTTGACAGCTCCCAACCGTTCACCATACCTCACTGACTGTTTTGACATTTGCAGCCGTCTCAAAGCTAAGTGCAATGAGACGGAGGAGCCGGGGGAGTGGACAAACATCCCCACCACCAACGGATCGCGTTTCGTCAAGTGTTTCTGCAGCGACTTAAAAGTGTTGTCTGAGATGTACTCCCGCTATTTCATAAAATAAAACAAATGAACTCAGCTGAAGGTACTGGTGTACCTGTCAGGTGGGGGGCTGGAGGGGGTACAGGTGGTAATAATCCCATCATCAACGTGCGCCTGAGAGCGGCATCACCCGTAAGCCACTACGTGTCTTTTTCTTGTCGCGTTTCCGCGTCGAAGCACGTTGTTATTATAAGTCGGGGCTTCTGGTCTTCGCTGCGTTGATGGAAGATTGCATCCACTTTTCTAATCTTTCAAGACTCCATCAGTGCAGCAGGCCTTTAATTGTACATTACATCATGCCTCAGGCTTTTCAGACTGCGCGTGCCTTCTGAATAAAAACCACATAATCAATTACAGAAGGATAAAGTCAAGCCAAGATTACTTATGCTGCACTTAAAAAAAAACCCAGCAAACGCCAGCTACTTGGATGTAAAGGAAAAAAAAAGAAAAAAGAAGTGAATAAAAACAGAACGAAACAGAATAAAATACATTCAGATAGAATGAAATAACCACTTAGGCACTTAAATGATTTTAAAGGAACTGTAAAATGAATAGGCAGCCTTCGCAGAGATGATAAAACGCGAGTAAAATGCTCTTGCAGAGAATTAAAAATTGTGCAGCAGTCATTCTCACCAGTTAACGACAAGAGGCAGGATAACTAGCTACCAATTATCCATTTTACCCAGCTATTTTCGACAGTCCTTAACTGTAAAAAGAACCTGGATTTTTGCATAAAAGTCATCTTTTGACAGGATATTTTATTATTTTAGCCAATTGTCTCAGATGAAAAAAAAAGCTACTTGCACAACAATGTCCAGTGTTTATTTTAAAACCAAAGTTTGCAACATGTACAAAAATATGCATAACTAGCATGCCCTCAACCTAATTCTTGATTATTTCTAATTGATGCTCAATATAAAACAAATGTTTGTGAGTGACTGAAAGGATCTGTAATGTGTTAGCAGTCTACTTCTCAAAACCTAGAGTCTTAGGAGACTTCAACATAAGTTCCACATCACTGTAAGGAGAAAGTGAAAACATTAGTCCAGTTTGGACCTGAGCCGCTTCTGGGCTTTAATTAGGCTTCCAGCAGCTGTTGATGACGAGACCAGATCTACCATCGTTTCCCCTTCATGCCAAAATTATTTATGAACGACAAGTTGTACAACTACAAGTTTCTTCTTCCATCAGCCATCAGAGCTTGGCGTACTTGAAAGCGAATTTTTTTTTTTAGGATATGTTGCTAAAGTCTGTTTTCTTTTTTTTTTCTCATTTGGAAGGGAAGGTTGGGTAGAGGGGTGTTGAAAACTAACATGCCAGAGCTGACGACACACTTAAGAGGACGGCACTGAAGCAGTTTGAAAAACAGAACTTAGAAAACACACGCCAGCGCCTTTCGTCTCCCGGCTGCTGTTAACCTCAGCACTGCAGGAAGGGTGACAACTGGAGGTATCGGATTTGCAAACGCGCCGTCCTCCACGGAAACTCATTCATCATTCTAAATGAGAGACAGAGACAGAGAGAGAGACTGAAAAAAGAAGATAAAGAGACCCAGATATGGGTGGGAGGATTGCAGAGGAATAAGGAGTGTGCTGGCTAAAGATTTGTGTTAAATAAACTAATGGAGACGAGGCCTGAGTCCTGACCTGTGTGGCTGCTCCTACCACACACACACACACACACACACACGCTCACCCCCCCCCACACACCCACCCACACGCCCAACACGCAAACACACAGAGGTCTCTGATGTAATCTGAGTCTGGTTTTCTTGAGGCACAATGGACAAGGGACATTAACAACAGCCTCCACATCTGCAGAGCTGCCACATTTCACTATCGCGTTCCAAACGCTGCAAAAGAAAAGATTTGTTTGGAGTGTGAAAGCTGCATGACAGTTTGGGGAAACGTGTGAATGCGAGTATGTGTGTAAGGATGGAGGGGGTGTAGGCTGAGAAAAAAAAATTGGACTCTGTAACGATACAAATCGCTAGCAAGATGAAACAGACTATACGGGGGGAGCAAACAACAAAAGCCCTCCCTCTCCCCCTCTTCCAAAAAAAGTGACAAACAAGCCTGGGTGGCACAAGAGAAAAATCAAACAGTGTAAAGTAAACACAATTTCTCTGTACGGCTCAAAACACTTTAGACTGCAAGGGGTGATGACAATGCTAAAGTAGTTAGAGGGAATTTAAAATCAGTCCAACGTGTTTGACTGTTTCCACGAAAAGAGAGAGAGGAAGAGAGAGTGAGACTCTGAACCACATGAAACCGTGGAGATTTTACGGCCGCCTCCCTCCTTTTAGCAGCCAGTTCTTACATTAAAGCGAGCAGCTCAGAGCTAAGTGTCGGGAGTGTCACACTTGAGAGAGGGTTTTAAGCACTATACAGTAGCAAGACCCAGATGTCTCATCGCGCCTGAAAAACATGTCCGCCGTAGCCGCGCTACACAGGCACCTGCTGCCAGGATCGGGTGCTGCTAATACAGCACATAAGATGCCCCTGAGCACTTTAGCACTTGCCCCGGACATAACGGCTGATGGGTCAATAAATGTATCATTAGCGGAAGCAATATCTGCTCATTGATTTCTGGTTTTCTTCATCTCAAAACGTGGCAATTTGTCCCGGCGTTACACTGCCTTAAAAAACAAGAAAGTGAATAAAAAGTTTGAAAAGAAAATCGAAAGTTAGGTGTATATTTTTAGCATAAGTGAGATGCTGAAAGTGAAGTCGGAGGAAGCAGAGATGGAAGGAGCTATTTAAAAGGAAACCTTACTTTCTTAGACAGGCGCTTCATTCAGAGCCAGAGAGAGGATGGAACATGCAGGAAATGCTGGCAGCCCTTTGGAAATCTCAGAGTTACTTTAGGTTCTCTACTTAATGGTCTGCATTCATCATTGCTGTTTTATAATGCTAGCCCTGCTACATAACGTAGCCTGGTAAAAACCAGCTCCTTATTCTACGCCTTACTGTATCTAGACGGTCTGGACCCTCAGCTATTGAGAAACGGTTACTTCACGGACTCTGTTGACGTCTTAAGTGGCTGGATCTGATTCGAACAACATTTGTGAAGCATGCTAATGTCGCAGTTCAATGAAGCTAATCAGAAATTGCGTGTGATGTAAAGAATCCTGTGGAGTAGTAAGGTCACGATATCTTTGATAGCAATAAAATGTCTTATATGTTCCTCTTGCTCCAACTTGAATTCCTCAATATTAGTAAGTGTGGCCAACACAGACTGAATGGTTTCGTTCACTTTCTCTGCTGCCATTACCAAAGTACAACCCTACGCAGACTACAACTCTAAATCGTCATAGAAAATCAATGGCATCGTTCACAACTCCTCCTTCTGTTTGCTGATTGGCCTGGTTGAAATTGACCTCAATGGGATAAAATCCAGGACAGAGATGTGAATGGAGATGAGAATTGAGTCAAATTGCATAGGAAGGCATTGACCAACTACGCAACCTAACATGTACAAGTTAGACATGTCCAATGTAAGCTAACTATGCTAGTATAGTTTGTTTTTAAATTGCTTTTATAGGACCAATACAAGCTAACAATATAAGTCAGCTTGTATATTTAGCATGCTAACTCTACAAGCTTCCTAACCATACAAGTTAGCAAGCTTGCCTAGCTTATATAGCTTGTCTGTATATGTACATACAATATACATATACCTTTATACGTACATATTTATAAGCTTGTGGCTGTTAACATAGCACATATACAAGCTAACTACTTGTATAAGACATTAGACACCAAAGCTGGTTTAAAATGATAACTCAATAATCCTTATGTTTTATTTTAAAAAGCAACTGCTCTCTCACACCGCATTGCCTTACCTTCCTAATATAAATAATCAGTGGTCAGTCATGACTGGAAGGTTTGGTGAAAAAACTATTTAAATTCCATCCTTACGTCTTCTTTTAAGTTTAAGGCAAAAAAAAATTAATAGTAAGACTGAAGCTTTCAAAAAACAGAGATTAGAAAATAGCCTTTCTGATTAGCACATTAAAATTCGAAATCTGTTACATTAAATAAATAGAATAAATAAATAGAAATTGTTTGAATATTCATTCTGAATATTGTATTTCACTGAAAAAGCTGTTGTGAACAAACTTCAACAATACTTTTTAACAACCCTACCCTGCCTCAGACTGCTGTTTATCCTCCGAACACTTTTTTTTCGCCTCTCCTCTCGCTGGGCTGTGTGACATTGGAACAATCCCGTTCCAAAGCAAACAGCAGTGAAATCCCAGTCCTGCTGCTCACCCCTCAACACAGCAGCTTCAACCTAGCAGCCGCAGAGGCTGCAGCCAGGGCTCTGTTGAATGAGGTATTACAGTCAGTCAAAGGCCATTAGGGGCCCCAGCACCAGGGCCCAGGGCAGGGAGTTTGCTGGTAGCCAAAAACAACAGCCAAACAGATGACGGCTTCAATACTGGAGAAGACCACAGTGTGCATGTTCTGTTTCCTAACCACCGCTGATACGGCCAAAATCACAGACCACTGTGTCTGGATGAATTATTCCCTTTGTTCTGAGCTCTGGAAGAACTGATGGCGCTCACTCCAGGTGAAACGCTTAACCAAACACGAGCCCTTTCTTAGGATTGTGTCAGATTACGCCTTTCAACATGTGTTCGAGACGAATAGCCGGTCTCCAAAGTGAAACGTTTCACAGCCGCTCATCTGTCAAACCTGCGGTAATTTCGTGGGATGAGAAACGCTGACCTGTGAACTGGAGGATATGATCACGCATGCCGTACTCTTCAGCTGAGAGTTTGATGAATCTGTTTTCTTTGGGACCGTGTTTACAAAGTTGGTCTTCCTTCCTGCCGCGGATCCTCTGGCGCATTCTTCTGATGTTTGGATGTCCTCGTCTGTCATGGAATTCAAAGCATTTCATACCCGCTCTGTTCTTGGCGACGTCTTTTCAGCCTTTTTATAAGCCTCTCTAAACTGCTTCCCTAAATGTCCAATCCATTACAAGCGCGCTTGTAATATCCATCTAGGCTGACGACTGTCCCCCAGCCAACATTTTGTCCATTATCCAAGCACTGTGTTTGGCTACAATCGCCTACCATCTGGCTTTGTCAATGAGCGTTGCGGCTTCATCTGCAAACAACATTGGCTGTGAACCTCTCGACATAAATGAGCTTAAAACGCGCAGAGCAAGGAGCTGGGATCTTCAAACAAATCCAGGGCGGGGAAGAAAAACAGTCTTGCTGGCAGACAGACTAAAGCTGGGAATAAAAGATTAAAAGCATGAAAAACCTGCAAGTGATCACAGGCGTCACACTTTACATTTCAGGCCTGACAGCAGTGATAAGATGCCGGTTGTGTATTCTCATAAGTAAACAATGAGAAAGCCTTCCACAATGTAGCTGGCTGTGTTTTCATTGGAGGAGGAAAAGGATTAAGATTAGAAAGAAGATGTGGTGAGAGCTGCTGTTCTCTAGTGTTTGCCGTTATTTTATTTTCTTCCCTCATAAGAAGAAAAAATAAAACAAAACAAAACACAGACCTAGATTTTATTTTACCAAATGCCTGTTATGCAGCGAGATGATAATGCAAGCTGGTTCGTAAACTACAGCAGCTGGTAATGCTTGAGGGGCTGTGCATTTATTAAGGCAGTTGATTTTAGCAGGAGAGCTTATTCTTTTTTTCAAAACTTAGAGAAAATTAAGCGAGTTCGTAAAATGTGGCCCATTTTGTGCAGTGCATGATAAACGGTATAGCATTCAAAGCATTGAACTGTTTCAAGATGCAACTTTTAACGCAATGTCACAAGTTTTTTTTTGCTTCGTTTGCATATCTAAAGTTCAACTGAACATCTGGAAATTACTCTTCAAAGCTGTAGAGATGACCCGCTAATTATAAATCAGTAACCAAGTTGAGCAACTTTCATCTGGTAAGGTGGTTCTTCATCAGTGCAGACAGAACAACTGCACAATGTGGCATGAGATGATGTCGTCCTCCCATTGGCTCAGAGTGGTGGTGGTTTATTTATTTCAAAAGGGACAATGCAAATCACATAATATGCCAGAGTTGGCCATTAAAGGCTAGGCAGCTGCCGACCACTCTGCTGACTGACAGAAGTTGAGCATCCCGACTCGTAACGACGAACATCCACGAGAGCGGGGAGAGGACCCCATCGATCATCAAACGGGGCTCTGGTTTCAACGATGAAACTCAATTAGCAGCGAACAAATGTTCTAAAGGGAGTAAGTTAATATTTGATGCACCCCGGGCTCTTTGCACATACCAAGCATGTTTCTAATGGACACATTAATGCACTAAAGGAGCCGTGGAGTGGCATAGGGGAATAGTGTGAAATATCAGCAGTGATTTTACAAGCTAGATAATAGCGGCGCATCGAAAAGCCGAGCGAGCCTTTGAAAACAGGCGGCATGTAAAAGCCTTGACATCACCGTCTGAATCTTACCAAACAAACACGATTCTCTGTAGTCTGCTTGTTTTTTTAGGATGCCAGGCCACAGGCTGCCTTCATCCCCTTTTAACCGTCTGCCACACTACATAAATACTACAAGACAAGACCATTTTAATTTTAAAAGCCATAAATATTGAAGAACAATGAAAATTATTTATTGGACAACAGAATGTCACAAGACAGAAGAGAATTTATGTGGGCTGGAGCCGTTTGTCTCCATCTTCTCCTGCTCCTTTTGTTGCGCGTGCTGAACGATGGGCATCGGCAGTAAGAGCTGGGAGTCCTGTAATTGCTTTTTCTGTCCCTGAAGCGGACCTTCCTGCTTTAAATCAAAAAAGCCAATCTCTATCGGTAATGGCTCAATTAATAATTAAACACGTGTCTTATCTCAGCTGAGCTCCCCCCTATTTATTTTCATCTCTCCGACGAGATGGCTGCACAAACAGCATTAGCGCTATCAATAAATGGGAGCTTAATATCGGGCTTTTTCTTCAAAAAAACAAATTCCTGTGCTCACAAGCGGTCGTGTGGCTGTGAACAGTAATATCCTAAAGATTAACGGAGAAGAAGTTATGCTTTTGTTCCCCGAGTCCCTCCTGGATATTTGGTTAACCAAACTTTTTGCCCTCTGTAGTGATTCTGTAGCCTTTTAATCTAGTATTTCTTCAATTCCTATCATTCAATACCAAACAATGATGAGAAGTTCCCCTAAAAAAACTGGATACTAAAGGTAAATAAAGCTAATTTCCTCGATTGGTCTGTGTGTTGTTGAGGTTGGTACAACAGTCATTTTCATCAACACTGAAAGAACAAATTCTGCATTTTCTACAGAGGAAAATGAAATGAAATGAAATCACTCAGGCTGCTGCAACACAGAGTTTCCACAGGTATTGGTCGTTTTGATCTGTAGCTATTTCGTACTTTTACTTGGGCCACCTGCCACAGGATGTTAATATTTGTACTAGGGGGCGCACAAAAGAAAAAATCTGTCCTAATTTTCTTAATCTTGGTAGATTACAAGAAACCGAACTTCTCTACCTTCCCAAAGGTCTGAAAATCAGCCACTGTCCTATTTTGCTCTGCTGTCCCAACCAAACAACTTTTCAGGCAAAACAAATCGGTATTGGTGAAAAAGGTCAAGCTTTTGAAACATTCTGAATTTGCAAATGTTGGCAGCCTTTTGGAAATCTTAAGATTTAAGGTAAGATGCATCGTCTACCGAAGACTAACTAACTAATGTTTACAGTTTGTAAAACAGATATACCAGCACTCATTTCTATTATAAGACTCTAAGGAAAGTTAATTTCAGTACATTACTTTGCTTCAAAATCCAGTCTTTCAGCTGCTCTCTTGCACTCAATGGAATGGTGCCTCTGCTTTAATAAATATATAGTGAGTCTTTAAAGTAGAAAGGCCAAAAAACATTTTTGTTCTTCTGAATTATAATTTTCAAGCAGGAATTTGAGCCGGCTACAATCGGTACTGGTAGGTCAAAGCTATAAAAGACGTGAAATCATTCATTGAGCACAAATCTCAAATCAGAGCCACTTTGTTCTGTAGCTCATCTTTCATTAAACAAACAACATACATCAACATCATATATTGAAATCTGCAGCCTTATGGGAAGGTAGTTGAACCAATTATTGGTCTTACAAACTATTTTCTGTCCAACATAAACTCAGTTGACTTTCATCAAGTTTTTATTTCACACCTGTGATGCTAGTCAAGCTGCGTGAAGCCCTTTGTGTTTTTCCAGCGTCGCGTCCAATCTCCAGCTACAGGCTGTGCCTAAAAGCCAGCCGCCCTCTCCCGGCTACCAGCACTGAATCCTGACTTAGCGGCGTTGAGAAGCTGATTAGTTGGTCAGAGGGCCAGCCTACATTCATTATTTAATAGGCGAGGGGCTACGAGCGCCACAGAGGTTAGTGATACATTATGCTGACCAGGCCAGAGGAGAGCCGCTCAGCCGAATACAAACATGTTCCCCGTCTGCTGTTATATGTCTGGGCTGCTCCTCAACCCCTCCAACCCTCTGTACCCCTGACCTTACCGTACCCTCAGCAATCACCACCCTTCCTCCCTGCTCTGCCGCTCAGGCGATACCGCGATTCGTTTTTACGCGGGCTTCCCACAGCCGAGTGCGACCCTGCACCGCCGGCCCCGGCCAGAGTAATAGCAGAGGAGGGGACCCCCGGTCCTTTTATTGACATGCGGCAAACAGCGGCGGTGGAACAAAAGCCACTCAGAACCCATTGAGAGAAAAGGCCTGCAGACAGGGTGGTTGATTAGCGATTCGACACAGGGACCCTAGACTGTGTAGCACATAATGAGAGCTTAGGGAGTGAGCCATGTACCGATGGGGGGGATGGAGGTACATTGAGCAGAGAGCGGAGAGGAGGGGTTTTTATCATGAAGAAAAATCATTTGGGCACAAAATAATTTGGATATGTGTGCAAAAAATGGTCCAAATAATAATAGTGATGCTAAAAAAACAACAACAACTATACAGGCATATACTAAATCCTTAAGCTACAGTGCTGGTAATGTGTTTACATATAAACAAGAGTTAGGGGATTAGCCCTAAATCCACCGCCAAGCTAAATGGTTTTATGCACTTTTTTTTTTTACCCCCTAGTTTGTTTACTTCGATGTCAATTAGGCTAATTTGTTCGACATCCCCAAACGAGCCACAAGATCCTGAGCGAGTGAACTTTGAAGTCATGTTGTTTTAAAAGCTGCGATTTCCCCCAACGCTAACCTCGACTTCACCTCCTATCCGGCCTCCGAGAAACACCGACGGTGTCGGACGCGAACGGCGGCAGATGTGCGCGCGCTCTTTTCCCTCTGCCTCCGACTCCGCACACGCTCCTCTTTCTTTTGTTCCACTGGCCTAATCCAGTATGTGTGGGCCGGTAAGTTTAATGGAAACAATTTATTAAGTCCGGCTTAAAATGCCATCTGCAGCTAAGCCTCCCAAAGCCGCTAAGCTCCTAGTTTCGCCCCGGAGCTTACTGTGTTCACGCTTACTGTAATGCTCTGTTTAAAATGAGCACAACGGGTCAAAATTAATCAGGATTACAAGGGCACAAATCCACTTCAGAAATGGGTTTTCTACCAATCTTACCGCCCAAACCTCTTTTGCTATCCCAAGATGCCTTGGGATTTCTGGTAGGGAAGCACACCGCGTTGGCCCACCCATTGGGCAAAGACGATAGATGCTCAGAGTACAAGAGGCCTGGCGAAAGGCGGTTTTAAGACCCGTCCATGCAACATTCAACATCATCAGCGCAGATTCCTAAGAGTTCCTCTCAGATATTTCGAGCTGCTGACAGCCGGGTGATAACTCCCTGCTACTTGGAAAGGCCCGGCATTGTGAAATGTCATGTAAAAGTGTTTATCTGCGCTCCATGGAGGAGCCCTGCGCATGTTCGGGAGCTACTTTTAGCTCTTTATTCGCCTTCGAGCGAGTGACAACGCTAAACTCTGACCTTCGATTCAATAACAGCAGCTTGCGGTGAAGCGTAAAAGTCTTTGCGGTGTCTTTACTTAAACACGCCATCCTCCAGTAAATCGATAATCTGCAGGAGGTTTAAGACAGGAAGTAAACAAAAACCAATAACTGTTAGATAATGCTTGCCCTCTGATGCACCTTCCTACACCGTAACCACCAACACACAGACACTCAAATGAACTTGCACTCGCTCTTGGGTAAAAGCGTCCGTAGAGAATTGCACAGTGCCATTCCTGATACGATTATGCTGTGCTATCATCGGGATGTCAAAAGAACAGCAGTGGAGAGATGATAAAAATGAAACATTAGAGGGAGAAAGCAAGAGAGTCCCATTTCATCAGCAACTGCAGACACTAATATCTCTGAGCTTTTGATTATTAACTAGTAGGGGTGCACCGATTTATCGGCCAGCCAATTTATCAGTGCCGATTTTCTTAATTTTTTGAGATCGGTCATAGGAAGATTTTTACATGTGAAGTCAATCTTATCCACTGATCTTATCCAGCTTGGCAAAGGTATGAGAAACAACCACTGTCATGTGAGAAAGATTTGACGGACAGACCGGTCCACCAAGCTATGTCTGCATGTTTACAATTAATAATAGTGACCTCACTGTTGCCAACTCAACAACTTTCTGGCTATATTGAGCAACATTTCAGACATAAAAATTGGTATTGCCCAAAATCGGAATTGGCAGGTTAAGCTTTTTAAAAGATCGGCAATCGGCGACCGGCCAGAATCGGCCGGTGCAATCGGTGCACTTCTCTTAACCAGTAGCTATGCCTGTTTCAACTGTTGTGTGGATTTTGAGCAAAATGTCACAAAAATGGAGAAAAAAGTATATTAGCTCATAAAATATGAAATATAATATTTGATATAATCACCCGTCATTTTAAGGATCTTTTTACGAGAAAAAAGTGCGAACATGACCAAGGTTCTTATTGACTGTATGATAAGTGAGTAATAACACTGCTCCCTTCCCTAGCTGCCCTGCACCCCAAACAGCTAGCTAAATATTGTTAGCATGCTATACGTAGCATGTCTGTTGAGCAACAGACATGCTACGACTGAAGGCTGGCAATCTGAGCAGATAGCCTGACCAATTAACCATTAAATATGAGTTTCACATCTAAAATGTGTCCACAACAGGCATTTGAAAACTGCTACTAAATTTAGCAAGTGTTTGTCTTACAGTTTTGCTGAAGCCTTTGTATCTGAATCATAATAACCAATAAATAAGGTTAACATTACTATAATAGTAAGTCTTATAATCAATAACACGACTGGTTTAAATTTTTATGGAACATTTTTTTTCTTAATCATCTGACTAAGAAAAAAACCAGCCCAAGCTTATAATAGGCAATCAGGACAATAATAGTCATTATCAACTGTGAAAAAAAATACGTAAAAATAAAACTAACACCTATCAAGTAAATCACACAATCATTTTCACAGCACTATGTATATATATCAGTCTAGTTTGTACCGTGTGTGTAAGAGTCTGTGTCGTTGACTCTACCAGCTAGCAGCTCCATAGGCCTGGTGATTAAAGGAAAGAAGCCGTTCTTTTTCGGCAGTCCCTCAGGGCCCCAGGCTGCTAATGGGACACACTGTAGATGCAGTGTTGTACAGCAAACCAAAGGAAAACAGCCTGTGGGCTTCCCTGTATTACACACAATGTCCACACACAGAAAAACCCGTCTTAGCCATAAGCAAACAGCGTCCCAGGATCTATTACAGCTCCAGAAAACAAGGCTGGAATATGACATGAGAACCGAGTGGAAGTTATCCCAATTTAACTGTGACAACTTTATCCTTCATGTTCTTTCTTTCTTTTTTTTAGATTTTGTTGCCGCCTCACTTCCTCTAAACCCTTCACCTACGTCGCCCAAATAGGATCTGGTTGATCTGTGTGATAATCAAGAGAGACTTTGATTGGATTGTCTGGATTTAATTCCAGACATTTAATCCTGTGCCCTGTGCTCACTGTATCACCAACTACAGAGTCATTCCTTCATCTGGCAAACACAGGGACATTTTGCTGTAAGTGAGATGTCATAAAAGTTACTAGATATGCCTGTTCCACAACTCTCATGTTGGTTATGGATCATCTGAACCTCACAGCTAGCATGCCTGGCAAAATCCATGGTAAGTATAGATTGTTGTGCAATTTGTTGTCTCTGCTTCTACAGCTATTCCCGCCGTGTAGCTGTGTTATTTCCTCATCAGCGTCACCTTGTGTTCAGTAGAGGCATTGCAGTGAACAACTAGCTCTACCACCCAACTACTTTTCACATTAATTTTTTTTAGTCAAACTTTCAACATTGACAGAATTTCTAATAATAATAATGATCAGAACCAGAATATGCCGCTGCATTCAAAACCCTCGGTAACTCAGTCACAGTAACAGACTGAGGAGAAGAAGAAAAGTCCCCCAAAACTAAGGAAAGCTTATCAAATATCGAGAAGAGAGCGTTACAGAGATTAAAGTTAACCGCTTCCAGTTCTGTGAGTTGCATGCTTGTCATTGAGCTGACCTTTAGCTGGGTACTGAAAGCCAGGCAGAATCAAATCCTCCTAAAGGCCAAACGTGAACAACATGTAGAAACCTGGACAGCAGTAGAGGTGGGGAACAAAGTCGGCCTGACTACAACACTGCTCTTGCACTATAAGCCGATCTTCAACCAGAAACCTTGCACCTTGCAGCAGAAAGCTGCTTTCTATCCAACATTTACTGAACAATGTCAAAAAAGATGTTCAATATTATTTAATTTTAAGAGCAACACGTTGAACGCAGATACTTTTATTTGTTAATTTTCTGTTTGTTAATGGGTTTTATCAATACATTCACAAGAAAATTCACCACCTTCATATCGAAAAGAAAACGAGTTGGGACACCCTGATCTAGATATATATAAAAAAAAAAACCCAACAACAACAAAGAATCAGGTTCTTCTTAAAACCTCCTAAATAAAATAAACCAGATGAAGAAAGCTACGATGAAGCCAAGCTGATGAACGCTGATGTGTTTGCCGAGTCTCCCTGTGAAACCTTCCTCATCTGTCCGTACAGTTCACAGAATGTGGATCCATCTCATGCCAACCTCAGCTTGTCTTAATGGGGCCCTCCTTCCTGCTTCTTGCCCAGAGGGGACACGGCCTCCATGCTGCTGCTGCTGCTATCTGTCACGGCTCCGCCGATCAAACCCCACGCCCACACCTGCAGCTCTGACACCTTCGCCACCTGATTTGACCAGCTGAGCTTCGCTGCACGTAGTAAATATTCATGTGCCAGAAATACCTGTTGATGTAAACACTCATACACACACAAAAAAACGCATGTAGAATCCCCAGTGGTCACGGTGTACAAAAAAAAAAGCAACAAAACAAAAAAAACAAGGGCCTAATAATTCACATATGTGCATAAGTGAATGCGGACAAGAGCTCGTGTTGTCTGGGGGCTGACAAAGCTCTTTTTCTGTCTTTCCTTTGGCATCAATTATGATCCAGGCCTGCTGTCAGAGAGCTTGTAATGCCTGAGGGGAAGTACCCATTTGTGGGAGCATGTGGCAGGGAGGCTCTAAATCCTCTCTAATGAACCAATATGTAGGAGGGCTAAGCCTTTGGCGGGGTCGTCCAAGAAACACCACTGTGCACCCGGGGGGAAATAAAAAAACAAAACAAAACAAAAAAAAAAAAACACGCATGCATATGCAGTCACCAGACCTTGTTTATGTCTGGCGACATTTAAATCTGAATGGGAGCTGCAGGATTAGAGAGCCAGAGAGAGCTGCAGGCTCATTTACAATAATAATAATAAAAAAAAACAAAAGCACAGATGTTACTCCGTTTATGAATAAAGCGGAGGAGCAAACGGACGAGGCTCTTACCTTTGGGTGCGGTGGGAGAGAAGAGCTTCTCTGATCCTACATCAGATACCTGGAGGGGAAGAAAAAAAAACAAAAACACAGAAATTCACCAAGTGAATCAGAAAGAAACCAATTAAAATCATCATTGGCGCTCCGAGCATTTCTGTTCTAGAACCGCGACTGCAGACGCTGATTTATTTATCCGCAGGTGACGGCGTCACAGAATCAATCAGCAGCAGTCACCCGATCAAACAAGGACAGGAAGCTGCTTCTGGAGCCTGACTTTCCCCCTGTCGAGGTAACATTAGGTGGCAGTGTTGGGCCACCTGAAAACCCCCCGCACAAGAAAGAAACGCCGTCAAGGACACAGGAAGGCAGTCGGCTTGGCAATGCAGCATCAGAGGACAAAGACTTGGAGGGGAGAAAAAAAAAAAACATGCTGCTGCTAGGAAAATCAGTGTGCTCTGACATTTTTCTCCACCAATCAACACTATGCACTTCTATTTCTAACTCATCTAATTTAATTTCAACAACAGATCTGTCAGGGAGGTGAGACGTTGTAGTCGGTAAGCAGTAGGTCTGATGTTGGTTGAGGTCAATATAAGGATGGTTTTATTGGAGAGCGTCACATGAAGCTTGGTGCCTAAAATCAAAATCGCTGCAATGGAAGAAATCACTGAACTTCCACTCCTGTGTTTTGGAGGCGATCGTTTCCCATTCGCTTTGGCTCCTTTCGTCTGACTCGTTAAAAAATCCCCAGGAGCCCGGCATATGTTCCACCCAGAGGGCCCCCGAGTGTCCTTAGCTGCCACGCGTGTATTTCATGCTGCACAAAGGGAGCATATGTAAAGAATGAACAGCGAATCTTGAGAGTGTACAAGGGAGACATAGAGAGAAAGCGGCCGATTCTGTAAACACAGATGGCTGTCCTTGGCATCCCTGTTAGTTCTTCACAAGTGTTTTGAGGACATCCTCTTCTTTCCAAGACCTTCGGATTCCGACTTTTACTGCGATTTGACTTTTTTTTTTTTTTTTTTCCTTCTCCTTTCTACAATGTTTGGATGTCTCTTCTCTCGCAAACCACAACAGACCTCGAGTAGAGAGTTGATTCTCTTATGAACTTTCTTTATTAACAGGGCATAAAAACAGAGATATGAAAGCTCAGGGGAAGCCTCTGCCGGGGAGCTCGACAGTCGAATCCGGAACGGAAAGCATTAAAGGGGAGAGGATCTGCTGATGGCTACAAAGAAATATTTTTCTGTCGAGTTCTGCGGCATATATTCCACCAGGAGACGTCGTGAGTCACTTGGTTGAAGCTCAACAGAGATTGCAGGCAGAAATGGACCGAACGGATTTTTGATGTAAACACTCGATGATTATTGCACAAAACTCTTTAACCGAGTGTTTTGTTTTTGGCTGCTGAGTGGACAGATGTAATATTCAAGTTTCCTGAAAGTTTTCACATTTATGGACGGTTCAGTGGACGGATCAATGCATCCATTGATGGATTAACGTATAAAAGGGATGAGTGAACAGATGGACAGATGCATAAATGAGTATAGAGAAAAACCAGAAACTATTGGGTGACTGGACACATTGACAAAATTACTTTACTGTTGTAAACTGAGTTGATTAAGGCCTCTTTTTTTTTCTTCCAGATGCCTCTGGATGCATAACACAGTGACGCTATCTTATGTTTTTAGTCAGGCTTAGCATTTTTTTTATGCTTCCTGTCCACCACTCAGAGTGTCTGAGTGCAAAAAAGAAATCCAACATATTTACTTTTACAAGTGGAGCATTACACACACGCACGCATATGGGTGCGCGCACACACACATGCAAGTTAATAAATTGCTTTTAGGTTCATTTCAAATATAATGGACAGAAAGAAAGGAAAAACAAAGCAGGAAGAGACAAACAGAAATATCGAAAGAAATATTGCAAGAAAGAAAGAAGAAAGAGGGGGAAAAAAAAAAAGGAAAGAAAGAGAAAAAAGAAAGGGACTTAAAGAAAGAAATATAAAAAGAAGAAAGAGACAGAAAGACAGAAGGAAAACACGGAACAAATTGACTAATCGATAAATTGTATCATTTATGCACCTGGACGTGGATGAAGGTCTTCAAACACAAATATTTTTGAATACCTATATTTTGAAAACACCCGAATCATACGTCGGACCTTGAGGCTGCGTAGGAACGCTGAAGTCCAATAACATTTCTTTGGTCTCCACAAGCGGAACAAAAGGACAAACTTTCAGCTGAAATCCTTTCCGTTTCCTCCTGCAGCAGACAAAGTGATCTGGCTCTAGAGGACAGAAAGACTGTTGCGCATTGCCCTCTTCCAGGCTCCAGCACGGTCTCTCTGTTGGCTTTGGATGACAGTAAACGCTCCAGTACCAACCCTCGGCACAGAAAACAGCACAACCTCAACCTTGAATCAAGGCCCTGCAGACCCTGAAAGAAAAATATGGGCTCAGAGTGAAATGAAGCTTGTCAAATGGACACAGAAGGCGGCTCAGGGTCGTGCTCAGAGTGACCCGGGGTCACGAAAGTAGAAAAATAAATAAAAAAAAAAACAAAACAAGCTAGTTGAGGCTATGACTCTGTGCAGCAGCTGAAAACAAGTTGTGACCAAAGCGGTTATGCGGAGTGCGACACAGACAAAGTGTGTTCCCGGGAACAGATGTGCTGTGTCTCCTCCTTCCCATTCCAGCCCCACGATGAACAGGAGCTCTTTTTAGATTCTACCTGAATCCCAAGTAGCAGTGAACCGACATTTCAGAGTTTAACGCTGCGTTTTGCACCTGCCAAGTCTGCATGAGTCAGTCACATAATCCGCAATTACAAGGCTGGCTTGTAAAGGCGATGCTTAAAAAGAGGGCATGTTGCAGCAGAGCTCCCGGTTCTACTGGTGGTTGTTTTTTTGTTGCAGCTTCTACCTGACGTTGGTCAAGTTGACTGGTTTTTCTCTCTCTCTCTCTGTATCTCTTGGGGCCGTGCTGCCGGCTAACCGAGCCTCCTGCGGTCGCCGTGCGAGGAGGTCATGTGTAACAAATTCTTCACACTCTCTCTGCTGAGGCGACCCCTACTGCCATTACCGACCGAGAGAAAGATGAGACGGACAGGAAACGCTTAAGGAGAGAAGCAGAAAGATGACGAAACGGAGGACCAAAGGGCACGGTTTTCAAAAGGAAGCGGGGAAATTTAACCATTAAACAAAACTAAAGGGTGGTGCTGGGAGGGGAGGGAACGTAAGTCACATTGCCGAAGAAGCCAAGAAGCCCTCGGAGCGGGCTGCAGGAAGCTTGACCTTTGCTAGGGCCGTCTGCTATTTGAGCCTGGGGCTTCAGGGGCCTGGCCCCTTCTCTGGAGGGCCATCAGCTGGCCTCCGCTTTTCTTCTCAATTCTATTCATTAGCTATGCTTTATGATTCAGCTTCCTCTGAGCCAAACAAGAGCTCCCCAAGGAAAGAGGCTGCTGGATAGAGGGAGAGAAACGGAGTGAAGCGAAGAGGGCGAGCGGGGGAAGAAAGAAGGAGGTCACGGGGCCCAGCCGGAGCTCAGCTCCCAGCAGCTGTGAAATCCTCCCGTTTCCTCGGCAGGCGTAAAAAAGAACACGGGAAGGGAGGGGGGGGAAGGAAGAAAGAAAGAAAGAGAAAGGAGTAAAGGAGAGAGCTTGGCCAGTAAAACCAACCATTACAGCGCTAAATCCCTAAAGCGCCACATGCCGGACGATAATTCCCCAGATTTAGGGAATGCCAAATTACAAATTACGGCTGCTGTTTGTTTTAAGAAGTCCACAGCTCCCCCCTCACCCTCCCTCCTGAATACAGATGACTTATTCACTCCATAAATCCTCCAGACAACGGCGCGGCCGCCAAGGTGGCGCGGGGGAGGAGGGGTGAGAGAGGCGCGCACGGCAAGGCCAGCCGAGGAGGGTAGGGAGTAGAAGAGCAGAGAGAGAGGTAAAAGCCTCCGTGTCCGCGTTGCTTTTACTTAACAACACGGCCGGCTAATTAATTTGAAAATATCGGAGAGAACCTTAATAGCGTTCTTTTAATGGCAAAACGCCTCCACGCTTCATTTCTGCACAATGGGCCACCGGAGCAAAGGCAATCCAGCCGAGGAGGGAGGGCCGCGTAATCAGCGGAATGACCTTGAGGCATAAAATTTATGAAAAGCATTGATCAGTTAAGGATGTGATTTCACTCAGACACGAAGGTCAGCAATTACCCCAGACTCAATTAACCTCATTTAGTAAAGACTGCTGAGAGACCAGTTTCTCCCCACCCCACACATCCCATAACCCAGCACACATCAGCCCCTCCCTGCTTTATATCAAATGTTCCCCAGGCTTTCTGTCTTACCTTTGATCTTGGAGCTCTATTTAATGCCCCGCATTCCACACAGCGGAGCAAATTATCTCCTAGCAGTAAGAAACCTTGCAGTCAGAGATTAGGTAAGCCCCAGACCAAATACAAGCAGATTCCTGATACAGCCCTCCTCTATTTCTGGGTAAAGGAGGAACAGCCTGGCCCTTCCCTGGTGCACTTTCTAAACACCTTGGGGGCAGCTTAATCACGACAGCTGCGGCGTGAAAACAACAAACCTGTCGGCAGGCTTTGTTGCGGCCTCATGTCAGTGAAGACTGTAATTGCCATTTAGTTCTGACTCATTTGGAGTGTTGCGTATCAGACAGAAGGCTGTTGGACAAGGTCTGAGGTGTTTGGCGTTAATCACCTGTAAAGTGCCTGAGAAAAGTATTCGTACGACAGGATATTTTTTAAATTTTCATTGTCTGCCACCCTCTATGTGGATGATATGCTCACACACAACACGCTAGACGTAGGTCAGAAAGTTACATTTTGGTCTATTTTTTTTGGCCTTTTTTACTAGACCTCTTTCTTCCGCATGTTTGCCGTGTCGCCAGCTGCAAACAGAACGTCTTGTTACTTTCCTTCTTTCTCCGTGGCTTTTTTTTTTTTTTCTTTCTAAAACCTACTGCAAGCGCCAGAATTTGGGAACACATGATGAAAGGCCTCTCTGTACATACTCTGCGAGAACAAAGACATTAGTTTACTCGAGGTGGCAAGGACAAGAACAGAACTCGCGCGGGCCAAGTTTATGTCGAGTGCCGAACTCCTGGGATGATGACGGAAAAATTGCGGAAGAAATAACGTCTCCCCTATGCTGCATTAACCAGGCTCACTTCCAATTTCTGACCAATTACACAATAGTTGTCAGACGGTGCATAAAAAAAAGGGTTTCAGCCGAATGATGTGTTGAGAACAAGCAGAACGGAGGGAGGAAAAACCAACTTCTGAAGTCTTGCGTAGTTTATACAAGCCTCAGTCGTCGCTAATGGATTGAACAGAGATGTTGGGACAATGTTTTAATAACTTAACCTTTGGCCTGTTTACTGTGTTCCCTGGTCTTCGTGATGCTGTTTGCTTCATGACGAACCTCTGGGGTTTTCACAGAACTGTTGGACTAACACTGAGATTAGATCACACACAGATGGACTCCATTCGTCAATTAGGCAACTCCCAAAGGCAGTCGGTGTTTCCTCCTCTTGACGAGTCCAGCACTTTCCAGTCACGCTCTCCATCGTGTTAAACAGGTGGCTCTGGGGTGCTGTGATGGCGCAGGGGTTTAGCACACCCACATACGGAGGCCTTAGTCCTCGACGCGGCCGTCCCAGGTTCAATTCCCGGCCTGGCGACCTTTGCCGCATGTCTTCCCCCTCTCTCACTTCCCTCATTCCTGTCCACTAACTATTAAATAAAGGCCTCTAGAGCCAATAAAACCTTTAAAAAACAAAACAAAAAAAACCCCCCAAAAAACAGGTGGCTCTATTATTTACCGTTCCCGCACATCAGACGCCGACTCCTTCAAAAAACGTTGTAATACAGAATTTTGGGAGTAGAGGGGTTTCACTAGTTGGTCTATTAAGTGGCTCAGGCAGGTTGAAGTGGTGTGAATACTTTGGAAAGCACCAGGTACAGGCTAGTTGGGAAGCAAAATGACGATATTCTTATAAAAATATCTACTCTTACAGAGCAATTTCTGAAACAAGTTCGATGGGCAGAACAAAAGAAGAAATGGGAAGCAATTAAAAAAAACACAGCACACTGTTATTCCTGCCTCAGCATCCGGCCCAGCTCCTGTAGACGAGATGAGCAAAAATCTTGTTGGAAGTGAAGATGCCTCACAGGCCTCTATGTACACACAGCCATGTTTGTATTTATATTGCTGCGCCGTGACACGGCACAAAAGGATTCAGCAGACGGCAGGCCAGAAGAAAATGAGAGGGAAAATGAAAGGAGCCAAATGGGCCATAGGGCACATTTCCTAGCACGGGCAATCAGGCGCTCAATTACCCAGGTTGAACCTGTCTGTCCATCCCTCTCCTTACCAACACACACGTCCGTGCACGCACACACTCCAACCTACACAGTGTTAATTTGCCTCCCTGCTCGGTTTTTCATCACTGTCAGCTTCCTCCTTCATTGCCCTCTCCGCCAACTTCCATTGAGTCTCTCGTGAAGCCACATTTCCCCACCCTGGCTCAGGATGGTGCAGCTCACAGGTGAGGCAGAGCTGCCTGGAACGCCAGGCCAGCAAAGTCAATTCGCTTTATAAATCACAAGCGCCTGCGACTTTTAAAAATGAAAATTGTTTGTTGTTGTGGCACAACAGCATGACCGCAAGACCACTCTGCATCCCCAGCCATTTCTTCCCCCTCAGACATCTGCTGAAGCCACTTTTGCAATAAATGCTGCATTAGCCATGCACAGTGGGACTACAGCTCCCAGGCTACAACAGGAGACACCAAATTAATTATCTCCCCAGCATTTGTCCTCACACCGTTCCAGAAACTTAATGACCTCCCGAGCGGTCGTTTATTATGAGCCGCAGCAGTGCCTTCCATGGGAGCAGACGCCATCTACCTCGCCTTCAATTCCCACCCTCCGCTCATCTACACATCCACCGCTGCCGGCTTGTCAGAACAGGTGTGAGCCGGTAATAATGCGGAACCCCGGCAAGATACGCCGAGACGACAGAGAGAGCGAGAGAGGTAGCATCCCACGCAACTGTCAACCGACGGATACTCGCCTCGACTGGAGCATCATTAAGATGATAATGAATTCCATGGTGACCAAGTAGAATGAAGTGGCCTCCCATCGCATGCTTGCACAAAAAAAAAACACACACACACACACACACGCGCGCAAACCACTTTGTACTTAGCCCCAAGTGCCATTTTTATAGGCACACATAAACGCCTGCATGTGTATGGCAGAGCACCAGGGTTGGAAACTCCTGCCCCCGCTCGCCCTAGCAACAGACGCAAGGAAATGAATACCGATGGAAGTGCACGGGGGCATGAGCTTTGTGTAAAATATTACCCTCAATCTCGCTTGCTGCGCCCCGCGCCATCACTCCGCCCTGCCTCGCTCTCTTTCTCTCTCTCCTCGGCTGTGAAGCAGTTGCTAGCCCTTATCATTGCTGGCTGTCAGTTTAGTATACAAATTAGCAGTCTATCAGGGGAATGCAGGAGCCCGTTTCATCAGTAGGGAGAAGGGCAGAGGAGCGCATTGCATTAAGGTCTCTCACCGCTGCAGACAGAGAAAGTCACAAATCAACGGCGCAGCAGGCCCGCAGCCAACGCTAACCAGATAAGGAGAAATGAAGGAAAAGGGACGAGACATATTTCACTAGAGGGGCTCCAGATCTGTTCGAGCTCCCTGCGATGGGGGCCAAGAGTGAAATATAGGGATGGGGCGCAGGGACCGACGAGGCAACAAATCACGGTATCAGCCCAACAGACCGACAGGAACCCCATGAATTATAGATGCAGAATATGAAAAGTACAGGAATTCCATTTGCAAAAGTGCCTTTATTCGATTAACAGCTACAAATTGGAGGAAATTAGCGCCAGCGCATCGACGCTATCTCCGCCTAAGTGAACATGTGGATGTTAATACCAGAGGAGACAAAACATCTGGTGAGGGCTCTCATTAGGTGGCATAACGCAATGAGGCACAGCCTAAATTGCGGCAATAAAAGCCGACAGACAAATCATCTCAACCACCGCAATCCATTTAACTCAATTAACGAAACGCTTAGATTTGGAGCTTGGAGGTTTGAAAAGCACGCCAGGCTCCGGAGGGGTAGGAAGTCCAGGTTGGACAAATGGAAGACGGTGGGGAAACTGGAGCAGGAAATGAGTCGGGTCTCTTCAGAGAAGAAAGTCAAGTATGACTGTACGGCCCATTTCAGCAACAAGACAGTTGGGTTTCCAGCCTCGATTGGAAGGAACTCAGTGTTTCAGCTAATTTTTCAGTTTTCTGGAAGTTTGTTCCGGATTTGTGGTGCACAGAAGCTGAACGCTGCTTCTCTGTTTTTGGTTCTGGTTCTTGGGATGCAGAGCAGAACCAGAACCAGAAGACCTGACTGGTCTGGAAGGTTGACCGTAGCGACAACAGGTCTTTAATGTATTTTGGTGTTAGGTTACTCAGTGATTTATAAACTCACAGAAGTGTTTTAGTCTACTCTCTGAGCTCTACACTGAGAGGGGCGGAGTGGTCCTCTTGTCTTTCTAATGTCAAAATGTACGCCAGCCAGCAGCGATAAGAAGCCGGGATAATCTCTGCGGTATCAGGGGGCTCCTCGTCATTACACCGTGGCCCTGATATAGATCGGAGCACCGCCGGCCTCCTCTGGCTCGCCAGGCTTCACGCCAGCAGAGATGGCAGATAGCCCTGCAAAGACACGGCTCACCACTCCCTGATTGGTTGGTCAGGAGCCACAACCAAAACGTTCCCCTTGGGTTGCCATGAGAAGGCAAGATAGCAGGCGGAGGGACACAAAAGCTCACTCTCCGCGCATTGAGATTATCGCTTTGTCGTACGGCCTCTCTACTATTGTCCGTGTGGGTGGTGGGAAATAATAATAATAATAATGAAATAAATAAATAAATAAACCCTTTGTGTGAGCATTATTGTCTGAGAAGCAGGAGAGGAGACAGGCGGATTATTTCAAAAACAGCTCCCCCCCCCAAGAGCTCTCACAATGCACCAGTGTTGATGCAGAGTGGAGGATCCTGGAGGAGATAATAATAATATTCCTAGTCAGAGCCTTTGCTGCATTTGAGCCGCCTTGTAACAGAGAGATACACATCATTCTGACTGGCCCGCTGTGACATAATCACCCTGCAGAGAGCTGCAGGCGAGCTTGGTAGGCAAACCACCTCTCACTGCAGCTTGTTAAGAGAAAGGTGGCTGTAAGCACTGCTCAATAAAATCTCCCATTGAACTTGTTTTTTGTTTTTTTTTCCCAGTCCATCTGAACAATGTCTAGGTGAGTCATCACCCACCTCAGGCTACACAACTTACATTCTTCCTTTCTTCTTTTCTCTCAAGATTACACTTTGCTTTTGACTTGGATGAATTTGCTAAGAGGGGAAAAAAAAATAAACAAACTCGGTAGGATTTTAAATAATGCAGAGATAAAAAAAAAGAAAAAGAAAAAGCGGTGACCCTTTCCCTTGCCTCAACCCACACATGGAGAGTTTGTTCTGCAGCGGGAAAGACAGCTCACAAAGAGAAGAGCTGGCACTACATGGAGATTTGCGGTAGGCATTGGCCCGCTCCTCTGGGCGCGGACACCTTTAATGAGAGGAAAAAATGCGCAGCGAGAGGCAGCTCTCATCCATGCTATGCCAGTGATTTTTGAGTAAAATGAATCACCTCCCCTCTAACACAAATAAATATTGTTCTAATACCGGTGGGAGCCGGATGCCGACTCTAGGCTCGGGAAAGGGATCCAAGCTTTTACCAGCCTTCATATCCCCGGTGGGATTCTGCATCCCACAAATTCAGAGTCTGCACATGATGAGCCCACTCCATGTCTGTGAACCCTCGGAGTCAGGTTTGGCTAAATGTAGAACTCTCTAATGATCGGCAACATGTGATGGAGGCTCGAGGGTAAACAGGTAACAGAATAATGACGCACATTTGTTGCGCTACAACCACAAGCATCAATGGATTTTACTGGGATTTTTATGAAAGGTTTGGCATTTGCATTTATCCCCCAAATCCAACACCTTTAAATGAAGTCCAGTCAAACTGATGACCTTCAAGCGTCTTTAATTAGTAAATATGGCCATCTGTGTGTAGTTTAATCTCAATATGAATTTAGCTTCAGCGTCATGAAGACCAATGATCAGGGATGAAGCAAAACAATGTCCAATATTTTAGAGATTCCACAACCTAAGAGCAGAAAGAGTATGACGCAAGGTTACCAAAACATGGCGGGCAGGCAGAACATGAATAAAAGAATCAGACAAGAGGTTAATAGTAACTCTGGAGGAGCTGCAGAGATCCATGACTCTAGAAAATCTGTTAAAAAAACAACTACTGGTCTCCACAAATCTGGCCTTTATGTAGGAGTGGTGAGATGAAAATCGTTGTTGGAAGGTAGGAATGCAAATTTCAGTTTGCAGTTCGCCAAAAGCCTTGTAGGGGGTACCAAATGAATACAGCTAAACACAGAGCATTCTGGGAAGACTGGCTGAGATGACGTGTGCTAGAATGGCTCAGTCAAAGTCCAAACCAGAATCTGTTTGTGAAGTCTGACCTTCACAGGTGCTCTCCATCCAGACTGACTGAGATTATGCTAATTTACAAGGATGAATGGGCAAAAATTCCTTTTTATCAAAATAATTTTGAAAACCACAAATTATACTCTTTTGGTTTGATGCAAACTTAGTTAAAAAATACACTGAACTACATGGTTGTAATCGAGCCCATTATTGATATCTGTATCAGCACCGATATTGGAAAAAAAACAAAATCTACTTAGGTATGACAATGTGGCCTATCCATAAGGACAAATCTATTTAGTCTAATTCTGTGTTGAGCTCTGAGTGATGTCATGCTTTATTATTTATTTTGCATTTTAACGATAATTCCTTATTGCACTTTCTGAACCATTTGAAAGAGGTTGTAATTTTTTTTGTCAATTTCAGTTTCTTTATCATTTGGTTTACATTGGCTGTTGTACTCCTAATTGCACTGACTGAATAAGTTACAGTTGTGTTGTTTTCATTTCAAGTGTTCTGTACTGGCGCAGAGTTATCATACAAATCTGCTATTCGGTACATTTTTGTCTATGTTTAAAAAAAGAAGTGTTTTAAGTCAATTGTGCTCTGTTTTTCTGTATCGGATCCGTATTGGCCAATACTAAACCATAGATAACTGTATCAGTATTGAAAGTGAACCAATTATAACATGACCAAGTGTGAAAAAGTACAAGTTGTATAAATACTTTACAAGATATTGAGCACGGGGCTGCACAGTGGCGCAGTTGGTAGAGCTGTTGCCTTCAGCAAGAAGGTCCTGGGTTCGATTCCCGGCCCGGGTCTTTCTGCATGGAGTTTGCATGTTCTCCCTGTGCATGCGTGGGTTCTCTCCAGGTACTCCGGCTTCCTCCCACAGTCCAAAAACATGACTGTCAGGTTAATTGGCCTCTCTAAATTGTCCCTAGGTGTGAGTGTGTGTGCATGGTTGTTTGTCCTGTCTGTCTCTGTGTTGCCCTGCAACAGACTGACGACCTGTCCAGGGTGACCCCGCCTCTCGCCCGGAATGTTAGCTGGAGATAGGCACCAGCACCTCCTGACCCCACTAAGGGACAAGGAAGTATAGAAAATGGATGGACAGATGGATGCAGATACTCAGCACCTCTATCACCTGTAAAAACCAACAACACCCCAAGGATAAAGGCAACCACTTGCTCTACTGAGCCACAAAACATTTGTGTAAGAACAAGATGGCAAGATGACAAGTGGTGGAGTGGAAACCTGGAAGGGGGGTAGAGTAGACTGGCACCCGTTGCCCAGCATCCGGTTGCTCTCACACCTCCGTCCTACTTCAAGACAAACATGGTATGCACTATATAAAGGTGTTTGTGGCTTCTGAAGCCCCTGGGCCACTGTGGAAAAGGATGTGGCACGTTAAGTGGAATTTACTTTTGATGCGGACATCAAGCCTCAGGTTTCTAGCAGCTGAAACCCAAGCCTCTCTCTAGGGGGCTTGGGGGGAGAAGGGGAAAAGCCTTACTGCAGGATTGGCCAGGACACCGAATACCCATGCAGTCACCTTTACATATGCCTTTGCTCCACAGCTGTCATTATAAAAGCAGAAGAGAGCTGGCGGTGGTGGCTGAAGAATGTTGGGGAGGGGTGGGGAGACACTGTTTCAGTAGACAGATTTTATCAGACTAATATAGCTGCTACTGACCATTTCATCTGGCAAACCAAACCCTCTGTTAAAGCTGCAGTTTGTCCTTTTTATAAAGAATGTTTATATATAGTATATACATTTATATATGTTAAAACTGTCACCATGTCGTGACAGCATGTTATAAGACAAAATCTGTGAAAAGATCCATTTCTTCCACCTCCTCTCCCTGACTTGCTATTTCTGTCTGAAAAAATACAACCTTTCCGACCAAAACAACCAATCAGAGTCAGGAGGAGGGCCTTTGTGATGTCAATCATCCTCATGTACTTTTTTAAATAGAAGGGACATACTGCAGCTTTAAACTATTAATGTTTGACTTTGATTCCAAATCATTCCTAAGTGATTTAGGAATGATTGAAAAGAAATCATTTGGAAAAGAAAAAGGAAAGTGAAGCCATAAAATGAGCTAAAAAATCTCCCATTCCTCTTGTGTCTGTTTTATGACGTGGCAGAGCTCTTCAGTCACTGACAGCCCAGATGTGTAACTTTTTCCAGGGAAAGTGTGGAAGTATTAATAACCGTGATGACATATCAGTGACACATGTAAAGAGATTTGCTTTATGCTGGAGGAGATGACAGAGGAGGAGGAGGAGGAAAGCTAAATATGTACAACTATGAAGCCAGGAGAGGCTAGCTTAGCGTCACTGTGACAACTGTAGAGGTCCTGTGAAAGTCCTTATCGTTTTAGACTGGACGCTTAGAGAGTATCATCAAACTGGGACGGCATTCTCTGTCCTGACCTTGACAATGGACATGCAAGTAATGTCTTTTTAGAACCACCTTTAATGACCTCAGCAAAGATTTCTCCCCCTCCAAGTTGTGACACTCCTGAACTCTGACCAGCAGTCCCTGCTGAAGAACAGCATCCCTAAGGCCTTTTATTGCCACCACCATGTTTGACAGCGTCAATGTTAGCGTCTGGCATGTAGGTCAAACAGGTCACATGAGCAACGCCGTTTAACATTTGCTGTTCCGCTTTAAGCAATCGCAAACAAGTGCAACCCGAATGTGCCATAAACCAATAGACCTTTCAGCCTAATTCTATACTTTCTGCATTCAGTGAGATTTAATCAAATAACTGTCTCTTCTTTTCTATCACCCAAAAAAGTATGAAATGCAAGACTGATTAGAAAAGCCTGGTTGAATATTTAAACCCATTACCTGCATATTCCACTACATGTTTGAAGAAAATCAAGTCTCTCTTCTGTTAAGAAGCATTTCTTCCTATTCCACCATATAAAGTGCCATTACTTTTGTGTTTGCCTTCCTTCACTCAAACAGATTTAGAATACAGCAATAAGATCATATAACTTAAAATCACACACAGTCGCCTTCAGAAGTAATTTGGTCGCACTGGATTTCACGTAATCATGTCAGACTAATGGGGTGTGAATACATATATATGCTGAGTAAGATCTGAAAATAATGCAACATCTTCCTGTGGATTCATAGTTATGAACGACGGCGAGTTAATCTGTCCAAAAACCCATTGAAACACACAAAGGTTTGTAGCTGCAATGTGACAAAATGTGAAAAGTTCAACGGGTACGAACACTTTTCCACATCACTGCATGTGCGGCACAATTTGCCCTAGATTAAAATATAATGAAGCAAGTAAATGCAACTTTGTCTTACATGCAGCTGCTTAAATTATTTACGTGTAAAGAAAAAAGAAGAACAAAACAGTTGCTCCCCAGAGCGCTAAAATGCTTTTTCCTGGCTTGTTTGTTGGAGCACTAATGAATGTCTTGGTGCTTGTTGAAAGCTTTTATTTGTCTTGAATATTATGTTTTGTCTAAGCAAAAATAAATGTGCAGAACCTAGTCATATGGAGGATTCAGCCACTTTGCTTCAAAAATACAGACTCCAGTGATGTAATTGGAGACGGCGAACATATTGCACTGGATTGATTCGTCTGCAGCGTATTGGAAAATACTAGGCTTACCAGCTCATTACCAGTGGAGGATGTCGAAACAGGCAAACTTCCCGTCAATAAAACCAACCTGACAATTATCCTGCTGAATGGCGTCCTGAACGCTGAGGTGTGTTTTTGTGAAGGAACTCGCCCTCCTCGCTGATTTTTTTCCCCTCTATTTCTCTTAACGACCAGTTTGATTAGCAAATTGAGCCGAAAACCGGCTTGTTTATTGAAAGCAATTCTACGGCAGGTTCTATTTTCTGTAGTTATTTCATCATATGCTCATCCAGACCCACCCGGCATGACCCAGATGGCTACCGCAAGTATTTGAATAAGAGATATGCAAACAGACGAAGTGAAGGGAGCAGCTTGTGTGCTCAAGCAGCCTTTTCTCACATCTGCCAGAATCCTTGGATTACTTGGTCCGGGCCCTGGGCCCTTTACACTGCATTCATTCAGCGCATGAAGGTGAATGGATGTTTGCAAGGCATGTCTGTCATGAGCAAAGATGCATATCGCTGAACCGAGGAATCCAATGCAAGCAGAGTTGAGACTGAAAAAAGGTGGAAGATTAGAAAAGTCTGCATGAATGTAGATGACATTGACACCATCATCAGGCCAGAACATTTTTGGGTTTGATCGTTTATTAGTAAGACGAGGAGCTTGATGGAAAAGAGAAGGATTCCATCGGCGGTTCTAAGAGCCTGGACACGATATAACCACGATTTACTCCTGTTCTTCTGGTTCTTTTTTTATAAACTGTGGACCGTTTACCAGAAACTGGATTTACCAAAGATTTAAAGACTTATAGATTCAGAAAGCTAAAAGGTTTTCATAAAGTCAAATAATAACCTGAGTTTTATCTGGGTGTTTGCAGCATAAAGTGTTTCAGCGTTGCCCCTCCCCCACCTGTTGCTGATTCCATTGCTTACCAAAGAAAATCCAGCATCTGGAAATGCTGGATTTTTCAGATGCTGTCGGGGGGTTACAAAACCAGAGGCGCCCGCGCCAAAAGAGACGCTTAAAAATAAAAAAAATTTAAAAAGGGATTTTTAAAAAATTATTTTCCTAAAAATAATAAACAAAAAAAGCTTAGCCTAGTAAAGTATGGCAGGCCGCCAGGCCTATAATACACTGGGGGAAACCCTGTCAGGATTTAAAAATTTTGTGATACTAATTTGATGACAATAAAAATGATTAATCTAAATGCATTAATGCAACGATGAATCGAAATTTCTATCACGATATATGATAAGCACATTTGCAGCTTTTTAAAAGTTGTTATTTGTAAAGAAAAATTGTTGACTTGCAGCGCAGCAGCGGCTGGTGTCCTTGTGCCGCAACATGCCGAGGCGTCCCAGCCAGCGACATGTAACTGGAAACCCCAGTGGGCTCCTGGAAGACTAAGATGCTTCCTCTGACTGGAGCCCAGATCCATGCATGACAGGGTACCTGGTGGGATGCCAGTGTAGGGAGGAAATATTTTTATCCCCTGCTCCTGCAACCCACTACAGATCAATAACTCCATATATAAACAGCGTTACAGAAACAGATCGGCTCAGGGGTTAAGTGCATTGCGTATGCTATGAACCATTTTGACAGATACTCAACAAGCTTCCGAGCACACACAGACAAAAAAACAAACAAACAAAAAAACGGCCCGGTTTGGATCTCTCCTGCTGGCTACCCGGGGAAATTCAGCTCCAAACATTGTGAGCGTTGCAATTATAACGGGAGAATACACGGGGAGTATTTGCAGGCAAACAATGTGCGATGATTGATGGCTTAGAGGAAACCCATCGAAACTGCCGGGGGTCGACTTTAACTGCCTTTCTGACAGCTACACTTGTTGTATCAACCCCTGGCCTCACCCTGCCACTAACAGGTGGCCCGTCCCTCACAGCAAAGTCGTCCGCCACGCATGGCAGTGGCCCCGGATAGTCTTGAAACGTTCGGGTTTCCAGTCACGGTGGCGGAATGCAGAGCGAGGAGCTCAGGGGGAGGGAAGGAAGGAAAATACTCCTCCAATCAAATAAATGCCACTGTAAGCACAAGTGACAAGTCTTGTTTGGGGTCGTCCCTGCTCGGGGCCCGAAAGGCCAGCACTGTCTCATCTCCTCAGCTATGTCTGCGAGCCAGCTGGGCGGGAGCAGAAGAGGAGGAGGAGGGAGAAAACGCCTGATTGGTGCCACAGCCAAGAGTGAAAGCAGGCCAATTATATTCCCTATTCCCCCAAGAACAAGCCAGGCCCCTCTGGGGGAGTGAAGCCTCTGCCACCTTGCCTCTCCTCCACCTCTCAAGACACTTCACGTAGATAAATAAATGACAGCTCCACCGCGGCTCGGCTGAGCCTCCCAGAATACGCCACCAGAGGCTCCCTGCCTGTCCGCTTCCCTTCACCTGGCATTACACCAAATGGACATTTTTCCACATTATTACTGTTGCTTTGTCATCCGCTGCCCCATTCACTAGCCGAGCTAGTGGCTGATGATGCCGGCGGAGGACCCGAGGAGATTGGGAGGGGAATGTCTCTTGTCAAAGTCAGCATGGCCTAGCGTTGCAGAAATTTTAACAAGTTCCCTGGGCTCTCGCTCTCTTACTCTCTCTCTCTCTCTCTCTCTCTGCTCGCCGCCTGACAGACCGAGGTGCCACAACAGGGCCGCCTGACAGGCCTGGACACGACGCCGTCGCTGACACTTGATAGACGAGAGGAAAGGCGAGAGGAGAGGCGACGAGGAGCCACCCTGAAACGCCTGAATTAATCATACCACCTTCCACCAGCTTTAGGTATTAAAAACCTAGAAATATTCATTACCTCTTAAGATATTTAAAGCCCTTTTGTACATTTTGGCATGTTACAACCACAAACTCATCTTGGTGACAGACCAAGACAAAGTAGTGCATGAGGGTGTTAAGGTGTGCTAAAAAAAGCGTGGCAAACATGTTGACACATATAGCCCCCTACATTTTGATGCTTCTCACTAAATAAAATTTCTCTTCAAAAGGAAACCTCGTTAACAGAATCCACGTCAATCTTTCCACTAACACGACTCTTATTTTAAAAGTTCCTGGATTCGTATTAGTAACAGGTCACAGAGAACTAGTTAATCATTAACTGTAAATAGAGGAAGTTGGTAGGTTTGGTAGGACTGCAAACCTACCAAGACACGGACACCCGGCTGAACTGAAGCCTTGAGATCATTTGAAGAAGAGAAGTGAGAGGAAAAAGCCACGTAGAAAGAAATTCTGTTTGAGGTTTGCAACCATTCTGGTCAAATGAGACCAAAGGTGATGCTTTTCACTTGAAGGCAAAACACATAATATATTCAACTCAGGTCAACTTTGCAGCAGAACACTAAAAGAGTGATTTCTACAATGGAATTATATCAAATCATATTCATTGGATTCACTTTGCTGCTGTTGAACTGGAATTTCATTTCTGTTCTATTCACAGACAATCTGAGTAAGCTTGAGCTATTTTGCAAAAAATATTTAAAAATATAAAAAATTCACTACGTTTTTGTCTAGAGTATCTAGTCGTGCAAAGCTGATGAAGACATGGTCCAAAGCAGAGAATCAACTCTGGGAAGTTGAGAATAATTGCATGCCACATGTTTCAGAGTTTTGTTTATAAAAAAATATTTTCTTACACTTCAAAATTGTGCAGCACTATGCAATGGACCATCATGCAAAATCCCAAAACAACACATAAAAGACTGTTGCAAAATCACATTTACAAAATACTTTTGTAAAGCATTCTGTATCAATGCGATGTTGTAAAATGTACCCATCTTAACAAAAAAAAAAATGTTTGAATTAATTTTTTTTTTGGTAACAACCAGGAAGAGGCCCTCAGTCAGTCTCATGCTTCCACTGAATGAGTACAAGCATTTTTTCCCCCTGCGCTCTCACCACTCCCTGATGCTTAAACCAAAAACCAGATGTTGCGGATCAGTAGAGATAAAATACAAGGCAAATAAAAGTGGTGGAGGGAATGGTACACATTAACTGTAATCAAACAGAAACACAACGAAGACCAGGACAATTTAATTTCTTCTCGCATATAATTTGGTTTTATGGGGCAAGAAAGGCTCAACAAAGAGGGAAAGATGAAAAGGAACTCAAATTACATGGGGGGAGAAAAGTGCAGAGACTTTGTACATACACTCTTCATCCATTCTCCACAGCTGCAGACAGGGCTGATGACTTGTATTAAAAACTTACTGTAAACGGCCCATGGGAACAGACTGCGGCCCTGATGGATTCAAGTTGTTTCAACATGGCTGAGACGAAATAAAAAGAGCTGGGAAACGCTGGTAATGAGAGGAGGAGTAGTTTCTTTAAAAAAAAAACCCTACTTTTTCTGGCATTTATAATGTCAGGGCTTGCACACGCGTAAAAGCAAATTATCTCTGCCACATCGTTAAAAAAAAAGAAGAAAATGTCATACAAGCAGGACTGTTTTAAGAAAAGTGTTCTTCCCCATGAACTTGCTGACTGACAACAGTGAGGGTTGTTTTAAACATGCCACACCCATAGGGGGCAGTGTAGGTCAAAGCTAAAACCTATATCAATCAATTGAAATCCTTCAAACCAACCACGACTTCCTGTTCGGAATGAAACATGACACCAGGAGGTTCATATGTGAGGTAGCTATTTTAAATTACTGTGTTGCAAACGAGTGAATGTAAAGTTAATAAAACAGAAGAACGTCAACTGGAAGTCAATTTGAAGCCAATATGTGGCCGTTGATCAGCCTCCACAATGGGAGAATAACTGGTGTAAAATGGCTAATCTTCAGTAGCTGTTTTTACTTTCGTGGAGATTAATAACGTTTTGAATTGAATTAAATTGAATTCTTTGCAATCAACCCATCGGAGCAGCAACGAGCAAATCGCTATCAGAGAAGTGCTGGTTTTTATCGTGGTCCAGATGCAGCCATTTCTTCTCCACTGCAAGCACATATGTGATGTCAGTGCCACATTACTTGTCGCATCCTGTCACTCGCTGACTTCTAAATCTCCAGTTTCCAATGTACACAATCCTCCAAGACTTCTCATATCTCGACTTTTGGTCTGAGTTTCTATTAATAATCATTTTTAGTGACATTAACCAGAGTTTACGTGTCGATGGAATGCGTATGTGCACCTATCTGTTCCGTTCCCCACAGACCCAACTAAGCCTGAATGTACAACTTTAGTGATACTTGGATGCGTCCATCCAGTGAAATTCCCTCAAACAATGTGATTTTAAATTATTTTTAATGCCATCCTGCCAAGCAACTGAAGGAAAGTGTAATGTTTGGCCGCCGGAGAGACGCTGGATGAGGCCTGAGCGAGGTGCTCTATGAATCCACTTCATCTCCGTCTTCTGTTTGCAGAGTCTCTCTCGACTCGCTGGTGTTTCCACAGTGCTAAATTGCACAGCTGTTCCACAATCTGTGGCAGTGTTAATTACCCAAATGTGAGCGGCAGCTCGTCAGTTCCTCGCTAACGAAGAGGTCTGCTTTTCAGCGAGGGTGCCGTATGTTTGGTATGTAGGCCCGTTTCCACCCGACACTCCCCAGGCTGTGTTTGGACCACCCGACACATCCGCATCCCGGAGAAGACGCATCTAATTAAAGCTCCCGACTCGAATCTGCTTACTAGGGGGAAGAAAAGAAAAACACACGGCCTGGATTAGAGGACGAGGAGAGAGCGGTGAAGTGGAATGGGAGGGGAGGCGTGGGGGGCTTTAATACACTACAAGTGAAAGGGGCTTAGAAAGAAATATGAGAAGTCTCTATGGTAAGATCTCAGGCGAAGCTGGAAGGAAATGCTGTGTGAATGTGAGCCGATCAGTCAGCGTTTGTCAGTCTGATCCCTGAGCAATTCCAAAGCCCCCAGGCAGAGACAGACAAGAAAGTTGTTTCTAGAAAAGTGTCTTTTTAACACTCCTGGTAGCTTCTTCTTTCACGTGTATATCAATTCTTGACTACTAGCGCACACACAAAGAGAACCCACACCAGAACTGGCAGCAAATCAGCATCAACAATTTGGTTTAAGATGTTTTTTTAGGCGCATAGATGATGTCAGTATGTAATGTCAGCGTCCTTTCAGGAAACACTTTCAACCAGAGATCCTGTGATAAGGCGTTCAAGTGCTTTGTCAGAAGTAGTAGGTTTAAATTAGAGGTGCGCGATATTTAGAAAACACCGCCTCAAGTTATTGCTGAATATTAAAATCTCAATATTGTGACAAAAGCCTGCTTCCCAGGCGTGTGGAAAAGTTCAAATATTCCTGAAAAGTAGAGTTTCAGTGCACAGCACCTGAAAACTGATTGCCTACTTTATATTGCATTCAAGCTGTTGCACACACTGACTTTGTGGTGAGGTCTGCTGCTCCTTTTATTGTGCAGCTCTACTGAATCCAACCAGAAATCAAGGAATTGCATAATTTTGCACATTTATGCATCACTAACATTGACCAACTTTCTAAAGGTAATTTAAAGTACATGCTTGGTTTCTCGGAAATTAGTCGATGAATAAATGATCAGGGAGGAAATTGAGGTTGGATTGAGGTCCAAAACGGCATCATCAGTTGCATTTTCTGCTGGAGCAGTTTGCTTTCATACTTCATTGTGTCAAACAATCCAAACCCTTTAAAAACCTGCTCACCCCATCGCCTGCGATGGCGCTGAACTACCAAATGAAGCAACTTCCTTCTGTATAAAATGTTAACAAAAACGGAGAGGCGTTAGACTTTAGCGGCTGCAGGTTTTCTCTTGTCTTTGGCTAAAAACCACAAGCCATTTCTTGCGCTACCGCTGGATCTGTGCACTTCATATGGATGGATTTACCCAGAATGCCGTGCGCCATAGTCCACTTCCTGCTATTTTTCCCCTGCTTTCAAGTCTGCTTGGCCTTCATATATGTATTCAAACCACAACAGAGCTCACTTTAACCAAACTGATACCAAGGTTTTTACACGGCTTATCAGAGTTTGATTGCGGATTCTCATCTCCCGAAACGACTCGCACTTTCTAGGAAAATGAACTAGAATTTGATTAAAGTGGACCAAATAGGGCTAGTATGAATGCACACCCTAGTATTAGACCCACAAGTCTCAGATCTAAGCCAAACAAGGAAAAAATGGAGGAATGAATGGCTCATCTCTGCAATAAACTCTCCAATACTAAGATCATGATGTACATTAACCCATGACTTATGCCCAATGTTTAAAAGAAAGGTGATAGGAAGTCCCTTCACGAATCCCTTCTTCCCTGCTCAAAGTCTTGCTGAAGTGTACCGCCCACCTCTGGGTAGACTTAGGCATCACGACCTAAAGCAGCACAGCGAGAAGACATAATGAATGCATGAAGCTCAGTGTCACGGGGGCTCGTATGGTGCACAAAACGATGGGGCAATTAGGCCCACACAACACCTCGGGATAGCGTGATGAAGGACTCCTGGGCTCGTCTTCTCCGCCTCTGTTCCTCTATCATTAAGGGGCTGAGCAGCCACATCTGGCTAATGGCACGCCTGGGGTTCCTGCTCAAACATTGTGCCATGCCGCGCACATTTAATTACGCCTCATAAAGGTAACAAAAGACGCGGCCCGCTCTTGGGGAAGCCGCGTTCGAGAAAATCGGAAAACGGGAGAGAGAGAGAGGTGGAACGTGGCCCGCTGCCAGAATCACAGGTCGGTGGCTTCAAAAGACGTGCGGGGTGAGAGGGGGGAATTCGCTCGAGTGTTTCCTCCCCCCCAGCCCTCCACGTCTCCTTGAGATGGGCAGGAGATGCTCAGCAGCTCGGAATCAAAGAGAATCTGGTTTGTCTCCCCTTCTTCTGTAAATCATGACCTGCTATCAAAGGCTAATTGTAGCAGAACTGGGGGATTAAAGGGAGTGCTCCTTGGAATATATACAGGAGCTGTTTGAAGGAAAAGGGCTCCACTTTGTCAGGCAGACAAGAGGAAACAACAATAACATCACAGGAGGACACGGTCCTCCATTTCTACCTTGCCTCTCAGGCACCGGACTTGCCAGAGAAGCCATGCAAAGAGCTCTGCACATTCAGCCTGCAGCCTCAAACACATATTACCCGCCGACCGAGTGACCCAGGCCTTCAGCCGACCTCGAGGTATACAAAAGACCTTGGATGACTGCTTTGTGCCACAGCCGCACGCAGCTGACATTTTGAGCTGAGAGAGGAAAAACAAATTTAAAAAAAGCAGCGGCTCTATAAGCCCCGGGTCCCTCGGCGAGCAGATGCCCACATTTAGGAAATAGCATCAGAAGAGGGAAGGGGATGAGGACAAAGAGCTGCGGCTCATTGTCGAAACAGTCAATTGTGTGGCAGTTTGAAAGCCGGCTAACGCCACAGGAAAGGTCACCGGTCACTTCCATTTGGACCTTAACATAAATCCCCCGCTGTCTGACGGAAGTTACACCGGTAGCTTTAAAATATATTAAAAAAAAGGAAAAAAACACAGCACTACAATAAAGAGGGAAGGGAAAAATAGATTTTCTCCTGCCGACATAGCTCTGGCCCTTCACAGCCCCTTGGCTTTGCATAGCACCTAAAGTTTATTTATAACCCTAAATGTTGAAAACAGAGACGGATCTGTAATGTGCATTAAGAAACCCGCCTGCCAATTGCTTCCCCCCGCCGCAGCTCCCCCTGAGAAGACTCGTTCCGTTTCTAGGGTGTTTTATGGCGGGTCTCTTGTCAGGATAAAGATGTAGATCTAAGTGCCAGAGGGACGAGCATAAATTCTCCGTCTTCCGCCGACCGGTGCCGGAGCTCTGGGAGTGTCCTTGAAGTACTAACGTCACAGGCTGTGCATCAACTGTTAGGAAGTGATGAATGTCCACATTTCCTCTGACCCACATGTCTGAACGAGAGAAATTGCTAGCTCGGAGAACATTTTATGAAATTCAGAGTCTTTCTATGCACGCTTTTCGCAAATTTATCCACAGCCTGATTTATAGACAACCTTTAATCAGTTGGCGAATTGGACTGGACGAACTGAATTCGACTCCGTCTATATGCTCCGAACTGATTAGATTACGTACTTGTCTGGATAAATTGGAATCTGTTTGTCTTGTAAATTGCATAAAGATTGTATCTGTTGCTATATGGAAAAAAATTGAATTAAATGAATAATAATGCTTCAGTACTCTGGTGTGGGTATGTTGAAAAAGAACAGAAGGGTTTCTCTAAGATCTTTGAGACTTGATTTTCATCAGCAGAAATATAACGGCCAGAACAAACCTGTGCTTTATTCTGCAAGTCATGAAGAAACAGCACACAGATAGGGAATATATATATATATATATATATATCAGTCGAGTACTGCTGGCATTCATTTGCCTGGAGGAGTGGAACATTTTCTTCAAATCTGCAGCACAAGCACCCTTCTATATTTCTTGGAGTATCTCAGAGGACAGCTTAAGTCTCACTGTATAAGCCAATTTGGATAAACTCCACGTTTTTGTACAGATTCCAGTTGGGACTTTCAGTACAAGCTCCACCCTAAGCACCGCTTTAGCAACATATCTAAAACTCACAAGTTCCCCCACACACATCCCTCCCCTCCCCTTGATTTGAGGTTATCAGAGGGAGTCTGCGTGCAACAGAAATCAGACACACAGCAGCCAGCAGACAGACTTTCCGGCATTCTGTATTTCCAGGGCGCCGTCGTCACGACTAAGAATACGGCGTCGCATCCGAATGCATGGCACTATTTTCTCGAACGTTGCTCTCGTTCATTTTTCACCTCTGAGCTCACGCACGCATCCGGAATAAATCCCCATTTCTTCTTCTTCTTCTATCTCCTATCCAGGCTTCGGGGGGCACAAGGCATTAGTCTCATGATGCGGGGTTTGTCATGTCTTCCCCAGCTGTGATCTGCCTGAACTCTTACATTACAAATAGCTGGAGGATTTTTCACCCTCTTATCACATTTGCCAAGCAGGCCTGTCTCTTATCGGCTTTCCGCTCGAGATAAATGGGCTTTTGAAGATAGGAATAAGAGAGGGTTTTTGCAAGCTAATTCCAGGGGCCCATCTGCGGCAGATTGCAGATAGGTGCCAGCGAGCGGAAAATAGATTCGCATTTTCACATGATGGCGGGAGACGTCTCAGGTTAAGAAGCAATTTTGGTTTTACAATGTCATTTGCTCTCCCATCCCAAAGACGCCCGGAACCGACAGGCGACATGAGGAGATAATGAATGGACTGAGAAGATTCGGTGGGAACTTCATTATTGCTGTGATCCCCTTTAAACAGTGGCTTCCCACTAACTCTGATCAGAACAAAATGATATTTATAAAGCAGCTTTTATGGAGATTACAGGACCAGACACTAGGGCTGCGTTATTAGTGATGCTGCTAAATATTGTAATGATGACAAGTTGTGACGAACTCACTGTTTTCTTTCACCAACATGGACGCCTGGCACTCAAAAGCATAATAATCTACCAAACACTGCGTTCAAGCAGCCCATAATGTGTGCAATATTTCACATGAGAGCAGGAGCAATGGAAAAGAATACTTTTATGCTTATATTATATATTCAACAAAACGGTAAACAAGTACTTTATAACTTCATTCAGGTACTTTTCAATTAAATGCACATATCTTACAGTTATATATATTCTGTTTACAACATATTTTGTATTCTTTATAATAGGTGTCTGTTACAAAGGCCAGAGTATTTCCTGTTTCCCGGAAAGATGCACAACAGAAGCTGAATTAGACAGAACTGGTTGCATTGGAGAAGTGGAAACCTGATTTAATGGAATAAGGGGGAAAAAAAAAGTGTTGACGCAGTCGGTGTTATTGGCTTTGACACCGATGTTGTGGATGCTGTTTTGCACATGGATTGGCTGTTCATTTGATTATTTTGAATAATAATAGCTGTCATATTTTATGGTTTCTCTCTGGATGTCGTATTATTTTTGTTGCATGTCCTGCACTTGCTATTTCTGGATTATGTCATTATAATCTTAAATGAGAGCTTTACGAATAAAATAATAAATAGCATTTTACTCAGTGCAAGTATAAAAAAAATATATATTTTGCAAAACTAAAGAGATATTTGGGAACTTTTGCAGACTAACATAGAAAAAGTATTTTACGCCCTCTTTGAGTGAAATTCCTGAAGATTCACGGTTGTTTTTCCCACTTTGGGGATAAACACAGAGCAAAGATGAACGGAGGAGTGCATCGCTAATGAATCTCCCTGGATGTCCTGGTAATACTCTGGGAACAGAATAAAGTGGGCCAAAGCACCATAAGCTCACGAATGGGACACCGCATCTATAAGCCTCTGTAGGATTGTTCTGAAAAATGTTCCAGGTTGTTAAATCTTGAAAAACAAAAACAAAGCAAAAAAAAAAAACAAAAACAAAAAAAGAAACACGAGTTTGCTCTGTGGCTTCAGGCTAATCCTGGACCAGACTGTCAGCATGGTGTCATGAGGAGCCAACGTGAGGCTGACCTTGGTGCTTCCGATTCCTGGAGTCGACATGTGGAGGAGGGAGGGGGGGCAGAAAGCCTTATTATTAAAGAGCCCCTCCCGTGGTTGTATAAGACACGGGACAGACGCAGATTGTGTTCATGTCCCGCCTGATGGATGGAAGGCTGCGTGACTGCATCGTGGCTGCAACCAGATCTGACTTAAACCGGATCCAACAGAAACAAAAACAACCAGATCTGAATTAAATCAGGCTGCTGTTCGCGTTATTTTTTGTTGTTGTTAAGAGATCTCATTTTGCATACGTCCATATAAAAGCGTCCACGTATTCAAATCTACTTCCCCTACGTTTATATAAATACCAGTCGAAAAGGTGGGTAGAAATTAATAAATAAATCCGATAAAAAAAAAAAAATGTAAAAAATACCATCGAAGTTCGGAACTTATTTTCATCGTTCTCTTGCAGTCTGCAGAAGCGCCTCGTCGGAGAGGAAATGCGCCTGCAGCCGACAAAAGAACACAGCTCCCAGCCAGCACATTACTCCAATATTGTAGTAATTTCAGCTTAGCGGAAATCGTGTATGTTTTTTTTTCCATGTAAGCGCCATAAATAATAATTTCAGATATAGACACTAACAAAAAACAAACAAACAAAAAAACAGGGGTGTGGGGGTGGCAAAAACATCGTCTGAATGTCATCTTACCGATTCCAAATGCGCAGCGATCGGTCGAGGAGGATATCCAAATCAGCCAGGCTGAAGAAAATGCCAACACACGTTCATAAATACGCTTGGTAGGGTTAAATCCAACTTGGAGATGAAAACGTTGGGAAATAGATTGTTCAAAGGTTGTGGACGATAAGAAAAGCTCAGAATCTGCTGGAACAATAAATCTTCGCGTCCGTCTCTTGAAAGAAAACGCCTTAGTTTCTTTCAGTCTCTTTCTCTTCTTTTCTTCTCCTTTTATTTGATTTAATGAAAACAACAACAAAGTTCTCAAATGCAATTATTTGAGCTCCCTAACAGAACGCAGCGGGTATTCGCCTTAAGCCAGCCGCGCTCATGCGGCTTTCCAAGCTGTCGGACGGCGAAAGGCAGCGCCGAGGATCGTCCACAGTATAAATTCCACAAAGTATCTGTCGATCTTAAGCGGCGAACGCGGAGAAATACAGATCCAAGACCGGCGCGGGGGCTCTGCCGTGCGTCGGGGAAGGCGGCGGACGGTTATCCATAAGATCCCGGGCGCGTTGAGTGTTAAGACAGCGGGGCGAGAAAAACGCAGTGCGCTCTGCTGCTCTCCGACCTGCTCTCTGCGCGCAGAACAAGAAGGCAGTGCGGCTCTGCGCGTCAGGCAGGGGGGCAAGCCGCGCGCGTGTGTGTGGCAGCAGCTGTTGAAAATGAGGACAGGACGAGACCAGAGCAATCAATGTACGAGAGCTTGATCTGATTTTGTTAACACTATTGCCAATAATGAACCAGGGATTTGTTTCCCTCCTTTTAATCCGTTTAAACGCGTTTCTGCTTAAGGTTGTCCTCCTCTAGCGGCTCACATGGATTATTTAGCGGGTTGTGAGCGAATGTGGTTTCCCGTGCATACAAGCGCTCTGAATAAAATACTAATCAATTTCAATGTTTGTCTTATATTCATGCATGGTCAGTGAACTTGGATATCAAATGCTTGCGTTGTAAAAATATTCACAAAATATTCACACCCTTCTCTTTTCAAGAGGAAACTACAAACGCCACTGTTTTCTGTTGAATTTTAACTCTGAAGTTGAAAGAAAATCATCAGTTATTACGCATTACAATCAGAAGCGTGTTTTGCGCATTTGCATGCAGCTCCCTTTACTCTGATACCTCTAAATAAAGTCAAATTCCCTTCAGAAGGCGGCATAAATAGTAAATAGAGTTTAACTGTTAAAAGTTAACACATGCAATGGAGGCCAATAGACACACCAAACTCAGAAAACATGCTCAAACATGTTAAGTAAGTGTTAAGTAATCTGGTCAAACCTATGTGGAGGTAAACCAACATTATGATGACCACACAATTCCCCTGGTCAACTATGGTGTTAGCAGCAACATACTGTGTCAATGCCTTTCTGCAGTAGTTGAAAGTAAAAAGCCTTTGTAAGACCGAAGACTTTACCTTCCAGTAGGACAATGACAATAAACACACAGCCAGAGCTTTAATGAAATGGTTTAGATCAAAAGACATTCTTGTGGTAGAACAGTCTAGTTAACGTCTAAACCTGAGTCCAATAAAGAATCTGTGACTCTCTTTCCAAACTGACTGAGCATCAGCCAGTCCTGCAGTTGTGCAAAGCCAGAAGCGGCATCTCCCAAATGACATGCCCCATCCCCTTCTCAATTATGTACTCTTTTGTTTAGCTGGACACAAAATATTCATGTTGCATGAAGACATCACATTGTACTGCAAAGCAGCCTCAGCGTCCATGTTACTGGATCTATGAAGTATAAAAATGTATGAGGAGCATTTGTAAACCTTACTTCATAAGAATGACCACCAAATGGATAAAAGCTGTTTCTACTTGTCAACTATGGATACTTGGTCTGCTTGTACAGTGAGAGGTGGGGGGTTTCCTTTTCCTTCCCCTTCGACCCCTTCAGTCTATAGCAATTCCCTACAACTTCGTAGCCACGGGGAGTATGGATTGGCATCAGTCATGAGCGTGCAGACTCCTCTATGTACTTCCTTTGTAAAGCAAAGATGTTCAGCTTCTAATGTACTTTTGAGAAAAACTCTCTGAGGGTAAAGAGGAGGGGGATGGAGATTTGACATCTCCAACAAAGTTACCCCCGAGGTTATCCTGTTTGCTCTTATGACCTGCTTAACTTAGCCTTGTTTGAAGTCAGGTTGAAAGAGGCCTATGTCTGCAAAACGCTAAGGCAAAAAAATGAGGGTTGAGGGGGATCCTTTGCAACATATCCTCCCTAAAGACAAGTTCAAGATCCATGTTTACTGTGTGCCGCGCTGGGTTAGACTCCACAGATATCCCTGAGAGAGAGGCAGGGATAAGAGCTGGATCTTCTAAGTCTGAAGCCATAGCTCTTCACATGGAAACAGTGAATTGCTCCCTTTGGGTTCAGGCTCCGTCTTTGCCCCAAGCAGACAACTAAGCATGGTACCATGGTGTTTTATTCACATATGATGGGTGGATGAAGTGGTAGACGAATAGAGTGATTTGGATCTTGTTTGCAGGAACCTGGAATAATGTGGTGAAGAAAGAGCTGAGCCAAAAAGCCAAACTTTAGAGTTATTGGTGTGCCTAAAAGGCAAGGTGTCGCGCTCTGTCATGAGCTCGAATGTGGAGGCACTGCTTATCTATATCGGTAGGAGTCTATCAAGGTGTTTAGGGCATCTAATCTGAGTGTCCTCGATGCTGCCTCATTTTGAAAGTTCTCCTTTCAAAGTCCATTGGGGCAAAACCCCCAAAACCTGCTGGATGGGCTATATGTATACATCAGTTTGGGCCTAGGAATGCCTTAAGATTGCTTAGAACAGGCGTGTCAGTGGCGCAGGGGTAAAAGCACACAACCCTACGTATGGAGGCTTCAGTTCTCTACGTGGCCATCTCAGGTTCCAGTCCCGGCCTGTTGACCTTTGCCGGATCTCTTCCCCATCTCTCACAACCCACTTTCCAGTCAACCATCAAATAAGGGCCACTAAAGCCAAAAAAGTATAGCTTAGAAAGCGAAATGCCTGGGTTCTCTTTCCAGACGTGTTCTCATTACATGATCTTGGATACGTTGAAGGAAAACTGAACGGACTGAATGGAGGAGAAATTGAAACGTAACACAAAACAGTTACAATTTTAAAAAATTGTGAAGGAAAATAAAGAAAACCAGAAAAAGTTAAGATGCGACCAAAATGTTATCTTAGAAAACTTCCTTAATTATATAATGGGAAGAAGCTAAAAGATAGGATGGATCGGTATACCTGCTTCTCCCGGGCCAAACACTGAAACCTGACTGAACTGTTGCTGGTATTGTGAAGAGTATCTCCTGTCACTGTTCTTTTGTGACAACACAGTCATCGCTAATACCACTAAATTATCTATCATTGCTGATTGTTGAACACTGGGCATCACTTCATTCATTGCAGAACACAGTAGGTGTGAAAACCAAACAATGTTTTTTACATACAATGGTCTAGAAGAAGTAGAAATAAATAAATAAATAAATAAAACCACCTTGTAATGCAGTGAGTCTATGCTAACAGCAAAGACCGCAGAAAGTTGAATTGCCGCATTTACTCTGCGAGAAAAGCCGAAGTGTATTTCCTGACCTTCAGCTCTTTAACAAGCAGCTTTCAGCTTCAAGTCCATTCAGCTGTGGACCACTAATGCTACCAGCCTCAGCCAGAAGAACAGTTAATCTCAGGTAAGCCTCCACTGACTGAGTGGATCTGCAGGCCTGGTCCAAATATCTACCTTGTGGAAACAGCATCTGGCATACAATACCTTCCTCCTCAACAGCCTCCTAAAATAGGTGCATGCACTTTAAAAGCTTTTCTGTGCAGAAGGAAGGAAGCGATGACAGGCCGTCTTTAATTTGACCATAAAGAACAAACCTCGTTCAAAGCTTTTAAGCAAATATTTTTGAAATGACATAAATTAAAACTGTTGACTCATGCTTTCTTTAAGAAAAATAAAATACTTGGGACTTAAGGGTATCAAAGCCCTTGCGAGAATCTGCAGACATTTTGTTTTCTTGCATGGATGATCAAAGCCGTAAAATATTTTGCAGCTGCTTTACCAAGGCTAACAGGATTCCATCGCTAGCTTAGACGGTATTTTATCTCCACGCCGACTACAACGAGTAATGATGGTGCAGACGCATAACATTGGCTGTCGCCATCAAAACGGAAACCCAGTCATGTTTTATTCCATTTTATTTCTGTGGCTGTACATTGTAATTTCGGTCTGGAGAGTGCCTCGCAGAGGCCATGATTTATTCATTACGGGGGCTCGAGTAGCATAGACCAACGATGTGAGAATGAGCACCTATATTCAATGACTCCCATCTTTCAATATGGACAGGCTTTCTAGGTCATCCATTTGGAGCATCAGTGCTCTCCAAAGCATGAGTACTTCTCCTGAGAACAGAGGCCAGAAAACACTATGCGACACTCAGGAGGACTTTACAGTGGCAGGGAACCCAAGTGATACACAACTAACGGAATAACAACTACTCCATTAGAATTACATCTTTAAGAGTTTGTTGTTTTTTTTTGCTGCCATATTTCCATGTACTATCTATTATTTTATGCTGGAAACGAATCATGTTTTTTTTTTTTTTAAACCGCCTTGAATATTCTCATCAAAACCCGGCAGGAAAATGTTTCTGGAGGTTCCTGTTTAACATGAATCGTCCCCCCGATTGATCAAGGCGATGTAGAACAAAAAGCGTCCTCCGCCGGGCAGATTAAAAATGAATTTTCTCTGGGATTCAAAGGGCTGTTAGGGCAGAGAGAGATAGATCGAGAGAGAGGGGAGAGATGAGAGCCGGTAGCTCTGCTAGTTTGCCTCGGGAGCGCCTGTAGCAGCTAGTCCCAGCTGATCCATCCATCAGCCTTCAAGCCCATGGAGGTGAGTGACTGTTTGAAGGCTCTGCCAGCTACCTTATCCTGAGGCTTAACAATCCAATATTGGTTGTTGCCGAAGATAATTACTCTCCATTGATGGTGGAACACCCAGGGCAAGCTGCATCCATTTGCATTGCCCAACACCGCAGATCGATCAAGGGAGGAAAGCAGTTGGGAGCTGATAACAGCATTCGTTAGAGCAGCGTTCCTGGGAGCGATGTTATGCCCTCTCGCTGGATTTTCGTTCTCCTGAAGCACCTCCCTCTCAGAGCTCCCCCCTCTCTGCTCCCCAAACCCCTCCATCTCTCTCTCTCTCTCTCTGTTCTTTCAGGGAACAAGGTAAAGAATGGCTCCCCATGATAGAATCAGTAAGGACACTTCTGGCTTTATTCTCACACCAAAAGCATGCACATGTCACCTTGGCATTCTTCATTGTGTTCACAGTTCTGGAAGAAGGAGGTGTGGAAACTAGATCAGGCACTTAGTAAACAATTGTTTAAAGACACACAAGTCCTCTGTCCTCCCCCACCACTCCTGAGTTCTTGGGCAGAATGATGGAAATACAGACGCCTCTTCTTTCCAGCTCTTGTCTAATAACCATGAAAACAGAAGGCTTAATCTTGCGGCGTCTTTCAGTCGAATTGTCTCTACCTGAGCATAATTCAAATTCCCTCTCAGAGAAGTGAAATCGGCGAGTAAATTACTGCGATATGATATCTCTGTAATGTTTCATTCTGAGCTGAGACTTGCTCCAGAATTATTAAGCGTACATACAGGAAATGCGAAGTGTGAATAAATTACGCGTGAATATTACACATATTGGCAGTAATCAGAACTATCTCACTCTGAACTATCTGCTTGGGATGTGAGACGTAAAATTAAAAACAAGTGGTGTTATTTTCCCTTGTAATAAAATTTCCATTCTCTAACAAGATAAAAGTGAATTGTGCTCTGACTCGGAGAGAGCCAAAGACGTTTGGGGATGAATTTTTCATGCACATTGATAATTTAATACACACTGGCACCAGTTTATTAACATTCTATGACTTCTCTTCCTCTCTGAGAGTACTCTCTACACAGTATGTAGTCCTTTGGAGGAAACAACTAATATTTCCGTATCAGCTAGTCAAAGCCTGGCAAATCTAAAAGTATTACTAAAAGGTAAGATGTCCACAAGCTGATCTAGTATCACCAAAAAAATAAACAATAAACAATAAGAAAAGACACATAGACAAAGATGTTGGTAACTGGAATCATAAGATTTTATATTTTTTTAGGCCTTGCCCTGTAAATGTTCTTTTGGTCGGTGATCGCCTGACCACAACACTCTTCAGTGTGGATGTTGCTGCTGTTGGAAGAATCAAAGTTAGCTATTTTCTGTATCAGTGAGCCGTAACAAAACAAAGCGAGAATCCATTTTGAGTTAAGTTTTTACAGTCCATTCAAACTACCAGAAGAATCGTACCAGATTAATTTGTGAAATTCGCTGTTTTGGCAAGCCATCAAACTTTGACAAATAAAGCCAGTTGACTTCAGGAGGAAGGTTGAATGTATTACAACAAAGTTTGTCTGTTTTATGCTCGGTAAATTTCTTCATTCTCCAGAGAAAACACATGAAGGCTAGGACTTAAAATAACCATGCTAATTGGGCTAATTGCTAATTCAGGACGCTAAAGACTGTGTAAAACGTGTACCTTATTTTTCTCTTTATTTTAACCTTGCTTTCAATGCTATTCTTCACCTAGCCACATAGTTGGACATTGCCTCTCATTCAATTGCAAAAAAAATAGCAGGAAGGCTAGAAAGATTTTGAATTAAAAAATTTGGCATTTTCAGGTCAAAACAGGCAAAAAGCAAAGATTGTAAATCAACAACAAATCTCCGATTATAAGTACAAAACTTCTGCTTGAACAGAAAAAACAATGTTAACATGCCATTGCTAGTGATCTACACAGTTGATTTTGCTTAAAACTCAAAAAGGAAAGAGCAGAAAACAACTAACAAGCACACGCTGAGCTACGGATGAAAATCCATCTTTAAATGTAACTTTACTAGGTGAGCAATGACACTCAGTCTGGCATAAAGAACGGCTTTTGCAACAGCACAAGCTGTTTTTGAAGCTAGCAAGTTCGACATTCAAGGCCAACAAGAGGACACACAACACTATCTGAAAAGGAAGCATTTGGGTTTCCAGTCTTCTGTCTGGAGACGAGAGACTTGAGGAAAAAAGAAAATGACAAAATATTTCTCACTCAGAGGAACACAAAGTTGCCAAGAGAGACTGGAAAGAGATTAAATATAGGGTTACCGGAGCACAGACCTAATCCATTCAGAGACAAATGCAAGGTCTCTGAAGCACATTTGTTGTATGGCCCGAGGTTTAACAACTAGCAGTATAACTCCATTTCTCATCATTACCTCCCTGCACTATAGCACTGCAGAGATAGGGTCAGCCGAGGAAATAGAGTGAGTAGGTGCAAGAAGGAGCACAAATAAGAGAGACGATAGAAATCACAACAGACACGCCGAACGCTCGATGTAAGACTGCGTGCATTGGTTTCAGCAGATTGCGGTTTCCAGTTTTCACTTTATTTGGGCAACAACGCCAATTGAACGCGTGCAACATAACGGCTGCGGGCTGATTGCGTATGATGTTGCACAGTTGTGCGCCGGGATCAGCCCTGTGGCCGCCATATGCTGCCACAATTTGGTGGCGGATTGAACTTGGACACAAGTCTCGCAGCAGTAAGTCAGCGCGGTGTCAGATATGGAAATCCACCAGCATTCATGAATGATACAAGGCTTGATCTTTAGCCCCACACGTCAAAGGATTTGTCAGGGTGGATGAGGCAGATGCTTTGACAGATTTAAGGGAGCCGGGGGTGGGGGGTTCTTTTTCGGCACCCCACTGCGCCGCGCACAAACTCTCCAGTGTTACAGAAGTGTATAATAAGTCCCCTTGAGGAAAAGTGTTAAGGAAGAAAGAAGCACCCGAGCTTCAAAAAAAGGACAAAAACAACAAATTCTGATTGCATTCAAGTCCTTATTAACATATCCTTTCACCAGCAGAGGATGCCACTGGTTTTAATTCAGCAAGACACAGCTGCTGAGGCCCTGCAATTTCTATTATGACTCTATGATTCAATCAATTATGGCTCTAAAACTATGGCTTAATTAACTGCGCGCACAGGCGGCTGCTTTTCACAGGAGCCGCTCAGGATAACAGGGAAACAAAATGGCTGCCGGCTTTTCTCATGCTGAACAGAGGTTGCTAAGATGGTGGCGGATAAATTAACCATGTTCCGTGAAGTTTTATTGATTTGCCTCATGAGGAACACCGAGTGGGAACGTTGTGCTTTTCATTTTTTTTATATCCTTCCTCAAAAAGAAAGAAAGGAAGAAAAAAAACCCATAAAAAACAAATTCTGTGAATAACTCTGCCCTTGGCCCAATTTTAGACTAATGGAGCAGCGTCCTAATGAAAAGGCTCAAAGACAAGTTAGCGATGGGGTTATAAAACGATTACAAATGTTTTCAACCACTCACAGATTGTGCAGACTGCTGCCCCAATAATGGTTTTAAATGATTTCCTCATGATTGAATGCGCAAATGCCTCTGATTGCGGCGCATGCGGTACTAAAAGCAGCTGAGTAACTTAATATTAGCTCATGTCAAAGAAGGAAGAAAAGCATCCATTAAATTGGAAAATGGTAAAAAAAAAAAGTCCCCTGCGTAATGCAAATCAACAGCAAGTAATTAGTTTAAATTAAGTTAGGAGTATTACATTATCCAAAATAAAATTTCCAACAGTATTCTTAATGGAATTAGGGACTAAGAGGCCAGATGTTTACACTCCTCACTGAACTGGTGACAAATCTCCCTGGTGTCCTAAGGAGTCTACTTGGGAAAAAAAAAGGAAAAAAAATCAAGGTAAATGCACCACGAGTTACATAATTGCTGTCAGGTGAACAACAGATCCTAAAATAACCAAGTCTGGCTATTTCAGATTAAAATAGAACACATAGGATTAAAAAATATATTAAAAAATTCTACAACAGAGCCATAGATTTCTCAAGTCATCATGTTTGTCCTTATATAATATCAATAATGTAACTCCTATTTGCCATTTCACCCAAGAAGACCCACTTTAGGCAAATAATGTGGAATATTACGCAGCTAATGACAAATTAATGATGAAGAGACCAACAAAATTAGTGAAATTAGATTTCAACCACTTATAGCACATTAACAGAAAATTGCCTTTATTCAATCACATCTCATTACATAAAGTACAGTCTAACTCTGGCGATGCCTCCGGCCATTATATTACTGTTGAGTTCCTATGTGAGCAGATTTTACTGCCTGTCTGGCTTTCAAACCTTAGTCTGTGTGGAGAAAAGCCACTGTAAATGAGTTACAACATTAATACCAGTCAGATGGTTTCCATTATAGTCTATGGTACCCTAAATCCCATATTCTTAGCAAAAAAAAAACTGCTCTTGGCCTCCAAACTAATGACTTCCACACTAGAGGTTAAGATGTTTTAACCTGAATTTCTTAACCTACAAAGAACCTTTGAGTCGACCGTCTCCTCAGCAGTTGTTGTTAAAAGGATTTTTTTTTCCACCAGACTTTTATGACCCTTCTCCCATGCTAAGTTTTAATTCTTTTTTTTTTTGGAGAATGGCAGCGAAACTGCAAGACCTTTTTGTATGTAATATGGATTAGGTACTTAGCTCTTGGGGAGCTCAGTCTTATTCCAGAAAAGCCTCTTTGCATCACAGCTCGCTCATTCAGCTGGCCGCAGGCCTGTCATGACTTCTAACCCCGTCTATCCCTGGGGACTTAGCCCACATGGCCACTTCTTCCATTCCCTCGAGGAAACCACCCCAGCCCCGCTCAGGCCGAAACCCAGTGGGAATGGGAGTGGGGTTGACAAAAGACCAGTGCAAGGGCAAGGGCCTTCCTCGCTAATTACACCCATACAGCTTTTGGAAAAGGAAAAACTAAGAGCCTTTGACATCATTTTGTGCTGGTCTTTTGTCCCTTTGTCCCTTTATTTCTTTGTAGGTGCTCTGCCAGAGTCCAGATCAGAACTTCTTGCTTCTCGCTTGAGATTTCATGAGAAGTTACTGGTAGGGGACAGTTTTGACCAAAAACTCTAACAGGATGACCCATTCTTAAGTGTTTGAACATGATGTATTTTATGTGAGTGGATAATTTCAAAAACAGAAGATCACAATGTACTTCTGCTTTTTAAGACTTTTCTCCAGCTATTCAGAAACACTAGAGTCTAACAGGATCTCGTGGTATGAGATCGTCATTGTAGTTCCTGTCAAACTGAAGTCTTGCCTTGCAAAATGTTATTTGGTTGCATGTTATCAACTGAGTTTAGGCATAGGCCATTATCACCATCCCTGGATATGAATCTTTACATGAATTATGTTTATGAATGTTATTTTGACGTTAGAAAGAAACTAATTCCTGAGTTTCCTCTGATCTGTTCATAGAGATCATTTTGGGTTCTCAATAGAAAGAAGTATAGTAGCAGAGAAGCTAAGAAAAAATTGCAACAACTTTGACAACAATGTGACTGGCTAAATGTTAGCTGCTAGCAAAACTTAAGTTAGCTTTTCCTTTGGGCACTTTCATTGGTTCAGACATTCATGTAACCTGTTTTTGATTACTCAAAATCAAAAATAATTCCTTTGACCAAACTTAATAAGTTCACTCTGTGCAGAAAGTCTTTAAAATACACAATAAACAAACAACAAAACCAAGCATTACATCTCAGTTTTTCCAAAATAGCTCTAAAATCTTGTATTGTCTTATGAATGGAATATTGTGTTTTGTCACGTCTAATGAGTGCTTCACAGAAAAAAAGTGAAGGACATATCACCAAAAGAAAAAATCCCAACAACAAACAGCAGGGAAAGTATCTGGGCTTTGTGTGAAAGCCTTGCCGTGTGCCAGCTGGAAAATAATCTTTCCTTCGACTTAAAATATTTTTTACTGACTTTGACTTAAAGTCTGTTCAATTTTAGAAGAGCTTTTAGATTCCTGGGATTCCTAAATAGCTAGATTTAATAATCAAGCCTTCAAAACATCAGAATGTCTCATGGTTAATCATGAGTCCTTTATCAGGGAAGGCCAATTTTCTGATTGGAGAGATCACTTTAACATTGCATTAAAGAAAATATACTTAGTACTCTCTGCTGATGTTCGCAGCGTTAAGTTTTTCACATTACATAAAAGTCCTTCCTCCTAAAAATATGTTTTAAGCAATAAAAAGCTTGTTTATATAGAAGTTAAGCCACAAGCTGGCAAGCAAGGAAAAGAAATCTGGAGTAGGAGAAGAAGAAGAAGAAAAAAAACAACACAAAACCACTCAATTTCATTTTAATCAAAAACACAGTGATGGCAGCTGACTGGGGCTCCATCGTAAAGGCAAACAAGAATTAAGTGGGATGTTTTAAAGGCAACAACAGAGGGTTTTTATTTTACGTCTTAAAGCTTTAATTGGTGGCTCTGTTATTTCCTCTTCCAGGGACTGAGGGTAACAGTAAACCCAGTGTCAAGGAACAGGGCCTCACTTGCTGTGGCAACCCCAGTAACTAGCTACCCCTCGTTGGGCCTCTACATCTGTGATCTTTACCAATTGAGCTCAAGAGGCTGCGCTCCCCTGGCCCCAAGCTGCCAACAGTGGAGGCCTCTCAGCAAGGCCTAATCTGCCTGGAAGGGCCCTGTCAACCGCTCGGCTTAGGGGTCACATATGGAAGTGACTAGAGCCGTTCCAAGTCAACTGGGAATATTCATAAATCTCCAGGCTGCTTCCTTAAGCTAATAATGGGGAGAGGGGCGGGGGGGTGGCACATCTCTCTGCAAGCTCTGTCTGGGAATATCATGGTGCAGACGCAGCACTCTAGTCAAAAGGAAATGTATATCTTTGGTAATAACTGTAATAAAATATTCCCCAAATTTCGTTTGAGATACGTAGAGGAACGGGGGCTGCAGTGAACACAGACAAATATTTCATGCAGCGGATGTCACTTCAACTTCTCAACTTCTCAAGGGCGCCGACTCTGTGCGCTGTATTGGGTTTTGCGTATGCTTGCCGTGGGTGTCTCTCTCTCTCTCTCTCTCTCCCTCTTTTCTTTTGCTTTTCCTTTTCTGTGTTACCGCTCAAAGGGTGGGATCCAGTCGACTGTGGGGCCAGTAAATTTGATACTCTCCTTGAGGAGAACAAGCGCTCCTTTATGTGAACAGTTTACAGCTCCATATGTATTTTCAATTCAGATTTATTTAGTGAGGGTCTGAGTAAGACCCCGGAGGGATCCATAAGCCTTACTGCTCCATCTCCACCTCTCTTGTGAGATTTACATCCTACAACAACACAAACAAAACTCCTGTTTCTCCCACAGGAGTGCAGCTGTGAATCAGAGCGGCTTCTATCAGGCCTCAACATGCAAAACAGAAGTAGAGAGGGAAAACCAAGTTTACCGTGTCTTGGCTTAACAATAACAAAGGGAGGAGTTTCATGTACATTGGATGAAAACACAGAGTGACGCGCAGACAGTCTTAGGGTGCTGACACATGCAAGGCAGTCCAGGATGGTGTTGAAAGAAAGCACTTCTCCCAGCCCCCTGGACCGCAGCAGTAATTTCTCTCGGACTGACAATCCGTTAAGGTTTCACAATAAATACCGATAAAATGCAAGATGATCTGGTGCTTACACACCAAAACCTTTCCCTCTGTACTCCTCGCGTCCTTCTGTCTGAAACGTTGAAGGATGTGACGAAGTCAGACGCAGACAAAAAAAAAAAAGCCTCTCCCGGCTGGTCACATTAGCTGGAGAGAGTGATGTCCAGAGCGTCGGAGCATATCCTGTGCTCTTGGGTCGAGCCTGTTTTATTAATGAGCCAATCGAAAGAGCGCAGGCGGAGGGGCCGGTCACCGCTGACTGCAGGAAGCACCATGGGCGGCCAGCCTGGTGAGTTAGAGTGGCTGGGAGTCAGAGGACCAATCCCTGAAGGGGCCTCAGCCACTAATGTACTCCCTAGTGATGCTCAGCGGAGGCACGTTTGACAAATGGACTCCTTTAGCAGAGCTCTGCTGAGGCTATCTGGGCTCTGTTGTTGGCTCATGGCTGGTTTACCTGCCTACCGCTGCGCTCGCTTCTTCATTTGAACCACCTCCCCAGAGGTCCGACAGCAACTGTTAATGAGGCCATGTACACATGAATGGATGGACCGGGCTTTTCAGAGACACACCAGTGTGCAATCATACACACAGACACTGAGCCTGACTGGGATAGGAAGTGCTGGCAGGCTGATCTGGTTTTGTGTGCCTGCAGCCACCGCTATGAAGTCTGTGATGGATTACACTGGAAACCTGGCAAAGAAAAACGTGCGCTAGCTTCAGAATAAACACTAGTGGAGGTGCAACAAGAAGTCTGCTGATGACCAAAGTCAAACATGGCCGACTTTTTTACGATAAGCCTACACACCCGACCTGAGTATTAACAGGTCATGCTAGAAAATATCAGTCTTTGGTGTGGAAGGAACAAGACTCATGTTAACTATTTTCAGTTTAGGTGGTGTGTTTAAAAGAAGAAGAAAAAAATAGGACATGAAAGTATAAAAGTTTATGTATTTGGTTGTGTTTTCGTCTTTTTGCAGTTTTCCCTCTCAACTAATTTTATTGGATTCAAATAGGAGTTTTCTGGCATGTTTTCCAGTTGACTAGCAAATTCCAGTTGACTTACGCATAAAACGTTATAGTTGAACAAACTACGGCAGATTAGCGTTATTGTATCCCTTCAGGATTTCAACCTTCTTCTGTCTTTACACATCCTGGATCTGTAAACGTTGGAAGCTTTTTGCAAATCTCAGTTTCAGTCAAAATTTCAAGTCACACAAGCATTAATGTTTATAATTAGTAATGCTAACAATGATAATCATGCTAACCGCTTATATAAGATTCTGTGGGAAGATGGAATGCAAATTCTGTAATAATTTTGTCTTTGTATTACATTAATCAAACCTAATCTTATATTCTCTCTCGTGCACAGTGTTTCAAACATATATATGCTATTATTGACCAGTCATGACAGGAATGCTAAAAAAACATTTTTGTTTATAAAAACTGAAGATTAAAAATTGACAACAAATTTCCAATGACTGCATCTCCATAAAAACATGAACAAAATATGTTTGACTAATGTACGAGTGGCCATTGTATAATATGGCTTGCTTGATAGAAATAAAACAACGGCAGAGACATATTAGGTGGCGCTTTTGGGGAATATTTTACGATTTTGACAGACATTAATTGCATCTTTCAAAAATAACAAAATTTAAAACGGCTTTTGTTTTTTTTTTTGAGGAAACAATTTCCTCCTCATCCCGATGACAGCTGCTGAAGTAGGAGACGAGCATTAAGACGGATCGGGATTTGAGTGTAAATAGGGAGTTGAGTGCATTTGTGTTTCCTTTGCATGGTGCAGGATTGTGACAAATTCCAGAGCAAGTCTCTAGCGAGTCCCACTGCTTTGGTGTCAGCACTGAGCGGCTGTCTGAGCGTGATGGAGCCGAGAAACGCTGAGCACCGCGCTCTCCCTTGGGATACACGGCGAACAAGATGTCGCCTGTCAAGCGGGGAGCATTTGAAAATAAATAACATCAATGATGATTTCAGTTTACTTGTCACGAGCGTGTGCGCTTTGAGAAGTGATGCCATCGTGCTGGCTGGGATGCAATCCCACATTCCCCCTCCCCGCGCCTGCTCCGCACCTCCTTCTGAGACATGCCTCAGCTGCTAGATGCACTCCATTTCCTATTCAGATTCAACATCAATCTGTTGGAGGCTCCAGATATCGGTTGTAACAGACTGCTGGATGAGAACATGTGCAGTGATCGTTCATTAAAGCCTCAGAAACAACAATACTGGGTTAACTCAGTGGGGTGCATTTGAACATATCTGCTTTAAAAGGCCAAGGAAGTTATTTATAAGTAACTTTGATAATAAACCTCAAGCATATGTTATAAAAAAAGAGTTGCTTCACACAAACGACATAATGCATTATTCATAATACAATTTATATATATTTACATATATATATGCATGATTAATATTGACACATACAGGTTCACCAATCAGTGCTTAGTAGTCGATTTATTTATTTCTCTCTTTAGGAGCTACAAGAAGATGTAAGAACAGCATTCAAAATGCACTTTTTTTCTAGGCTTCCTTCCAAGAAGGCTTATTAATTATTCATATAGGAGTAAAGGCGATGTCATGGAGTGTGTGTGAGAAACATGTTCCTAAAACATATGCCATCTCAAAACAAAGACATTAAAACAATGACGTAGTTCACATTTTAAAGTGGCTTAGGCGATTTATATTAGTGATTAATGTAAATGGAAATCTTACTAGGATTTCCAAAAAGGCTGGCATTCATTTTCAAGCCATCACATTGCATAACAAGCAGTGGGTTAAAAGGTTAAAAGAAAGCAAAAAAACTGATATACTTTGCACAGCATTTCTGCCATCTGGTGAAAGTCTGGCTCTCTCTCGCTTTCTCACAGCATAAAAAAAAAAAACACAAACATTTTTTTTCTTCCTTCACTGATTTCATTACCAACACATCACTTATAAATGAAATACTCAGTTTTTGGCCTTCCTCACTCTGTGAAACACATCTACGCTAAAGATTGTATTCCATTTGATATGCTGTGTTTACCACCCAGAAAATAATCAGACTCTCTTTGCTTTTAACAGGCCTGTCGCCAGTCGCTGAAGGTCAAAATCATCCAATTCCGACTGACAGATAAATTGCCTGTGCATCTAAAACTTCAGTGCCATCGTAAATCAATTTCATTAGTAATTGATTAGCTTTGCCCAGTACCTCCAGTTGCAAAAACAGGTGAGAACATGCATGACGGTATCCACACATGCCAGCATACTCAGCTGGCCTCAGCACATTGGAATGAAGCCCAGCGGGGGAGCCTGAACCGATTGGAGTCTCAAAAAAGACCAAAGAGCACTTGCAACACAAAGAGTTTCATCTCAGCTCCTTAAGGAGAACCATCTGTTGTAAAGCAGACTTTTTTTTTCACTCCCTCTCTCCCTCTCCGCAGCTTTACAGTCGATCGTAGGTCAAGAGCAGGAAAACAAATGTGCACTGTGCACATCTGTCTGTCTGCCATTCCTCCAGCCAAAGATTACATATCAGAATGTTCTTTTGGCAGCACAGCAAAAAACGAAATTAAGAGAAAAAGCAATCCCAAGGTATTTGGGCCAGATCTAACTTCCTAAGAAAGGCACCATAAATTGTTTGCAGTGTGTTCATCTCTTGAAGGCTCTTCACGAGCAGATTAAGACGGTGAGGAGGGAAGATGTTGGGCGAATAAAAGAGAGGGACTACACAAGCTCAAATAAGATCTGGGTGCAGTGGACTGGATGATGAAGAGATTAAGCATCTGGATCAAATGGTTGGCTAAACAGGAGTAGCAGAATGTGCTTGCTCTTACTTTATCGTTGACTTTTACCTTGCATGACCACGACAGTGATGCACAAGACAGGAGTTAAGGGAGGTCAGGCTTATCCGCGTTTACGGCTCGACAGCTCCCACCGGGGAATGAGGCGCTGCCTTTCTGCCTCAACACGGTCACCAGGCGGGGTATGCCAGGCTTTCATCTTTCCACGAACCTATTGTCATCTTCCTCTGTCGAAGCTGCACCGCACAAAGTGAATCAACCTCTCGCTGTGCACCTTAGCACCATGGGCCTTTATGTTTTTATGTTTTTGTCCCTCACTCAGCACATATATTATCTGCCTTTGATCAGAGGCTTGTCTGAGGTCAGCTGATCACAATTTCAAGGTTCCCAATCAGGGCCAGAGAGGAAGAGTGAATCAAATTCTTGTCACTGGTCTCCCAACTTTTCTCACCCACCACCCTCCTCATTTTGACTGCAGTTAAAAAAAAAATTATAACAAAGAGAAAAAAGTCAAAGTGTCCAAGAAATACACATGAATCTACACATCATCAAGACTCGCTATTTTTGTCATTCAGAAGAATAGTCAATTTATAGGGAGAAACTAATGGTGAATGCCATACATTTGTATAGCGCTTTATCAAGTCCAAGGACTTCAAAGTTCTTTACACTTCAATTAGTCATTCATCTATTCATACACACACAGATGGTAGAATGCTACACTGTAGACACAGCTGCCCTGGCATAGACTGACAAAAGCAAGGGCGCCACAGGGCTCTCTGACCACCAAAAGCAAGCAGGACGGGTGAAGTATCTGGCCCAAGGACACAACAAATAAGACGGACAGAGCAAGGGATTGAAACCAGCAACCCAAAGGACAAACTCCCTACCCACTAAGTCACCGTCATCCCAAATATTTCCATACTGGTCACAGAAAGTGTACAGCAGTTAGTATACTCCTTCAATACTGAAAGTTAGAGATCAAATTACAGGTTCTTATTTTAGACACCTTTCATTGTGAGATTACCCTACTGCAATAAAAGCTGAATTTACTCAAAGGCTTTTAAGGGCATTTTTACTGTAAATGACGTCTTGGGCAGCGCAGATGTAACTACATGGCTTCAATGGGCCACAGCTGGACGGCAGGCTTCTTTTCCTTCTGGTGGGAAAACCAGTTTGTCCTGGCAGACCTCAGGCCCGCACGCAGACTCAGCAGCGTAACTCACCTTGTCATTTGTGGCCTGCCTGTGCCTTTTATTTGTTCCTCGCCAAATGGAGTCATGTTATAAGGGGAGGAGGTGCAGGAAAAAGGGTTAATGAAGGACATTAACCTCTATCAGTCTCAACAACACCCAAGCCTATGGCCTTTAGAGAAGAATCAGACCCTTCTACCCTAATTAGAGGGAAAATATTGTGCAATTAGGGTTAGCTCTCCAAACTTGCGTGCTGGTCCTCTCACTATTACACTTTCTGTCTGATGTTTTTTTTCCCTCTTGAGATACATTCAGAATGATTCAATCATTCAATCATTCTGAATGAAAGTGTCCTCCTTATTTCTCAAATACCAAACAAATTCCTGCAACAACTGCAACAAAGAGGCAGGATTGTGTGGATTGAATTTCTGCTAGGTTATGTTCAGTAAAAGTTCTCATTTCTGCATTGGACATAAGTGACTAACCATTGTATTCCACTGATAAACACGTCCCATGCTTTGATTTGCTATTATCGCCTAAATTCGGTTATCTGGGAGACTATCTGCTAGCCTTCCAATGTTATGAGGATTTCTTGACCTGAACCAGGCCAATCTGGGTTCAGTGAACCCCCTACTCTCCCATCTCCAACACTGAAATTTTCAGTATTCCTGGATTTTTTTCTGAGGAACATGACTCCAACATATATGTGGAAAATCCACTTATTCATAAATTTGTTTGAAGAGTATATCTAACGTATTCAAAAGAAAATGCAGCTTGGTAAGCTGAAATACACACTACTGGATGATGTTTGCAAAGCAGCCAATCCATTAGTGGCATTATTTTTCTTGCCACTGATTGGCTGTATTGCCAGGAGCAGAAATAAGCTAAAGATTAGATTCTACAGTCGAGCATCTCTATGGTGGTACTGGTTGTCCATTTTATATGAGTTCAACATGATACACATCTGCCACTTTTTGACAGCATAATGAAGTTAAAGTTATTTTAAAGAAACCCTAAGTTAACATATAAGAAACCCTAAGTTAACAAAGATTATTTGGTTAATTAGAAAACAACTTTCTTATAGTACCGTTCTCAATTCAAAGTAAATCCTTGAGAACAGCATTTTTTCCAATAATTTGTATTTACAAATATCCCCAAAAACATTTTGAGAGAAATTAAATTATGGTTATCATATTTTAATTAATTCATCAAGCTCTCATATTGGATTTCACAGTGAAGGGAACTGTCATTGATAATAATTTCACAAGCCTTGCTTCAAAACGCCCAAATGACCCCTCTAAGAGCCATCACAAGGCAAAACAAGTAGAGCTTCTGCATAAATGCTCATCATTTTTTGTCGCCAATCCTGTGAGTTTGATAATATAACTAGTTGTGGGATTAATCGGGCCTGCGCTGTATTATTGAGGTCTCAATGTTAATTTGGGATGCTGTCCTCTCAGATTACCTCGGAGGCCATGAACGTGAGGGGCAGTCCATTCCTACTAGTCCCTTGATAGTCCCTCCATCTCCTCGCCTCTCCTCCCTCTAAAGTACAATGCAACAAAATAGCCACAGCAGGCATTATTAATTAACTAGAATAGGCTGGGAGGGAGGAGCTCATCTGTTATTTATGAGAGGATAACCAACTGGAAACCTCTCTGACAGTCCTATTAATGATCTTTAGTGGCCCTCGGGCCATTCCATCTTGCCATCTCTTGTTCCCATACCAGTCCCCTTCCCCGGCTCCCTTCTTGCCAACACACGTTCCTCTCTTTGTGAATCCCCCATTCTGGCCTTCATCTCTTAATGTGGCAGGAGTAAAGCGAGTGGAGGGGGGAGAGACAGAGAGAGTGGGAAGGGATGGGCGATGTAGGCTGTAATTTGTGCAGAGGATTTAGACATTACAGGGGAAAAAGGGCTCTCCTGGGACCAGGCAGTTGATCAGCCATGGCCCCAGAGGAGTGAGCCAGACAAATAACAAATGACAGCTCTGTGATTAAATCAAACCTTCTACTTTAAGTGTTGAAATATCTGCCTGTCACTAACAATCTAGAGATTGTTCAGGCTCCCTCCCTCCTTTCGTCCTCCCTCCTGTTAGTAGCCATGCCTTCGTCTCAGAGCAGAATCCCATCAAGCTCCTATCCCCTCTTCATGTAACCAACCCCTCCCACAGCTCCCCTACCCTAAAACACATCAATCAAACGGCTCCCTCCGGACCCCCTCCCACCTCCCTCCTCCATACGCTGAGCTAGCCATCGACTCTCAGGAGAACCTATCATCTGACACATGCACACAAACATGCCGGTAGCCTAAGTGGGAAAAAAAGGGGAGGGGGAAACTTCACAAAGAATGGTTTAGCACATATGGAAATTTGTGACAAATTGGAATAATTGTTAACTCGCTTTCTAAAAACCTGCAGACAGTATGATATATTTGTATCTACTGTCAAGCGCTACTGAGAGCTGTGATAAACTATTTATTCGTGATTTGTTCTGGAAATACATTTAGCTCAGCTACTTTATACAAAGGTAACACAAAAATGTAATTCCTGATATCAGATGTTTACATATTGTACATCAATCATGGGACATGAAAGTCAGATACTCTGTTGAGGACAGGGTTTTGGGGTGCCCATTCTAACATAAGGCCTTCAAAACTATTCTTTATGTGTTTGGAGTCTGCTAGGTCTAGGACTTACAATATTTTAACAATATCACTGGAACCAAACCAGTTTGAGAAACTTACGATCCAGAAGTTGCTCAAACAACAGTGTAACACTTTTTTCTTTTTTTTTTTTAGGCATCGACTGAAATTTGTAGCCGCCCACTTAGGGTTTAAGGTCATACAAAACCAATTTTAAGCTATTGACACGCATTGGTGTAGTGTGTGGAAGAGTAAAGCTGATGATTTCGAAACTTTTAAAAAGAGGATGGCCATCGTAAAATGGTGGTGAAATCCTGCAGAGGCTCTGGTTTTGCTCTTGGTGGTTCTAGCATGTTATACAAAGATGGAGGACTAATCTAAAATTTTCCATTTTAATTCTAATCAGAGTTGCGAAGTTGAAAATGGAATACAACTGGACAAACCTAACAGTTTTATGATGCCAAAGGCACATCAAACTGGTTTGGAAAGGTTAAACATTAAGCTTCTGGAATGACCCCAACCTCAATCATGCAGAGAATTTATGAACCACGTTTAAAAGTTTGACAGATGCAGGGTTTGACCAAATGAAATTAACTCTAACCAAGGCCTCCAAGAAAAGTGTGCAAATATTTAACCGGAATTGTGCCAGATGCTTGTTAATGGCTTTGGCCAGAGTGGACCTAAAGTACCCATTGCTAGGGGCATTTCAATAATTTCTTACTGTGGGTGTATGCATATCACATATAGAATATTTGGACTGTGCCGATTAGACTCAAGGTTGCACAATTAATTCTGATCCAATACATCATTAAAAGCCTCACAATTAACATGGAATACATGGTTGCAGTGTAAACCACTGCAACCATGTATGGCAGTGGTTTAGTTAATTTTTAACTAAACTAAAAATTAACTAAACTACTTTTTAGTTTAGTTAATCAGATGTAAATTGATTTAACTATCAATCGTGGACAGTAATCACTGTTGCCTTTGGTTTTCCACCCAGGTTTCTGCATGCTGTTTTACTGTTTAACCTTTTGGAATATGTCCCAAAAGTCTAAAAGCGGCATAAAAGCGCTGCATGAGATGCTGCTCTCCTAGGTAACGCTGTAGCCTTTTCACACAACATTAACATCTTGACACCTTGTGGCCACAAATGCTTACTATACCCCAGAAACCGGCATGCTGGGAGTCAAACTGGGTCCTGTAAGAGGTGGGTAGAAGGGGGACTGGTCTTCCTCTATCAGCAGGTTTTTATGTTCTGGCAGCCTTAATTGAGATGGCATTAATCCCAGTTGTGGGTCCATACAGCCTCAAAGCAAAGCCAAACGCCCTAGTTATGCCACCCATTTACTGGTGCCATAAAAGGCTGTTGTGAATAAAGCACAAGAAGAATCTGGCCAGAGAAGTAAGCTGACCTTATAAAACGTCCAGCTGCTGAGCTTTTGCGGACTGTTGGGTAGGCTGTTGATGTCTAACAGTGACATGATTTAAGGCTAAATTAGTATTCATCACACTAGTCACAAGCCATTAATCTAATATCCCCGACATGAAATGATATGCAAATTGCAGTCCATTGTCATGCTGCACCACACGTCAGTCTCTCGAAATCACCACTGCCACATCACAAGTCAGCCAAACTGAAATGTGGCCCTACTTTTCCTAAATGATCTATACATTGTTTACCCAACTGTACCTTGCAGTAAGGTAAATCAGTTCCGTAAGTATGAAAAATAATCTTGCATATCAGCGCAATGCAGAGGACGTACTACTCTTACTTAACAGCAGGTAAGGAACTAAAATCTAGCAATTCTCAGCATGGAAACCTAACCTACTTTCGAACAGGCGTAACTATCACTCAGTCGAAAGATAGAGAGCCATTTCGTATTGTCAACCATTCCATGTATGTGCACTCAACTAACCTGAATTTATCCAATTTTGTGACAAAAATCCAATCCATTGTTTTTCCTTTTTATTTGCCAAGTTGTCTGTTACGTTAACACTTTATATACACGACACTGAAACATCCCTCAACAGTGATTCATTATTGAGTTTTGGGTGACATTCTTTCAAAAAATCCTTGGCGCAGCAACAGGGAAAGTTCGTGTCCATAGTAACCGTCGTTGCACCAGGCCTCTCAGCAAAGTTTGACGCTTTGCAAACAAAATAAAGTGTTCAACCGCGATGTAGTGTTCATTCATTAATAGAATTCAGAGTTTTGGGAAAGTTTCACTTGTTTTGCCATGATACAGTTAAAGAACACGAGAGGACAATTGTTCCTGTTGGTGAGCTTGGCTTGGCGGCCCAAATAAGGGTGTGTGAGTTGTGTCAACGAATATGCTCATGACAGATGTTGAGAGAAAGGGGCCACAGCAGAGGTCCAAGGAGAGCAATTACTACAAACGAAGCGGATGAGCTGTTAGCTGGTCTTTATTAGCCTCAGTGATCAGTTAAGGGGCCTTTAGTCTCCTGCGATCATAAACAACCCAAGTTGGCTCCGACTGTTGCTGTTTGTGCTGGAGGGGGGTTTCAGCTGTGTGGAGGCCCGTCATCAAATGATGACATGCAGATTGACGCCAAAGAACAATATGATCCTGAAGGGCGGCGGGAAAATGGGTAGCTCGTGTTCCTGACTGCTGTAGCCTCTGGAAATGTGCCAGAGGCTTAATTTGTGGATTGATTTGCACCTTAAGTGGCCAAACAAAAGTATACATGAAATGATTTCCATTGTCACTACTACAGCACTCAATATTATGCAGACAATGCCATCTATTGTAAGAGCACGGCATGTATTCCTAGCTACATTTCCATTCACTTTCTTTGTTTTATAGGTGCCATTATGAGACTGCTATTGGAAAAGCTCTCTCTGACCACACACACACTCTGTATTCATAAAACTCAAGAACGTAACTATGGACATGTAAAATGCTGCCTTCATGGCAGCATATGTCTCTCGAAAAGTATTAAAAAAAATACCTCACACATACATCAGTGGTATACTTTTACACATGCACAAGACAGCAATGCAATAAGGGCAGTCAGGTCGTAATAGATAGTAGTTTTTGCACTTTTTGCTGACCGCAGTTTTTATGGTTGTTCATATCTTTGCCGTATTGGACATTCAATGCTTTCAAAGATCAAGATGAAATGTGAGCTCAGCCTTCTAGGGAAAAATGTTGCTGCAGACCTTTAGTGTATATACGGTAAGATAAGGACATGGCTAGAGAACATATATGACTTTAAAGCTGGCTTTAAACAGCTACCAGCTACAGTTCATTTAGTAGGAGAGTTTCTCTTGAAGTGTCAACTCAATTTCCATCGTGCTTTAATATATCATCCACTGAAAATGGTCCTATGCATCTTGTGTTTCAATAAAATAAATGTTGCTTATAGTAATATCGTGGCATATGATTGATGTCGAAAGATACAATGGTCAAAACTTTAATGCCATATTCTCCTCTGATGGCCGATAGACGATGAGGGCTAGCACCATGGCTGGTTTATGAATATGCAACTTTTTACATCCATCGCTGCCATGATTTTTAATGAATTATCACACGAACAAGCTTATTCCAGTGTGATTTTAATTGAATTTCTTATTTGATGGAAACACTGCATTTGTGAAATTGTGTTTTTTCGACATTGGTAGAATATGGACAAAGAGTTTCCCTCATTGACAATGGAAATGAAGCTAGTGATGCTATTTTTACCACACGTGTGCTTTGTTTCTAAGGAATTTACAGAAGTACTCCTCAAATGTTCTTATAATACCACTGGTTAAGCTCAATCTACATACAGAAGCTACGTTTGCATTTATCAAGATTTAATCATCTTTGCATGCCGTATGATTGAAGGAGGTCCAACAAGATGTTTTTTTTATTAATTCAGCCAATAATTATTTGACCCATCAGAGATACTATTATACTATGAACATTGCTTATAGCAGTGGTTCCCAAAGTGTGGGGCGTGCTCCCAGTGGGGGGTACAGTGCCATTGCAGGGGGGGGGCATGATGAATGAAAAAAAAGCAACCAAAAAACTCTCAGGGAGCTGTTCAAGTTTTAACTCCATTTTGCACAAATGTATTGATGATAACAAAGTTGAATATTGTTACAAATAAAAAAAAATTTAATATGTTTGAAATAACACTGACAGTGGAAAAAAAAACTTCTACAGTATAGAACTAAAAAAATAAAACAGTTACACAGAAGTGTTTCACTGCAAAGATGGTTTGTAGTTTGTTTTGTTGCAACCTGAAGTGTGAAATAAACTTCAATGGAGTTTGAAAACACAACAAGTTTATAGGTTTATGTCTGGTTGAACAATGTGTGTGCCCAGTTGATTTTTATTTCTTTTTTGGGGGGGATTTTATTGTAATCCATAGGAGGACCCAGAAGAAAATCTTTGGGAACCACTGGCTTATAGGACTTTAGAAAAAAAAGAGGATATTGACAGCACTATAAAAACCAACTCCAGCTCTCTTACGCAGCGGCACACTGCATTCTAAACCTTTCAATACGCATACTATACAAATCATACAACGTGACACATACTCCACAGATCTTCACCAACTCATTGGCTGATTCATCCAGAACATCTGTCAGATATTGGCCAGGTGACCCCAGGGATTAATAGGAAGCCAGTTCCCACTTATTCTAAAATCATAATATAATACAGAATGTCTTCTTCTGTGTTTTCTGTGATGTCATTCACCGAAGGAGGGCTTTGGGACGTTTCTTGTTTACACTTCTTTTCCGACCAGAGTTGCATCCAAGGAAAAATGAGTTGTCTGTGTTGCTCCTCCTTATTTTGGACAACTGAGCAACTTCCCTGCTAATGTTTTCCTCCCACCAGAAATCATCAGATGTTATATTAGCAGATATATGAAGCCTTCCTCCACAACAAAGGGCACCTAATAAATAACGTATAAGGGTGAGGATTCCAAACAGTTCTCCTGCTCATCCTCTCACATTTTTTCACAGTCCCTTAAGCCTCCTCCCCATCTGTCCTGCACTTCAAATTTATCCGGATGCTCAGAGATACTTTTCCAGTTCTATCCTAGGGGATTCGTGTTAAGGTAGAGAAAGAATAGAGGTAGAGATGTGAGACAGGTACTGGGCTGGAAAGCAAAGGGGAATATGAAGGAGCCAGGAGCTTTGAGCGTCAGAATGCGTCGAAAGCAACATGGCCATCGCTTTTTTTTTTTTCCCGTCTCGGCTTCTCATAAACTCAGAAAACTGGAAAAATTTGGTAGAAAAAAAAAAGGGAAGAAGAGTAAAGATTAAGGATCGGGTGTAATAATCTGTCCCAGGGCTGAACACTCTGTGAAATGAAAACAAATCCAAACCTTGTCCATTCTCAGCTCAGCACTGGAAAAGATTCATGTCTTCTTGCCTATAAAGGTGTGAACATGGAAGAGCGCCATTGATGCACATTGTTATGGATGGAAGATGGAAGTTTTTAAGTCACATGAGCCAAACAAACTAAATTATAGCTGAGATTGACACGATGGTGATGGTGATAATCTTGATGGAAAGACACGAGGTAGAATATGAAGTCAATCTGCATTTTAATTGATCATACAAAGCTTTGTATTTTAACTGAGCAAAGACACGAAGGCTAAAACATTTAATATACGCGCTCACACCAATGCAAATGGCTTGTGTGCAATATTTGCTTAGTAACACAGTGGTTCTGAATGTGACATCAATTAAAAAATGAGCTAAAACAAAACGTATAATATTGACACAAAGACATTTCAGTGGCATTAGGTCTTGGATTCAAACACGTAAAATGAGAACACATTATTTATTTTTAATGTTTGTTCTATAAAAGAAAGTAAAAGCTACTGCTGCTACAGTTAAAAGTGAATGTCATGTTGAGTATTGGTTATTATTGTGATTTTCACAGGAAAACTAATGCAAAGACATGAAACCCCGAGTTACACTCTACTCCCGAGAAAAACCCAGCACTTTCTCCAGCATCTCATTAAAAATGCTTAACCATGGAAATAATATGAGGGGAAAAACTGTAGCAGTTTCAAAAACAATAACTCTCAAAACGCCCCTGGTTTTACTTGAGACCTGTGAATGACCCCTGCCAACTGGGATGAAACCACATTTCCATGCTGTGCCGTTTTAATAGATTTTAATAAAATGTAGGCAAATTTAGTTTGAGGCCAGGATTTAAAATTATGAAATACAACTGCAAAAGAAAAAAAATAACTTACTCCAGCACATAAATCATTCGTCATTATGGTTACTTGCTTTTACCAGGCAGCATGTAACATCTGAATGTTGGAGAATTCTCTGTTTTTCTTATCAAAGTGCTGCCACACTGCTGTGATTTTAGCTTGGTGTGGAACCCATTCCTCCTTAAGACCGCCGCTGCAGCCGCAAAGCGAAGGTTATTGCTCAGCATCCCCACGTTCTGATGACAGCACAGTGTGTCGAGTTGGAGAAGTCAGGTGGATTTAATCTGTTTTACAGCACGGCTATTAAAATAATTGGAGGAATTAAATTGTTTGAAGACCTTTTCGCACATAGGCTGAATCTCGGTGGTGAAATGAAAAACACCCTCACGAAGCTGGCTCTGCTTTTCGGTTCGGATAATTTGCACGTGTCAAACAGAGTCGGGCCATGTCGGCGTGTGAGAATACACACAGAACGCAGGCTCATCTGATCGTCATACCAGTTCCAGTACATGCCAGCTCAGGACAACATCAATGCTAAATCTTTTGTTCGTGTAGTTCTGAAACACAATGAAGGTCTATCTGGGCCTGTCTCGGCACGTGAAGTCTGAAATTTGATGTCTGCTGGTATTAATAAGTATTTTAGATGGGACTCCTCTTCACTTCATCCATGCTGTGCTGCTGGTATTGCTTTCATCCTACCGGGTTAAAAAACAGGGAAAACAAGTCAGTCGTTCAAAGGACCGACTCTTTAAAAAAAAAAAGAGAGGGGGGCGTGTGGGAGGGTTGAGTGAACCGGGATGAATTTAACAAGCAGAGGTCTTCCAGATTTAAAAGAACTGAGAAAAAAATTTATGGAGGCACATTTGGACAAGGGCCACATCGAACAGCTTGGCCAGCTGAGCAACATCACAGCGGGATGCCTAATAAGCCTAGCACAATTTTTCACCCCATATTTTATCAATAAAAAAGCAGTTTAAACAGCCTCCAGTCCTGAACCACAGCCGCTGCACTGCCTGCCATCTGGAGCCCTCTTTCATTTTATAATCCAACTGTCATTAAAATGCTTTTTGGCAGTTTACAGCTCGTTCCCCATGTGCAGATGTGGAAGCGATCTTCAGACAGGGGCCTTCTGATCAAAGTGTTTGCTGTTGTCAGGCAGAACACTTAGCACCCTTAGGCTACCTCTCCAGCTCCGTCAGGATGTTATGTCTGCTGTTATTTATTTGTTCGTTTATTTATTCAGCTGTGAATTGACCAGGTAGAGGCCTGTGATAAAGATCCAACAATCCCAGATGAGATAGCAAAAAATTCTTAGGCCGTGGAAATTGGATTGACCAAGATGAGAATCGCAAGACCCTGGATGCCATGTGCTGTACAGTCAGCAGATTAAAGAAGAGGAGGTGGGTACCAAGCTGACATATCAATGGCTTAAGAGGGATGGACTCAAAGACAACGAAAACTCCATAATCATGGCAGCAGAGAAACAAGCATTCAGCACAAAGCCAATTAAGACCCGGGTTTACAACATTGGGCAGGACCTAAGATGACTACACAAAACGCTTTAACTGGAACAGTGTACAGGAAGATTAGTGCCATGTCTGGGTTGACCCCATATGTGAGAGGCACCACTAAAAACCAAAGGCAGGTGAGAAAGATAGAAGTAAGACCCTGTGTGACATCAATCTGGACTGTTAAATACGTGATAGCTAACCAACCGGACATTGTGAAGTCGGACAAAGCAGAGAAGAGTGATAGACAAAGCGATACCAAGAAGCATTAAAATAAAATGATAAAAAAAGAGGCCTGAAGGATGTCAAGTTCTCTAATAGGAACTAGTGAAGCACTTTGGGCTGTGACTCCAAACCAGCAGAGTGGTTTTTGGTAGATTCCAGAAACAACCTCTGGGTCTTCTTCAGTGCTTGGAAAAATCAACACACTCTCAATCTCCCTGGTACTCTAGCCAATCTCGAAGTAGAACTATCCAAGTAGATAGAGTCAGAATTTTTAACATTAGCTAGACAATGGGTCTTAAATTACGGTAACTTAAAATGAACCTGAAAAGAAATACCGGCATGAAGAAACATCATTGCAACTGAAAAAAATTGTATTGAAAGTGAAACAAAAATCGAACCCAACCTGTTTTCACACTGACATTTTTTGCTGATAGAGCGTTTTTTTAGTGCTGCTGTTTTTCAGTTTCAGTTCTCGGTCACTGTTTTGAACCTCCGAGCCGCTCATCACTAGTTGAACGAGTGACCAACGGTTCAACGATTCAGTCTGGCGGAATAGCGAGGTTAGATAACGAGGTTACTTATCTGAGGTTGAGACAGTCCACCTGGACTTGTAGCAGCCATTGCAGAATTTTTTTTTAGCTGGAGAAAGATGGCAGCTTGGTCAACACATGTGTCGACCTTTATAATGTATGCGGCTGTGAAGCCCCGCCCCTCGCCAAATCAATGAGAACTGAAACTGAAAAACAAAAGCACTGAAGAAAATCCCCAGCATCATTAAAAAGACAGTGTGATTGAGAGGAACTATGCAACACAAAAATATATATTCTTTTAAAGCACATTCAAAAGTAACGGCAGTAGCTCTTATTAATCGCATCGCCTCCCTATTACGAGACGCCGTCTCCACATGCTTGAGTCGATGCTGTCCAGTGACCCGCGGCCTCCTGACTGATGTGGCGTGGGGCACATGCCGTTAATACTCTGACTGGGTGTTGATTGAAGCTCCCCTACAGCCAGTGACGCATGTTGCCTTTGCTTGGCAGCCGTCCCGGTGTAAGAACTGGGTCCATATTCCGCCTGTCTGCGCCATGTGTTCGCTCTCCTCAAAGCACAGCGGCTGGTGCCACTCACCCACTAAGCACCCCCCTTCCCTGCCCCACCCTGCTCACCATTCTTCCCACCCACTGGCATCTCTGTGGGCACCCCAGTCATAGCAGATCTGCACTAATGAAGTCAAATTAATTTAATGGATGCCCATGCTGCCTGCATCTGAGGTGCTTGGCAGGGGGACAGCTTTGACGCCAATCTCAGTTTCAGGCTCCAAACCTCATACATATCCAAGAGCCGGTGTTCCTATGCTGTGTGTCACGATGAAACTGACAAGCATATCATCCGCGGTTGCACCGCCGCGCCTCAGTCGATTCAGAAACGGTCTTCGGCGCTCATAGGAATTACGACTGGAATGTCCCACAGTTCACTTGTTAGAGAGGCCAGGTGTTCTCAGCTAATTAAAGTTGAAACCGAGGGAGGAAGGCGAAAATAAGTGGCAAATGAACATGAGCGACAGCCATCATTAACATTTACCACCTTCTGCTTCTAACCTTAAAAATCCCTGTTAATTTTAATGGGGTATACAATAATTATTTTTTTTCTCCAGTAATCCCCGAAGCCCTTGTGCCCCCCACCCCTCTCCGCACCAAGCTGGTGCAGATCAAAGCAGGCTGGCTTTTCGCATCAGGGACTGCCGTGGCTGGGCTTTCGAGCTTAATTGAAGGCAGCTGGACTCTGTATGTGTTTGGGCCAGAGCTCGGTGTACTCTCCGGGGTTCTCAGCTTTCCTCTTCCCATACACATTTGCCCACAAGAAAAATTTCCTCCAGAGCCCATGTGAAGATCTGCGGGGATTTGAGGCCTGACAGTCGCCAGCACATCCACAGGCATCCGAGTATTTAGACTGACTCTGAGACCCTCAAGTGGTTAGAAAAGAAAAATGGTCGCAGTGGGTGGGAGAGAGGCTCATTGCTTACTTCCTTGATTGTCAATCCTCACCCTTCAGTGGGCAGTGGATACTCTTTCCCCTTAAAGATGCAAAGTTGTTTCACTTGGCGTTAGAAATAAATATTTGGCCTCTTGAGACAAAATACAGGGATTCAAGAAGAAAAAAAGAACTAGGTCCTGCGCCTTTATGGTGGATGCAAAATGGATGATGATATTTTTAAACTTGGCAAATGAGCTAGTCTGCTGACAGATCTCTTTTACACAAACGTTTATTGAGTTTCCCGAACCATTTTTTTCCCTGACCAAAGAGGAAGCAGCACTTCTTCAGGGGGAAAATGATCCCTGGTGGCGCAGGTTCCAAAAACCACCAGGAGACTTCTATATTTGTCCCCGATTGCATACGGCCATTTGCTGTGGAGGGAAAAGCGAGTCTTTTAACATTAAGAAGTTTTCGGCGGACGAGCCAAGGCAGGGACAGACATCGAGATTCAGTGTGCCAACTCCAAATGCATAAAAAGTCTGTCTTGAATTTCCATCCAGAAGAAATGTGTAAGTAATTACAGTCCAGCCATGTTTATTGAATAAAAACTCACTTAGGCATTGTGTTTATGCACGATCAGAAACGCTCAAATCGTACATCTACACACACAAAAACATTTGTGGTTTTTTATATTTCCACAGAACATCTGCACTCAATATGGAATCAATTTTGCTTTTATTACTCATGTGGAAAAATGTATATAAGTCCTGGATTGTTATTCAAACACAGGCCCTTTTGGAAAAAACACAGAATGTTGTACCATGCAGGTTTTTAGCGGAGTGGACAGGCATGTAGCTGGGAGCCAGTCCGTTTAACTGTGCACTAAACAAGCCGTCGGGTTCTTGTTGTTTTGACTTTGAGAAAATGTCTGCCCAGACCGTTACCCTCAATCAGCTGCCTGAGCCGTCTGTACAAAGCAGGACGGATCACACTTTCGTATTATTTCCGCCAAAACATGAACCTTACCTTCTGAACATTGCAGCTGAAATCAAGTCTCATCGGACCATGCAATGTGCAATGATTTTCAAATGTCCAATTCTAGAGAGCCTGTGTGAATTGTAGCTGAAAAAGTGCCATGATGCTTGTTAACAATTGGTTACTTGAGCTAATGTTGTCTTTGTAACTCCTCAAACAAGTTTTTCCTTCCCCTTGTAACCTCTTACAACCATTTGGTGATGTTTGGCTATGAAAATATCTGTACATCATCAGTTTATGAAATACTCACACCCACCATGCCAGGTTCAAGTTTACTTCAGTTCCATCCAATTTCCTTTACTGATGCTAGTTTTAAACAACAGCAAGTAACCTTAACCACATCTAGTATTGATGACTTAGTCACTATTAAAGATATCAAGGAACTGAACAGAGATGCATAATAAAGTGAACAACGAGCGGAAATTTGTTGCGTCTCCTCCTGAGCAGTACGGTTCCTGTTATTTGACGAGATGTTAAATTTTTATCATTGTATTTAAATGTGTGATAATATGCATGAAGGTTTTAAACCTAAATAACATGTTTGTAGGTTATTAAAAACATGTAGATGGTGCAGGCTGTATAATAATAAACTAATTTTATGGATAGATTTTTAAAAGTGTAGAAATTTAGACATGAACAAATCTAAATGTGTTTGAATGTGAAAGTTTTCTAAGTTTGATTCTTATTCCTACTTTTATATTTCTATTTTTTTACATGTTCAAAACAAAGATTTCAATTTAAATTTCACACAAACTCCAAAAATGCTAAGTAATCATGCATTTTTTCACTCCTACACTTCAAAACAGTGACGCACAAGATACATAACCAGTTAGATAAAACGTGGCACAGAAATGGTGTAAAAGCACCCAGTTTGTCTTGGTTGATACGGCGTACCATGATTTCTCTATTGCCGTATCATTGAACTAAAGAGATCTCTAGCAGAAAATTGTTCAATCGAGCGTCTCAGCCAGCCGCTGCTGAAGACTTGTATTACAGAAGCAGGGCTTTCAGGTGGGAGAAATACAGTGTTTGAAGAAAACCAACCTCTAAAAAGTATCTAGCCGGAGTACAAAAACCCACACACCAAAAGCTGGTGTTCATCCAGGTGATAATAACTTCCTCAATAGCAATCATCGAAAGCAGTTAAACATGGCTGAGTGACGACGGGATTGTTCTCAAAAAGTTGTTAAGAGTACTGGCGTTTTGGAAGAAAGCACGGCAAAGTCTTCGACAGGATCTCTCCAGAACAAAAGGAAGTTCTGATAACAAGCTCTGCCCCCACAAACAGCTTCCCCGAGCAATGGCGGTAAGTGAAAGAAGATTACAGTGTTGATGCCGCGTTGTTTTCACACCTCCTTTGTTCTGAGCGGGTAGTGCGCTTTTGCTTCTGCAAGTCTTCCATTTTTATTTGCAACGCCAACATCATGGCTAACCTTTAAGAGGGAATCTGGACCAGGGTATGGGATGCCACATCAATGACGCCGCAGCCATGCCGACTCTCCCTGCATTAGCGGATGACATGCATTGCTACTGACAAGCTGTCTTTGCTGATGTCAGTTGGCTCTGTCTGCCGGCGAGCCCTGCAGAAGCTCAGAGTCTTTCTCTGTCATCACGCCTCTTCCTCCCAACATGCACTGGTCTCCACCTCCGAGCCTGGCAGCAGACTCACTTGCCTCCCGGCTTGTCGACAAACACGTACACATGCATATGCGCATCACACGCTGCATTGACGATGGGTGCCCTTTCTCACGACGGAGGCAAATGTGCTGCCTCGCCATCACATGCCTCGTACGTTCAATTCCAGTCTAAGTAATACACTGTTAAAATGTATACATGCTGTGTTTAAAAACTCAAACTTTACTGCATACTAGTGGAATTTCAAAACAGACCAACACAAAGTGGCTTACGATTGCTAAGTGTAATGAAAATGGTCAATTTAACACAGGATGAGGTTTTAAAACAATTTTCTAGGCTTTGAGGATTTCAGAGGACAATGTTCAATCCATCATCTGAAAAAGAAAAGAATACAGTACCCTAAACCTATCAGGGTCAGCTTTTATAGCTGACAGGCTGGGCAAGGAGACGATTGACCAAAGAAGTAGCCAAGATGCAGAGATCCACAACTAAACGAGCGGAAATCTCCACAAATTTGGCCTTTATGGAATACTAAAAAGACTAAAGTTACTGTTGAAAGAAAGCAATAAAACATTAAGCTTGTGCTTTTTTCTTCAAACTATTGAAGGGACATAGACTGACAAGATTGTTCTTTGGTCAATTGGAAGATTTTAGCCCTCTGTTCAAAAGGGCCTGTAGAGTCTACTACAGGCACATCTACTACTGGCACATCAGCCTGCAGGAGACTCCACCCTCACTATAAAGATTATGGTGGCAACATCATGCAGTGGTAACATCTTAGACCTGAGCAAAGCTGCACCTAAAAGACTGGAATGTAGATTCGCCATCCAGCAGGAGAACATCCCTAAATGCACAGCCAAAGGTACAAAGACTTACAGGTCTGGATGAAGTTCACACTTTTGGGCAATTGATAATCTGTGGCAAGACATATCCTTTCCACACAATCTGACTGAGTTTGAGACATCTTCCAAAAGGCCTGCTGCTGCATTTACAGCAAAATGTGTTGACTCACTGGGGTTGAATAAAACTACACGCCACATGTTCAGATTTTTATTTGTAAAAGATGTTGAAAATCCTCTATTTTCACCACTTCTTCATCATAAGCTACTTTGTGTCCAACACATAAAATCCTACTGGAACAGGGTGAAGCTTGTGGTTTTTTACATGGCGAAATATGAAAGTTATACTTTTAATTAGGCACAGCACAGACATTACAGCCTCAATTGTGAAGTGATTAAACGGAGGGAGCGTCACATGACGACCTGGTGACTATGGGTTAGACAATCTACCAGCCACTCCGATTTTCTTTGCCCGAAATGTTTGCATCTAAACGTTGCCAAAATTCGGAGGAAATCTTGCTGGGTTCTATGACGCTTTGTCTTTTCCAGGAAAGGATGTAACTGAGGAGGAGCAAAAAGCCAGAGAAAGGGAAGGAGGGGAAAAAGAAGAAGAAAAAAAGAAGACAAGAGCAGAAAAATGACATCTCCATATTAAGGCCTGTGTTGCCAATGTCAGTTCTAATTTCACAGCGCCTGTGGGGAGCTGAATGCAACCAGTCAGCTCTGGTCTCATCTCGTTCCTCCTCCATTTTGAATCAGGGCAGATGAATCCCAAGCTGCGGGTTGGGGGGGGGGGTGGGAAGGAATATTACTGGCAAATTGGTTTTAGATTAAAGAAGGTGGCAAGGCATTCTGCTTTCTCAGCTCTTTCCCAGGTGCACTTAATCTAATTTCATTAAAGAGATGAGGACGGATGATCACTTGTGTCAAAACATTAAGAAGATCCCTTTTCAACGTTGGTATAAAAAAAATAAAATAAAAAATGTTAAGGTTGTCAGTGGCCTGGTGGGTGGTCTGTTTATTAGAGAATATGATGACTCTGGGAGGCCTGGCTGGATGCAACCCAGCAGCAGAGGTTATGGATGAGTGTGTAGGAGGAAATGAATTAATGTCATACATAAATTGATGTCCACTCTTAAGTGTTTGAAGTTGGCAACAGAGGAGAAGTAAGAAACCCTGGCCTTAAAAGTTAGCAAGCAGCAGAGTTGGGTAGTAACTAGTTACATTTACTCAGTTACATTTCCTGGTAGGCTTAAAAAAACCTACCGTATGTTCAAACAACATGTCAACTGACATGTGCATAAATCCATGGTTAGTTTATTCAAATGCATCCGGCTCAATATATCCAAACTCGCTTTCTTGCTTCTGCTGTAGCTAATGCTAGCATGTTTGCTCTCCGTTTTGATACAACTTGTTGATAATTTGCCTGGTAAAACCAATCAGATGGAGAGAAAACTTCCATAAAAAGTCAATCTTCAGCGTACATTTAGTGTTTTGCTTTAAGTATGAAAACATTTAGTGGTGGGTGTTTCAGCAGCTTTCTGTTCAGCTTCAGAAAACAAGCTGCAGCAGTCTTGAGTAACTTTTTCAAAAATAAAAAAACTTTTAGGTGCATTTTTACAATTATTTTACTCTTATTTGAGCAAAATAAGAGTGAAATCGAACGTGAAACCTAGCATACTTTTACTATGAAATATCTCTAATGCTGCTTGAATAAACTTTCTGAATACCCTCGCCAATGTGAGTTACTTTCCTGAATGAAGAACAACCTTGTCTTAACCAAACCTTCACAAACCTGCTGTTTTTGTTCAAGTTTCATAAGGTTTATATTGAAATATAATATTATGTGAATTTGAACAAAAATGTTTCTTTTGCCTGGAATGTTATTTTGTAATTATGGTTTTTAAATGAACCATTTTCATTTACATCTTTAAAGTACCAAAATTTCCAAAGAAAATCATTTTAAAATGAATTATTGCAGATCATCTAATCAATCAAAAGGCTACTTACGTTTCCTTTTTTACCAAATACGTTTTTTTTCCGCACTTATTTGAGTAATTTCCTGGCTGGATATGTTTTACTTTTACTTGGGTACAAATATGTTAAAGTAGCGCTTCTTTTACTTGAATGAATTCTTTGGGTACTCTACAAACCTCAGGAGAGCAGATAGAGGATGAAGAACGTGAAAACTTATTTTAGGGGTTATTTTCGCATCCTAACATATCAGTTTTCACCACAACCGATTGTGTAAACGATGTACCCTATCAGATATGGTGATGCAGCCTTCGTTCTGTATGAAGGCTGAAGATATAGAGGAAGAGGAGGAATTAAGATGTCAATCCCTAGCAGGGAGCGGCCCGATAAACGACCAGATCAGAGCTATAAAAGAAGCACAGACAGAATGAGAAGATGGTTCTCGAAGACTCTCTCAGAGACAGACAATTTCTGCTGAGAGGCTGTTCAGCAAATGGGACCAAATGGAATTAGCCAACCCGGGTGTTCTGTGCTGTGGCGATGGCGATTCTGCAGCGCTTCTGCAATCTTATGCACAGACGGACATCAAATGCAATATTGGCGCGGCGGAGATAACTCAGAAGACACTGGAGAAGCCGGGTCAAGACAGACAAGTGGACATAATGAAGATAGGATGACTCTGAAAGAATGTCATCCAATCGCCATTACTGACAGGAGATAAATCCCGCTCCGGTTATCCGACTCTCAAATAACAGGGAGTGATAGTTTTGATTTCAAACGGGCCGAGATCGAAACATTTGGCGGATTCTTGCTCTACATGTGGAAACCAGAGGCATGAGGAAGATTTCCAAAGCTGCAGCTGAAATAACACATTTAATACGGACTGTTGATAGGTTTTACTAAAACAGAAAAATATCCAAAACAGACACAGAGCTGCTTGCAGTTGTTTACCTCATCCTGCTGAACATTCATATTACAGCTAATTGTTGGAAAGTAGCATCTTGTCTTTATACGTAAAAGGACACAAATGTTAAAATAAACAGAACTGAATGCATAATGACACCATTATAAATGCAATGCATGTCTGACTCAGTAAATACAACTACAATCTTAAAAAAACTCACTTTTTGGAGCTAATGTTAGCATGCTTGGTCTCTGCTTTGATATGACTGTTTTAAAGTGGTTTAAATCAATAAGATGGAGACAAAGTTTGCATAAAAAGTCAATATTGAGCAGAAATTCAGTGCTTTAGTGCTTTGCTTTAAACATGACAACATGCTCTCTGTTCGGCTACAGAACGCTGCAGAAGAGACCAACCAAAATCATGTGAGAGGTCCAAGACAGTACCCATTTTATTAGAAAGTATTCACATTTATATGTTGACGGGGGTTACATCAAACTGTGTGGAGGAAAAACTCCAGCTCTAAGGAAATAAAGGAGGTACGCACCTCTATGAATAAGCTACGCTGTCACAAATGCATTGTTATACTAATGCTCATTTTAAGTCATGGACTTGTTTCCCTTTTCAGTTGCTGACAACCTGTCCTTCAACATGACAGACTAAAAGCTTGAATCATAGGTCAAGTAAGAAATGAGTGGGAAGGTTGAGTCTTTTCTCGTGTTCTGGTCTCGGGGCAAACTGAATGGTTTTGGAATATATGCATCGTTTGGGGGGATAAGATCACAGATTTTGAGTCCTGCTGGAAGAACTGGGTAAACCTGACAAACTCCAGAGAACTGAAGTCTTAACACTTGCAGGATTCACATCGCTGCGAGTTTTGTCAAGCGCCGCGCCGATATTTTGGAAGCTTCTCCACACGCAGCCACCCGAACTGACTTTACTGTAGCAAACACGAGACTATTTATTCAAATACAGCGTAACTGATTGCCCCCGTGAGCTGCACCTGGAAGCCAAATTCTAATGAAGTTAATCTGTGAAATCCTGACAATGTGGCTGTTCAGGTGGCTGCTAATCTGATATGAAAGGAGTCTTTTCTTTTTCACTGGATGGATGGGGAAGAGCTGGCACCTGCTTCAGCGAAAGGTTGCAGAAAATTATCGCTGTCAAGCTATCTTCAGTGCAGGCAATTACAAATGACAGTGTTTGTCTTCCTCCTTATGAAATCCAATTTCTTTCGTAGCCTTTTTTTTTTTTACCTGAATTTGGAGATGGCTTGTCAAATTATCTTTTGCTCATCCTCGTCCGCTCAGTAATCCGATACGGTTGTTTCACAGTTCTCATCACCTTGATTAGTGGAAGGCGCGTTTCGGAGGAATGAAAAGGTCATCGCTGCTTTGGCTGTTGTCTAGATTTTAATTCTGTTCAATGGTTTGGTGCGAAGGTTCTCCCGTCTGTTTCATGTTAAAATTTGACACTTGGGACAAATCGCCTACTCAAGATCACCAAAGAAAATAAAATAACAGCAAAAAGACGGCTGGATGGATGAATGAAAGAATGGATGGATGGAGACAAAGTGGGATGGGGAAAAGATCTTGAATTTAAAGTTGATTTTCCATGTGGTTTTTTCTGTATTTTCTGAGCCTGTGTAATACTGTATAAAATAATAATAAATACGTTTTTTAAAATCCCATCAACGAAATTTTTTCTAACAATTCAAACATATTATTAAAATGTAAGTTGAGCTATTTGTGCAGGACAGTAGTGCACCATGTAAACTTGCTTTATGTGGCACTTCAAACTAATGCAATTGAATTTGTAAAGCAGACATAATTATTTATGGAAGTCAGATTCTTTTACAAATGAGATCTGAAAATTGTGGCTTGCTTCTGCGTTCAGTCTCCCACTTTGTCGAACAACCTTTCACTAACCTGTGCCTGCAACTCTAAAGAATAAAATTGTTTTATAAAACAACTCAACCCTATTGAGTTTTCACGCATCATTTTTCAATCGTCACACATGAATAATTGTTGATTTAAACTACGCTAGTGCAGGTCTGGGCTGCCCAGTGGTGCAGCTGGTAGAGCTGTTGCCTTGCAGCAAGAAGGTTCTGGGTTCGATTCCCGGCCCGGATCTTTCTGCATGGAGTTTGCATGTTCTCCCTGTGCATGGTATGTTCTCTCCAGGTACTCCAGCTTCCTCCCACAGTCCAAAAACATGACTGTCAGGTTAATTGGTCTCTCTAAATTCTCCCTAGGTGTGAGTGTGTGTGTGTGTGCATGGTTGTTTGTCCTGTCTGTCTCTGTGTTGCCCTGCGACAGACTGGCGACCTGTCCAGGGTGACCCCGCCTCTCGCCCGGAACGTTAGCTGGAGATAGACACCAGCACCTCCCGACCCCAGTAAGGGACAAGGGAATGAAACGGATGAATGGATAGTGTAGGTCTGGGTTTATGTTTAGGGTCGTTGTCTAAAATGTGTTCTTAAATTGTCTACACTGACCAGCTTCCGTGTCACTGCCGGAAAAAAAAACACATGATACTGTTTCCACCGTGTTTAACATGTGGCAGACTGTGATGACGTTGAGATGCGGTGCTAGTTTCCTACCACACACTGAAAAAAAAAAGCAGATGAAAATAAACAACATTTGGTTTCAGCTGACCAGACCACCTTCCCTCTGTGTCCCCAGCACGGCTTGTGGCAAACTGAACGCAGGACTTCCTGTTGCTGTTTTCAGAAAGGACTTTTTCTAGGCTTCTAGTTGGTGGTGACGGATTGAAGTGTACTGTGAATATTGTACAAAGCTTGAGTTATTGTTTCTGAACCCAACTCTCCTTTAAGCAGCTCAACAGCTTTCTCCCTGATTTGTCGCGTTGTCATGTGTTCCGTGGTTTTCATGGTTCTGTTTGTTCGCTGATGTTCTTTAGAGTTTACACTTGGACTAAATAACATACAGAGGGACTGGACCTACAAATAGGTCACTTGAGAACACAATTTGTTTTACTTTATTTAGGGGTATCTGAGTAAATGGGGCTGAACGCAAATATATGTTCAACTTTTTAGCCCTTTATTGCAAAATGTTGACCTCTGCTTCACCATTCTGCAGTTCTGTTTTGATCTATTACATAAAATCCCAGTAAAATAGGCTGACGTTTGGAACTGTAATGTGACAATGTGGAAAAAGTCCAAGTTATATGGCAAGACTGGAGAGGGTAGCGATAAAGACATAAGTCGGCTAAAAACCTGGCCCTGAAGTAACCCTCAACGACATTTGGTCAAGCACTAAATATGTAAAAAAAAAAGTTTTTACTATTTACCAGAAACACAGAAAAAAAAAACCCTGAGATTCTTTGAAGCCGCTTGAACGCAGCTTGTTTTTCAAATGCAGAATCAAACATTAATAGGACTAAATTTGACGCGGTGTTAAGACGTGTGTCAGAAGTAACTGAGCAGAAGAGAAAACAAAGCCTCGTACCATAAACACTCAGAGTTTCCTATCCAGTTTTACCCTCCATGCTGCTGCCGAGGAGCGGCATGGAAACTGACAGGCCAGTTGCATTATTATTTTTTTTTTGACGCGTCAACCAGCGAGCGTCTTTCACTTCTTCTCGCTTCGGTAAAGAGATAAAAGCCTATTGACTTGCCAAGCAACAGTTAATGCAAATTGCGCTTGGTAGCAATGTATTATTTATAAGGAGAGTTGCAGACGTTTCCACAGAACTGAAAGCTATGCTTACAGAAGATTAGGCATGCTATCTTATTCATTTACCAGAGGGTAATTGCTAAACTGTGGAGGAATTAGGATGCGTGAGATTCCCCAAAGGTGTTTCATCTTGTAAACAGGTGGTCGCTATCAGCCAACCACTTTCAAGTCGGCAACAAACACATTCACAAAGGTGAAACTGATATAGTGCTGGTAGGGAATTATCAAATGGTTAACTTTAAGAAAAATAAAATAAAAATAAACTTTCCCTGTAGGAGAAAACTTTTTCTTTTTGCAAACACAACTCTGAAGTGTTCAGCTGAAATAATAAACACTTAACCTTGAAATGAGAAACCTCTGTGAGGTTATGAATGTTCACTGACAGACGCATTTGTCAGTACCTCTGGTAAATGTGTGTAAAAAGCCTTAAATTAAATGAGTTTTTAATTGCAGTGGTATAACCTCATACAGAAAAACACTGAAAAAAAAAATCTACCTTTACTTTGAGTGGATTTATTTAGTAGAGAAGAATGTTGAGAAATATTTGGCTTGAACAAAATCACCGGTTTTGCACTTGCTGTTAAGTCCAGCACATTGAATATGGTGAGGGATCTGTGAGGGAGTGGCACTTTCTCTATGGTTACTTAGTTTATTGTCTTCCTCAGCTTACTTATAAAGTATGTGAATGTTAACCTTCTTACCTTGTAAAAATTGTTTGCGACAAATCCGCTGATAATCCTAATGAGTGACAGCTGCTATCCACTTCCTCTCAAAAGGTTTGCAATAAAATAAAAAGTTTGGTTTCCATCCTTTGCTGTTCAACCAGCCGCGCTGCAACATGTCACCATCTCTACTGTGAAATTATCAAGATACCAGCGGCTACAAAGTGTCCCAAAGTTCCCACATTCCCATGTGTTCCTGCCCATGTAGTGAGGAAGAGTCTACCAATGGAGACACACCCAGCTTGGCTAGAACCAAACCAACATTAACCAGAAAGAGCGAGACTTGACAATGGAGAGTGGGGCTTTAGTCTAATCTGGTGAGGCACTATGGAGGTTTACATTTGTGATTGCTGGCATGGAGATGGAGCCCAGTGGTTGTCACGGAGACTTAGAGATCCCCAAAGACCACTCTTTGCTGTGCCTCTCTAACAGTGAACTTTGTACATGGTTTAAACTCCTTTAAATCCTGTTCACTGTGCAGGCGGCAAGGTAAATACGGGTCTTAAAGCAGCAACGTTTTAAAAGAAATGATTGGTGGTGTCAATAATTGCACCATCAGTGCACCGGGGATTTTTCACACATTTTTACAGATGCAAAATATGTTTGTGTCTAAAATGGCATGCATCACAGAGATGCAAACTTTTACTAATATTACACATGCGATTCAAGATTTTTAAAAATTACTCAAAAAAATCCAGTGTTTTTACACAAAACATAAAATAAATTTCGTTCTGTGACTCGTTTCGCTAGCTGTTTTAATCTTTGCAAGATGAAAAATAATCAACAAAGGCTGTGGTTCTTTGCGGCTCTTTTTTTTTTTTCACCCAACAACACCTTCTGACTACCCCCCCCCTCTCTCTCTTTCTCTAGACGGGAGCTTTAATTTTGTTATTCACAACTCCCAGTCACTTCATGCGGCGTGTGAATAAACACAGGAAAAGCAGCCTTACCTTGTCGTCAATGTCACTTTCGCTGTCACACTGTAACAGAAAACAGACAAACACAGGGAAATGTTAGGAATTATTCATTCGGCTCCCCCGCATAGCATGATCATTGCAGATGTTATTTTTGTGTGCCACCTTTTATTCGCTGTCAGCTCTCAGAGCAAACAGCACAGGATGAAGACGGAAAGGAGAGTGTTAGTCAAAGAGAGAGGGGGCTTTTTTTTTTTTTTTCTCTCCAAGTTTCAAAAGGAGCGCACAGACACACAGAAAGCCATTCTGGTGTTTTTGTTACAAATTCAATGCTGGAAGTTTGCAAAAGGTGTGAAAAAACGGATACTGCGACACACGGTTCTATTATAAAAAGCCCTGTTTGGTAATTCTGCATTCAGCTGCAGCTTGTCATTTAGCCCTCTAAGTGTGCGTTAAAATTGGACGATAGCATCTCAAGGACACAGGTTCTTTGAATCCTCACTGCGCCTATTAAGTGTGGTATTTCAAATCTGCGTTGTGACGAGCCCGCCTTTAATTTCTATGTCAGACTTTTGCAAGGGTAAACCAAGTGAATAACAAGAAAGGCTGTTTTCTGATATGCGCGTCGACTGGCGTGGCAGAGGGCCAAATCACTTCCTATTCACCCTGGAAGTGAAGTGGTTTGTCTTTGACGCTGAAATTTTTTTTTTTTATAAGTCATTTCGCCTCTAAAGCCTGTGACGATTAAGCTCAGAGGTGTTGTGTGTGGTCAAAAGGAAATCTAAGACCTTGGTGCAGAGACACAGATAATGGGGGACGCTGCTTTTTATTTCAGGTATGCTCGGAGACAGGAATGTCTTTTCAGCAAATAAATGCATTAAAAAAAAATTACACAAATGCTGTAAATTACTTCATTAAGATGAAGTTAATGATAATAAAGGTAAAAGTTGAAATCTGAATCCATTTATTCCGTTTCTGTCAATAGCTGCGCTTCTGTTACAAATATGCACAGGACTTTTTCTTGTATTTTCTAAAATGTTCTGCTTATTTTGAAAAAAAAAAATGTCGCCATTGTGGTGTTTCCGTTAAAAACGAAATGCAATTAAAATCAAATGTGAATAAGCTTAAAAATCACAGAGGTGATGGTTGTTATTCATACTTCAGCCACAGCACCAGCTATCATGGCAGACATCTGCGTGTTATTGAGGCGTCAGAGACAAGCCCCTTGTACTTGGGAGCAGGTACGGCTACGTGGTGCTTTGAGGAACTTGTACTTCAAGATTTTACAGAAGAACTACGGATTCAATGCCTTTGAATGACTAATTACTTCTGATGAAGTGGAGTTACCAGTTTTGCTTTTTATCTTGAACTATAGGTGGGTAGCTGAGTGTGGATTAGCCCAGTAAAAACCAACCCCTTGTTCTATGCTTTGCTTTGCACAGAGGGTCTGGACTCTGGGCTGTACAAAACCATTGCTTCCTGGAGGCGTGGATTCTTTTGAAATTAAAATTTTACCCAATCGCTAATAATTTTACCCAATGGCGCTATGAAGCTTACCGGAAACAACCGTCCTCCACTGCGAACAGAGAAGTGCCAATCCGAACACCAGCCTGCTAATGCTGAGTTGGAGGCGTCGCCAAAACAAACCGAACAGCTTCGTTCACTTCCTCCGCTGCCACTGCCAGAACTACAGACAGACTACAACTCTAAAACAGAAAATTGACACCATCGTTCACAACTTCCGTTTCGCTATTCGGTGAATTTATTTTTATAATTCTAGTTTGCTCAACTTTACGGCCAATGGAAATGCAGCCACTCATTTGCAGCTTTCACTCGTGACCTCTTTCCTCCCCAAGACGGTAGGTGGTGAAACTGTGAAAACAGGACTGGTGGAACCGCGGGGGCCGTCCCACTGGACCCCACAGCGGGACGCACAAGGGGCAGAGCAATTGAAGCGAAGAGCCACAATGAGCGAGCGGAGTGGTCCCCAGCGCAAATCTGCCTTCAATCTGTCAATTAAGTCCCTGCCTCAACATCCTTAAGTGGAGCCTTTTCATTTTGTTTGACTCCCTGTCAGGGCTGGGCACAATGACGAGGGACCTGGGTCAACGGGGGCACAGCAGCCTTTTGTTGTGAGCGCGGTGGGTCCAAATGTATAATTACGTAACGAGAGTAATCAGAGCAAGGACTTGGTGGCCAGGATCTCTCAGGAGATGACAATGGAAGCATGTATGTGTGGGGAACCGTGCAAGCATGATTCCTCCTACTGTTCTGAGGCAGCAGGCGTCCATGCTGCGACAGAGCTCCAATGGGGGAAAAGAACAATGCCACTCAGCCTGGTAGGAGGGTTAATGCCAGGGCTTACATTACCAACTGAAGCATAAACACTTAGAAAAGGTTTTCTGTTTATTCTCGCTAATGTGAGTTGTTGTTTTTGTTAACTTACTGGCACTGCCACTATAGAAGGGGAACTATCAGATAAACACAATGGCTTGTAACAGCATCCATAGTTCTTGAGCCTTGTCACTTTCTTGTCATGTTTTGCTTTGCCTTTGTTTCCATTTTACAAATACACAATACTATGTTTAGGTTTCTGACACAATACATTCAAGTTTCTGACTCCAAGGTGACGAAATGTGAAAAATTTAAGGAGTGTGAATGCCTACTTTTTTTTTTACAAGTTCATACTGCTGACCCGTTGACAGCAGTATAAATATAAAGAAAGTCCACTGATTTTCTTTTACCTCCATTTTAATAAAATCTTTATTTTTTTTGATACCAACCTTCAAATCCAGATCTTGCAGTCAGCAGAACTCAAACTTAAATTTATCTTTTCACAGACAAAACTTATTTTATAGAAGTTTACATTTTTCTAACAAGTAAGTAAGTATTAGCATAAGTCTTCAGCTGGTTAAGTGCTTGTCAGAAACAGGAAATATGATTGATTTGACGTAATAGGACACAGAAAAATTGCTCCGTTTTTATTGAGAACTCCAGTGATTCTTTTCTGAAAAGAATTATGATTTATTGTGACAACAATAAACTCTAATTGGTAAAAACCTGAAAATATGATTGGATTGTTACTTTATTTTGCCAGACTTGTATTATGTTTCCAATGTTGGTTTCATAAAAGCTCAATTAACATCAATCTAGTTTAAACCATATTGACTGGATAGTTAAATTCAATTATTTTGTACTGCTGAGTAGTGCAGTAGCACCACTTCTTGTAACGGGTCCACTCAAGCTGCCCATGCTGGGATGTTTTTCTTTGCACCCAGAAGAAACTCAAAATCTTAACAAGTAATTTCAGTTTAGTTTCTAGTGCAAATATCTTAATACACTTGAAATAAGACAAAACTATTTAGACGCAACTTTTCAGCAAGATAGAAGAGTTTGTTTTAAGTCAATAATTCACTAATATTGATGAAAAAGTACTAGTTTCATTGGCAGATTTTTTTCATTTTTAACAGAAAAAATGTCTTTTTGTAAGTGAGAAAATCTAAATATGGAAATAGTACTTTTTCCATCAATATTAAGGGATTATTGACATAAAAGATCCTATATGTTGCAAAAAGTTTCTTGTAACTTATTTTCGTCTTATTACGTGCACTAAGAAATTTGTACTGGAAACTGGACCAGAAGTACTTGGTAAGAGTTTGTATCTTTGCAGTCTACAGCAATATTGTTGTTTGTTGGGCTCTGACTTGACTGTATACAGCAAGAGATGTGTTGTAAAAAGACGAAGCACTATAAAAATACATTTTTAAATACTTTTTGCTGTCATTTCTATTGGTACTGTCTTATGTTATCAGACAGTAACAGAAAAACCCCTTTATGGTTGGGGTTGTGCGCTAGTTAGGTCCAAACTTAAATTGCCTATTTGTCTCAACGTGCTACAGTATTTTAGACAGCAATAGGCCTATTTTTCTATTTTCATCTGCCCCAAGACACAGCAAATAATCAAAAAAAGGAGAGAGAATGGATGAAATCTCGTGTCTTCAGGAAATCAGTCGTAACGTATTCTTGGCATGCAGCTAAAAGGATGACTTCCAGCTCACAGCGGCTGTGGGCTCCACTCTATTGCAAAAGGACGAGCATAAACCGTAGGTGATGGAGATGAGCAAGAGATGAACTCTGTCTATTCCCCAGGTGCGTGCTTCTCCTTGTTGCTGCAGCAGTAGCCATGACACTAGAGATGAGGCCTCGTCAGGCTGGAGCAGGCGAGGAGGAAAAATAATATCAAAAGAGCACAGCATGGTGCTTATCCTTTTACAAGAAGCATGCACTGAGCGGAGCGTAAAGGGGAATACTAGCTCAGACGGGGACAGAGACACAGCACAACACAGTGGGAGGCGGGGGAGAGGCAGGTGGAACGGGGGAAGCTAAACACTAAGCACAGGCAGGGGGGGAGACAGGGGGATGCTACAGAGATGAAGGGAAGTGGGGATGGATGTAATGTTCCAGCAATTTTGTCGGTACTGTGTGTGATTGCCCTGTTGGGCTATTTCACTTAGGCAAGTCGAAGGAAGGAATACAATAAAAGAGGAAAATTGCGACCATAGACACAAAACGAGACTGTCATTTAACAGTCCGGGGCGTCTTTAAGTGTCATCTTCAGGACAGTAGTTTTAACAAATGCTTCATGAAAAAAGGAAACTGATGAACTTATGAAAATGAAAAGTTGTCCAGGTGGACTTTGTTTCATGCTGTTCGCCAAGCTGCCTGACAGAAACCAAGACGCTTGTGGGTTGCATCTTGTACTGCAAGTAGTCTTTTGCGATACTCTGCACACACTGATATTGCGATGACAATATCAAATATATTTATAGATAATATATTTGATGACAATATATTATCTGTAAGTATACTTGCTCTGTGGTGCCTTACGATGGCCACGCTTGGCATTTGCCGTTATTAGGTTTGAAAGCATCACCTTCACTCCTCCTGACGTTTTTGTCATGATGCTCAACCGGCTCTGTCACTAGTTTAGTCTCCATTAAAAAGGTGCACAAATTTTTTTTTGGTTTTCTACTAAACACTCTTACGGAATTGCAGCGTTTCCATTGAATGAGAAATGCAATTAAAATCCCACGCGACTAAGCTTATGTGGTAAATCATTAAGACTCGTGCTGGGGACACTTACAAGAGACATATATTCCAGTCACAGCACTAACGCTCATCATCAGCCATCAGACAAAACTTCAGCATCTTATTCAAGTGTCGATGCGGAGCAGCAAGCCTCCTATACCTGGGAGCGGCTACCTATTTTTGCGGCGTTTTAGGGAAACTTTAGCGGGCGATTTTACAGAAGAGACAACAAACTCGACTTTTGATGAATGCTGCAATGCTGAGTTCTCTGGTGGGGCGAGCTGCACATCCTACAAGGAGGCCAGCATCTACAAAAAAGATGCAAACAAAAAGTAGTCCTATTGCAGTTTGGCAATAAACCCAATTCCTCCTAGCGTAAAAGCTTTTCTGTTGAAAAACAGATTTTAATTGGCGTTTTTCCCTTGAGCAAGTTAATTTTCGCAGTTCCAATATGTGCAATTTTATGGTCAATGGAAACTCACCTATCAAAAACCCCTGACCATAAAATGTTCCTCTGGAAGGAGTCCGGCTTGTCCGTGTGAGAAACTGAAACTTTTAGCCAAATTTAGAGAAGTGGATTGTGGTGCTGGTCCTTGTATCTGCTCATGTTAATCTGGCTTCACAGACTGACACATGTGTCTGTGTAAATGTCATAATTTATATATAATTTTATGTGGATTGGAGACATTAAATTTAAACTTTAGAAATGAAGCAAAAGCCCAAAATGAAAGTGTCCTTCATGCTGACGACGAGTGTGTACCAACGTCTGTCCAGCAATAGTCCTACACTAAGACAGGCCTTGCTAAGCAAATCATTTTCCCTTCCATCCACTCGGTTTACCACTTCCTCTGCGTGCCCTCGTCTCCTCACAGCATTCACCGACATTTACACAGCTTTCAACACTTCGCACACACCCTATTTATTCCAGCCAGCGGCCCGGGCGTGAGCAAGGCCGCGACCTGGGGCCGTCCCCGGTGACGGCCCCGTGGCTCAACCCTGGAACGCGGCGGAGCTGAGGAAGCCGAAAAGAAAACGCGACCCGAAATCAGACGGATGGACGGACGGATGCCTGCTGGGGAGAAATAATAAACGCACTCCGTCCCCCGAGCGCATTAAAATGACAGAGCAAATTAATCACACGGTCCCATTCGTCACTGTCAGAGCGGACGATGCCATGGTCAGCCGCGGTTCTGCCTCAGAGACACAGAGCCGGGGTGAGGGGGGGGGAACTAAAGAGGAACTCGCCTGGTTAAGTAAATACTGGCAGGGCGTCAACAACTGTCATCCTGAATACTGATCGCAACCCTGTACTTGCTGCGGGAAATGCAAAACGAGAATAAAAGGAGAGAGAGAGAGAGACAAAAAAATGCAATGCAAGAGCTTCCAGAGCTCCTGGCATTTATTTGACACTTCCTGTTTGTTCCAATAGAAGATATAGACAAAGGGAAACAAAACGGAGGAGGAGATCATATGCAAACGATTGTTTAAGTGGCAATTAGTGATGAATTCCTCTTGGCCTTGAGCTTTAAGGTGTAGCACATTATGCGGAAAGAAGAGGAGTTAAAAAACAAAAAGCTATGGTTACTATTGGATTAATAAGAAAAGAAAACATTGCAGATGTTGGGATGATTTGTTTTACTTCTGACAGCTGCCGGTTCAGTCCACTATTCAAGCGAATAACAACGCCAAAATTGCACAAATGGCTTCAGATACAGAAGATATTTCTACTGAGATACAGTAGACAGTTAAAAAAAAAAAAAGAGCTTTGACAAACCCAAACCTCCTGGAGTGAGAGCCCACCGAGGGGGTAATGGTCCGTTTAGATAGTTGAGGACCAAAGAAGTGTCAGATACGAGTTGAACAACAACAATTTTCTTCTGCAATTTCCCTCCTGCAGATGCTGGGATGAGGTGTGGAGTGTGGGGGCGTGCGGGACCTGTGGCTGTTCGGATGGGGGCGTGGACACAGAACCTCAAATCCATCCATGGACGTGCTGTCAGGTGTGCGGCGCGTCGGCGACACGTCGGGAAGTTTCATTTATCTTATGCAAAGAAGGAAACTTCGCTTTTTTCCACTAGCAGAGCCTGAAAAACTACTGCACACCACGCAATGTGAAAACCGCACATTTCAAAGGATTCTATAGGAATTCGTTTTAGGATAAACCATCACAGGAAGAAAAAAGTATTTTGCGTGGCGTGCTTTTGTATTCAGCCAACTTGATTGAACACTCTGTTGAACCATAGTTTTTTGATTTACAGTCATATTTGTTAATTTAGAGTTTGTGTTCCGATGAGGATTGTTTGTACGATTAAAAATACTTTTTGAAAATAAAGTTCACACTTTTCATTCAAACTGCATTTCAGCTTTACGGGAGACGTTTGGAGGATTGTTAACTCCTCCAAACGTCAGAAAAAATTAATCATAATTAACAGAAATAAAAGGCTTTTAAACATCTATCTTGGTGTAATTAATGTGCATAACGTGTTTCACTTAGCGAAAACGATTTCCATGTTCTGATTGGCTTTGCGTATCTATAGTGAACTTTTCATGCTTCTTTTAAAAAAATAGCACAAACTCACTCAGAAGCATCTGCATGAAACATTTAATTCTCAACTGCATTTTGGTCTGAACTTTAACTAGGTCATTCTGACATGGTGTGCTTAAATTTCAGTCTAAGTGAACAATTAAAGCACATCTAGGTGTTAACTTTAAGGGCCTGAATAGAAATGAGCGCTAATAACAGGGTGAAAGTTAATAAGTTTGTTGGGTGTGAATACTTTTTGCAGATGCTTTCTTAAGTTGTGCTGGAATATTTGATCAGATTCGGACTGAAATGGGGCAAAAATGACAAGAACAGAAAAAAAACAAATCAAACATTTTCAAATATTGCGATTTAGCTGCTGATGTGGTGCTTTCCAATCAAATTAAGAATGAGAACATCTGTCCAGTGAATTCTCTTGACCCCTCTGGCTGCTTGTGAGAGAAGCACCGAGCACAGCGATGTGGTCACAGGGATCAAATATATACAGCCATTTGACACTTGACCTCCCCGACGGGGCTGAATGGGAAGTCAGCTGATTACTCAGGGTCAACCTGGGAGTCCTGGATTAGGAAAGTATTGATCGCAGAGAAGATGCAGGGTCCGTGGGGAATGAGCTTGGAAGAAAAAGCTCTGCCGGGCAGAAATGATATCGACCGGGAAGCCTAGACGGGCTCTAACGCAAAACCATATTTGAGCTCGGGACCTTGGACCTGGCTGTGCAAAGAGAGGCGGCTTCGTCTCAAAAAAAAAAAAAAAAAAAAAAAAGCCTATCTTTTTATGGTGGGGAAACGGGGTGGGGGGAGCTGCCTATTGAGAGAAGACAGAGCGAATGAGAGAGCGGAGGAGGATTGAAGTAGACAAGTTCAGGGCTCTTTGCATTAGACAGACACAGCAGCCGCCTCTGGTCTAGAGCTGACACACTTCAGGGAAGAGTCAGCAGGGGTCATGTAAATCAAGACAGGGCGAGGAGAGATATAGTCCTGACCTGGGGCCAAACTAAGCAGATTTTTAACATTACCCAGAGTCCATGTAAACAGCACTGAGACCTGGCACTGCTTCATTTCACTTCCATGCAAAGTATTTGGAGTAGTCCTGGAGGAAGTCAGTGGGGTTGGGAAGAGAAGGGAGGGGGGGCTGCAGAGCTGCAGGATTTGGACAGATTGATGGTGATAGCAGTGCGGACTTGAAGAGCGATCCCCCTCCTTCACTAAATCAAATGACCGGCTTGTCCTCTCCAAATCCCTCAAACCTTTGCTTTCAGCGAAACCCCGGCGGGGAGTGACAGAACTGGCGGAGCAGCTAGTGTGATGCTTGGAGTAGTTTGGTGAGGGGGGAAAAACAGACAGTAATGGCAGATGTATGAGCAAATGGGGAGCATTTATTCAGCTCAGAGAGAAAGGACTGCCAAAAAACCTGAAGGGACGGGGAATACACAACTGTGCTATGAATACATTGGAGGAAGAAAAATGGGCAAAAGGATGAGAAAGACTGGAAGAAATAAGAAACCCAGCTTTTTTTTTCATAAGCTCTTCTACTTCCTCTGGCTTCTGTTGCTTGTGTGACCATAGCTGGTTTGCTAGCTCAACTTTAGCATATACACACACATGCAAACACACGTTGGTATTTTTACCAATATTAGGACATCCATTCATTTCAATAATACCTTTTATACCTAACCCAGACATTTTCCGTTACCCTGATAAGTATGACTCTCTTCCTAACCCGAACCTTAACCAAAACCTAATTCTCATAATACCTGTTAAGCCTGACCCTAAACAAGGGAGTCCACTGTCCCAGGACCGGGCTTTAGTGCCCATTAGACACATCAGTCTTCAGAAGGTTAGTAAATATGCCCGAAAGATCCCAAAGAGGCCGGCAAGACAAGTACACACACACATACAGTATGATTTTCTGTCTTCACAAGGGCTTTGCATTAACTTTCATTCATTTTTCATTCATTTCTAAAGCCCAACCCTGACCTTTAACCTAAATCCAACCCATTTCACTAAACCTAAACTTAACTCCTAACACTAAAACAGAACTTCCTTGGGCCTCATAAGGAGCAGTCGGCCCCCACAACATAGGACACGTTAGGAAAATGCTTTTTGTTAATGTAACAAATACAAGGCACACACTCATTACGCTTATTGTCATAAGGACTTTTCACTGACTTCCATTCATTTTTCATTGATTTCTACAGTCTAAACCCCATTCACTCCTCAGTCTTAAGCCTAACCCCTGGCTGATAAGAGTCCTCACGTAGTAGTATATGTTGACAAAATGGGCTTCATAAGGTCAGAAATGCTAAAACACACACATACACACGCAGACTACCGAGCACTGCGCTGTGTTTTGACATGGCCCCGGGCCCGGTGCTGCTGAGCTGCACTAGGAGACACTGGGCATTGGAAATTTAAGTCAGGGCCTAGGAGAAATTAGGTGAGGAGGCAAGGAAATGGGATGTTGACTTGAACTGGCCCCGGGGGCAGCTGAGAGTCTCCCTGTGCAGCTCTGCTGGCTGCCTGACAGTTTGATGGAGCGAGTGGAGGCTTCCCCGCGGCCCGGGCCGCCGTCTCTAACACTGATGTAGCTCAGTGAGGAACAGATTGAGCCTCCAGGCGTTGCTCTGTTCTACTCTCCTTCTTTCTCTCCCTCTCTCCGTCTCACTCCATGCTGCTACTGCTGACTCTCTCTCCCCCACTAATCCAGTCAATCCAACATGCAGAGACATAGAAACGCAGCACATATGCAGATGAGGGATTTCTTTGCACCAAATCAAACATTTAACACGAACGGGAAACATCTAGAGATGCACGCAGATGAAGAAGTGAGTGTGGAACGCTCTTTCTGTCTCTTCCTTCCGGCAGCACAGTGATGAGCCCTACAGATGCTGTTGACTGAGCTCTGGCCGAGGCACAAGGGGAAGGAGGAGTAGAGGGAGGTTTGATGGAGGAAGAGGCAGAACGGGTAGAGTCAGGGGGGCTGGCAGGCCACAGTGATAATGAAAAGATTCTGGCGGTAGCCCACTGTGTGCTGGTCATGAGAAGCTTGTGCTGCCGGGGGGCTCTACTGCTAATTTCAGGGGGCAGCCAAGTGTTTCACGCTAGACTTGTCATCAGGCCAGAGGGGGCATTCATACAGGGTGACAGCAATTGCGGGAGCGGGTAAAGAGTTTGGGGAGGTGGGGGTGATGCAGAGGGCGAAAGCTTTGGCTCTCTTGCCCCTCCCCGGTTCCTCTTCTTCACTCTTTGCAATGATCAAACGATCTTACAGACAGGGTGCAGAATTACAAATGAGAGTCCTGTGGGCAATGGCTGGAACTGGGATCAGCTAATCTCTGAGCTCTGCTCACTCCGTAGGTGGCACAGCTTGTCCTCTCACCAAGACATTCTGGATGTGCACCAATTTGAATATTATGGTTGATTTTACAGCATCTGTTAGTTTTTTTGGGGAAAATTGTGGCACTTTCCGTAAGAACTACAATTTACCAATTTACAGCACAAACGTGCTGTGGCGGCCTTAGCTTTCAACGCGGGCACCACAGGTTCAATTCCCGGCCCGATGAGTCTTGCTGCATGTATTTCCCTCTTTCATAGCCCACTTTTGCTGTGACACTAGAGTCATGAAAAACATTTTAAAAAGCAAATAATCATTTGAAGAAACTTTGCCGCAGTATGTTCAGCCTACCTGCTGAAGTCTTGCTGTCTCTCGCTCTGTTGCAGCCTTTTAAATGGCTTGATACAACTTTAAAGATTGCTCTCTCTTCATTTCAAAAAACCTCACTGATGATGAAAGTGACTTTCAGTCTTCTTCAGTAAGTAGCAACAACCACACCAAAGACTGTTGAGTTCATAACCAGGCCAGTTCTGGCTTATCAAACATTACTTGTATTCATTGAGGACATCTGCGCTGCTGGAGCATATTTTGCATGTAGATGGTATTTTGGGCTTGAATGTCTTTGGTGATAAGCTAACTAACATGCAATGTTAGCAAGATATAAGCACTGTAATTAGGGCTTCAACTTTAATACATGAATTTTGATTCATTGATTATATACATTTTGAAAATGTTAATGCAATTAATCGCTTTTCTTCTTCGGAACATTTGGTTGTTCATGTTTCTGGTACGCCTGTGAATCTGACGCACAAGCAACAACCAAGCAAATATCAGCGTTTGACAAAATGTCCGACTCTCTTGGCCCATTGGGGGTTAATTTTTGCTTCAAGAAACAATCTGATGGAATAACAGAAAAAACTGTAGCTGACTGTAGTTGCACTAAATTTAGTTAGTTAGTGTTGCAGGCCCACATCCTGGCACAAGAAGATTTCCCTACATGCAAAGTGTAATTGAGGTTTATATACTGATAAGAACTAACCAAACAACACAAACGACCCAATCAGCTTAATCATTGCATCCTGGATAGCGTAAAGTCACGGAGTGTTATGAACATTTGGATACATGGCAGGAATTGGAAGTTTCAGAAACTTGATGCTAACAGCTAGCACATTCCCCCTCCAACACAAAGGAGCCCTTGGCTTTAGTTTTGAATTCAAGAGGAAAGAGCAAGAGTTTTGCAAATGTGCGAGAGGGATGGTGTCTGTACTGATAGCTTGGCGGTAGATGGAAAAGGCTGGAAGGTTCGGAAACTCTTTGTCACATAAAGGAGAATGTAAGAGCAGGGAAGACAGTCAAAGAGAGACAGAGCGATGTGGAAGGGGAGGAAAGAGGGGAAAGAGAGAGGCAGGCACATTGCACACTTCAGGCTGTGAATAATTTAAAGGAGCACTGGGGAGACGAGACGAAGATGAACACAAAACACTGGCAGCGTTTGACCCAGAGCTGTAGCTACATCAGTGCACATCAGAGAGAGAGAGAGCGCATTCTCTTTTGCTCTACCTCTTCCTCCCTCCTTCTATCGCTTTCCTGTCTTTTGCTCTTCATCTGCCTCCCTCTGTGTCAGAGAGGATACAGCTGTACACTGTTCTTGTTCTACCTCACATTCTATGAAGCTCAACAGAATGGCTGACAACTCCGTTTCATGAGAACCTTGTTCCCTTCCCTGCCAGGGGCATACACAGCGCCTTGCAAAAAGTATGTTCACCCCTTGAACTTGTTCAGGTTTTGACGCTCTTCAACCACAGACCTCACTGTGTTATGTGATGGAACAATTCACGAAAAGAGAAAGACACCGCTGCTATCCTTTGAAGACATGGCTGTCCAACTGAAGTCCAACTAAATGGACAGTGTTGTAGTCAAGACCACCTAACCCGAGACCAAGACAAGACCAAGACCGGAGTGTATCGATACCAAGATGAGACCAAGACTTTTAGGGTCTTGTCTCGACCCTCGGTATTGGCTTGACCCTCGGTCTTGGTCAAGTCAATATCAAGACCGAGGGAAGCCGAGACCAAGACCAATGCCCTGCGCGACATGATGCGATAAAATGTGAAATATGATCAAAATTGCTGCTCAAATTGATCTGAAAGATTCACATTCCCATAAAAACATTGAGGAGAATCATCCGTGCTCCGTGTTAAGTTTGTGATGTATGAGGTTGATAAAGAGTCAGAGAGTTGAATACATAAATTACATTTATTAATACAAAAATACAGCTGGTCCATGATTCATGCTATCCTTAAGGGCTAGCTGAAAAAATTGCATCAAACAAAAGTTTTCCATTCCCTTTGTCTTTCTGAGCTACGCCCCAAAGAGGGCGTTACTTATTGTGTCATCTATTGATATTGATCATGTGTCTATCATGGTACATATTATTATTGATTTATTTCCCAGCCTTAGTCCAGTCCTTAATTCACCTGAGCCTTTGCAAGACTTCACAGCTGTTTCATTCGTAGACATTCTCTGTCCAATCTGAGCTGAGCTGTTTTGTCAAGATGAATCCAGCAGACCTGCAGCTGGAAATGCAGTTCAACTTGGCTCCACAAAATAACAGACCCTTCAACATGCGTGCATGTTTCTGAAAACTCTCGAAAACCATAAAACATTTTACTTTCCCTTTAAATGTACTACTTCATGTTGCTCCATCACATCATGTCTGACTAAAATACAATCAGGTTTCTGTTTGTGACATGACATATCTATGCAAGGCACTACATATTAGAACAAGTTGAATAGCTTGGTTTAAATGAAATGCGTTTCAAAGGAATCTGACATTGTGGCCACCTGGACATACTTTAGCCATCATTAGGTGCAAGACGGCAGCAGAAGCAGCAGCACTGTGAACAGGAAGCACTGCAAATTGCAGGTAGCAGCTGTAAATAAAGAGCTGCCCCACAATTAGGCTTGGAGAGGTTAAGCCAAGCTCGCTCACGCCACCTTTATCAAGCTGTCATGAATCACCTAACCTGCCGAAGAGTGGGCCCGCGTGCACCATGAAAGGTCTGCTGGACATCTGTGGAGGGAGTGGCAATTGGGCGGACGGAGCAACCCATGAGGGAGGGGCGATTTATTACCGCAATTAAGCAACCGTGGGAATAGTGAAGCCGGGGTTGCACGTGAAATATGACGTATATTTATAAACATCAAATATCTTGCAAGTTTAAAAAAAAAAAAAAAAAAAAAAGGAGATGGCACATAAACAGAAGGACCCAGATTTGATCCTGCTGCCTTCCTCTCTGTCCCTCTCTCTCCCTCCCTCTCTGTCTGCTGCTCAGTCTGTGTAGCTAATATTAATGGGACATCCCTTGTTTGTAAATGTGCCAAGTTGTGAGCACCACTGCGGGCTGTCTATTACAGCAGGCCTCTGGGGCAGCTATTCCATATGGTGCCACATATGGCACTCAGCAGCATCAATTAATGTTGTTATAATACTGATTTTTATGAGCCAGAGCTTAACTTCTTTCCTGTTTATTCAACGCATATATCTCGGGCTTTTTGGACCCCCCGTCCTGCCATCGCCGAGTCTTTGATTCTTCAGAGTGAAGAGCCCCCTTTTCATGAAACGTTCAAGAATCTGCCATTCAATCGGAGCGCGGGAAAGCCGAGCCAAATTCTGAAGGCTTCAAGCTAGCATTGATTTCAAAGCTAGCTTGAAGAAAAGTGTTGCTTCTCCAAGACTTAAAATGTACAGTGGACCCTGGGATAAAATCCAGGAATAGTTGGGAATCCCTCTGAAAATGCTTAGAATTGTCAATTTTAATAGTTCAAGCACAAATTACACCTTAATATACAGTAATACACACAGGGAAACTGCCTTAGCACAACTGAAGAAGCTAACATCCACGGTATTCCTTGTCTATTTCTCTTAGGGCTACGGCCAATGAGCGGTAAGGAAAACGAATGGAGCTTTTGGATTGGTTGCTATGCAAACACTAACCAATTGCATGTCATATCACAATATTTTAGTTATGCTGTACCAAAAAGCAATAAGTAGAAACATTTTCCATTAATAATTAGAAGTTTCCTTTCATATAGTGTATACTTCACGGATTTATACTTCCCCTGCAGATTAGCTTATGATGAGTTAGTACAGTAGTTAGTCATTCATTTTGCCACTGCCAGAATTTACCTATTTTTAGGAAAATCGAGAAGAACAGACAGATAAGAATTTGATAAGCCGAATACTAAATACTGAAACATTCCCTGGTTTTCTCACTTTGTACCTTAAATCACACATTAGACTTTAGTGGCCAACTTATCAGGAGCAATGCCTTAGAAAGAATGTGCTGCAAAGTATTGACTTGACACACATTGTTAATGATGCACAAATACTTTTACCTAAACAAGTTTGTATTTGTATCAGAAATGATACAAGCATGATGTGGTAAAGGCATAATAGTATTTGTTAAACACCTTTAGAGGTAGCTGGTCGTTTTACCCCTTCAGTATTTCATAGCTTTGTTATGAAACACCAAAGTCCTGTTGGTCATCTAATACCCAACTGGACATTCTGCACTGACCTTTGTTCTGTTAACAGCCACCGGAGGAATGATTTTTAGCCTCTATGACAACTTAAACTTCATGACTTCACTTTTACAAAGAAGAGCAAAGTGATACACTATAGTGTGACAATATGGGAATTAAAATCACAAGCAAAGGTTCAAAACGGCAAGAAAGTAAGTAGGCGACCCGACCAACCAAGATCGTCCTTACTTTGACTATTTGTGAACGTCTAACGCAAAATGCTGCCTTACCAGGAACAAGCTCAGGTCATATTAGGCCACAGTTTGTTATATTAGGCCTGCATTCATGTACAATGCAATAAGCAGCTTGGATGAGAAAACAGTATCTGAGAGGCCCTTTTTGTTCCCCCAGTGCTTTTGGTGGTGGATCTGACAGGACGGGGGGGGAACAAGAGCACGGCGAAAAGTCCCGCTTAAAAAGCTCCCAGAACAGAAACACCATCCTTGTCAGCGGTGCCACAATTAGAGACGAGATCACTGGCACTTCCCGGCGAGAAATATCTCACCGCCGCTCCTCAATGGAATGCTTTCGTTTGACGAACGCCCCTCAAAGCCGGGGGTTTTTAAAACGTTTCGGATGGCTAATCACTCTCAGGATGAAAGGCCCCGGCATGTTCGTTTGTGTCGGCGCGGGGGAGCTTCCCTTGCCGTTTCGCTCGCTCTGATTCCGATTGTTTTTGTTCGCTTCCTTTTTCTTTTTTTTGTGTGTTGCAGCAGGCAGAGGGAGGCGAGGCAGGCGAGCTGGCAGGCAGCGCCGTTTGAAGGTGCAGTCAGAGCCGAGCGCGGGCCCGATGCTTTGTAGTGATATTTCCAGCAGCACAATCTCATTACTTTTTGACGCGGGAGATGTATGCAGGGGCGGCTTGTCATTTCATCCTGTCAAAAGTTCTACAGGGGATGGAGGGGAGAGAAACAGCGAAACTTCAATGACCTGGCTCATCAAGGATGAATATATTAAATCGAATATCATAGATAAAGCCCAATGAGCGCCGTCATCAGAGATGTTTGTAAACCTTACGTCTGGTCTGTAGGGTATTGACGGATCTTTGTCTCTCGTCCGTAAGACGGTAACAACGTCTCATCTTCCAAACCGCTTTACTGTATGCCCAGTTGGGTGGATTAATTTAGAATAGAAAAAAAAAAAAAAAAAGACCTAATGGCAACGTCATTCACCTTTCAAAAGAAGAGGAGAGCTCCTGCATAGTTTCACATGAGAGAAGCGCTGGCAGTTCCCCCTCAAGAAAACGCCTGGGGTTTGTCCTGTGACGTTGATTTCACGCGGACTCCTTTCAATGCCGGGAGAGAAATTAGCTCTGTGTGAGACGCTGCCTGGCACCGACTGAAGCTGCTGGTTACCATGCAAACCCCAGCCTGTTGCTGGGGCGACTGTCCTGAAGTGCTTCCTGGGTAATTTTTGAGGTCACTGGTTTGTGCACGCCTATGTGCTGCAGATGGGCCCACCCTCATTCAGGGCCCAGCGGGAGCTCTTTCATTAGCCCAGTGAATGGCCTTATTCATCCCCTTTGCCCCAATTGGTCACGCTGAGTCTCTGCAGAGGGCCCAGGACAAACTTTTCTCCCTGATCTTCCACGCACCACCCACCTTAGTCAGGCTTTACTTTTGTTTAGGGTGGATGATGGAGTGGGAGGGGGGGAAATGTGGTGGCTGAAGCTCCAGGGGCTCACAAAACAAAAGTGATGAACTACTGGGTGTGTGTAAAGTGCAATTGACATATTAGCTTTTTTATTCCAATTAAAGTTGCAGTATGTAACTTTTATAAAAAAAAAATATTTGTTACATATTAAAACTGTCAGTATGGTATAAGACAGATAATCTGTGACAAAAACTGAGCTCATTTGCCTTCCCCAAGTCGCCTCGATTAGAAACAACCAATCAGATTCAGGAGGAGTGGCTTAGCGTCATCAATCACCCTCATCTGCGTGCTGCTTAAACCTTCTCCATTTTTCTCTGCTATGGTCCAGCTTCTTCCTGACAGCAGAGTTTGCCAGGTTTGCTAAGGCTAGTTAGCATGGTTACTGAAAATAAACAGTTTTCCTGTAACCATATGTTAGGACATTGAGCCGCTCGTACATGAGCATGACTGACAGCACTGGCTCTGATTGGTTGCTTTTGATGATGTGCAGTGGATTTCCTGAAATGGAAGTTATAGTAGCTCTGGGAGGAGGTGGAGGAGCTGCATCTTTTCACAGGTTTTCTGCCTCATAACATGGTGACAGTTTTAACAAATATGTAAATAATAGACGAGATCGCCTACTCATCTATAATGCAGTTACATAAAGTTACATACTGCAGCTTTAATGAATTAATGAAAAATAAGGAAATTGAACACAATTCACATCAAGACAGTAATAGGCTAATAAAGTGAACTTTGTATCCACTCAATATCTGTATCCACTCATTTGATCTTAGGTCAGATCAAATGAGTGGATCTGACCGAAGGTGTTGGCTGATCACAGGATCTACCAGATTAGTACAGGTGCACTAATACATCAACCAATTTTATCCACCGACATTTTCTACCTCAGCAAATGTATTGAAATCAGCCGATGTCCCCATCGTTGCCAACTTGGCGACTTTGACACAACTTTCAGACCAAAAAAATAAACAGTTTCGGCCAAAATAGGAATTGGCAGGTCAGGCTTTTTAAATCTCGTGATCGGCCAGAAAACTGTAATTAGTGCACTCCTGCTGATTACTTGATGAAACTCGACTACTGATTGATACCTGTTATTGATTTACTGTCTTTCATACCAAGCCAACACCTGACAACACATGCAGTTGCGTTTTTCAGGGCAAATTCTTTAACAAACTTAATTTTTTCATGCACTCCTCGTAAAAACGCATTCCAGTTTGTGTGCATTATTTTGTGGAGTTAATTGGGCTGTCATCGAGAGTCTCTACCCGTTTCCTTCTTTACAATGATGTTTACAGCGAGAGAGACGAGACGGGCGTCCATGTCTGGCTGCGACATGTGACGCGGCTCTCAGGGTAGCAAGGGAAAGTGCAGTTGGCTCAGCCTAAACACAACTTATTATTATATTTTACCCCTTTAAAAACAAAGACGTCAGACATAATAATGTCTTAGCTGACCTATTGTAAGAACATAGTAACCTCCCTTATCTAGCTAACCCTGAGTCGGAGCAGAATGTTGAGGCTGAACTCCAGAGAACAACTGTGACTGTCTGTTCGATGAGAGACTGGATCATCCTGAAAGTCACCGATGGAAAAATAAAAATGATGCTGCCTTGGTTTTCACACAAACACGGAGTTGATTTGACAAGCTCTCCTAAAGAATAACGCATTAGTATTGAGCAGTGCTTATCTTGAAATGACTCCTGCAGAATTTGTACAGACTCTTGTGAATGATGCATGTGGTGACAGTGGGCATGAAGTGGTTAGCAGAAGAAAGTCAGCTAAATCTACATGACGTAGAGCGTTATTTGATTAGGAACAGAATAGCAGGACAGTATAACTTATTCAACGCAGATTTGAAAACTGAAACAAAATCTACCTGGTGCTTATATTTTTACTTAAGCGTGTGTCAATAAAAATCCATCAATTTTGGTTGGATTGTTTTTGCTCGCAATTCCAGAAATTAATGGTATGTTTTTGAAAAAGTCAGCATTTCGCCAAAGTAAAGTTTCAATAACCTTGTTTCTATCTCAGTGTCATAAAAAAAAGCACTACATAAAGAACTCAGGCAGAGTTATTTCACTGCTGTTTCCACTCAGTCCATTGAGCTGCAGCTCGGTAGCTGCAGTTCATAGATATTCTAGAGGGTTCTTTACAGCCTGCCTCTTTTTGGCACTTAAGTAATTCTCAGGTCTGGCCTGGTGAGAAGTGACTAATTGTCTTGAGTTGTTAGTGTGCTGGGAATGGGGACCCACTTCAGTCGGTGACAGGGTGCACAATAATTTTGTTTTTCCCGTCCCCCCCTTACCCGTCAGCCCATACCCTCTTCTCACCCCCCCTCTCTTTCTCGTTCTCCATCTTGCAGCATATTTTGCCCCCGTGCTTCTCAAGCTACTGAGCTGTAAAATTGACTGGACAGCAGGCAGTATACAAAATGAGACCTGGCATCATGGACACACTAACCTTGTGGAGGGCCACTGCTGCTGGCTGCACCTAAAGAGATGGAGACAGAATGTCAGCCATATTAGACTGAGAAAGGTTCAATGAGGAAGAAGGAGAGACCAGAGGGAGACAGACAAGGAGAGACATATTGTTTCTTCATGACAAAACAATATGGCAACTTGGCAAAAGCAAATCTAAATCAATATGGGGTGAGCATAGGCTCTACACACAGATAAAAAAGGATGGAAACCGCACGGAAACAAAAAAGTGGAAGCTTTAGAACAAACCGTAGCTACAGCATCACGGCCAACATGTTGATTCTTTGTATTACTCAACACTTAGCATCTCTGGCAAGATGTACTATTAAATAAGTAAGGACAGACACCAGGACAGCTAAATGTATCACAGACAGGTTGCTTCGTTTTAAAATAATTTTAAAGATATTAATGTTTCCAGAGGTCAACAGAGGTCAACCAGCCCGTCAACGTTCACAAAATCAGTGGTGTCAATCAAAGGTGCCACGTTTGTGCGTTATAAATTTTTCATATTTTAAAAAAACTAAATTTCAAGAGGTCATCAAAGATAACTTTGATAAAAATTAATTGGTCTATGTTTGTGCAAATTAAAATTTTGTAGGACAGCTTATCGGTTACCAAAACAATATGGCAACTTAGCAAAAGCAAATTTGTTTCATTATGTAAATGAGGGGTCGTCAAAGGATGGTTGACCTTTGCTGACTTCTTTGAATATTTATTAATATATTTAAAATGATAGCGGCACAAACAAACATTTCTTTATGTTTTTTTTGATGCGCTAACATTTGACACCAATGAATGATTTGAATGGGTCGGGGGAGCAACTTTACTCAGGTTGCTTTGGACGATGCTGTGTTTTAAAACAAAGGTTGTCAGTTTGGGGACATTTTCCAGTTTATGTAATATTCTCCATTTTCCACAGAATACAAATGGAAACTGTGTTTTTACCGCTAGTAATGCTAACATGTTCATTTGTAAGTCTAAAATAGTTTAACATGTCAAGTGTTTGGTACTTCTTCTAAAACAGTACAGCGATTCCTCTCTTCACACTCAGTGTGACGTTGCCTCTGCCCTTCATAGAAACAATTAAAGAACGTTAAAATGAAAGACTGTGAATGCAGCTTGTTTCTCATTCTTGAGGAGAAAACTGGAGTTGGCTGGAACAAAGCTTTAAAAAAAAAAAAAAAGAGCTCGGAAATCAGCCCCGAATTCTCTGATTGGTGCGTCTGGACCAGAAGGTGGTTCCTGTATCAGCGTGGATCCCACCTCTCCAGTAATGAATTCAGCTCGTACCACTAGTCCTGGAACAAATCTGAGCAATCAATTACTATGAATCACAAATAGACCGGCTGCGGTTTAGATGTGAACAAATGGCGCTTCGGTCTCTTACAGATGATATTAGTGCTCTGAGCTTCTTTCTCTCCACAAGAGATTAAGCAGGTTTGTACTCTCTCAGGCGGCCAAGCCCTCTCTCCCTCCTCCTCCCGCCTCTACACAACGCCCCCGCCCCTCCAGGGTGCTGCACTATCATTTGCAGGAAAATTACTTCAGTAATGAAGAATCCAGGCCCATAAATCCTTGTGGCCTCACCTTCCTTCGCTGCCCAAGTCTCGCTGAAGAGCTAGTAAAAATTCCCTTTAAAAAATTCATAGCGCAATTTTGCTCAAATCCCTCCCAGCAAGCACAATTATGGAACTTTCATCTCAATTGATTTATGTCTTGGGTAAAGAGATGAGGGGGTGAAGGGGGCATGGGGGGGGGCATCACTTGGTGTTGGGAGGGGGGGTCACGGTGGAAAGCAAGGTTAGGGGGTTTGGAGAGAGGAAAATAACAAGTGGTAAATCATTGTTTTTAAACCGGAAGGTGTAGAACCTTTTGTCAATTTCTCTGGATGTTTGTTGTACTGCAGGTGATGGAGAAGTACACTGAGTACAAAGGAGGAGGAGGAGGAGGAGGAGGAAGCATTTGAAAGTAGAAGTGAAACAGCAGAAAGAGGGAAAGAGAGCAGGAGAGAGAGGGAGAGAGCGACGAGGGCAAAAAGCAGTATTATACTTGATTAATAACACTAATCAAATTATACAGTGTTCCACTGTGCCCTGAAATCTGGGGCCATAATGTCCTCTAATAGCGAGGTTCATGGAGCTAAACTTCAGAGGGAAAACACAGCGCTGACTGCTGCACGCCTTAATGAAGGCAGTAAAACATCCATTTCCAGAAGCCATGAAATGAAAGGCGAGATTGTAGATGTGCACCCAGTGGCTCCCTGACTGCAAAAAATAAAAAAAATAAGAGAACAAAATAAAACCCCCACAGAACACAGATTTAGAGACAGACAGAGAGATGCTTTACTGTCTTAGAGAGAGAAATGACGAGAGAATAAAATACATGCGGAGTTAAAGGGTAACGCCGACAACAGGGGAAATAAATAAATAAAAAATAGAAAGAGAGAAAGAAAAAAAGGTTGATGAAGCGGAGACAGAGAGGCAGGTTGGCAGATACTCACAGGGCTTCATTTCCAGAGAAGTTCTCCTCTGGCATGAAGACAGTCATTTGTGTCTGCTGATTATGGATGAGCTCGCTTGCTTTACTGTGTCTGTTATACTTAGTGCTGCTGAAAGCAGCCACAATTCATCACTATTTAGCTGCTGATGCACCTAACCACGCCATCCTCCCCCTCATCTATATCAATGCCTTTCCATTAGAGAATCCCATTGTCCACTCAGGCATGCATTGGGTTGATCCATCTTTCCCTGCGTATCTCCAGTCGTCCACCCGTTCATGTGAACAATCGCCCAGCCGTTCATTCATACATCCCTCTGGCTGCTAGTCCATCGGTTGGTGTAAAAGTTTACCTATGTATGTAGAGACTCCTCAATCACCTGTTCACACGTCTATCGATACCTTTGATAGATGTGAGTAAACCCTGCACATGGCATATGACCTTTGCACCATGCTAGCTGCTGGTATGCTAGGCTTAGCTTACCCAAACCTGTTGTTATTGCTAGTTTGATGCTATGAAAGCCCCAGCAGCAAACGGGTTCAATGCTATTTAAAGTAACTCAGCTTCAATACAATATGACATAGCTCCACACAATAAAACATGGTGGAGAAAAGGATCAATAAATAACAAAAATAACAAAGAATTTCCAAATTCTCTTATAGTTGCAGTTGGCGCCTTTTATGGAAATCTATTCTTTTTACATCATTTGCTAAAACTCTGTGCCCAAGAGATAATTTGTGAAAAAAATTCGAGCTCCTCTGCCTTCTCTCTGTGGTCCTACTGCCATCTGCAGACACAGAAAGGCACAGCTCCAGGTCTGAAACAACCAATCAGAGTCAGGGGGGAGTGACTCCGCTCTGTCAGTCATGCTTGTACGCACGCTGCTCGCACCCTATCCCAAACAGAGTGTACAAACGCAAGACAGAAGCTGTGCTAATGGTGGAGAAACAAACTATTGTCAAAGGAAAACCGCTCATCCGTCATCATCACCAGCGGCCATAATTGCACAAGAGCTTTACGCAACAGAGAGTAAGAGGAAAGGTGGAAGTCTCTTGCATTTCTGCAACCATTTAAAACTTTTGTTTAGCTTGATACCTAATAATTCAGGTACTTGATTACTGAATATCCTGGACGGAAATTATCTGCCCTGAAGCTTCATTGAATGTACTATAATAAGCACATTGTGGTCAGGTGGGAAGTTTATGTGTTGCAGGAAAAAACTCTTGTTTCCGCCAACACCTACACTGTTGATGCGAAGTGCTATTTTTAGCTACGGAAGGAGAAGCGCCCAGAAAATGTCAGAAACTGTGGAGAAATTTTAAACTATGCGATACTTTGAGGAAAGTAGCATCCAAGAAAAGCAGGGGAAGAAGAACCCTTTGTGATCATTGTATTTTACTGATACAAACATTCAAAACTAGTGGATCTCAGTTTCACCCAAAAACAACATTTCAAACTTCCCTTCCCGCTCCTTTTCTTATCAGATGCCTCAAATTTTGAAAGAATTAATCACTAAGTACAGAGCGGCGTGTCGATCTTTATCAAAAAGTGTGATGCGTTTCAAGACTATTGCTAGAAATTGCATTTAATCAACTAAATTGCACAAGTTAAAAACAATCAAATCGGCTTTAGCATCTCGAGCTCAGTAAATACTACTTCATTGTCCTTTGGGCAAGAATTCATCAAGAGAGCTGACGGTGGGGAAAAAAGAGGGAGAAAAGAATAACAACAACAAAGCTGAGAAAACACAGATTGCTATTGTTATTATAATCATAATTACAGTTGTGCTTATCGTGCAAGCAGCCTCAATCAGGATGAAATACAGTTTCATTTGATGAAGCTTCCTGTTTTGACTGGCTGGAGTTCCAGAACCGCACACTTGGCTGGCGTGCCAAAAACTCAATCAACCACAATTACTTAGCCATCAGATAGAAATGTAATTGATTTGAAAGCTGACATGAAATATAACTACATTACAGTAGGGGCACAGCGGGGAGGCTCCTCGGGGACAGGGTCTGCAGGGAGCTCATTACCGCCAAGCCTTGAATTATTGAGTGCTAAGGCTGTGACATTGAGGAATGGAGGCGGGCGATTGGCTGCAACGACTCGGCAAGTGTTTATCTCAACTTACAGCAATCTAAGACATCTGACGGAGTGCGCATGAATATTGCAGAGGATGAAGTTGTAATGGTTTATAATTGAAAGGGTTCAGACCAAGACGGAGTCCAGGGGCGTGTGTCTGTTATTTCAGTCCTCTTGTCGTCGTCGTAACGACTGGAGCCAAACAAAACACGGAGTCCCGTCCAGCGGCGGGCCGCTTCCAAGGAGAGAACGCGCTCGGGCCTTGGGTCGCACGTTGAGTGGATGTCTTTAAGTTGTCAAGCCTTTATGTGGAAACATCAAGTTGTACTCAAATGTTGGCAGCTTGCTGCGTCGGCAAAAATGAGACTTTCAAAGGCTCTACTTTCACTTAGGCTCTTATTTTTGTGTTTGCTAGGCTTACTAAGTTTCAAGTAGGGGTTGAACGACTTCAGATTTTTTTAAAGGTCAACATGACATGACATGACATGACATCATAGGCCAGCCACTGCAGAGGAAGGAATTGACGAGTCAACCAGTTAGTAGCTAGCAGCGTAAGAAAAGGTATTCACAACATGCAAAATTCACATTTTGAAACATTAAAAACACAAACATCAGCATGCTACCAATGGGAATTTATGTCATAGACTGGCGCAAAGTAGCTCAGCTGAGATGCAAAACTATAATAGTTTCAAATATTATGATCAAAATCAAAAAATTATACTCTGAATTTGTGTTCGGCTCCCCTTACCAAGACAACCCTAAATAAATTCTATTGTAGCGGCTAACTTTTTAATTGACAAAATAAACTCCATTTATGTTGTTTAATTGTAATTTAAATGCAGCTGTTCTGTGAAGGCAAAAAAAAAGCATCACAAAGACAAAAACACTGAGCTATTTGGGAAAAAATGGGCAATGGCTCCCTCACAATAAAATCTCAATAAAACACACTTCAATCTGCAGCTGTGATGTGAAAAAGTTCGCCAGCATAAATACTTCTGCGAAGCGTGGCATATGTATTATTTCTGAAGTCGTTTGCCGGCAGCCATATCCTTTTAATACTTTTCTCAATTTGCGCTCTTTGTAGCTTTCTAGATACACAGAGCTTAAATTAGGTGAAAACCTCCCTTAAGACAGAGAGGGTTGAAGAAATATATCTGCCTGACCCCGATTAGCAGACTATGAGTCTTTTCCCTAAAGTGCTGAGAGATGACTGTTGAGAGGATAAAGATATAAGTCACTGTGGAGGGAGGCTCGGGGGTCCCCGAGGAAATGGGGGCCCCGTCTGCCTCTGGGAAAGCTCTGCCCCTTAGGCTTCTGCCGCTGATCTCTCTGTCTCTCCTATCCTCTCTATCACTCTTCTCTTTCCTCGCACAGCCCTCCTGTGAGCCTTCTCGCGAAAGGGAAAAAAAAAAAGAAAAGAGAACTCAATTAATTCAGGCAAAATGAGAACCAGGGAGGAGGCGGAGGCGACAGGAGCCCAGAGACACGCAGAACAAGCGGGAGAGAGCTGGATGTCAATCTGCAGCCTGGAAACGGCAAACAGACCATAGGTTGACTGTGCCTGTGCATTAAGTCTTTAGCTGAGTTAATCCTCTCTACAGTATAAACATGGCTGCCGAAGGAATGCCCTTCATTAGAGCGAGGGATGCTGGGTAAATAGTCAGGTCGGCAGGGGGCGGGAGGAAAGGAAAAGAGCAAAGCGGGAGAGCCGGAGAAGGATTGGGCTGACGAGATTTAAAGCGTAATTTAACTCGATCTTCAGATGTGTTGTTTAGCTAACCGACGCCTACAGGGATTCAGATGAGCGTCTCAATAAATAGCCATATGAAGATGCTGCTTTACAGTCGGTATAATATTCTGAGTCACAAGATTCTTAGCAAAAGCCTACAATCCCCAGGTAGACGCTTTCAATCGCTTGTTAACACATATGGAGAATCAACCAATCAGATGGCAGTAAATTGTTGCATCTTAAAGAGAGCATTGCTTGTTGACATTTGAACCTGAAGTATTAAAATAGAAATAAAGTGGGATTTAATTGACTTAAACGCCAGGAGGGCAGATCGGATTATTTCCAAGGCTGCTGCTGTTCTGCTGGGATTTTCACCCACAACCACCGCTCAGGTTTACACAAACAACAACAACAGAGAAGAAGAGAAAATGTTCAGGTGGCAGGTGAATAGACTGAAAGGCCTTGTTAACGCTCAGTAGAGGAAAGACAAACATGTTCCAGATTAGGAATGAAACAATTAATCAGATTAATCATGATGAAAGGATTATTGAAGTAATCTCCCGCTGATTTAGTAATCGACTAATCGTTAACTGGAGTTTGTAGATTCTAAAAGAGACCTTTTAATGAGAGAACAACCTGCTCAGAGTCGTTATTAAGCCAAAACTGTGCAAAAGATATAAACATTTTGCACTGAAGGTGATAGAAAAAAAACTATATGTTCTACCCAAAACTCCTCAAGTAAAATCGTTTTAACTTCGCTTAGTTCAAATTCTGTCAAATAAATACATAAAATTATCCTATAAGCACCTTTTGCTATCCAATTATTAATCGTATTAATGTAATTATTACAGTGTATTGATGTTAAGTCAAGCAGAAAGAGCTGAACTTTTCACATGTTGATGTTAGATATGTTTTTTTAGCTGCAGATGCATCCTTTGCTACGAATATTCGAAGTGTATACTACAGGAATGTTGTGTTGTTACATTTTAGACAATAAAATGTATGTTTTATTTTAAAAAAGGATGAATAAAGTGTCTCTTACATTGTTTTTAAAGACTTAAGCAAAATGTGATTTTTTTTTTTACATTGACAGAATAATCAACAGAATAATCGATTACTAGAATAATCATTAATTGCAGCTCTATTCCAGATAAAGAAAGGTAACAGAAGCTAAATTAGCCACTCAGTACAAAAGAGGTATGCAGCAAATCATAGCTGAATGTTTTGGGGGTAAATGGTTTTCACACTTTGGGCCTCTTATTAGCAGCGGAGCCTTTTGTTTAAAGACCACAGCCGAACTGAGCACTGCTGCCGACCACCTCCATCCTTTTACGGCCGCAGCGTTCCCATCTCCTAACCAAATCATCTCAAAATGGTTCTCACAACAATCTCCAACGGCCTCCAGAGTCACCTAATTAAAACCTCCCCCACCTGACATGATGGATGTGCAGCCGACAAATCTGCCTCAGCTGCGTAATGATATCATGTCAGTACGGAGCAAAATCTCTGAGGAGTGTCTCAGACACCGTGTGGAGCATTAAGGATGTTCAGCACTGACTATTAGAAAGGTTTAGCAAATATAGGCCCGTTTACACGGAGCTGGTCTTTAGTTAAGCCATAACATTTTGCTGCCATCCAGGACCGGAACTTTCTGAGATCCAGGTTTTAGAGTGAGACTTTTCTGTAACACCAGAGTAGAGGTGTGAAGTTTTCACACATGTGCAGAACGCATGGCTGTGGGGTTTATTCTACGGACAGATGAGCACAAAAACAGTGGCAATTAGCATCGTGTCATGTTGCTCTAGTTTGCCTGTTCAGTTCACCACAATGTCTGATAAGGAATATATGCGCTACATCAGCATTTATTTCCTGGGAGACGGCTCAACTAGTGAGGTTATGTTAAAAAAAAGAACACGTGTTTTCGACGACATGCTAACATCGCATTGCCATCTAGTGGTCTGGCATGACAACTACAATCGACTCAAAGTGTCTTGGATGCATCTAAATCTGGAACTTTTTCCCAATCAACATCAAAAAGTAGCGGTATTTTACGGACATCCGACTCGTGTGAACATAGCCATGGAACTTCCTATTCCTATGAAAGAAAAGTGGCCTAACATGTCTGTATGTCTATTAGCATACAAATGTACGCTGTGTAGTTTGCTTAAAAACAAAGCAGCCTTTGTTGAAAATGAAAAGTGCAACGGAACAGGAAAAATAAAAGGATCAATCTGTTCCATGAGTTAACCGACTGGAATAGATAAAACAAATAAAAGCAACTGGTGCATTTTCCTCCCTAGTGCCTTCATTAAGAGCTGTAAAAGTGGGCGCCCCCCCAGTGCAAGTGTAAGACAGCAGCCGTTTTGGCCTTTAATTTAACTGCAGTACATATTTTTATGTCGTACCAGCCTCAACTCTGCGACAAATCTAGTGAAACAGGAAAGTTAGAGAAGTCCAACTTTCCAAATGATGAACACAGCTCATCTAAAGAAACAGAAGACTCTGCATCGAATGAACATTCATCTGCCACAGGTATTCAAGACTGACTGAACAAGTCTGCATGAACAGTTTTTCGACGGCCTTTGGAGGCTCTTAATATAGTTACGCTGCCAGGAGCTGAAGTGAAGGGAAGGAGGGAAGCGGGGTCGCCAAAGTTCATGAAATAAATAGAGGCTGCACGAGCTTTTGAAATTACCACGAGTCCTGAACTTGGAACGGCGTCTGAACCGAAACTGCAGAGTAAAAGCACAAGACTGTTGAGCGAAGTACGTCAACTAAGTCATAAGACACCCTTGGTCAATGGCTGATAGTGTTCCTCGCATTAGCCCAAATCAAAATTAGATCTATCTTGAACAATCTAATAAAAACAGCCATATGATGACACTTTCCCTCATTTATGCTTTCCATTTTCTCCTCTGCAATCCCTTCAAGAGGATAACTTCTCCTTTGTTCACAGGGCTTGCGAAAGGAGAATTGAGTTGTAATCATGGGCCACCATCTGTGTGGCCTAAAAAAAAAAAGATCAGAAGAACCTTTTTTTTTTTCTAGATCTATGTTGAGCAAACTAATAAAGTTTTGGGTCAAATATGAACCAATAAAAGCATGAAAACGTATTAAGAGCTCAATTTACTACTCAAGTGGACGGTGTCGTCTTGTCTTATCCAAACATCAGCTGACACCGATACGCTAAAAAAAAAAAAAAAAAAAGCAACCTAAAAAGTTTGTTGTGAAACAATCTGTTTCTAATTACCCATAAAATGAGACACTTCAACTTTCTGCCAGCAGCGGAGTTGTGAAAAATATTTCACTTTTTCGTCAATTATATTTGTCTTTAGGGGCAAGTTAACGATATTTGACTTACACCAAACAACTTTACTTTATTTTACTACTTACAAAGTATAAAATGTTTTCAGTCACTTTGGACGGGCGGCCCCCCCATAAAATGATGCTGCCTCCAATATGCTTCACTGTGTGAATGATGTGTTCAGCCACAAGCTATTTTCCATATACAGTCATATTCAATATATTTGAATATTACAGAAAAGTGAATTTATTGCAGTAACTCAATTTGTTAAGAGAAAAAAAATATATTTTATACAAAATTAATATTTTCAAGCTTTTTTTTATTAATGTAATGCTGATTTTCTGCTTACAGTTAATGAAAACATAAATTTTTTGATTCGTATGTTATTGTCAATCAATATGTTTAGTCCCTGATAAAAAGGTAAATCCTAATTAGGATCCTAATCTTAATTGGTTGAATGTGGCTGTAGTTGCACTTCATTCTCTTCTGATTGAGATCTGTTTTTAGATGGATTGTGGCAAAGTGGAAATTGAAATTATTATTCAACAATTACTTTTCTTCTTGTTTTTTAATAATCTGACTATGCTTTAAGTTACTCCCTGACCTGCCTGCTGTGTTATTTGGTTTTCAAGATGCTGTTTGTTCACTCTTGTTCTCTCTCAAAAAAAAAAAAACCCTGACACCTTCATAAAAAAATTATTTATACTGAGAGAGTACTTTTAAAGAGAACTGTTTTTATTTACCAGGCTGAATATAAACGCAACATTTCAAAAACCGTTTATTATTTTCCAATTAATATTCATTCACGGTCTGGTTTGTGTTGGAGCATTTAAAAAAAAACCCATAAAAATAAAATATACATCAAAGTTTGTGGTTGCAGCATCACAAAATGTTAAAATGTTCAAGAACTTCTGTAAGGCATGTCTGGAACCTTGACTTGGTGTCATCGCTCTGGGGGAAAGCAGATCTCTAATGAGATATCATGTCAGTCTCTATGTAAGTCTAACAGGAAGGAAGGAGGGGAGGTGGTGAGATTCACACTTAGCTGCGTCGTTGGTGGTGATCCGTTGAGAGAACGAGAGAGAAACCACAACCTGTGTGCCTATTGTGCAAACTTGAAAAGCCACAGAGTGCTAGAAGTTGCTAAAAGAGCAGGTAAACCTGCACATGGGCTGAAACCGCAGCCCGACTCAAAATGAACCTTCAGTCCTGACAAATAGACACCCTTTGTCTAACTTCTCGCCTCGAGCTCAGAGGAGCCGCACGTTCGCATCAGAAGCTTCCACGCACTTCAATACGAGTGTAAAAATATCCCCTCCATCAACTCCATCAACAGATGAAGGCTGAATACGGTTTCCTATCTGAATAGAATGACTAATCCTCTAGAGGTCTGTGGCTTAACACTAGAGCGTCCCTTTCTGCTGGGCAGCTCAAAAATACAACGCAATGAGGGGCAAATGATAACACAAGCCTATTGAATGCTTGAATATGAAGCTTCCAGCTCACCCCTGTCAATACATCTGAATCCCCAGACACCTGCACTACTTCTCCTCTGACCTGAACATGACACCAGGACAAGAAACACCAGGCAACCATTTAGATTTGTTTGTCCTCCTGAGGCTGTCTGGGCTTCCAGAAACATTATCCTCGCATTCGCTCTAATCCCCAGTGAATGAAATGCAAGGTAACCCATATGCAGACAAAAAAGAAAGCCGAACCAAACAGGTGACTGCGTATCAGTGACGGACCACCGCGGCAGCTGCAGCCATCAAACATGGCCGACGTGACGTATCCCTTCTTCCGTCCTGCGCTTAGACTCGATGGGTGAGATATAACCCGCTCGACTTACGCCGAGCGGGTTATACTCCAAGAGTCATTCAACGGGGGAACAACTGTACACGGTTCAGCAGCTTTTGGCTGGCACAGAAGGAGAGTTTGGAGCCGCAGGGTATCGGTTGACCCGGACCAATTATTCATAAGGCCTTATTGTGATGGGTGCCGCTCCGAGGCAGGAGCAAGTTGAGAGAACAAGAACTGGCAGTGTTGGGTGTCAGGACATAAAATGTAATCCCAAGTAAGTAAAAAAAAAAACTTCCATCAGAGTAAACAGATTTCACCAAACATAGGACGGTTGGTGGAAAGCAGTTAGAAAACTTCCCAACTGGAAGTTTTGTATGGGACCAAAACAGTTGCATGTATTTTATTGAGATCTTTATGTGTGCAGACATTCACCTTCCACCAGGAAACAACCCAAAACACAGACCCAAGGCAACAATGAAATGATGCAGTGCATGTCTCTATCCATGTTTTAGAATAGTACAGCTAAAGGCAAGCCCTAAATCCAATTGAATATCTGTGCGAAAACTTGAAAGTTGATCTTCAACAGATGCAAAACTCTATTCCTCAAAGCAGTTTTGCTAAGAAAAATGGGTATTAGATGTGCAGAAGGTGAGGAGATGTCGTCGCAAAAGATTGTTCTGCAAACTATTGATTATCCCACTTTATTCATCTATGCACTACTTTTGTTGGCTCATCACATAAAATCCCAATAAAAATACACCGAAAGTTGAAGCCATAAGCTGACAAAATGTGGGAAAAGTTCAGGCCGTATGCAGCCTTTTTTCCAAAGCGCCGTACGATGAGCATGATCTTCAGTGGCAGAACACAGGTAACATCATTAAGCCACTCCCTGAGAAAGCCTATTATGCTCCAGGGCAGAAGACGCTCGACATTTCTGCCAAAGCAATCAGAGAGGAGCTGCTGAGACGAACCTTTGAGCCACGAACCCAACGAGCGCCGACACAGAAACCTGGTAGAAGCCGCTCACCTTTTAGCTCATACGAGCAGCTCTGCTCACATCTATTTACAATCAAAATTAGCCGCAAAAACGTGTACCCCCAAGCAGACACAAAAGGCCCACTTATGTGGAAGCACAACAGTGTGGCAATTATCGGAGAGAGGAGCAACGCTGGATCGGTTGCAGTTGTTGAATGTTAATTACAGCGTTTTACGGCGTCGAGGAGATAACGAGTTAGCGCCTGGTGACAGCAGCGACACGTCCTTTAACGAGAGCCGTGGAAATTTATGAAACTTGAGATCAGGGACAATGAGGCGTTGCTGGCTTGTCAGACACTCTGCTGCTCGCCCTCCCTTGGTCCTAATGAAGGCGCGCGCTCATTCCTCTCCTTCGTTTCCCCACCTTCAGTCCAAAAATTATTGTTATTCATTTAGAATGGGTAAAAAGAAAAGTCTGTAAATTGGGATGTTAACTTTGGCCAATCTAAACACTTTCTACCCGTCTGCTGCTGCCGTTATGATTCCCTGTTCACCTCATCTCAAGTATATGAGATAGGTTTTCGTTGTGGTTATTTGTGGGTTTTTTTACCTACGAGGACATATTTCAGGAAATTGTAGCCGTCTCTGTCTGTCTGAAGCGAGGGATCAAGAGCTGGGTTAAAATCTGGGAGGCCACAGCGGTCATTCTGAGAAGCCTGGTTTGGAATTTAGGTTAATGGAACCGTTATTAGGGCTCAGCTTTAATGCCCGCCATGCTTAAGAGGATACATACCCTTCATATTAAGAATAATCCCTGGAAAAATCTTAAATTCCTCCCTCTTCCCCGGCTTTCCTCCCCTTAGCTACGCACTTCGAAACAGCAGAGGTCAGAACCTACAGAAAACAGGCCAGACGACTGTTAAAAGTGATGGGCTATCGATTTGCTACAGAGGAGAATAAGAAACATTCTTCTTCTTTTGTACCAAAATCTGACACGGAGTTATGCGTAGGACATTTTTGGGAACCTATATTAGCATATTTATCACTTTATGCACAGGAAGAAAAGATGGAGCACCGGGATGGTGTTCAGATGTCAATAAAAACAGGTGTTAACCAGCTTAGTAAAGATGTTAAGAGCTTGGATAATCCTAGCCTGGATCCAAGCTGGTTCCTGCTCTGGAATACTAATGCCCACGATGCACGCTGGAATCACACAAAGTTGATTACGGGCTTAGGCTCGACTAGTACAAGTGGAAGGAGGCGTCAAAGCTTCATTTGCAATTAATTACAACCAATACGTGTCCCTTTGTCTGCCAGCCTAGCCACGTATGAATCTATATTTTTCTGTAAAAATGACTTTACCTGCATTGGAGTTATGAACTTCCCCCTGCAAAGCACCAAGGACAATTCATGGAGGACTTATCCTGTAATTTCTGTTCAATATTAAACATACGGTTCACTTTTCTCCCATCTGGATAGAAAGTTTGTTCATCTTAGAAAAAAAAAAGAACAAATCATGTAACACACATGACCTTGTGGTGTTTATCTTTTTCAATACGACAAAAGCCCCTAAAACAGGCTCATCCCCGCTGATCCTCGGCTAAACCTTGGCAGAATATGCCGTGTCATTGAGCCCCAGCAATCAACGCCGCCATTGTGGACCTTCTCCAGAAAGCAGAGAAGGTCCAGATCGTCTAACGTAGAATGTTACCTTCATATTTCAAACCAAAGAGGATATAATATCTAATACGTCTTTTGAAACTCCAGGCTTTTAAGGATAAAAATGGGTATACCTGCCCAGGCTGCAGATTGTTGAACTGATTTAAAAAAAAAACACAAAAAAAAACCATAAAAACCAATAAAACCTCTCAGAAAATTTACATGACATATTTCGAGTTTTTCAATGAAGTTTTGTTGGTTAAATTGACCTATTTGACTGAACCAGTAAACATGAGCCTATCTGAACACAACAGACAACATCTACAGCAAAGCAATCAAAGCTTAAACACACCACAAATCCACATTCAGAATGCAGAATGTGTCCCCCCACACTCACCTCCCACACCCACAAAAAAATGGCTGCAACTTAAAAGTACAAAAAAAAAAAAAAAAAAAATGAAGTAAACAAACCAACACCTCCGCCGGAAAGCACTTAAACGGAATTAGAAGTCTTCATCGATCTCAAAACACGCCGCCGCGTCTGTTTGGGCAAAAATAGGCTAAATAAATGCGACAGTCATTTCTGTTTCACTTAATCAACTGTGAATGCATCACCTCGCCTGCTGCATGCATTCGTACAACTTTACATGCCACCGCATAATCAAATCAGCATCTGGTGTCAGGGTTGCTTGTGGTTCGGGGTGCTCTCATTTGTAAACACCACCTGCCAGTTCTCACTCCTCTTCACTTGCCGGGTGACATTAGCGCGAGCGTGAAATGCGATGTGTTTTGCGCTGAGCAAAAGCTCGGCGCCGCGTACATCTGAGCCCCCCCCCCCTGACCCCCCCAAACACCTCCCACCTGGAAAGCAGGCGTGAATAATCTGTGGTCACCTATGTCAGGAGGGGTTGTCATGCATGAGACAGCTGCCAGACAGCTGCACTAACACATGAAGACCAGATCCTTAAATCCTCCCGGAGTAACACCAAATTATTCTTATTATTTTCTTGTGTGTTTGATTTTTAAAACTTCCATGCTATAGATTATTTTTCTAAATGACCTGTGCTGCCTTGCTAAAAAATTTTTTCTTCATATTTTGTAATCATACAGCTACAAACTTCAATGTATTATTTTGCCAGCACAATAAAAAAAATAGTGAAAATCAGAATAGCATGGAATGCATTTCTATATAACCCCATGTACTGTGATATCCCTAAACAAAGTCCAGGGAATTCAATTACCTTCAAAAGTCATTAAACTTGGGGTGCTGTGGTGGCGCAGGGGCAAAGCACAACCCACATATGGAGGCCTTAGTCCTCATGCCAGCGGTCGCAGGTTCGATTCCCGGCCTGGTGACATTTGCTGCATGTCTTCCCCCTCTCTCGTTTCCCTATTTCCTGTCTAACTACTTTCAAGTAAAGGCCACCAGAGCCAAAAAATCAAAAAGACAAAAGTCATTAAACTTGTGAACAGGTGCCATTTGTGTGTGTGTGCGCAATTTAGTCTGAGAATAAATACAGCTGTTTTGTGGAGGCCTTTGTGTGCGTTAGAGTGGCAAGGAGAAAATTATTGTTGAAAGAAAGCCATAAGGAGAAATGTTTAAAGTTGTCACAAGCTGTGCAGGACATGTGGAAGAATGTGCTCTGGTTTGATGAGACCAAAAGCAAACTTTCACAAAAAAAACCTGTTAGACTTAAGACCTTCCAGTGGTTCGCCGACCCCAAACGTGGCAACGGAATGATTTATGGAAGTATATTCATGGCCCAGTCAAAGTCCAGACCAAAATTCAGCTGAGAATTTGAGAGCTGTTCTTCCTAGAAGGTCTCCGTGTGCCATGCCATGACATTTATCCACATGATTAAGCTGCAGCGTTAAGTAATAATGCAGCCAGAATATTAAAAAAATAGTTTTTCAATAAAAAGCTTTTGTGCTGGGATGAGATGCTTCTTTCATCCGTATCGAAATTAATGGATTTTGCAAAACTGCAAAGGAATTTTTTTTTCCACACCACGAGTCGTGTGAACAACAATCAGATGTTACTACTGGCAGAAAGGACCAGGAAGACGACATGAAATGATAGGAGGAAGACGGCGCCGGATGACTGTCAATGACGTATCGTGTCAATAACCAATTCACATATGATTTTATTTTCTTATTCAATGGAAACACCACAATTGCGAAATCATGTTTTTGTGAACATCAGTGGAATATCGACAAAGTTTTGCACGCCCTCGTAATGGAAACTCAGCTTCTGGGAGCAACAATGAAACAGAGTCTGAGGAAAGTCATTCTGAAGATGTTCAATTCCAACACTGAAAAATACAACCTTAGTGGTTTTAGTGCTCAGGAGGAAGATGAAGATAGCAATCAGTGACTTCCTGGTGGGCGACTGTATTTTTAAGCAAACTGTTTGGAAAAAGCATTTACTCGTGTTTGTGTATGCTACATAATGCATTTTCTTACAAGTAAAGATCTACTTAAATATGCTCTGGTGCAACGTGGACAACTGTGGTGCACAGACAAGTGCAGCCTATAGGTTTCCATTTTGTTTTTGCTCTTTTTAAAGTTAGTCGGCGCAGCTTACAGGAGTGCACTTTTATTTGTGAAAAGTTTTGACTCATAAACCATTTATCCCACATCACAATTAGGGGCTGACTTTACTGTGGCAAAAGATGGGGAGGTTCAAGCGGTTTTGCGTACCACTATAAAGTCTATACCTCTAGCTTGAGAAATATTGTTTTAAAGTGAAAAACTACAGCTTAATCGGACAGAAGGCATTTAAAATTAGAATTCTTCTTGCTGAGCAATTCTGATCCGACTGATGTGTTGCTGGTCAAAATTTAAACTGACCACCTCCTACCTTCATCAGGAGAATGACACCAAGAAAGCACGTACGATCTGAAAGGCGCCACACCGATACTCGCTGCTTAACATGCACGTTACGTCAGCGACATAAGCGCGTCAGATTACAATCTGTCACTTTTCCTTTTGATGAATGTCCACCAGGCGGTAAGCTTTGAGGAAATGAGCAAAAGATAGAGAGAACAAGTGAGGAGCGGTGGTGTGAGGGGGGGAAGGAACACACAATTATAAAAGCTTCATTTCTTCAGAGAACCATAAAGTCTCGTCCCAGAAGGGCAGCTGAGCACAAATCAATTTCTTTCAGTCGATTACAAGCACTGAGGTTCTAACCTTCATTTGTGAGTCTAATACTCTAACAGTTATGTAGAACACATACCAATTAACCAATTCTGCAAGAATAAGAGGGCCATGAACTGACGCGATTATAGAGGCTGGGCCCCCGGGGAGGTCGGGTTATCGGCTCAGGAGCATGGAAAACGAGGGGCACGGAAGCACCAGCGATCAGGGAGCGGGAATAATAATAAAATAAAAAAGACACAGGGAGAGGAGAGATGGGAGCCCAGGAAAAAAGTCATTTATTAAGTCTAATACTCTGTGAAATGTTCCCATGGTAATAAGGCAGGAGATTGCGTTAATATCAGAGAACCATGCAGAAAAGGTCACTCGATATCTGCGCCGCCCACCGGGGTCTCGCCGACGGGAGCTGCTCAAACACATCTGATAATGCTCTCAGCGTCGCCGCTCGGCGCCAGAGGTCGAGAGGATGGGAGCTCAGGGAAAGATGCCATTTGTGGAAATTGCACTGATACGCCGCTGTGCTTTGACACTGTTCCCGCTACAAAAGCTTTCGGCTTTTCCTCCCGCAGACGGCTGTACAACAAGCACGATGCGATCCGCGAGCCGCGCGCGTACGTCTCCCGATACACATAATGCTTCCCACCAAGTCTTTGATTTTATAGTCATTTATCTCTACAAAGACGTGAATACGAGAGGAAAAAAAGAAGAAGATGGACAGAAAAAAAAAAAGCGTCTCGGTTTCGTTTGGATTATAAAATGTCTGTGGGCACACGAGCTCATGAAAGGAAATGCATTAGACACACTCGCCATCTTTCAATAAATCAGATTTTTATTTTCCTTTCGGTTCCGAGAGGCTGAATAAGCCTCGGCAGATATGCGAGGATCAACACATTGTCATTCACTGCCGAGGTGCACCTTAACCACCGCCCTCGCAGCCACAAGATTTATGGTAATTCCTGATAGCATGTGATAGGATGCTGCCCATAAAACCCATGTGAGGCATGAGTTTCTATGGTAACCCTTCCCTCTATTTGCTAGCCCTGTGAGCATTGGCGTTCTGCTTTTTACCCTACATTGTAGGCGCCATCTATTGAAATGCGGGCTGCGGGAATGAGATGCAGATTTGTGGCAAAGCAGAGACACAGATGTTTCCTCATTGCCTTTTAATCTCCTATTCCCATCGCGACTGGCAAGAAACATTCCCTTTTCGAAAGGTAATTGGAGGGGATGAATAATAAACAAAACAAAAACAGGCCGGTGTTTATTGGGAACATTTTAACATTTGGAGTAATCACACTTTATGGCTATTTGTTAACATGCAGAGACTAAAGCAAGTGCAGCTTTCCTCTCTGGAAATCATCAACCAATGAGCTTTAACTTGTCTAATCAGAAGGGGACCCATCAGGGTCTGGCAGATGAGAATATTGATTTTGCTCATTAAGGGGGAGCGTCAGGGGAAGGTGACGAGAACCTCTTTGTCTTTTGTTGTTTAAAAATACGTCTTTCCTAATGATAATGTGGTTAATCAATGTTTTACAACACATAAGAAGGAAAAAAGTGAGCATGTTTACTTCTATGTTTACTTCTATGTTTACTTCTCTAAAATAAAAGTTCCCTGTGTTGAAGTAAAAAGGTGGGATTTTTCCCTCACCTGCTAAAGCACAACCTTTTTGTATTCAAAATCTGTTCTGCCCGAGGATTATGAAACTCCTCAAATCTTGGCTTCAAGAGACAGAACAACTGAATGCCAGAATAACAATGACAGCTGCAGGTGTTGTTTGTGAGCATAAAGTTTCTCAAGTAGTAAATTGTTCTGTTTTACCACCTGCAAACTATCTGGTGGCATCCGTCTACCGCTTTACAATATTATATTAATAACTGTTCTCTCCAAATGTTGCTTCTGTTTGTAACTACCTGCAGGACTGGTATATTTTTTTCCTGTGCGCTCAGACTAAGGTTTGACAACTACTTTGCTGCGCTGCAGGGAGGCCCAATAAGTAAAACATGACCTGAATATATGTATAAGAAATCCCCTCCCCGAAAATAATAAAAAAAAAAACAGCTGCATAACTCAACAATGTGATCTAACTTAGTCCCTAAGTAAGTTAGTAATTAGCAAACACCTGGTCGGACTCTGAGTCTGCTGAGCTTCATAAAGTTGACAAAAAAATTGTTAAAGGATTAATAGAGGAGAAATGATGTGATGACTTCCTGTGGGCAGAGTTTGAGAAAGCGCAAGAGTTTTTAAAGTGACAAGAGGCCCAGTTTCAAGACATAAAATTTTTTTAAAGTCATATTTTATATATATATATAAGAAATATATATATGGCTGCACAGTGGCGCAGCTGGTAGAGCTGTTGCCTTGCAGCAAGAAAGTTCTGGGTTCGATTCCCGGCTCAGGGTCTTTCTGCATGGAGTTTGCATGTTCTCCCTGTGCATGTGTGGGTTCTCTCCGGGTACTCTGGCTTCCTCCCACAGTCCACAGTCAGGTTAATTGGTCTCTCTAAATTCTCCCTAGGTGTGAGTGTGTGTGTGTGTGCATGTTTGTCCTGTGTGTCTCTGTGTTGCCCTGCGACAGACTGGCGACCTGTCCGGGGTGACCCGCCTCTCGCCCAGAACGTTAGCTGGAGATAGGCACCAGCACCTCCCGACCCCACTAAGGGAAAAAGGGAGTATAGAAAATGGATGGATGGATACAGTATATATATATAATTTTATTAACAACTTACTTAATTGTGCTATAAAATGGGACTCTGTGTCTGGAAAACACATAATACTGACCCCATGAAAAAGCACATATGGACATAATAAATCAATGTTTAAATTTAAATACTCATCCTTGAATCATTTGACACAACTGAGCTTAATCATAATACACATTATAATAACACATAATAATGTGTTATTATTATACACCATGTTCAAAAATGGTTTGTTTTGATTTTCTGACATATTGAAGTAGACGGGGGGCTTCAGTCACGTGTGGCAGTAAAAATTGATATGATGACTAAAAGCCTTTATAGTGCAACACAGAGGAGATCTAAATCCAGTAGCACATGTCTGTAATTTAATATATGTTCACCGAAATCCTTTACATCATCTCTGCTGTCTAATTGCCTGGCTTCCATATGTTTCGCACACAAGCAATTAAACCGCCATGAACTCGACCTCCAGCTTGGCGAATGCAAGTTTGAGATAATGACTTCATTACGCGTTGTCTGGCCCACAGTGCTAGAAGGGAATGCAATTCCTTCATCTCCCAGACATCAACCTCCATTTTCGGGAGATCCTCTGTGTATTTGTTGACAACACCGAGACAAATGTGGATATTTCAGCGTCGTGTGATATCAGACACCCGGCTATTTGCATGAAAAGCCTGTCCCCCCTTTCCCTCCCCGGAGAGCTGTATTATGGGAGGATATTTCAAACGCCATCAAATGCGCCAAACATTTACTTTGATAACTCCATCAGATGACTCCCCCGGTTTTAATGGCGGCAATCTGAGAGTGCCGAGGCACGCGCCTAAAGCGCAGACGACGGCGGCGGAGAGAAACACGAGGACGGCTCAAATGAAATCACTTTCAAAGAAAAAAAAAAAGTTTGGAAATATCGTACCTTTAGGACCAGAGGGCCTATTTAACTATGTGTGCCTCGTTCCAGCTTCTGTGCTGGCAAGAGACTTGAAACGTGGCGAGTGTTATGGGTCAACATGACAACGCGGGAGAAAGACAACCCGGGGCCTCCATCAATCCTCTCAGCCGCAGCCTCCCCACCCGCACGCGGCAAACTGCTCCCCACGGCAACTTTCAGGCTGGATTACGACAGCGCGGCAACGCTCTCGCACTGTGCCGGAAAACATAATAAAACCGGGAAATCTATTAAATGACCAAGTGCTTGCCAGAACGAGGGAGAAGATTTGAGAAAATGGGGGAAAAACAAAGTGCAGGACTAATTAGCCAATTAATTTGTAATTAAGCCAATGCAGCCTAATGGCATGTGCTGGAATTGGTAATAGCTCCACCAGACAGAGGAGCCCATTAAACTAACTGTAGGCTGCCGAATGTAACAGACGGACTCAAAACACAGTCTGGGAAAGGCCCAACGGTTGGATGTTACGATTACAGCTGCCATCTACAATTTGAGTCATACCAAACACACACACACACGCGCTGAAGTATATTGTTCTTTGAGCTTTAGCATGTTGACTGCAAATGTGAGAGAAGTCTCCCCCTCCAGATACAAAATTCAACAAAGCATTTCATTAAGATTTTCATTATCAGCCGTGGCAGAGTTTGCTAATAAATGCTAATTGTATTCAAACTAATATTTAATCACTAACACTTTTTTTTTTCCCAGTCAGCTCAGTCTGAGGAAATACTAATTTTACTCAGCGCATGCACGCCGCCGTTCATGAATGTCAGCGCGGGCAAAAACAACCAGAAATAAAAGAGGAAATGCAGAATGGTGTGCAGAGATGCTTTTTTTTCTTCTTTAAATTATGAGCAATATTAGCTTTGACTAATTTCCCACCCTAATGAGATCCTCTTGGAAGGCTATTTTGGTGTAATTAATAATGCAAACGGAATAAATAACAGCATAAATATTCATCAATGCATTTACTCTGTGGTGAGGCACAGAGGACTCTTTAAAGATGAAGAGGGAAACTGAGCCTTGTGCTCGTCCTGCTAAATACATTAGTTAAATGTATTGATTTGTGCACCTTGCACAGGTTTCTGTTAGTAAGCTGCTCCTCCCTCCTCAGACAGAAATGTATTAAAGCTGTTGAAAACTACAGCAGAGTTTCTATTTACTGTTCATTTGGGCCTTTATATTTGGGGAATGTTCAGGTTTATGTTTTTCAGCTTCATTTTGTAGCTGGTCTGTTCCATCATAATATGAATGACTTCCCATTTCAATCAGGTCATTTCCCCTCTGAAATGACGATGTGGTTGAAATGCCCACTTATTCTCTCGGTACATATCACCACACTCTGTTTGTGGTTTATATCGTATCTTGGAACTATTCACCCCCCACCCACCAACTAAGACGGTAAGGAGAAGGAAAGCAGCTAAACTCTTCATAAAGTGCTACATATGTAAAGAAGAAAGCATATCTGGGCATAAGGACCATCATGGCTCATCAATTGATGCTTCAAACAGGTTACTGGACTTTAGCCGCCTGTAGTTTTATCAAGTTCAAAACGACTCCTGTTCACCACACCTTGAGGCATTGACCGATGCTTCCAGTCTGGGCTGCTTTAATAGGAAACAACTGATGTGTGTTACGTATGATTGAATTGATCCAAAGAGTATGTTCCAGCTATCAGGGGAATGCATACACATCGTAGTACCCCAGGGGCTATTTGTTCTAGGATGTAGGAAAGGAGGCTCAAAGCAACTGATGAACTATAACAGAACGGTGCATCTCACCGAGGAAGAGAGGACCAATGGATCAAATCTTCACCTAGCCAGAGTTACTGAGGGAGTCATAGGAATTTTCTTCAGTTTACATGTTTTTTATTGATCTAAAGAAGTCCTGTGATTGTGGATCCAAGCTTTTTGTAGGGAACACAAGTGGAGGTTTTATGGGACGTTTTTGTCAGCATTGTGGTACTTCTGCCGGACAGTCAACGTGGTCATGTGGCAGCGGGATGTTTTGTGTTCACACACATTTTACCTCCTTTCCTCACTCCTTTAAGCAGGAGTATGTCACACCTTTAAGCAGTGGTTCTCAAAGTGTGGGGCTCGCCCCCTATCAGGAGCACAGTGCTATTGCAGGGGAGGCGTGATGAATGGAAAAAAAAATTTACGTAATTTCTCAACACGTCTAAGAAAACACTCCTCAAACTTATTCATGTCACCTGCAGACATGAAGGCGACCAGATAGTTGAAGGAAAAATTACTGTTCAACAATACAAGAAACTTCTGACCAATCACACAACACTTTACAGTTCTGTGTGAAATAGTTCAACCCCGGCCAGGTGTAGAAAAAGAGAGGAGAATGCCTCACTGCCAACAAGAAGATAACTTTCATCACGCTGCTGCACCAATTAGAACTGATTTCACCACTTAGGAAGAAGTACAGGAGAGTCTTTAACAAAACATCAAGCAAGTTTCCAATACAGGTTGAAATTTGTCAGGGATGCTGCTTGTTGCAGATTCAGTTTGCAGTGCTCACAGATAAGATTGCAAGATGTATCTGCAGAGAGTTGGCAGTCTAGTTCAGAGTTTCACTTCCAGTCCTTGCAGGTGATATAGTTCTGTTAGCATCTGTAAAACACAGAGGTGGCTTACAGCAGAGTGTCAAGCAGCCAAGATAAGAGTCAGTTCCTCTGAGGTCATAAAGCTCCAAACGGCTCTGTACTGAATCTTTGCCTCAAGTGTTGTGATGTCTTGGTCCTGATGTGGGCAGAATGAAGCAGAGGACACATGAATGGGTGTGTTGTGTTGAACAAGGAGCTGATCAAAAAGGCACAGGTCTCAATTTCCTGGTTCTTCTGCCTTCCAACCCTCACCTGTTACCCTATTATCATTACATTGGGATCATAACAAAAGAAACAAACGCAATATCCTGGATATAAGACGTCCAATAACACTGCACTAGGAGCAAATTATGAGCACTTTTACGGCAAGAAATCTTTCAGATATCTTTTAGCCACGTAACTACCGCTACTTTCAACACTGGACATCTTTTGTATATCTAATTCAGATTGAACAATTCTTTACTATTTAGCCCCAAAATATTAATTAAAATCAACACTTTTACTTTCTGTCCCAAATTTAGTCATACCAAAGAAATTTGAGAGACAGAACTGGATATCCCATAAGATCAGTCTTTAAACCATATATAGTGATCTATAGACTTCTCTATGTAAATATGTGTTGTCCTTTCATTTCTCCGCCACTTTTTATGCTGCTTCTTAAGGCCAATGGCATCTTTTCTGCCTTTCACTTATAATGTCCCTGGAAAGATAACTCAACTTGAATCAGTGGAAGAATAATGGGCAGAGGAAGGAATGCTCTTCAACTGATATGTTTGTGGCATAACTAGGCTGAAATAAACATGTCAATAAAGAAGTGAAAAGAAACTAATGAGGCAATTTTCTCACTTTATTTCAGTGCAACAAGTTGCCTCATTGAGTTGTAAGAATGTCGCGTGTGATGACTCCCAGTACAATACAGTGTTGCTGCATTTCACACTCCGATACATCTAATATGAAGGACAAGATTACCACAAAGGACAGACACGCTCACTGTAGCTGAACCTTGACAAAAAAGCGAGGCGTGACGCTTTCACTCAATATCAATGACAGTTGTTTACCTATTTTTCTTTGTTTGCGTTATTTATCACAATATTCATATAGGTTACCTGTAAAAGTGGTTTGCACGCTCGTCACTTTATCCAGAGGTTAGTTTTAGTGTCGCAGTAATGTTAGAAACCATTTTTGGGAACAAAGACTGAAGTGTTTTAATGTATTTGAGTAAATAGTGTAATAAACTCATAATAAACTCGTGAAACAAAACAAAACAGCTCGATTAAAATGCCATGTCTTCAAAAGGTTAGAGCTATTATCAAACATCGATCATTTTGCTGGCATTCTGACAACCAACCTGACTTTTCAACCCCAATCCTGGAAATCACAGAGGGAGAACCCTGGCTGAACTCTCTTGACCTTTGAGCGACCAACACGAAGCCTTTAACATTAACAGACCACAGTTCAACATTTCAAAGTAAACACACAGTGGTATAATATGGAGCCAAACCCAGATAAGCCACTCATATAAGTAAAGCATTACTCAACATCCCTGGGCTGCTTACAAGGCTTCCCTATGTTTATCACCTTGGTTGGACAACCTTCTGGGCAAATACACTTAACGCAGCCGGCAATCGTGGTGCAATCATCTTCCCCTCTTGGTGTAATCATCTACCCCTCAGATCTCTTCTGGCCCTCCTGGGTTAATCTTCCAGGACCCGCCAAGTTGGGTCGTGCCGCTGAAGCTATCAGCCGGAGCTGCCTGCTCAACCTGGGAAGGCCATTGTCAACGCGGCGGAGAGACAATCATCGATAGGATAGGATTTAATCCAGCTCCAGAACCAAGGGTAATGGAGTGTCTGTGTCTCGGTTAGAGATAAATTGTGAAGCGGTGGCGTCCCCTGAGCCCCCGGAACACCTCCGACTGCAGCCATCTGGTGTTGATCTCTATCTTGTTCACCTCAAACCCAGACATAAAATGGCAGTCATTTCTCCCCATTTCTCCTTTCCTCTCTGTTGCCCCTGTTCCAGGTATGTAAACAATCAGACACACTTTGTTGAGCCATGTTTCATTGATTTCTTGTCTGGCTGTCTCTAATCAGCCCTTCACCGGTTTAATTATCTGTAACTTGTGGTGGGTTTTCTTTTGTTTTTTGCCCTGCTTGGGTTACACTCCCACAGGTCACGTCAGCCTCTCACAGGGCCTCTTTATCTCTAAGTTGCATTTAATCACTTTAAACGTCGAACACAGATGCTGGACTTTTATCCAAAACATATTGGTCACTACCGGTTTTAAAGTTCCATTGAAATAGTAACAAATTTAAGTGTCTAATAAGTGAAGAAAAAAACGATAATGGGAGAGTGGGGGGCTAAACGGCTAGTGAGGTGTTCTGAATTATAGATTTTTTTATAATAAGTGTTCTTCAAGGTTAGAGAAGGGGCGGTCTAACAGAAGTGTGTTTTGCTGAAGCACAGCGAGACCGATAAAGGTGTCTGGGTCACAAAAGCCAGGAGCTTGTGTTACTAATCAGGCTGTTTTAAATACCTCTCTCAATGTGAATCCAATTACTAGCCGCTTTTGTTTGTTCACACAAAGCAGCTATGTTCAAGGCCCATCTCTCTCTGATTTTAATCAATCCTCTGGGGAAGTGTGTGTGGGAGATAGAGATCAGGACTTGATATACGTCAAACAAAAGATATGTGTGCGCAGGGGTGTGTGTGTGTGTGTGTGTGACACGGAGGACTGTTTGTGTGCCTAGTTGAATAACAGCGATGAAAACTGTCAAAGCATGTGAAAGCATGAAAGTGTTTTCTAACAGTATTTATCTCTGAGAATGTGTTAGAAAAATTCAGCAAGCTCACTCAACTTTTGATTTCTTGAAAAGGTAAAATTCCAGGTTCAAATTAAATATGTTGATGTTCTTTGGACTTAAACAGCAGAGCAGAAAACTTTACATGAGAGAAATATACCAATACCTGAAACTATTAATGGCGGTTTCTCAAACCTAGAAGGATCAGCGTTTGCTGACCACTTGCAAAATGAGTAATGTCAATAAGTTGGACATTTTTTTGTAGTTATGCAAAGAGTAATCAGCTGTTAACTTAAAGCGCATGATTTTCAGCTTGACCAGCCGTGACTGGTGACGTAGTTCTGGTTGGAAACCCAAAACTACGATCTTTATCCGATTAATTGGAGTGCTACCATGTGAGAGTGAGAACACACGATTGGCGCAAAACACTCACAGTCAGCTGTATTCAGTCTTGGGCTTCATATGGAATAAGAGGAAGAACGAAGATGTAGAAGAAGGAAACGAGGTGCGAGGACCTTAGAGGAAGGCTAACAGGAAGGCTCAACAGAGCTCGGTAAGGTTGCTTTGGTTTGTCCTCTCTCTGTCATGGATTTGGAAATGTTGGTGACCTTTTGGAAGTCTTGATATTAAGACAAGGATCCATATTTTCCAGCAAAAACACAAGTAGACATCTGTTTTACTAATCATAGCCATGCTAATCCATTAAAAGATGCTAAAGGCTAGGGCTGGTGACGGTGATCACATTGGTAAATGTTGCAATGATGATACCAAGTGTAATTTATGCCTGTTTTTTTTCTTCCCTTTCTTTCTAATCTGTTCTTCATAGAGTACAGAGACCTTAGCATTTTGTGTCTGGTGTTAGCATCTGCAGTGAGACTAGCAGCTAGCTAAATACAGCATCAGCATGAAGAATACAGCTTCAAAACTCTAAGAATATATCATCCAATTACTATTGCACCACAACAAGTTGCTCCCAACATAAATAACTCATAACGGTTAACCACAGGAAGGATAGATTAAAAATATTCATTACGCTTTTGATTTTTTTTTTCAAATCAGATCAAGTTACTTTGTTAAACCAATGCTGTACCTTTTGTCTTGGGGGCAGAGTTCCCAGTGTTTGAGTCATCTCTAATAAATTGGGGAAAAAAATGTCTGCTTTGCCTTTATATTTGGTGAGCACCTTCTCACCAAATTCCAGCGAAGTCCCCAACTGAACCTTCACATCAAATTAAGCACGCAGCTATCCTTTATAAGACAATCCAATAATGTCACTGCACTTCTCCCTCTCCATCATTATGCCAGCTGCTTTCTGTAGGCTTGTTTACGAGCTTCATAAAAAGCAACACAAAACATCTGGAACCTCAAAAGAGACTTTAAGTGGAGCTCTTAAAAAGAACCGCCGGAGCAGACTAAAGTCTGCTTTGTCTCTCGTTGTCGTGTTTCAACTTTAAGCTCAAGAGGAAACCAAGTCATGAGTGTTTTCTTAAATTAATGAAAGATCTCCACAATTCACATGTAATAATGAAATATATATATAGATTTGCCGGCTTCTCTTTTTGTCCCCCCCTACTATAATGTATAATGAGCTTTCTTGTTATTTTGCGGAAGCCGCAATAAATAGATTTGTGTGGTGTTCTTCAGATAATGAAATGATTTTATTACATGATAAAATAGATTTCTCGACGTTGTGGCTCTTGTGAAATTATCCTGTTGTCAAAAAATAACTTTCACAACACACGTTCTTGTGATAATGAAGCAAAGCTCTTGTTATCTGGAGAAAACCACTAAGTCGTATTTATAGCAGCAATGGCCGTCTGCATCTTTGGTAGCCTTTACAGATAAACTCTTTGGTGTTTATCCTCACATAACCAATAAGCATGCAATAAGTATGCTTTTGGACAGCCTCGGTATGAATATTAAGATTTTTTTTTCTACCAATCAGGAGTGAGTTTGTGGGGTTGATTATCAATAAAAACGTGGTCAAAAATTAGCCATGGTCCGTTTGGCCGTTGGGGCGGGACATCGATTCGGTGTGTGTCTCCACACAGCCGCCGGTTCTGATCACATACTATTTGAGCAGGGAAATCCAGCCTGAATGGCAGGAGTGAATTTAATGATTCATGGCCCATTCAGGGTCTTCATCTCTGAGGTCAAGCGCATTTTATGAGGTCACAGCCTGCAGATTTATTACCTAAATTTCCCCTGACTGCCAATACTTTGTGCATCCAAATAGGGTCACTTTAAAAAAAAACGTGTTTTTGAAGGTCTGGTTAAAGTACCACCTGGCAGACCAAAAAAAAAAAAAAGAAAATGTATACAGATCAAGTCATGATTCTGTGTTTTTCCCCATGATTCGACATTCTAAAACAGAACAAGTGCAATCTGCAGTCTATTACAAAGCGCCGCTTTTAATGTTTGTCCCCTCTTTTCCTGCAGTGGGAAGCAGAAAACAAGTGCAGAAAAGTCAAACCACTCCACCAAAGCTTCCCTCTAATAAGCTGTTTGCGTAGGAGTGTGAGATGTCTTCGACCCTGACCCTCGGAGCTTTTCTTTTACATTTCACATGTAGCAAAGCGGATACTACTTCCAGTCGGTTCGGCTCAGCTTTTTGTGCTTTAAGCCTCGTGACTAGACCCTTAACAGTGGGAGAAGGGAAAGAAAAAAGCAAAACAAAAAGGAACACTTACACAAGCCGTGAGGAAAATATTCAGTTCTTCGTTTTTAGACCTCACCGAGTCATTTCCGATCATGCAGGCGGAGGACTTAACAGAGTACTAACCGCACAGATAAAAAAAAAAAAAAGTCCCAGAATGAGCCAGAGACATCATCTTTCATGTCCAAAACAAAGGTCAAAGTCTCAGGCAGCCCACGTTCAGACCCAGCAGCTAATCGCCTCACTTCGTCATCCCATGTGGGAGAATTACAGCGGCTGTTAAGAGTGCATGATGAATGCCATAAAGTTGCCCTATAAAGCAAAGGTTTTGGCCAAGATCTGGCAGTAAGTGGGAGCAGGTCTCACCATGGACCTGACTGTGCTCACCCTCACGTGGAGAACGATCGCTGATGGGTTTCGTGAGGACAGGAGGGGTGGCTGCTGCTTCCACATCATTAATGAGTGATAATATTTCAAAGAGGGGAATGGAGGGCCCGAGCGGTGACCGTTATATTAAAGAAAAAAGAAAAAAAAAAAAAAATCAAACAGCGTGACCTTGTTAAGATGAATGTCTGGTAGCGACGTTCCCCTCGGCGCGGCTGCATTAAAGGCGGCGCTTCGCTTTTTTTTAAAGAAGCGGGCCACGGCTGCGGATATACGCGGGTGCACCAGGGAGCGTTACGAGTGGCATTTAATTAAGGAAAAGTAAGCTGTGGGATTTTATAGACTGGTCCAGGATAGCTTGATCTGGAAAGTAAGTGGAATTGAAGGATGCTTGAAAGGCAGCATAAATCTAACACAGTGCTAACTTAACCTTTCTATCATTGTAAAAGTCAGGGTGAGGACACTTAAAGCGCCGTCTGCGGCACACCGCATTATCTCAGTCCTGCCTCTTTTAGCTCTGAAGGAAGCCACAGCGCAAGAACCTGAAGAAATATATAAAACGATGGAATACGGGCTGCAAATATTGCTACAGACAAACAGACGAACTTGACCGAAATATCGAAGGTAGATCTCTTTAGTCGCACCTGGTGGAGTTTAGAGCAAAGATTTACAGGCAAGTAATAAGCTCCAGATGCTAATGACGAAAAGGGTACGTCGAAGCTTTGTAATCTCCTGTTTTAGTTCACAATCCACAGAAATATCAGTTACAGCAATTAGATTACAACTCAACTTTTTTGACAGTGCATGGACGCAGGTGTTGGAAAAACAAGGGGAGACTTTTTTTCTCTCTCGCTCTCTGTCTCTGTTTTCTAAGAGTCAAAGGAGACATTTTTTACTTTGGGATAATTCAAACGGAGTCAGGTCAAGACGTGCATGACAGGAGAGAGTGAGAAAGTAACATTTCAGTCCGAAATAAATGTCCTTCTGTCAAACAAGCAGAATCTCAGAGATAACTGCTCCCATAGCTACACAACACGTAGCTTTTGTTTGCCTTAGAAGTTCAGCTTTACTGTCTTTGAGATCAGAGGCAGAAATTTGGGTTTTATTTGTAAGCTTTTGTAAAAATGTAACCAATTACATGCTTGACAAATTGAAAAAAGCAATTAATAATTTGCATAACCCAAATAAAAGAAGAACAGCACATATGATACCTTGCAAACGTCCAAATTTCAATATATTTTACTGGGATTTCATGTGATCCACCAACACAACCGTTTTCTTTCTTAGATCATAAATCTACATTTTGACGGTGCACTTGTGTTTCTGGCATTTATTGACCAACTCTCAAGTTTTTAAGTTATCCAGAAAAATCTAAGAGGACAAAGAAGAAGCAGAAGTGCTGCGTACTGGATTGCATCAAACGCCATCTGGCAAGTAGCACACTGGCAGTTGTGCTGCAGAGTGCTTGTATAAAGGAGACACTTCCTCCTGCGTGAGGCCCAGGCTCTTTGTTTGACATGCGGCATCCTGTGCAGAAGAGAGTCTAACTTTAAAAAAATAAAAATAAAATCAAAGAACACACTTCCACAACGTCGCCTGCCGTTGTGCCTTGGCATGTCGTCGAGGTTAACGACACGGCCATCTCCGCTCCACCACTTATTTACTTCCCCACTAATGGCTTCGCTTAAAGCTCCGGATTAGAATTTTCACCCCGGAAAAAAAAATAAAATAAAATCAGTCTGCTAGACAACGTCATCGTTGGTCCCATTCTTCAAATGTTTAGACAATGCTAATCTGTTTTTTTTTTGTAGATGAATCGATTTCCGTCGGAGTTAAAAATCAAATAATGGTTGCCATCTGTCTGCGTGCTTGCAAGGGGTTCTGCTTGTCTCGGTATGCATGCCTGTGTGAACCCATGGGAGACTGGTGATTAGGAATGAGCCGAGCGAGGGGAGGGCAAGTGATTCATATAATGTTATATCAACAGCTGTTATAATCCTTATATTGCTCAGTTCATTTTATATTCAATTTTTTTTTTATCATTTACTGACTCAATACCATAACACGATCCTCGTCTTTGGAAGTTAGTTTGTCAAAGTCAAAAGAATCGTTGATAGAAGGAAATTTGTCAAGTTGGAGAAGTTTGTTCCGATGCCGTCTTAGTGGTTTTGCTGTGTATCTTTAGAGAATTGTTTCTGTCACTCTTTCAGCCATCAGGCTACTTAAATAATCTTGACTTTTTGACCCTGTAGGAGTGATGTCAAACATTTATGGCTTGCATGCCTAAAATATCAAGTTGTTCAAGTCTGCTTTTGAGTAAAAGTCACTGAATTTCCCTGGTTCTAATTGCTATGAGTTTAAAATGAATGTGTTGGATAAAAAGAGAGAACACTTTGTGTTTCAACAAACAATTTCTGATTTAGGGCAGTTTTATTTGCAAGTAAAAATATTGCCCCTAGAAGCAAAAAGCCTCCATCGGCAACAGGTCAAATATGTGACATGTCTTCAAGTGTACCAACATGGCAAAAGTTATTCTGAGACCTGCATGAGCTGAGTCCACTGTGGACCGTCCAAGTGTTGCTGCTGATTTGACTGTGTTTGATTTTTGTATATTTTTCTCATGCCACTCAGGGATTCATTTATATGTCTGGATCTCCAAAGTGTAAACTGAGTAGCCTGTAAGGGGGAAAATAAAATGTTACGATTCTGACTGAACTTGATGTTTTTATGCCCGTCTGAATGTCATGGCCATTTAGATATCTGTGTCACGGGGAATACATTGTGAAAGTACGCGCGTTTCTGTTCTTAATTAGCAGAACTACTTGTACTGCAACAAATATGTCAAAGCAGCCAGAAACGCAGAACATGTACTGATCCCTTTCTGCCAGGACATTATTTTTGCCCCTTTTTATAGACATTAAAAGCGATGCACACATAAAGGCTGTATTAAAAAGGAAAAAAAAACTGTACATATTATGTCTCATTTTAATCTCAATGGGACGTAAAGAACAGATTTGTGAGTAAAGGTTCATTTTCACACACCAACTTGTTAGAGGCTGTCAAACGGTAGCAAGAATGATTCACTAATTATCCTTTTCACAAACATCTGCAGAGTCCCTTGAGGACAGCTGTAAACATGTCCAAGTAGGAGAACTAAACTATGTTGACTTTGAAACCTCATAAGACTCAATCGCAGACTGAATAGGTTCTAATGTTAAAAATGGAAAAGCCTTTTCGTAGCTCGCAGTCTTTTTGTCCTGGGGAATGAGCTGCTGTACTGAACTCTTTTCTGATGTGAAGCCAAAACGACGCATCCTCGGACTGAATCAGTGGGTCGCTGCTTTAAATCAAAGCTCAAACCCAAACTTAAAGTTGTATTTTTGCAGAAATCCAGTCAACCGGAAAGTTTTGCGAGTGCAAAACTTTTGCGAGATTTTCGAGTGCTTTCAGTTCTGTGTTGGTGAAAATCTTCGTCATTGACAAGGAAAAAACATTACAATCTTTTCAGCACATTTTCAGTGTCTGTTGAGCAGAAATGTAACAACAGAGTTTTACTGTAAAGGCCTGTTTCAACAGAACTGGTTACAATTCAGTGTTAGAACTTGGCAGCGACAACATTTTTAGCATTTAGGTCGACCTGCAGATCGAAACATTTCCTTCCACCTGCAGCAGGAAGGTGGATTGGAGAAAATCCTTTATAGTTGCACATTTTAATACAGTTTGGAGTAAGATATAAGTAGTTCTCCATAGTACACTAGAATTCTTTCAAACTTATAGTTTCTTATAAAAAAATCAAAAATAAATTAATTGAAATAGTTTCCTGGCTCTTGTTCTTATTTTGTTTTTCTACCCAGATGTCCACAGAAAATGAAATACTGCACAATGCAATGTTCCACATGGCCGAGCTTTACTTCCAAAGTGCTGAAAACTCTTTAATCATATTCATCAGTCATGACTCAGAAAAACAAAGCCAGTGAACTGAATGTGAGAAATGTTAAAGTCTACTTTCTCACCTTCAGAATCTTAAAACTAATTTGTTTAACAAGTTAACTGTGTTAAATTACATAGTTAACTTGCCCTCACCTCCTTCACTCACTGCTGCTGGTAGCATGATGGATTGTGGGATACTTTGTTCGTAGGTGCGTTACCATAACAAATTTTGCTGTACGATAAATCGTCCCAGAAGTCATTGCGATAAACGATAATATTATTATATTGAGATCATTCAAGTAACATAATGGCAATGGTGCAGAAATACAAGAACACATTCGCAAAGATAAATAAACTTTAAATTCTAATTTACTTTTAACACTGGAACCAGGAGACATTTTAAATATCCCAAAAATAAATAAGCAGAAAAGTTGATTCTGCTAAGACAAAAGCAACAAACTGGTTACTTTTGTCATCCAGTTTTTGGTGGAAAGAGAGAGAGAAAAAAAAAACAATAAATCATGCAAGTGTAAATTATTGAGCTCTTTTTAGTTTGCTTCGCTTCGAATCGATTTATTGCTTCTTTGCGACGGGCCTGCTTGTTGGTACTTGTTGGTGATAAACGGACTGAATTCAGTTAGCACTTTTCCAGGCACATCTCACAAACACACACATCCATACAGCGCTACGCTAACCAGACGACATGTCAGTCATCAGTCATGCATAAAGATAACATCAAAAATATCACCGCACTTTCAAAACACGACGACTTCCAGTGGACCAAGGACCCCTCTGCCATAGATGTGCTATAAAAACTGGGCGAACGGCCGTCGTGACACTCAATACGTACAAAGGAGGACAGCAGAGGTAATTGGGAGCGTCGTAGGAACGGAGCATTAATGCCTTAGTGGGGGGAGAGTTAAAGAACGAGCTGACTGAGCTGATGCTTGGTCTCTAAGTGAAAGGAAACAGCATGTTCACAGTTCATTACCACTTCCTTTTTTCTCATTAATCAAACCGCAAAGCACTAAAATGTGTCAAAAAGGAAGTTGTCTCATTTTACCTGAGAACATATATAGTATTTGTGTGTGAAAGCGTAAAGGAAGGAGCCGCTTCTGCTGCCATATCAGTGGATCTCCTGGTGTTGGTATTTGTGCAGGATACCGACTGTACTCTGGTGTGCGATAGCAAATCTTGGTCCTGTGACAGCTCTTACGCTACAAATGACTTACCAAAGACAAAAACTGGAAAACAGAGGCAGAACAAGAAAATTCAGCAAATAAAACTATAATTAAGTTGAAGACAAAGTGATAATACTTTCATTTAGGAGTCAGTGCATACGATTTTTTTCCCCCCACAAACTACAGCTTGTAAGGCTTCCTCTGCGAGACAGACAGACCTTTGTGACAGAATGAGTTCCCGTTCACGCCGACTGAAACCTTCCAGCCGTCTCCGACATCAGAGCGGCGGCGCGAAGAGCCGAGGGAGGCTACAACTCATTTATGCCTTTCTCTGGGCTGGTGCTGGTTATTAGCTGGAATCAAATGATCCAACATGCCTGTGCCACAGGCAGGCCCCGCCACAGAAAACCACCACTGTGTGTGTGTGTGTGTGTGTGTGTGTGTGTGTGTGTGTGTGGATGACATGATAGAGCAAGAGGGAGCAAAACAGACCTGCAAATTTCATTAGAGGCAGCTAAAGATGTAATAAAGAATTGATGGGTCACAATCCACACCTGAGAAACAGAGGTGCTCAAATTAAAAGTATTTTTCAACTCAAACCGGGGCCTCTGAGGAGCTTCCTGGGGCCCCCGGCGACTTAAAAGTCACTTCCTTTTCAGACGTCACCTGGCCCTTCCCCCGTATTAGATCTGATTATTGTTCCCCAAAGCCTCCCATCTTTATGCGTTTCTCAAATATTGCACTGTTACGTAAAACACAAGAAAGCTGCTTCATATACATTTGAAGTAATTTCACTGGAATGCGGTTTTCAAATAAAGTGTTTACTCCTAACCGGCGCTGAAAGGCTTATGAGAGAAATAAAAGCTGTCACGCAGTTTAGCCTTTATTTGCCAAATACTCCTGAGGTAAAACAAATATGTGCATATTTACAGGAGTGCTTAGAGCAAAATGCTAACATGTTTGCAGCGGGAATGCAACCTGCTGATGCTTTCAAGGCAACGCGAGTTCACAGTCTTCGTTAGAAGGTGGAACAGCAAGAGTCAGAATGGGATGAGCCACAGCATCAAGGAGCAACATTTACAGCTGAAGGAGCAGGTGAGGGCGATGTGGACTTAAGGTTTTATCACGATATTTTGAGGTAATATCGCAATACCGATAAAGGTGATGATAAGAATTATTATGTATTTTTTAGGTGTTTGTATGGCTGTGACGGCGTGATATGGCAATCGCAGCCTCACAAACACAGATACTGCTGCTGATAAACATAAAGAAGAGTGATTTGTATCACTAAACTGCAAACAGTAACTGCATTTAGTCATATCCAAATTTATTGTTACTCCCATTGGTTACAGCTAATAAAGCTAGCAATCCCAAAAGTACTGACAGCTTGGGGGTGGAGGGGTATTTAAAAGAATAAAAAAAAAAAAAAGACAGAAATAAATTACAGCATTGCTGTGATTATAAATTGAAATTAATCAATAAATTCTGATGATAACAAAATGTATCACGATGAATAAAAACGATACAATAAATGCCAACCCCCGGCAGCACAGCTCCCTAGGATCCCAGCTGGTTGAACATGAAGCCAACCTAAGATGTGCTCCTTATCATTTATTCCTCTCCTTTCCAAATGTTAGTGAGCTACCACTTTGCGGCAGCCATTTCTGCTTTCCAAGGTTGTTGTTGCTCTTCACCCTCTCTTGCTCTGGCAGCTGCCCCGAAAGCCTTGGTGAGAGCTGGCGCTCATTACTCTCAGCCCCGTCTTCTGGCCTTAAGGCTGCACTCTCTTGTCCTCCAGTCCCGTGCTCCCTGTCATACCGCTAGCTCCAGCCTTATCTTTTTGTACCACAAAGCTCATGTGTTATGTGTGCTGGTATTCCCTCACAACACGCTCCAACGGTACACTTGCACTGTCGGTGAATGCAAGGCGTTGTGCCAGATTCTGCCTACAAATAAGACTGTTTGAGAGGAAAATGTATACGGATGTCAGAGTGGATGACAACGGCACACCAGTCGTCAGCAAAAAATGATAAATATATACTTAAAAAGTAGTTAATGTTCCTTGAGGTTTATTCTGATTTTGTTAAAACGACAAACTACAATCTCTTTTATTGGGATTTTATATGACAGAACAATATATTGCTTGATCTTAATGTGTAAAGGAAATTATGCCTTTTTTTTTCAAATAAAAGTAGGGACAGTGAACGTATCTGTATTTGCTAAATACTTTTCCAGGTACGTTCTACTGGCTTTTTCAATCTAGACACAAAAGTTCACTCAGAATTGATTGTTTGCAAACATCAATTCTCATCCTTGCAAAAGATTTTCAGTTAGGTTTTAGGTCTGGACTTTGACTAGGACACTCCAAAACACAAACATTTCACTCTCGTTCTGGTTGTATATTTAATCGGTTAATAATGTCTGACTGACTGAAGTTATTTGCAGCGATATCAAACATGCTTTCTAGATGTTAATAGTGCTTAGAATTAAGCAATATTTGTGTTAGTTTATCAATAAAACCCTCAATGAAGTACATTGATGTGAAAAAATGTGAAAACTACCAAGGGGTTGGACAGTACTGTAAACTTTGATGGCTGGTAATAATTTTAACTTATGAAACCGAAGGCCTTAGCATTCTTTGAGTAATACCAGCTGAAAGTAGAGATGAATGAAGTGAGTTACGACCCATTGAATGTGCACCTAGTCAAAGTACCTTACATGTGATGACTTTTCAGATAAAGAGTCGCCTCTCATTGTATGACTGGATACAAACGAAGAGAAAAATCAATTTCCGCCCGCATATGAAAACCCATTGTAAGTGTGAAAAGCTCGCAACTGAGGCATATTTGCGATAAACAGACACAAATTGAATGTGGTCGCACAGAGCAAATAGGCAAATCAATTCCATTCCCAGTTAATCTGCATTTTGCCGGGCCCTTTTTTTTTGTTTGTTTGTTTTTGCGATCTGGCATTCAGCCCACTCCATCCAATTCACAGAGGATGTCTAGTGTCAGGCAGATGAGGAATTTATTCGGAGTTAATAAAAAACAGACGCTTAGTCAAAATCACCATTGGCAAAGTCATTAAAAGTGGGAGAGCGGCAAGCCCGGTCTGGAAATGGCTGATCGGCTCCTCGGGTGCCAGGAGACCCAACAGGACATGTCGGCCGGGGCCCTGATGAATTGAGCCATAAAGGTGATTGGCTCAAATGAAAGTCTCTGCCTCTCAGGCAAAAAAAAAAAAAAACAATAAAAAAACCCCCCAAAATACATGTCAGAATGATTTGAATATGTCGCCGCGGTGCGAAAAAAGACCAACGCATTTTAAGCTGCGAGGAAACGACACGCGGGGAATAAACAAGAGATTTTGCACAGTGGCTCTGTGTGAATTCCTACATCAAACCTGGCTGCAGCTGAGACAAACGGAGCCTGTGGGACGCATAAGCCTTCATTACTGTGCAGAAACTGGTTGTCAGGTTACAAATGCAAGGCCTCGGGTGCAGCGTGTGATTTTTGTAGCAGAGGCTGCCTGCTAATTACCAAGCTAGGCAACATGCCGCTATTAAAAAAAAAACACAACCCTGAGTGTCTGCTGAGCTAATTTGTCTAATTACATCTTTGTAACTTATAAAAAGACCTAACATCACCCCAAAGGCGGCGTGCTTTGGATTGGGATCTTTGCAGAGGGGCAAATGAAGTCTTCTTCTGCTGTGTTACTGCTGTCTTCTTTACTGGAGTTACCGCGTGCCTCTTTCTGGGTAGGTGGTGGGAGCTGTATTGGGTGATGCTGTTGCTATTTTTATATCCCTGAGGTTCCTTTCCCCATGGGACAACTACCCCCATCCTGTAGATAAGCCTCCTGTTTACTTTTCTCATCATTAATGTGATTTTTTTTCCTGTTTTTTACCCCTAAATGTATCTGCAAAACCAATATTTGGTTCCAGTTACAAGGCACACAGGCTTCCAGTCAGTGTAATAGATTGTGACGGGGCTGTCACTGTAATGAGGGCCTATGGTAACTCTGCTAGCAAGGATGTCTAACGGAGGGAGGGAGCTGGGTGAGCAGGAGGGGAGACAGGGTGGACCCAGTCTGACATGTGTCTATTTACTGAACTTTGAGTGATTCAATCAGGAAAAGAAAAAAAAAATAAATAAAAGGTGACATTTTAGGTAGAAAATTTGGTTTTCAAAGAGTTCTCGCTACCACACGTTCGCACCTATGCTGATGAGCCCGGCGAATTCCTTTCTTTCTGATCTTGAATAGCAACGACGCAGGGCGCACAGAATCTGAGATAATCAGATAGGAAGAGAATAATCATGGTGGGGTTAGTCAGAAAAAGAACAAACAGGATGATGCCATCTCGAAGCCTTCCTTCCTACTTCCGTTTCTCAACAGTAAAAAAAAAATAAAAAAAAGAAGAAGAAAAAATCCGCTACCTGGCTGCGATGTTATCTCTCTTAGCAGTTCATTTTCGGTTTAACAGCTCCCGGGAGCCGGGAAGGTTAGCTATTTTGGGTTCAGATCTTCGTGCCTACGTGGGGATAGGCTCATCTTTCAGTTCCTTGGAGGAGTCCCGCATGTCAGGCCCGGTTTGGGCTGGAGAAAGTGAGTCACAATTAAGAAACCATGTGGAGAATTTCGCTCGTCGGTGGTGGTAGCAGAAAGTAGAAACCATGAAAAAAAAGAAATCGAAAACGTGAAACGCATCACAGCGAAACATAATAATCAGAAGGTGTTTATGCTGTTTATTTTTTTTGCATGTTTTTAAAAAAAGTCCAACCTCTGAAAGGGAAACCTGGTAACCGACCTTCACAACCAGGTCTTCGCAAATCTGCAATCACAAGATAAAGCAATGTGTGTGTGGTTTTTCTTCTGTCTGTCTTGACTCAACCCCGCTGACTTGTGGAGATGGCGGTGCGCGTTGGCCCAGCCAGAGATGTGTCAACTGAAACCTAGACGCAACCTCAGAGACCCGGCGAAGCCTGCCGTCTCATCTCGCTTTTACTCACCGATGCCTCAACTCTTTTTCACTGCCTCTCTCACTCTTCTCTCTCTCTCTCTCTCTAATCAGGTGAGATTTTATCAAGCCTTCCCTGTCAGTAACCACTATCGGTTGTGAAATTTCAGACGGCAAAGCGTGTGGGAACCACAGTATCAGTTGCGCTCATCTCGCCCAGCACCTTTACAGACGCGCGGGTGGTTTCTGAAAAGGCGAGAAAAGCTTCACAAAGAGCATATCTGAGACCGGTTTAACACAAACTGTCAGTGGAAACACTTTCATACCCTATTCAACCTTTTTTTTTCTTTTCTCCGTCTCTCTCGTCTTCTCTCTCTTTCTGTCCTTGTTTACTTTGCACACCAACACCGCCAGCTTGCAGTGGCTCATTGCAAGTTCAGAAAATGTAATTTGTGAAAAGTTTGATTTTTTTTTTCTTTTTTCTTTGTGTGGGTGTGTGTGTGTGTGTGTGTGTGTGTTTGTTTGTAATACTTTGTGGGACCATTTTCCTGACACTACTTTATTTGCTACTTGTGGGGACCGAAGCCTTATCCCCACAAGGGGAAACACTGTTTTTGGGTCAGGGGTTAGATTTAGGACTAAGGTGTGAATTGAGTTTTAGTTAGGGTTAGGTATGTAATGGTTAGTTTTAGGATAAGGTTTAAGCTGTAGAAATGAATGGAAGTCAATGGAAAGTCCCACAAATATAGCCACGCAAACGTGTGCGTGTGTGTGGGTGTCTAAATCTGCTGGGCACATATGTAGAACAGATACAAGATGTGGCAGCTTAGAAACCCCAATCAATCAAACCATTCTTAGTCGTTATTAAACCTTTTGAGTAAAAGCTGTAGCTGAATGATGTCCTGTCCCTCTGGGCCAACATTACGCTACATCAGAGGTCTTCACTGTGGGTACGTTCTTCCGCGAGGCTAAACTGCTGCTTTTCATTCAATATCATGATCAAAGTGATTCTTTGCACTTACAACTGAGCTCAGAGATTAGATTTCATGCTTCCAATAAACAGGGCCCAGTATGGTTGCAAAGTAATGGCCTGACTGCTACTGAGAAGCATTCTTTCAGGAGCAGAAAGATAATCTCCCTGCTGAAGTGATCAAAAAGCTTGAGCCTTAAAATGGAGTTTAATATGGATGGTGAAACTTGAGTGAGACATTATAATGGGTTAGAGATGCAGTAAGAACAATCACCGGTGACAAGAATTAGAAGATTTTTCACAAAAATGATGTCTTTTCCAACTAGTAAACACACCTTACCTAGGTGCTACAAGGATGCTACAAGATTACAAGAATTACAAGAAAAGAAAAATGTAGCTTATTTGATTATCAGGAGGTGCATTTCCATTGACGATATAAGTATGCAATTTGACATTTCAAAAATAAATTAGCTAAAATTAAATTTGTATAACTTTTTTCCACTAAAAAAGTTTTGAAATTGATGTATTTCACAAAACTACAATGGAAACTCACTTGTGATTTTAATTAGGTGCATTATTTAACGGAAACGATGCGATTGTGAACTTGTGTTTTTTTTCGACGTGAGCGGTACATTGTCAAAGCTTTGCACACATTTGTGATGGAAACACAGCTAGTGAGCCACTTCAGAGGAATCATGTATTAATTCATTAAAAAGTGGAAGACATTTTCCACTTTTTTTCATTTTTACACCTTTGCAGTTTCGGATGTTTCATACGTATCTTGAAAAGAACCCATCAGCACTCTTTCATACCCGCCTTGGGGACAAGGTCCGCTTGGGAAAGACGCAAAGCAGTCCAGAGGTTATTTTAGTTGTTACGAAGAAGGTTAAACACCAGAGTTGCTCTGTTTTATCCTTTAACCTCTTTGTGTTGGTAAATGATAAACAGAGTGAACTTGGTTGCATTTTTCAATCATATTGACCACTCAAAGTACTCTACTGCTGAGCCACAGTCGTCATCTTTTATCCAAACCTTCTCTTTTGTAGAAAGGTTTGGATTGTATGTGCATACATTATTTTAAATAATTGACGGACCAGATTCATGTCTCCTATATAAGAGAGAACAGCAACAGTCTGTTTCAAACAGTGACCCTGCAGTCCCAGTTTGTATTGCCATTCCAAAAACATAAAATCATTCCCTCAGTGAAGGATTCACTGAGGGAATGACAAGCTGCTGAAGACCAGCAAGCTGCAGCTCTGTGTTTTCCTCCTTTCATATAGTCAGATTTTCTAACTCTGATGTTTTTCCTTGAACTCACTTTACCAAATACGTCAGCATAGCTAACACGTGACGCCTCTGGTGGTGCTATCAGTTGTGTCACAGGCACTTTAATGTAATAAAGTGATGCTGTGGGCCCCCTGGCATGAATAATTTACATTACCAGGTGACCATAAAAGTGGGGTGTGCGGAAGCGTCAGGAGGGGGCTGCAGGAATATTTATGTGATTTTTAAGGCGCATAGGCCCCTGCTTTGGGTGAGTGAGCAATTTTAATTCAATTTGAAATTTCTCTTTCAAATTGAGACAAGACCTTGAGCTCAGGCAGGGGAAATAAAGAAGGAGGTATCGGGGATCGCAGCCACGGTTATGGGGTGGGAGGAGAGAGGAGTGGAAGTTCTCCTTGCCATCCATCACAGTGGCACTTCAATGATTGTCAAATAAGTAGCTCTGTCCAAACTCATCTTTTATCATTATGTTTGAACGAATCTATCTGGGGATGGCATCATCTAGCACATGGGAGGCCACCGTCTCATATACATGACGCGGAGATGATATGGAAATGGGATACATGGCAGCAGAACGGCTGAGACGGAGAGATGGATTCACATCGCTGTCTGGGAGAACAGTTCGCTCTTTGAAGAGGGAGCGTTCCGGGTCGGACACAATTCGCAAAATACTGAACATTCTGTGAACTCCATGCACATACACATTCAGGTTTTTTCTTTCATATAAAGTTAGTGGGTTTAGCTACGAGCCTCGGAAATATGTTTTCCTCATCGTATCCCTTGTCGTTCAAGTGCTTTTGATTTACAACAGAAACTTTTCTGTGTGACATTCTTCATATACCACTGAGACTTGGTGGGATGGGTACTTATCTTGAAATCTGAGATTTGTGGGTTCAATTTCAGGTGCTATTTAATTTATCCTCCAATTTGTGTATTTGTGTGTCATAGGGTGATTATGACCCTACTGCAAATTGCTTTATACATTTACTCAATTTACTTGCCATTACTTTTTTTTCACATTTTGTCACACTTAGGTCTGAAACCTGTCATGCACATTTTCTTGGCATGGCTGTAAATATTTTAATGACTGTATTGTGCTAAATTTGCATTGATCAAAACTTTGGTGGTCATCTCAGTTTTATTTGTTTCTTTTGTTTGCTTTTAATTTTTTTATTTTTTTATGTCTGTCCTTCAAAAGGAGGGACTTATGCTGACTCAACGGGAGCTGGAGTCCTGGCTCATGTGGGGGGAGTCTGCTATTAGACCAAATATTAGTCACACAAAAACACTGAGACTGGAGCTACAACAGGGAGAAGTGATTAGAATTTAAATATAATTATGTGTTGCAATAGTCCGGTCAAAGTCCAGACTAAAAACCAATTGAGAATGTGTTAGAAGACTCAACATTTTTGTGAGATGTGACTGAGCCTCAATTATTTTGCAATTATAACAAAATTCACATTTCAATCTGTTGCTGACTGCAGAAAAAATAATTTCAGAATATTTGCTTGTGTTTCTCTGCCACATGTAAAAATCCCACAAAATAAATTTTAAGTTTGTGTTTGTGATGGAACGGGGCGGAAAAGTTCAAGTGGTGTAATTACTTTTAGCTTTACACGACCACTACCTTGCTTCATGAAAGCGGAACTCCAATGTAAATAACAGTGTAAATCTGGGTGAAAACTCTGGCGTGGCATTAAGAAGGCTGTGAAAGCGAAAGCCGTTCAATCCATCCCCAAATTGTCAAGGGGCTGTCTCAAACACAAAACAAACCCACCTTAATCTCCTCTAATCATACTTAAGCATGAATGTTTTATGTGGAAATGTCTAGGTACGATTTAGAGGCCTTTCCCTCATTCCTGGGGTAAACCAGCTATAATCCAGAAATCCTTCTGGCCACAACAAAGATGAAATGTGATGTATGGAGATCAGATGCGGAACAACGCAAACACTGTGTAAGTAGGAGGAAAAACATTCCCACACTGCAGTTTACCATGTTTGTTTACAACATGGAATGCACATGATAATGAATTCAGGCAGCCAACATTTTTTGTTTTTAGAGCGCACCCAAGAAGAAAGCAACAACAAAAAAAGTGACAGCCATGATTGGTTATGATCAGCCCCATCACTTGTGTCTCAGAAATTAAAATTACAAGCCTGATGCATGCTATACCGGGGACCGAACTAATACTATTATTATTCGAGACGGCGCATAACCAAGCGGTGGAATGATTACATTTGACTTGCAATGATTTCCCCTCCCGCGTAAGAAAACAACAGCTTGGAAAAACAAATAGACATATTTCCAAAGGTGGCTTTGTTAGTGCTGTAGATAAATTTCATCACTGTAGTGGAAAAGTGTTTTGACTTCATTGGAGTGCAGGAAGTGAGAGCAACAGTCCAACCCGTCTGTCCCCCTAAACTTCTGTGAGGGCGGTGGGAGGTAAAAAGTGCACCTGTATTAGTCACATCATCAAGCGGTTCTCTTCCTCCCAGCTAGCTGAGAATCGCCTTTGGAAAACACGGGCTGACACATCGGCAACAGGTAAACACATTTAAAAGAATCTGACGCAACGTAATGGAAGAGAAAAACACTTCCGTATTGTTCTGGGGCTCTGGTGCTGTAGCTGGGCTTGTTGAGGAGACAGCCATTGTCTGGTGTCACCTAATTGGATCAAGTGTGTGTGGAGAACAGATGTGTACGGCTGGCTTGAGGTAAACACAGGACCAGCAGGTGCCAGAACCGAAATTGCTTTGAAAAATGTCTGTGGCTCCCAAGAACGGCTGAGAAATACAGCATAAAAGCATATTTGTTACACAACCTGGAAGGTAATAAACATTTTCGCTCCTGGTATGGATAAAAGACTCCCTAGATAATTTAGTTCATTAAAGAGTTGAGTAGCCGATGAATTCAAAGTGGATCTGTATCGTACCCGAAGAAATGCAAATAAAACATAATAAAAAGGAATAGATGCAAAGAAAAAAATTACATCAGCAGCAGGAAATATATTAAAACAGTAAAAGAAAAAGTCAGTAATCAAATAAATAATGTGTTAAATTCTAAATGTTTAAATAAATGAATAGCTAAGATTTGATAAAAATTCTAATAGAATAACAGAATAGAATAATAGAATATGCGGTTCGGTACACTATGTTCAAGAGAATGTTTCCACCAGCTTTTGGACTCTTACTGGATAGATGCAGTTATAACCAGACAGCTAGTGTGGCGTCAAGCTAGCATGACAACCAACATTTTGCAACAGTATGCATCGTGCTCGTTGCAAGCGTTTTTTTCTGGACCCTAATAAACTGTCTGTGCGACACCAGTAGCTCCATGCTAACTATATTGTATTGGCGCTATAACTGAAGGAGGCCCAGGAAGGTGTGGTAGGGTCGTTGTATAGACTGGATACAGAAAAAAGCAAGGTACCAAACCGCACTGACTAGTGCCATACAGCTCAGTGACAAACAAGCTTTAGTAGCTAATTATGTTACTGTTATCATGTTGTGACACAGAAATACAAAGCTGTTTGTCATCAGCATATTTATGGTACGGTACCATGTAATACTTCACAGTCTGAATTATAGGGGAGCATATTATAGACAAAAAAAAAAACTGTGGCCTGAGAACGGAACCTTGTGGAACACCAGATGTAAGCTTAGATTTGCAAATTGCACAAAGTCGTCCTTGACTGTCAAGTAAGATTTGAACAGCAACAAACAGTCCCGAACTATTTTCCAGTCTATGGAAAATTGGTATATTATGATCATTTGTGTCAAATGTAGTACTGAGATCCAGTAAAACTAAGATAAACATTTTGGATGCATGACCTTTGAAACATATCTCATATTGGACTTACCCATAATCTTCCAGTGCTGTGATGTGGTCAAAGCCTGCGTGCAAAGCACCGCCAAGTTTATTTGTCATCAAAGTAAATTCTCTAGTTAATTCATTTCCAATGATCTTTGCCTTTGCAGCGGACTAACATCAAGAACAATACGAAGGCCTCGACAAGGCATTGAACAAGCAATGATCTCCAGTAAAGGACGAATTACGCCTTCGAGAGAGCGAGGATTCCTGATCTAATTAAGAGATGGCAAAAGGTGTCATTGGGGTCTGGCAGATTTCGCACGGCCCTCTTTTCTGCTTGCTCCGTCTTGCCACCGAAGTGAGAAGCATTAGCACGCACAAAGAGAAATGAAGAGAGACACAGAGACGGCGAAGCACTGCTTCCAATCAGGCATCTGCCTCCCCTACGCCACGGCTCGATTTAACCTTGAAGAGTAATGAGATCTGACTTGCTTAAATGTTAGCATTCTTAAATCACCAGGAAGTGCCTCCGAGGAGCTGATAATCACTATGCCAAATTGCTGTGCTCACTAATTTCATTTCTCCCCAGCATTTGCTTGCAGTTAGTGTCGATTATTCAAGAACAGGCATTTAATGCTGCCAGGTCCCAGGGGTGTGACATTAAAATGTAATAACTTGCAACATAAATGAAAACAAAAAAACATTACTTTCCTCCCCCTGCATCTTTCTCTCTCTCTCTCTTAAACCCCCACCTCTTTCTTTTTTCCTCCACCACCTCCCTCCCTCTTCAATCTCTCTCCACTCGCTCTCCATGGTGGGTGTTCGAATCTAATTCTCAGCCCATCTGGCAGGCGTAATGAAGGCGGGTCGGGCTTGTGATGCCCTGCTGCCATGGCTCGACGGAGCAGGAGGTTAGCTGACAGATTGGGCCAGGATGAGTGGAGGGGAGTCGCGGAACCTGCTGAGTGAGTAAGCCAGCCCAGTTAATCTCTCATGTGCCCCAGCGTGAACGGGGGCCAAGGCCGAGCACACGCTGCGGTGGCGGAGCGCGGGCTCTGAGCGCGGCTGGTCAGGGGTAAAAGACTTGAGGGCGGCTGTCATGTTAATGCACTCTTTCCGAACTGGAGGTGTTGTGTTTACCAAGGTGACGATTAGCCAATATAACTTTTATGCTGAAGATTTGTCCTTCACTAGGATGAGGTGGTGTCTCGCAAAAGTATTCCCACCCCTTGGACATCGGCATATTGAAACCACAAAATTCAAAGTATTTTCAGGCTGCAATTAACAATTACTTTTAGTAAATCGATTCCGATTATTATTATTCAATTAATTGGATAAAAAAATCCCACGTTCTACATATTTCTCATTAACAACTAAAGACTTTTATTCCATAACTCAATTAGTCATTAAAATAATAAAAATTTTACTGCCTAGAATAATGCAATACCGTAGCAATCTGGAGCAGACGAAGCTAAAACTTGACCACTTGAGCATCTTTGGATAAAAATATATTTACAAACAAAGGTGTTTATATCTTAAATACAAAATGTATATATTTTTTCTACAGCTTTGGCTTAATTATAATATTAAGAATAATAATATGTTTTTGGGTTTTTTTGAGCCTGTATACTCCACTTAATGATTAATTGATTTCTAAATTAGCCGATGATCATTTGAACAATCGACTGATCATGATTAATCAGATTAATTTTAAATGATCAACATAAACTTGTGCGTAACTGTAGGCATGGTCATGATTTAAAAAAATAAAAAATAAAAATCATATTTGGAAAGTGAGATGTGAGTTTCTACTCAGTTTTTCTTTTCTTTCTGCTTTTTCCTTTATTTGCTAAAATAAAATCCAGAGAAACAAAATGACTTGACATCACTGGTAAAGAAGCCCTGTGCATCATGAGATCTGAGTATCAACACAAGCGTTCCATGAAGAACGGTTTATCGGTGAAGATTAGTGGACAAACAGCATCAAAGGCAAAGTATGGGCCAGGATGAGTTTTTCTTTATTAGGGTCAGGAAAGATGGTCAGACTTGACCACACAGCCAGAGCTTTGATGGTAGGTAGAGTCTAGATCAAATTATATTCATGGTCGTAAAAGCATGAATACCTGACACGACAATTGTACAACTCTGTCAGCTTGTTTTAAATTAAATTCTGCGGCTGAAAGCAACAAAGCAACTCAGAAACAACTAATAAAAAATATGACAGAGCATCTTAATCCCAGTGTAAGAGGCTGGTCATGTGCTTCTATTGTATTTCAGAAATAACCAACACACTCACGCACGTCAAGATTGCAATTTGTCAAACGGGGAGAATCTGAACTGGCACCAAGTGAGGATGTAAAAAGATTTTAGCTTGGCGAAACACCAAAGACAACATCTATGAAATGAGAGCAAAAACAACAACATCAAAAGAAACAATAAGTTTATCTTTAGTATCTCTACCTTGTAGGGGAAAAACAACAACAACAACAAAAAAGACAGCATAATCAACAGTATCAAACATTATGCGCTTAAAAATTAGCTGAATGTCTCCAAGCAGAACTGCATATGGAAATCGTCTGTGTTGGACACTGGAAACCTGCGGGGCGATTTTGCTTCAGCTCTTTTATCTAAACATAAACCACGCTCCAATCTTCACAATCTGTCTGCAGTGTGTGAAAGCACGTAGGAGGGAAGTGGTGAAGCAGCCGAAGCTCTGCTGATGGATATCCAGTTGCTAACATGTGCATGTTTTTTTTGTTTGTTTGTTTGTTTGTTTTAGGACAAGTGTTTGCACAGAAAAACAACAACAACAAAAAATTCATCTGTATCAGTCAGCAGCAAAAGGTTACCTGGCTTAGTAATGAGGTCTACTTGGTGTCAAAAAGCATCAGGCAGAGCTCGAGACAGGAAAAAGAGAACGAAAATCAGAATGTCTGCCAGAGCTAACTGAACCAGCAGGCATGCTTAAGCTGTGTTCTGGACTCTAGAGAAACCACAACACTGTCATTAACAGTTACTCTCCTCATAAACACACCAGCATCGGCTGGAGGTATAATTGCCCCTGCTTCTCCTGTAATCTTATACTTTGCCTGCTGTTGCTGTCAGACACCTTCTCCACAGAGAGAGACGGAGAGACGGCATGAGCGAGAAAGAGGCATGGGGAGGTGGGGAGGAGAAAGAGAGAGGGAGGTAGGGAGGAGGACCGGGAGGAAGGGAAATTGGTACGTTTGTGAGCTGGAGCGTGGTAGGTGTTGCTCGTGTATCGTCAGATACAAGGAATGCAAAGTAACGAGGGTTGTGCGGGGAGAGAAAAAAGAGAAAACACATGCCAGGAAAATCAAATGAATGTGTGTTGCTCCTAAAAATCCCAAGAGCAAGGCTGAGGGGCTCCGATGGCGGGCGGAGTGGTGGGGAGGAAAAGAAAAATCATGTTCTTTTTCGTTGAGTGATTAGAAGGAGAGTGGCAGAACATGACCTACTTAGTAGAACTTCTTTTACTGTACAGGTTTCACAAATGTTGCTCGCACAGGCAGAGTTTGAGAAGTGGGGGGTACCTAAGTCGCACAAACTTGATTTATAGCAGCGCTAAAGGAGCAGCAGCAGTAGCTGTAATAACTGCTATGAGGTGCAAATGCAGAAACACCTTGAAACATGCGTGGTAGCATACCTTTAAAATGAGCCTGCAGATTGCGGTAATGGGTGTGAATATAGCTGGAGAACGAAAACGGGAAAAAAACCAACAAACTGGTTTTCCTTTATATTTGAGCAAATCTTTTTCTGCATTTTTTTTTTTGTCCTGCTTTAACCCTATGCTAGAAATTCGTCGAGACAAAAGAAGAAGCAACATGTTAACTCTGCCTGCCTCCGGCTATTCCTAATTTCAGGCTATGTTTGTGCAGAGTTGTGGAGCTCTTGTGGACTCGCAGGAAGCCCGCGGGCCTTTTGTCTCATCTGTAGAGGTGGGTTCTTGCCTGTTGCTAGCAGCGACCTTTTGGTGTGTGCCTTTTGTTCTACCTCTCCATGCGAGATTTGGTCACAGGTCGCAGATTACAGGCAACACAGTCATCACAGACACACCGCTGCTCGTTTCATCTGCAGCTGCAGTTTGCGCCTGGGAGAACGGTGGGTCTCTGTATTAAAAAAAGGAGAGTGGTGTGTATATATATATATAAAAAAAAAGATGTACGCGTTTGGTAGGGGAGTGTTTTTAATTACGATTGCCACTGGTTTATCAAAAAGAATGCCGCGCCTCTTTAAATCAGGGACATTTTGTAGCTGGTTTTTACCGGTGGAGTTGTTTGGGAACCAAAATTGCAACATTTGCTGCATTTTCAGTCGGTGCGGTTTGCCTTCACACTGTTCTCTATCAAATGAATCAAGCCCTTTGAAACACATGTTTACCCCGTCTCCAGGGGTGGCGCCGCACGTAGAACTGCTTGAAAGAAATGACACAGAAACCTCTGAAGAAGACACGCAACTTCCTTCTTTACAAAATTTAAGCAAAGATAGAGTGATGTTGGATTTTAGCACCCACTAGTGCTAGATTTTCTCAGCTGTCTTAGTTGTGGTTGCTCAGAATACCCTATGCTATTGTCCGCTCCCTGCTTTTGGATCAATCTCCAGTCTGCTTGTCATTCACATATGCATGCGCAAGAGGTAACATCTACTGAACTAAGACCTAGGTTTTTAAGGCGGACCAGAGTTCGCTTTTTTGGTCAAAATAAGAGTTCAATTGCAGGTTCACACCTCCCCAAACAAACCAGACTTTCTAGTCAAACAAACTGAAGTTTGATTAACCTTCCCGCAGTCATAAGAGATGGGGTCATACAGAGCCCACAAGCCTTTTTGGCCCGTGCACAGTCCAGCGGGGTCACACTAAACCCGCATGCGCTTTTACGAGTCGTTTTTTCTGTATGATTTTGAGAACTGACAGTCTGATGGGACAATCGTCGGTTTCCCCTCTGTCCGACCGTGACATTTGCCGCGCTCCTCCCGAGCGTCATGCCAAGATCACGAAAGGGTTAAAGCGGACCAAACAAGGGCTGGTGAGAATACATGCAAAGATTCAAAATAATTTGGCACAGAAAAATAAATCTGTACGTGACAAACAAAGCCTATACAGAAGCAGAGTGGACAGGACGGAGGCCCTGCTCGTTACAAACAGAAGCACAATAGACAAGGCGTCCACTTTCTTCACAGCTGAGTGGGCCGGTTTACATATGTTTGAATGAGAAGTGTGAAACGGTTTGCCTCTGAAATCAGTGTGAACTTTGTTTGTTCGTGGACAGCAATTAAAGTCCAAAAAACTTTATTGACGCGAGACACGTCATGTGGAACAGCAGAGACAAAAACAAAACAAAGCAGCAACAAAAAAAGAAAACCCAGCAGCATGGTCTCCTGCTCCTTCCCTACAAGGATGGTTTATGGTAATATCACACCTCTACAGAAATCTCATCCCACAGTCCACAGGAGGCTTTCAATCCCGTCTGTCTGCAAATGGTGGGCTGACACTGCATTCATTCCTTCTTCTCGGATAGATGTTTGTAATTGGAGCTCTAATTTATGATCGGGCCTCAGTGCAGGATAATGATATGGAGCATTGTAATTTGCTGATGCAAATTGTACGTTATAATGGGAAGCCATAAAAGCCTCGGCATCATCTCAGAGACTTGCCAAACACCCTGAGCGTTCATTACAGCCCTCATTAAAACATCCATGTCAGCACTGGGAGCTCTTACAAATGGAAGGAGCATGTAATTGCCGCTTGATTGTGGTATATGTAACATATGATAAAGTGGAATTACCACTTTATTTGTCTACGGTGTCCGTGAAACTTAATGGCGAGAGGGGCCCGCGGTAAACAAATCCTTGGAGCACGCTTTGATTGTTGCATTATAGACCTATTTGTTTAAAGTGGGGCAAATGTGAGTTAGGGGAGAGCGCATCCAGGACAAACTAAGAATCATGATAATCAAGGCCGGGCTTGTGGGGGATAAAAGTAATGCTTTTGCCCATGAGAGCCCGCATTTCATTTCGACTAACTTTAACATGGGTGATTGCGGGGAGCTTCATGTGGGAATACATTAACCGGATTTAATATGAGGAAAGGTCATTATTGCTCTTCTTTCTTACCACGAACACAAGCTATCATCATGAATTAGATCTCAGGGCAGTAGAATTAGTATAATCCATGGAAGTCACCTTCAAGAAACCATTTGTGTGAACAGACGCTTCGGCCAACAGCAGGACGTAGTGCTCCACAGGCGCAAAAGAGTTACATCTGGCACAACGTTAGCTTCACAAGATAAAATAAGGTTTGGGGAAAACGTGTAATCTTTTTTTGTTGTCGTTTTTGTTCAGGCTAAAGAGCAGCACATCCTTCGATGGCCTGTAAGTGGAAGCATCTGAGTAGATCTATTGACTTTGGCAAAATGGAGTTATCACTTGGCACCAGCAGGCAGCGAGGTCTACCATCACAGACGCAAAAATGGATTTACTCTATTCTAAAATGAGAACTATGTCAATCTTTCACAAAGCTATCGCTTAACTAAGCATTTAATTTTTCTATCATTACTTGAACTAGATTTCTCACCATACAATGCAAAAATAGAAATCTTTTAGTGCGTGGTATCCCTAATAACTTGTGATTTTGTTCCAGCCATAGGGTCTTCCAACAACTCCTGCATTAAGTCCTTTCCAGGCGCCGATTTTGAATTCCTTCATAACAACATAAAAAATTAAGCATTCGAATCCCCTAGCAGCTGAATGTCTCAGCCTTTAAGTAGTATTTAAAGCAAGACCAACTGGTAAAAGCAATTAGGAGTTCATTAAGAACGAGCAAACCGTGTTAGACCCGTTACTTTGAGGTTGGGTCATCGCCACTTTACGGAGTCGCCTTTTTATTCAAATGACTTCTTTTGGAGTCCCATTTGTGCTTGGTGCTGTTTTAATGCATCCCCATTATAAGAGAACCTGAGCTGCACAGCTCAAGATGAAGTTTCCCCTCACGGCTCTGAATGATAGCTGGCCTTTATCATCTGAGCTGTGTGCTCAGCCACTGGGAAAGGATTTTCAACCGCGCCATTCACCCAGGGCCCCAGAAGCCTGCAGCCTTTATCTGCAGACCCGTTGATTGATGTGTTATGGGACCTGCTGTGGTTAACAGCAATTTTTATCTGTTGCTAGCGGCAACAGCTCAGGTCCCTGGTGCGCGGAAAGCAGCGAGGTCCAGGAACTGAAGTCCGACCGCACAGAGGGATAAACAAATAGGGTTTTTTTTTTTCTCCTTCTTCTCCTTCTTTTAAAGTGGACAGCCCTTTTAGAGAGGCTGCTGACAAGTAGTGCCTCACCCAAGGGCCAGGACAATGTCGGGGCCCCAGACGACTCCTGCTGGGCTTCTGGTTTCCATCTCTAATTTTCACCCTGTGAAAAGTCAGCGGTATAGAGACACCTGCATGTCTCTGGAAATTAAGCAGAGTGAGAAAAAACTGGGGGAGGCATGCGGGAAAAAAATGTCCGACGGAGAGATGCACCGATAAGAGTTTTGTGGCCGACTGTCATTCTCCATTTGATTTTTTTTCGCCTTACTGCTGCGAGCGTTTCTTAAATATTTATGTTGGAAGCAGAGGCAACATCATGTCTGAGAGAACGGTTAAAGAAAAACAGAGTTTTACAAATACATGATGAAATGATCACAGAGTTGACATTCTAAATGTGCTTTTAGCAGGATTAGGTGAAACAGTGGTCTATGTGTCATAGCCTTGTCTTTCCAAATCCAATATACTCCAGAACAAGCACAGATTGAAAACTCCAAAGGATTAAACTAAAGCAACTTTGCCGTACCACATTGAGCCTTCTCGTTATCTGTTGAAAGAATTGCTCTCTCTCAGTCTCTTGCAAGCAAATTCCTTCTTACTTCTATGTGCTTATAGTATTTGTCCTGCAGTGATGACGTCCACACCTGACCGGAAGAGCTTCCATACGCCGTGTTCACTGATCACAAAAACCACAGTTTGAGTTCTTAACAAGTTGATCAAGATGAAAATTGTTGGATTCTGTTCACCAGCCGATTTCAGTAACTGCGTCGCCATTACAAATGTGCGCAAAACATTGTCAGCATTCGGCTAATGTAGAAAAAGTGCAATTGCAAATAAGAAAGGCAATGAAAATGACACGTGAAAGGTTTGTTCATGCGATAGGTCGTTAAAAAATACCCAACTACTTCCTGCCATCGTTTTTGTTGTGGTTTTCACCACCGGTAACATCCAGTTGTTGATTATGTGCCTCATGCAATGTAGGAAAAAGTACTTCCATCTCAATTTAAGCTAATTGTCATTCAGCCCCCAAAAAACCGCCTCATCCAAGCGCAGTGGAAACGCCGTCGTTTTCCCGAAAGTGTTGAGTTTCCATGAAGTGAATTTCTTTTCGAAATGTCAAATTGCGCAATGATACGGTCAGTAGAAACACAGCTCCTGTCTCTCTATTTCTGACCCAACAAACAATGAGAAAGTTAAACTCCAGTGATTGCTCGGAAACAAACTAGCAACACAGCAAATTATCGCTACAAAAATGACATTGTGCAAAATATAATTTGTATTCAATCGTCTTATATTCACTGGATGCAACATTTGAGCCAATGAATCACTGTTGCTTTTGTGCAATGCAGCGTGAAAGTTTTATTAGATCATCATAATTGACATAATCCAGTATTTGATTGAGATCTTTAGAAAAAGCTTCATCTGTCAAGGCGCTAAGTGCCTTTTTCTCCACAATAGAGAGGGGTTGTAGAATCCAAATCAATCTAAACAAAACTGTTCAAGGATGTACACATGACTCTGAGACGGCTCTGTTTAGAGAGTAGACCCATTTAGTGTTAAATGTGATTATGACAAGCTGAACGGGCGTCTGAGAGCCTGAGCTCCCGCGCTCAACCAAAGGCACTCCAGCTCAGGTTTTTACTCCCTGGCACCATGGAGATAAACCTTCCCAAAACAGACTAGTCAGATTATACTGTCACAGACAAAGCTCTGTGCTTTTATCGTGCGTGAAAACAAGAGCCGCTTCTTGGCCTTGGGTGGTTTCAAAAGATTGGGGGTTGGAGACTTGAGCTTAATCACTTCATCTGATGGGAAGGAGTGGTGTGTTGTCTTTTATGCTCAGCTGAAATGCCAAACCTATCTGCCCCCCCAACCCCCCACCCTCTTCAACCCACAAGGTACGATCTGCCCAGCCCACAGGAAGCAACAGGATGTCCAGATCATTGTAAAGAGATTTTGTGACATTTTCTGCATCTCCTGCAGCATCTGTCTCCCAGGTGCAGAGGGAGATGTTGGGGTTCTTCATCTTGAATCCCCAGGGAGTATGATAAATTGCCTGGAACTGTTGCACATCTCTTCTTGAACAACAAGCAGGTGGAAAGCAAAGGAAACAATGCCCACATAGTTTCCCACTGCTAAGGTTATAATAAAGCCACCCAAAGCGCTGAGAGAATTGGTTTGTGAAACAATTCCCTATGCAGTTCTCCACAGCGATTCAGACAGTGAGGATGAGTCGAAGCGTAGCTTATCTGTTGTCACTCAGTGTGCCAACGATTAGCTCAAATTCTCGTCCCTCTTCAGTCACTTAGCTAAATGTCACCGAAAGTCTAGTGATGACACAGAAGCTCAAATGCCACGTTACAACAATCTGACATAGTTCATACATTACTATTGAGAAAAGTTGCTTTTCCTTTGACAGACAGAAAAGAACCAAAGCTTACATTGCATCTTAAATGATGAGATATTTATTAGATCTGCCAACTGCCCGCCTCTGGTTTTTGTTTGACTTGCTGAACAAAAGAAATTTTTTTATTCAATTCCAACTTCTCTTGTAAAACCATAACGCAAGAAATAAATATAAGAGTGGTCATTAGTTATTCATGGTACAAGCAGAGAATAAAAATGATGTTATGTGTGAGAGAGAGGGAGAGAAGTTGCTGGAAAACAGAGTTTTATTTTCATGTTGAAAAATAGATTTTAAACCTGTCTTTAGCGTCTTTTGCTGCAGATTAGCATGAAGTGGTTAGCTTTACCAAAACAAACTCAGCCTGACACGATAGCCTCAGATTGACTGAAGCATTGAAGCCCAGAGAAGCATGAACAAACTAAAAAAATTTGATTGTAGCTGCCAAGCAGAGAGACGGCAGTAGGGTGGCCTGGAAGAGACATTCAAAGCCTTACTACTGCAACACGTCACATGTCCTCCAGCTAGCAAATACTTTTTTTAAGTGGTAAGGATTAAACTAAAACTGATTGCAATAATTACCATGATATATTTTTGTATTAGTATTTAGTTCATACAGAGGAACTATTGAGTATAAAATTGATGTTGTAAATTTATATATGGAAACCTATCTTCCTTTTGCCAGTAATGGAAATGAAGATCATTTCTTCCTGCTAACAACACTCTTGCCAAAACATCTTCAACATGACAGAGCATTTAACTCTATATTATGGCATTGCTTTAAATATTTTATTATCCTCTAACTCATTTGAAAATAAAAAACCAAGGCAACGGACACAATGGAAATGGTTGAGAGGTACGGTAGAGTTTTTTTGGGGAGGGACATGGGGGTCGTTTTGAATGGTCCATTATGACATTATGGTGTGTTCTGTATCCTAGAACATCCTGCACTCGGCCCAAACCCAACAACAACAAATGTCAGCGATTTCAAACAACAGTTTGAATGCTGGGTGCACTGTGTGCCCAGACTGTAATTACTGCCTGACAAATATAATGTAGCAGAAGCGCGGTGAGAGAGAACTAAAATAATAATACAAAAAAAAAAAATAAATAACTACCCCTACTCGTATAGGGATTATAAAACAATTAATGTGGAAATTAAAAAGACGACTGATAAATTTCTACCTTATTATTCCGCAAGAGTGCACTTTATGGGAACATGTCAGAAACTGTAAAGTTTAAGAAAGTATAAGTTTAACAAAAATAGGTTTTTACCATAACTGCTAACATAACAGTATAATATGAAACAGATAATCTGTGACCTCCTCCACTGCTCCTGCTCAAAAACAACCAATCAGAGCCAGGAAGAAGGTTAATCATACTTGTGTACGTGCTGCTACATGTGCCAAGGGCAGAGAGACAACTCACCGTTCCAGGAAAACCGCTTATCCGCCATCATCATTGACTATGCTAACTAGCCTTATGCTAACTATGCTAACAGCAGAGAACAGGAGGAAAGGTGTGAGCAGCTTACACATGAGAGTGACTGATCATGCTAAGGCCCTCCTCCTGGCTCTGATTGGTTGTTTCTGACTGAGTGGCGTATTTTGCTGTTAGCATTGGGAGAAGGCCCGGATCGTCTGTCTTATGCAGTCAAAACATGACGATTTTAACAAATATGTAAAATATTTTTTTCTCTTATAGTCATATTTTAATAAAGAGAAAAAGAAAATCATGATTTTTTTTTTTTCCAGATTGTCAATCTTGAACTGAGATGTTGCGTCACATTCGACATATTTAATCTTACTGGTCCGGGTCAGTTAAACCAGCGTTTCCCAACCCCTGGTCCTCAATGCACACTGTCCTGCATGTTTTAGAGGTTTCCCTGATTCCACTGATGGCAGTTCAGCAAACGCCTGTTAATCAGTCATTGATTGAAATCAGCTGGGCTGAAGCAAAGAAAATACCTAAAACATGCAGGCCAGTGAGCCTTGAGGACCAGGGCTGGGAAACACTGAGCTAAACAGTCTCCACACACACGACTGATTAGTTTTTATTTGCGAGGAGGTAAATCATTGATCTTGATCAATTTGAATTGTCACTTATGAGATTACTTATTAATGCTGCCGGTGGCCCGTCTTGCTGACGCTCCACTTAGACACACAGCATTCTAGATTCTTTTCTAACGTTCTGCTCTCTCTCCTGCCGCTGTGTTTTTCCTTCACTCTCCTTCTCCTGCAGCCTTTCAGCCTCTGCCCTGCAGTTCCCTGCAGCTCCTCTGACCCAGCACCCTAAGCCCTCCTTCAAAACCATCGTACTGTAAAGCCCGGCGCACTTGCAGATAAGCAGCCCCCAGAAATCAAGCGGACCCTGCAGCCGAGCAGATTGAGTGTCAGAGCTCAGTGCCCAGGAGGTGCCTGGAGGCTACAAACACTGCAGATAGCACCGTCAGATAGCCGGCGAGGGGGGAGCCAGACAACATGAAACTTCCTGGCCTCGTTACTAGACTTTGCTTTGCTTGCACAATTCTCCACCCACCACCCCACCTCCCGGCGTCCTCCTCCCACACCGCTACCTCCAAGCCAAACTGCACCTCTCTCGCTCCGAATCCCTCCCCTTCGCCTTTCAGATAAAGAGAAGGCCTCGTTCCCTGCCGACTTAAACTGACAGCTCGAGCCAAAGGGCTCTGCCAGCTTTTTTTTTTTGGAGGTCTTGTTTGTTTTCATCCTTCTGTGAGTGTGCTGATGCCGGGGAGCAGGAATGTGACATGTTCTATTAAAACAACATAAAAAAAAGGGAAGAAGAAAAAAATTATCTCTCCTCTCCCTGATTCCACAGAGATCAATGTTTTTTGAAGTTTGCTTTGTTCGGCACTTTAACAGTAGCCCTTTGAGGCAGATTAAGCATGACAAACCATTTATAGTCCCTTTGTTTATTTGGGTGATTGCTTCCGAGCTACAATAGCCCGCACCATATGCCGCTCGTTTGCAAATAAGGAGCGTGTTTTAAATAAAGTACCTCTTATGAGATCCCTTTTTAGCAAAGGACGTAAAGGACAAGCGCTGTCCTCATTATTCCGAGACTTGACACATCATGGCAGCAAACAGTGAAGCGGAGGAAAACGAATGTTTAAATGGGATAAAAATAGGAAGGCGAAAAGATTTTACAAACAAATCAACTCATTTTTTAAGTTGAATATTGAAATGAACTCTAAAACATTTGCCCAATTACTAATTTGTTGTTAAATTGAATGGTTCGGATCGTCAGATTTATAGTAATATCAAACAAAGATTGCTTGAGTAAATACAGGAAGATGTTTGTCAAAAGACAATTTTCTCTTTTAAAGGGAAAGTAAATAGAATAGAATAGAAACTGACATTTCCGTACAGCCCATCCACAACAAACATATGACTTGGGCAGTCAGGTGCCTGAGGCAGCAGACATGGGAGGCACTGCCCTCTCAATAGGGGACAAAATCTAATGAAACAAAATATCTGCAAATGGAGCTAAACGTAGAACAGTGATGGGCTTCCAGAATTACTGCAAGAGTGCACTTCCAACTTATCTAGGAGGCAAGAAAACGGAAACTCTGCATGCCTCACTCAATGCCATTTGACTCGTCTGAGTCAAAGTCAGTGATGATGATTCGACAATGAGTAAGACACTTGGAAAATGGTGTTAGCCTTAACGAGTTAACGAGTTCCAGGGCTGAAGACGATGCTGGGGCTGCATTGCTGCTTTGAAACCTGGACAAGTTCTGGTGTCACCCAGAAAGCTTAAAGGAGAAGACAGACAGGGTATGTGACCTTAAGTTAAAGCTCCATTGGATTAGGTAGCAGGTCACCACCAAGTCATAAAAAAACAAAAAAAAGACTGAAGGTTTGGAAGTGGCCTAGTCAAAAACTAGCAAATCTACCTCTAAACGGCTAAAAAAACAAGCCCAAAACACATTTTGTAAGTCGAGACATAAATCTGATAGAGATGCTGTGTTATGAACTTAGACACTCAACGATCCTCAAATGTTGCACTCGCTAATGCCAACGATGAGTTCTTGGGTTAGAGCAGCAGGTTGGGCTAGAAAGTTGTTGCTTAATTCTAAAAGAATTGAAAACTATTACATTTTTATTTACTCAGGTTATGTTTGATATTAAAACAGTTTTGCTGATCTGAAACATTTGACTGTGACCAGTAAGACAAACCAAAGCAAAGAGGCAAACCTTCAACATCGTGTTTTATCAGAAAACCCACGGCATGCACTCCGCTTTCATGAATCATTAGAAACTTCTAATCCACATTTTCTTAGAAGAATAAAGACTAGATGTAGCTGCCATCCGATACTGTGCCTTATTTAAGGGAAACAGGATTTATACCGTAGTGAACATTAAGATGCCCACTGACAGCTACCGCAGGAAAATATGAAACTCGGTGCCAAATTGCACTGCTGGCGAACGGCGCCGATCGATGCCAATAAAGCAGAGCCCTTTTCGTCAAGGTAGTGCAGGACACCTTCCCACAATTTAATCATTCAGTCAGCCAGAATTAATGTTCCTAATATCATGATTTCTCCATTACTCTATTTAACATAATTAAAATGTCGAGCGCCGGGGCCATAAAGCGAGTCGTTGGAGATTGTAATTCAGCCGTAAAGCCATGAAGCATGAAAATGTCACTTACCGAGTAGCCGCGGCCCGACAGAGAGTGAGTGGAGCTCTGTGGGGAGAGAGAGGAGAACAAGGATGACCTTTGAGGAGCGATTCACTCGCTCACACAGACACCATGAAGCAACGTCGCTTTAATATCAATATTCACGTTAACCTTTCGCCCGCCCTGTCATGTACCCAACACCTGCACACATCACTCCTCTTTCCTCCTGCCTGGACGGAGGAGGAAATCCAGGGGAAACCTGCCGCTCAGTCTCCCGGGGATCGCGGGGACGATGTCTCACCTGACTGAGCAGGATCTACTTTCACATCGGAAAAGCAGCTAAATTTGCTCATTTTTTGGGGGCTCGGTGACTGAGCTAAATCATAGTTAGAAAAACGAGCGTTTTCTAAATTCAAACTCTGTGGCTTTTCCACCACCAGAGGTTAAACAGTGGGGATTTAATGAGACACTAACCACTAGACCAGAAATGAATGCCGGTGGCAGATCAATAATCCAGGCGGTCAGTTAATACCCCATACTAAAAGCCAATAAGTGACAATAACACTCTTCGATGTGGATGGTTTTACTAAGGGAAGAGTTTAACAATGAAGCCAGAAGAAGCATTGAGATGAAATACACAAAATGGAAAACATTTCTTATTTTCTGTTGCTTAAGTAACATGTTTCATCAAAGTACTACTAAGTAGACCTGTTCTCAGCCTTTGTTGACTAGCAGAGGTTGAATAATTCTGGAAAACTGACAGCTTTTTGGAAATTTCAGAGTTAAGGACAACGCTAAAGACTCAAACTGTGCTGGTCTCTAACGAAATATGCAAAGGTGATGATTGACTACCAGATCCATTTTGTCTTTGGTTTATATTACTGCAAGGTCTTACAATCGGGGAGCAAATTATTAGCATCTCCAAAGCTCAAATAACCCCAGAAGTACGACCCCAAACCTGAGAGGGGTTAAAAAAACAGATGGAGATTTGTCAAAAGCAAATGAGGTGGATTAGCAGCACTCCCAGCAACCGATGGCGTCAACAGGGACATTTTGCTGTGAACTGTCGTCTCTGCTGTTTGGATACTGAGCCGTTAGCTTGTCATCCGGATCATGAGTCATACAGCATCTTCAGTCAGAGGCTTCTTGGTGAGGCAGTAGACTGACTGCTACTGCACCACCAGCCACCACAACTCTTTGAAGATACTTCAAAGAGTACCATATAAGAAACTTGTATGGTGTAAGTGTTTAATTTCACTTTTTGGGATTCCTTGAATCTGAACTGAATCACTGCTGGCGTTGCAAAGGAAAGCTAATCTTCTAAACTTGTAATATATTTTGAGAACAGCTTTTTTATAGTGCTCATTAATGCAAGACTTATGAAACTGTAGTACTTAAGTAAATAGAACATTGATGCAATTTACCTGATGTCATTATTTGATCTAATCTTTTGATTATTATTATTATTGTTTCAATCTGTGCCATCTTTGCCCCAGCCAAATCACATTAGACTCCTAAAGCGCTTATTGTATTGAGCATGACATTCTCTTTATGAATTTATGGAAGAGTTTTGGAACGCCGTCAAACTAACTCTGCAAATTTGTCTTTTTTTTAAACGTAGTTCCTCCAAAATGCTAAGCGAAGCAGGAAGAGGACAGGCGGGGGAGAAAAAAAAAGCCAGCTTTTGTTCTGTTCTCTGGCTCTCTGTGTGTCACAGCGCAGCACGAATACCAATCTCCAAATCCCTTCCTCCACTTCCACTTTTCACTGCTTTTATTCCTCCGTCTAGATTGGCAATTTCTCCCCCCTGGTCTCTGGAGGGAACTTTTCTGCTAGAGCAATTTCATCCATAGGTCCACCTTCAATCCAAAATGACCTCCCCCACCACGCACACACGCATGCATACCCGCACACGCACGCGCACCTCCGCTGCCCCTGCTTCCCCTTGTTCTGCTCTCTCCCAGTGCCCCTCAACTATTCACCTACACCTGCTCTAGGCATCAGCCCCTCATCAACGCCTGTGTGCCCCTCTGATTCGCAGGACAGCTCCTGTGGCGACGATTACCAAGGAGTCCTGCCGCGAACCGGAAAGCAGGCCCTGTGGGAATCAAAAGGCTATTCCCTCTCTCCTCAACCTCTCTGCCAGAGCGAGAGAGGAGAGAGCAGGCAACTGCACAGAAGGCAAAAAAGAAATCTGTAAATACAAAGAAAGACCAAAAAAAAAAAAAAAAAAAAGGAAGGAAGGAAGGCAGAGTGTGCTCTTATTTCTAGGGATGCGTGCCGTTTTGTCAGCTCGAGTCTATAAATGCGTGTGTTTGCGCGAGAGCATGCGCGCATAGGTGGAGGGAAGCCGGAGCCGTTTGGAATTAGCCCTACCATGTAGAGTTCATTCAACTTGGAGCATTCCGAGTAGAAAGAGAGGCTTATTTAAATGATAATGAGGGACAATCCATTGGATTTAGTGCTGGTGAAGGAGGGAAAAAAAACAGAGGAGGGAAAAAGGGGGGGATCCATTAAAACGCCAGCGGTTCATAAGCCATAGGGTCGGCATACAGCTAAACACTCTCTCTTTAAAAGCCATTATACATGGCTCTCAATGGATTTCTGCAGCGCTTAGGACTTCAAAAGGATTTAGAACCCGCCCAGGAGAGAGGGGGAAGCGGGGCGGGGGGCAGACGAAGAGTGTGTGTATGCATGGTGGTTGCGTCGGCTAATGGCGAGAGGGATGGGGCGGATGCTGGCAACATTTAAGGGTTAACTAAACAGCCTTGGAGAACAAAAGTGTTGCTAAATCCAGCCCCTAATCCTCTCCCTATTTCCATGCCCCCCACCCTCCCCTCCTCCACTCTCTTGACAATAAAGAAAGAAAGAAAAACAGGGCAATGGGAGGGGAGTGTCCAGTCCGTCTTCTTTTAAACCAGAGGGTGATTTCTGCCACCGCCGGGGGTAAAGCCAATCAGAACAAATCAATGTGCGTATGTGCCGTGACTTTCTGCGGCTGAACGGAAACAAAACTGAAGTTATTGTCTTTGGACACGAAGGGGAACGATCTAGAGTCAGAACGCAGCTTCACTGTCGCAACTAGCAACGAGAGATTAGGTCTGACATCTGAGTCTAGCGATGGAATCAGACCTGAACCTTCAAAAACACATAAAGACGGCTAACAAAGTCGGCCTTCTATCTACTGAAGAACGTTTCCAATTTTAAAGGCTCATGCCTCAGCGAGACCAAGAGAAACTCATCCATTCATTTATCTTTAGTTGCTCAGAGGATAGACTTTAAAATACTTTTGTATTGTAAATAAATCACTGAACGGCTTAGCAACAAAATACTTGAAAGATCTGCTGACGTGTTGTTTATTGCTTGTTTCTTGCGTTATGTTGTTATGATGTAAAGCACTTTGAATTGCCTTGTTGCTGCAAATGTGCTATACGAATAAACTCGACTTCTAGAACCACGACGTCTGCCCTCAGCGGTGGAACGATGAGGTTGTGGGGGTGTGTGTGTGTGTGTGGGTAGGTGTACGTGAAGGAACCACCCTGTTCTCTGCATGACACACATGCAGCGGAAGCCACCTCACATTTCTCTAATCCTTCTGCGGCTCAGTGGTGGAGCCCCGCTGCACTGCGGGCACAATTACCTAGTCAAAATAAGCAGATAAAGACCTCCGCCACGGCAACGAACAAACAACATCCCCCTGCAATTTTTAATTTTTTTTAAACTTTACTTCCCACTCCCTCTGCTACCAAATTGATGCATGACTGTTTTTTTTTTGTAGTTGCTTTTTTTTTCCAGGCGAATAGGCGGGCGTGCCATTTGTCTCTCTTTCCTTTGGCGGCAAGACAAGAGGAATTTGTTTTACCCGTCGCCGACGCGGCATCATTAGTCGAGAGCTCTTAATGCCGGGGAGCCACTTTGATGTGGTGGAGCACGTTTTATGAAAATTAGCAGCGCTTTCAATGCGCTCGTGGAGATTTCACGGAGCTGTAAAAAGATACGTAAAAAAAAAAAAAAATATATATATATATATATATATATATATATATATATATATATATATATATATATATATATATATATATATATGTGTGTGTGTGTGTGTATACATGGGGACATAAGAGATGGGGGACAATGTGGTGGCGAGGAATGTTGCCAGGCCTTAACTGGAGTGCAGACAGGAAGAAGGCAGAGCAGCAGGACAGACAGAGGAGAAACGTTAACAGCAGGCAGAAAGGGAGAGAGAGAGAGGGATGGATGGATGAAAAGATGGATGGAAGGATGGATGGAAATGCCATGGCTACAACAATCAACGTCTTTACGCCGTTTATTTGGGAACAGATTAGAGAGACATGCCACATCTGACACCATCGGCGATTACAGCGTGCAATTTTCAACAGTGAATCCCCCAAGCTCCTCCCCTTTCTGCCCCCCACCCCACCCCACCGTCCAACCCACAGCCATCACCACAACAACCACCGCTCCCCGTCACCCCCACCTCCTTTTCATTCGCTCCCCCTCCCTCTCGGTGCTTGTCGTATATCCCTGTCAGAGCTGTCAACAAGCGCCGCTCTTTTATCTGACAAGCCCGCCTCTTCCTCCTGACTTTTTCATTAAGAGACACCCTTTTATACAAATTTGAGAGAAATAGCATAAGGGGAGGGAGTGGAGGAAAGAGGGAGTGAATGTGGGGGGAAGTATTGTGCAGACGGAGCTGAGAAGCAGAGTAAAGAAAAGAAAAAGAATGAAAATTGGGGAAAAAATTATCCTGCTTGATTTAAAAAAAAATCCTTTTAAGGCACGTCTTTGTATCCCACCTAAAATCCTGACTAGCTTAAAACAATGAACCTAATGAGTTTGTATTGTATTTTGTTGTTGTTGTTTCCATCATTTCTCTCCTCCCCAGGAAAAAAAATAAATAAAAAAACCCTCCATATTTTTCACGCCCTTCTCTGCAGGCTTTCTTCGTCTAAATGAACAATCAGGCTTCGTTAGGTTTGGGAGGCTCCTGCTTGACAGGCATTAGTTAAGAATCATATTTCTACATTCTTTAAAATGAGACGCTCGGGATTTTGCATAAATTCTCATTACTTTCACCGTCTCTAAATTGCATTATTTTATTCCTTGCGCCGCGGCGACGCCGGGCTTCCGGTCCGATTTGCCACCTACTCCTCCGACTAAATGGGCTTGCGTATGAGTGTCGGCGGGGCGATAATTGGAACGGTTCTTTAACTCGTTCCATTGTGGGGTCGGCGGGGGTCGGCTCACACCAGGCTGATGTATGTTAAGTCACTTCTACGTTTAACCATGAGGCCAACTTGCTGTTGCTGTGTAACCGCCTTAATCGTTTCCTGCATGTCGGTTTCCTTATTAATGCACAGGAGCTGTAGGAGGCGAGAGCGCCAAACCACCTGTCCTCTGATTTCAGCCTCGCCGCACATTCTGTGCCGCCATCCTCCGTCCACGTTCTCATTTTACGGGTTTCTGGGTTTTTAGCTTGTGGGAATGAAAGCTGCAGCTCTCGGTGGGAGGCCTGGGGGGGAAGAAGGGAAGGTTCTTGTTCGGGGACTCACCTCGCTGAGCTGCTCCTTGGAGTTGCTCCTGTGCGGCCGACTAAACTCTTGGAAGGTCTCGTCTTCTCTGAGTTTGACTGGACGCGGCGCCAAGGGTTTGATCTGCCGAAGACACGCGAGGAAAGAAGTCTGAAAAAACTAGATTGATAATCACACATAAACAAACGTGTAAACAAGTGAAATAAATTGATCTTCCAAAAAAACATCCCACATTTGTTAAATCATTTCAAATGTTGTTTTAATGCCACAAACTTTACTGAATGGGTTGGGCGATATGGATTTTTATCACAATATCTTGTGGTACTATTACAACAATGATAAAAGTGACCAGAGGAAATATTTATTACCTATTTTGTAGATAATTCTACGATATGATACAGAAGTCAGACTGTCACAAACACAAGTACGGCCTTTTGCTTTAAACTTTTCCTCCACTTTCTCTATGACTGCAACCCCGCAATGAAAAACGGTTGTAGACGATGGATGGGTGAAAATAGTACATTATCAGAAGTGTCACTCAACCAGTCATTAGCACATTGAAGTAACTAAAACAACAAGGTTTGTTTTCCTTTGAATTCGGAGCTTTTGCGACCTACAGTACATCTTGGTATAAATTACCCCGAGGTGTAATTAATACCTTCTTGGGAGAGTTTGACGTCTACAATTTAGGTACGTCAAACTCTCAGGCTGGCATTCCTAAAGCTCTCTCTTTTATTTATGTACACTCAAGATTTATAGCAACAACAATTGAGCATGTTTGTGCTCAATTTCTCCAAAGGTACTCAGTTGGATTAGGTTTGACTTTGGAAGATTCTAGCATGTAAATATGATCTATACCTCTTAATAGTAGCTCTGGTTTTCATGTTTATCCTTCATCCGTCTCAATTCTTTAACAGCCTTTAAATGAAACACTGACCAACATTTTGGTGCGTAAAGACGGCACTTTGCAAAATGTGATGCTTCAATTGTCAATTTTAGTATTTTTCTGACGTGACGCACTTTGAACTGCTTTGTTGCTGAAATGTGCTTTTACATAGAAACCTGATGGATTGACTGATATGTATACATCATTGTATGATTTTGTAAAACATAACCGTACAAGTAGGCGCATGTTCTATGACCCGCATCAGTGTTTCCCTTATAATAACCGCTTTGCTTTCTTGCAGCCTGTCAAGCCACACAGTTGGCGTGTCTCCAAATTCCCAGCCAGATGGGAGGTTGGCGAACTCGGCGAGGGGGACCCGGCGCTGACGTGGAGTAGCCAATGAAAGTGCCTCTCTCTGCTTCTCCATCTTGGCGTGCAACAGTGATGACTGTGGGGTGTAATCCATTTGACTAGCAGTGAGCGTGTAGTAGCTCCCCCGGTGGCAAGTGTGGTGTCTGGCCCCGGTCTCCTGATCTCCACTGTAATTTAAGCAGATCACTGCTACAATTAACCTTTCCTGGTAAATATCAATTATGGCCCCCGGCTGGGCTAGAATTAAAAGGGTCATCAGCTAATCTGACAGGTCCTGTACGCCGCCACCTGTCTGGGAAAGAGGGGGAAGACAGGGCAGCGGAGAGAGGAAGTGTTTGCCTACCCTTGTGCCCACCAGCGTACATGCCAAGCAGACAATTCACTTTTAATTACCCTGCTGCTGCCAAGGCCTGCACGCTGATTGGCCAAGGGGCATCGGCAGTCCGCTGAGGTCAATTGTGATAGTGTAGGGGCTAAATAGGGGGAGATGAAGGAAGGAGGGGTTGCTACCAAGCAATCAGGGAGTAGTGATGGAAGGAAGATAGACCTGGCAGGTGGGCCTAATCAGGTTTGACTTCCACATCTAACCACTTCTCCCTCAGCCTCTCTCAGTTTCTCTAGACTTGCTGTCAGCCTAATCACTTCTTGAATCTCAAAATAGAAGGTGGACCTTTTGATTTCCTCCCCTCACAGGGAGCACAAAGAGAGCAAACCTCCTTGGCAGGCAAGCAGGCACATCAGCAGAGACGGAGCTTCGAGGTGTTGTCGGTGTCACGTCGGTGTCAAGTGTTGTTGTTGATTACTTTGTTTACCCACCATCGGTATTGCTGACAAATTCCTGAAGGCACCCAAAGTGTTTTCATCTTCTCCAGGGCCCTGGGGGTACATTACCACGTCCGCAATCAATTTGGCAATTGATCAGAGCAAAGCTTCTAATTAGGCATCTAGGTTAATGATGCGGCGTGCAAGGACCATTCCCCAAACTGCAGTTCGATGGAACAGAATGGCAATTGATCTGGGAAGGAATTCGCAAACTCTGACAAAAGACTGGCAATCCTGACTGCCTGTGATTATGTAGGGACTAACTTCCTGTCTGGGGAGGTGCTTAATTGGCCTGGGTTCTTCTGTTTTCCTTTTAGTATGGGTCTAACAATACAGTTACTCATCAGAGGAGACGTCTATGATGTAAAATAGGCCTCTAATTTGGAGCTGATAGCAACGAAGCAGATTCTAGCGTCAGCATTGTTAGCGGCTAAGGCTTAGCCAAGCATGGAATTCCCCGAGGGCTTACAAATGGTTTGGATTTTGTATGTGTTTTTTTTTTCCAGTGCCAAGCCGAAATGTTCTTACACACATTATCTAAAAGACGTGGGGGCTTTTTAAGTGCTTTTATAAACTGAATATTGCTAATCAGCCAGACAGCAAGTCTTTATTATCCGCTTCAGTCAACAAAACAACTCCTTTCATACTTCAAATTAAGTCGGTACAAGGTTTTCGATTTAAGTGGAAACATTCAGATTCATTGATAGCTCACAGTTCATCACCGGACAAATTCCCGTCAATGGGATAGGACAATATAGATCTCGCTACATACTAGTATTTGATCAAATGAAAGGATGTTTGTGTATGAGAGGGAGAGGTGTGATCATTCCCGGTTTAAAAAGAGCAAATAGTACAACATCGAAATACAAATTTAATTCATGCAAATGACGTTTCTATGTCTTGAAAACCACAAATAAAATTTTATGGTTTAAATCTTTTTAACTCTATTTATTCCTCCTAGCAGCAGCAACTGGCAAAATGCGACCAAAAAATTTAATAATAATAATAATGAAGCTAACCTGGTTGTTTTGTTACCAAAATCACATTATGACAGAATTTTGCACTTGGCCCATCAGCCAACACAATGTCCAAATATTTTGGCAGCACTTGCACCCCGTACAACCCCATCTTTAAAAGTGCTGGAAAAACTTGTATCAATGTCTAAAGGTTTGCAAGTAAAAATAAGTAAATTAATTTGGTTGAAATGCACCGCAACATTGTTTTTGCACAGAATTACTCTCCATCAAACAGCAGGTGTGTTTTGATAGCCTCATTGTGAATTGAAAAATCACAACGAGGGGTGCATTGTGACTACTTGGATACCAGCCAAGGTCATCTTCTACATTTATGTACAGAGTAAAATAAATGTTTGGGGCATTCATGCTCATTCAGAGATTTCTCTGTAACTCTGGAACCAGTGGAAAGGCTTTGTTTAGGCTTCATTCACTTATGAGCTGTTTAAAATATTCGCACTTCGGGTTTTTATTTTTTTATTTTTTTTTATTTAAAGTTCCTTTTAAACAGAGATATTCTTAAGACGTAGTGGGGCAAGGTTAATCAGGTTAAAGCAATGAATGTAAGTAATTGTGTTTGTGTTGAGGAGGGTTGAACATGACGGGTACGACTTAAGTCTATAGATGTTAAATAGAAGGAGGGAGAAAAAAAAAATCACAGCTAAGTAAAGGCTTGGGTTTTACATGAATAATGTACTAGAAATTAGCTCCATTAGTCTCGGTATTGAACATGTCTGCAGTGTGTCTCTGGAGGCCGCTGCTTTGTGCTCTTTAATTATCTTCAAAGGACCCTCCAGCATCTTAATTTCCCCTTAGTTGAGTAATGCTGGCTGAGGTCTGTACATTTATAATGCTCTAACCCTGGGTTAAGTTACAGAGACCCCCTGTGAAGTCCGGCCTGCACCAGGCAGCGACGGCTCACATCAGAACGCGCTCGGCTAGCCCTCCCTTCTCTTCATTCGCTGCCCTTGCGGTGTCAATCAATCCGCAGCTTGTCAGCAGGGAGCCGGCTGAAGGCTACGGGGTGAAGCTTTGTTGTCCTGCTCCTTTGATCCTCCCTCCTCCTTCACTTTGCGGGGGGGCGCAGGGAGCGTCAGAAGGCCTGTGTGGTCTCCCCTCGTCCTCCTCCTGCTCGGATCAGAGAGCCTGTTAGTTCTGACCTCACTCCTCTCCCTTTCTTCTCTCACTCTGCCTCAACTCTCCTTGGCTGCCATCACCTGTCATTAGCACTGAGGGGAAGCTGCGCCTCCTTCTTGTCCCGGTGTCAATCCTCATTACTTTAGGATCTTGGACCTCGCCCTCCCACCTGCTCCCTTTCCTTTCAAGCTCCCTGGATGCTCTTCTTCTTTCTCAAGCTACGACGTTGCTCTTTGAGCTTCGCCGGCGCAGGACAAGGAGGGGGAAAGAGAAGGAGAAAAAAAAAAAAGAAAGTAGGGATTCGGGAAGAAGCTGAAGATGACGGATACAGATCATTTCTCTAATTTGTTCTGAAAAGTGTCCTGCGCAAAGGACCCTCACCTCTATTAACCCGACGACAAGCTGCTGCTGCTGCTCAGGGAGGCGTCAGCAGTGCGTGTGTGTGTGTGGGCGGCCCAGTGGTGTGGCAGGCAGAGACACCTCGGTGCTTAGTGCCGGGCTGCGGCACCAGCTCAATCTATTGGCTCATTATCCCCCACACCCAAGCCGGGGCGCAGACAAGTGCACTTTAGGGCCACAGGCCAAATTGATTCATCTGCCTTCATTTTGTTCAGGCGCAGAAGAGGCAGCTGCTTGGAGGAAGAGGCGGCGATAGGGGGATGGAGCTGTGGACGAACAGAGCCGGAGAGTTGAGCGTTTCGACGAGCAGATGCGTCGGGAGCGCTCCGTGTTTGCGGGTGTGTCGCTCACCTGCGTGTCGCGGCGAGATCCCTCACGCACGTTTCTTTTTCTCTACGAATTAGCGGCTCAAACAGCAGCTCACGTTTAATCAAATTCGAAAACGTACGCGGGGCTCCCTCCCCAACGCCGTGGATGGAAATTAGCCCAAGGACAGGCCGGTGGATTTACAGCAGGGAGAGCGAATGGATTTTTACTTTTATTTTGATGGGTCCCTGTGTACCCATTAAACCTTTTAATCGTACAATATTCATCGGGCTCGCCTTATAATAAATGACCACTGAGAAAGAGATGCACCTTTGGCAACAAGGCCTGAAATGTCCACATGCGCGCCTCAACAACTCTACTCTGAACTAGGCGTTTGATGGTTATTGGTATTCAGATGTAATAAGTCAATCGATCAAGTTTATTGGTGTAGCAGGTTTCAGCAACAAGGCGGTTCAAAGGGCTTTAGCAACACAAGAATGAAAGTCATAAAAATATCACATAGTCAACAACTGAGAAACCAGCGACAAACATTACATTTTTAACCAGTTCCATCATCAGAACCAACAACCCACATTGAATGTTGGTCCATGTTCCATTTGTTATGGTTCAAAAGCAGCTCAAAACAGATCAAGTTTTTAAAAACCACTATTGGATAATATTATTCAGATTTTTTTTGACTCAGTTGGTAAAAAATAAAATCATAAAACTTTTAACTTTTGTCACAATAACAAATTTTGCTGGACAATAAGTTCCAGAAATGATTGCGATAAATGATAATATTGTTGTTTCGAGACCATTTTCAAGTTATGTAATGGAAATTGTATCGTAATGCAAGTTCACCCTTTCAAAGATAAATGCATTTTAATTTGTAAACAACACTTCAACACTGGAATTGGGAGACATTTTAAGCATCCGACATACATAAATAAACAAAAACCTGAAACCACAATTAACACGGATACTGAGGTCTCTGAAAACCAAATTGTCCTTCCAAAAAGGAGCAAGACTGAAGACTTTTGTTATTCAATTTTTTCATAGAGACAAGAAAAACTAAATTTTTGAGTACATTTTAATTTATTGTCCCATCAATCGATGTATTGTTTCTTGCAACAGGCTTGTTTTCATTGAAATGTATCCTACTATGAAAGTCCCATCCCTGTTCTGAACCGCGTCGCATTTGCAAGATGAGCTTGTGAAAAATCACAGCAAGATGGTGTTCTACTCCGAGTAATGACAACAGAAGCTGGAGTCGGCAGATTAGAGGCAACAAAGAAAGTACAAAGAAGGTCTGGTGTAAACAAATCAGAGGGTGTGACCTACAAGCCATTTGGCATTTGTTCTCCCCTCCACACTGCTGTCCAGAACGCCGCGGCGTGTAAAGCTGACAGGGCGGCTCGCGCAGCTGCCCAGCGGCGCAACAAAGAACTCAACCTGAAAGGGAGGGTCTGATTCGCAGCCAACGGAGACCCCAGGAGAGCCCGGAGTGTCCCACAGGGCCCCATCCAGAACAGATGAGCAGGGGAGGAGGAGCCATCCCCGCGGGCATCGGGTCTCTGCAATCACTCTCACCATATGCCTCCTAGGGGAATGAGGGAACAAGGGAGGAAGGGGTGGTGCACCTGCTTCCAAATACAAAACCATCCCTCAGCACCTGTCCTGGGGGTTCACTGACAAATGCAACTATCACACACACATACACACACACCCCCACACACACACCTCACCTGTCAGCCTGAACCACAGGAACAATATCTGCCCTGCGCTGATAAGCACAAGACCGCAGAGCAGAGCCTGCCCCTGCTGCCCGAACCCCGTTCAGTCGAACATCAGGCAAGATGAACGCTCAAAGCTACATGCAGCCATTAAGCTAGTGGTGTCAAAATGCTAATAACTTATTATTGTTATCTTTATAAACTCTTCTTAGAGTTTATAAGCTGTATATATAAGCTGTATGTTTGTACGCATCATCAGCACTGCAGGTAGTTTAGAAAAGATTTACCTGGCTAACAAAATCTAACTGGGTTAATTCAAGAAGGTTTACTTTTATTATATATATTTTTAGCTATTAACTCAATCGATTCCAGTCATTCATTGATTTGCATGCAATTAAAGAACAAAGTATCCTTTGATATTTTGCCTCAACAATGAGAATCGTTTCTATGTCTGGTGTGCATATAACTTTCATTCATGTAATTAGTTGTGTAGATCTGTTACTGGGTGTTTATAGATTAATGAAATATGAAGAAAATTACTAATATTTTTGATTACATGCCAGCTGCTTCAGAAAATAAAGAAATAGAAAATGCAATTCAGTGGTTTATTTCTATTGCACGTTCTTTTGTCATGGAAAACAAAACATTTTTTTAACACTTTTTCTGATCGGTATTGCAAAATTTCACAAACATGATCCGATGTCTGCAGTTCCCAACAAAACGGATGTTACCACAATTTCTATTAAAAAAATTAAAACATTTAGTCCAACGGCAATAGCGCAGAAACGTAAGTTGTTTCCTGTAAAAATATAGGGCCTAAAATTTTTTTTATTTTTTATTAATATGCCAGCTTAGTATTCTTCACCTTTGCTGGAATTTAATTTAGCGATATTCGTATTGCTCAACCATTATTTGAGTCTAGTACTGTCACTACTTTCACTGTCGTATAGACACGCCACGTCTCTCATCTCATTTCTGTAACAGGCTGCAACACTTAAGCAGACAGAGATAAGGCAGACGTAAACACTCTTATCAGCTGATAGCAGTCTGCTGGCAGGACAGCTCAGTGAGCCAGACAGATGTTGAAACCACTATATGCGAGTACGAACACAGATTTTCACAACATGAACTCAAAAACTGTCACAACATCAAAGAAACCATTATGGCTTAATAATTGAGTAAAAAACAACAACAAAAAAGCATTAAATATTATTATTATCACTACTATAAATGGTGTCCAGTCAGGATGTTATGACTGATTTCCGATCTGTGTTTTTAGGATTCTGACGTGCTGAAACAGATTTTAGCCGGTAGTAATTCACCTTTCAGAGATTTTCTTGCCTCCTGGTGGCGAGAGATTTATAGTGGATGATGGAGCGATGAGAAGACGTTACATTGATTATATCAGTCGATGTGAAACATCGGTTTAGTAGTATTTTGAAAGAGAGACAAATTGATTGAGTTGACATTTTAAACTGACTGGAGCATCTGACATTAGCAGTTAGCTTGTTCAGGGCCAGGGCTGTCATCATTGGTCTCTGTGGGTTCTCACTCACTTTAACTCAGATTTCCAGAAGATACTTTGAATCCCAAAAGCTTACAGGAAAGAAACCTACACTTTTGCTGGACATGAAAGTCTTGCTCTCTCTCTCTTTCCCTTGCAGCCTGAATGAACTGAATGCACCTAATTTTTTGACAGTCTCCTTTCTAATTTCTTAAGATTCCATTGTTTGCATCTGATAATGAAAGTAAATAACTTTTAAGTGTTTTACTGTCATGAAGACAATGTTCAAGTTGAAAATTCTGGCCACTAGATTTTTTTCTGAACATGGACTATTATTGTTATTATTAAACAAAAAAGTATTTAACATTCATGGTCTAAAAAAATATGTTTAAATGGTTTATTTAGATATCTTAAAACTTCTATTTTAACCTGAAGTCGTTCTTAAATAATTTCCAGCGCTGTTGAACGTGGTGCCAAACCGACCATTCTACTCAACTGATCTGCCGCCACTAATTATTTTTTAACACTTGAAAATGATCTTATTAGCAATCGGCAAAAAAAAAAAAAAATTACAATTCTCAACGTGCAACATTCACACTCTCTCCTCCGTCTGCACTCGATAACTTTGTCACCTTCACACGTACTTTAAGAAATGTTTAATTTCCTCTAATGTAATCTGAAATAATTATCAGCCGAAGCCGACATAAGTGCTGCAAAAAGGCTCCTTTTAACAAGTCCGCCAAACTCTAACACACACACGCACACGCCCCGCGAACTCACACAGGTTCAATACTAGCTGTCATTCAGCCTGCCGTAATTTAAACACTGACGACAGGACTGTGGGCTGAAGGAAATGAGCAACTGATTAAAAACTGTGGCAGATGAACAGACTAACCTTGGACTGTTTTTCTTTCAGTTAGGTAAGGCAGGTACTTTAATTGGCCTTCTGGTCAGGGCAGTGGGTCATAACCCCGGTCTTCAAGGCAAATCGCCCTGCATGTTTTAGAAAGCTGCTCGCTTTAAACGTCTTCAGATGAAGCCTGGTAATCATCCATCGATACAAAAATCATTCTGGAGAATAAGAAGGGTAAATATTCAATCAATGTTTATAGAAAACTGACCGTCTTCTTGATTGAAAATTGAAAAATGTGCTTTGAAGCAGATGGCTTGGCTTTTTTTTTTTAGCCAAGTGATTAGCAGTATTTTCACAGTGCCTACAAGTCTTTATGTGGCCACTCTTGTCAACTCAAAAGTGCAGCTCAAGAACTGCAACATTTCTCACTTAAAAACAAGAACGTAAAAAACAGATATAAGGCGTCCGCTCTGATTGATTACATAGAAGAATGACTCTTCTCTGTTTCTTCATGAGGGAAAAAAATTTCAGCAATAAACTCAGACTCTATCCCAAAACTAAACGAGGTTTTTAATCAACACAGACGTGCCACATTTGGCAACAGAATTTCAATTTCAAACAGAATTTCAATCAAAGATTTCCATTCCTCACCAAGACATTGTTTATTTCGGTTCCTTAAAGTTTCTATTGTAGCAACAATTGTTTTTAAATTGGGTCTTTTTTTTTTTCTTTACCAACAAATTACAGCACTGTGCTCTTCGGGACAACTTTCACTGCAACAATTTAAAAAAAGGTCACAGGTTATGAAGCATTCCACACCAACACAAACAAATGCAGATTAGTTTAATATTAAAAAGTTTTGGTTAGTTAAAATATTTGTTTTGCAGCTAAACATAAAATCAGACAACCTTTTGTTTTTGATTGATTAACTGATTAACAGACTAGTAGATTTAATGCATTAAAGCAATTTGAAAAACTATAATGTGGAGCCAATGTCCCACATACATGCTACAAAGCATCCATTTAGAAAATATACATCTATGTAACATAAGTACAACTTATTCTTAAAGCTCTTCTCACAGATGGTCGAAAAGCATTTAAGGATAATGAAGAAAACCCCCACAAACCAATGGAAATCAACAAGCTTCCAGGTGAACCCTGGTTAAACAAGAAAGTGTTCAACTGCTTTTACAAAATAATCCATTTAGTTGCAAAAGTTGACCTTTCAATCTGTGGCACCATGACAACAAGTTGTGACGCCTTGCCGTTAATATTGTATGGGGTACGACATATTCTGAGACTACAAGTAGTGTTATTGGCCCAAAGCGAATGGCCCAAAGCGATTGGTAGAAAAGCGATTGGCCCAAAGCGATTGGCCCAAAGCGATTGGGAAAGCGATTGGCCCAAAGCGATTGGCCCAAAGCGATTGGCCAAAGCGATTGGTCCAAAGTGATTGGTCCAAAGTGATTGGTCAACATGAACTCTCCATTCCATTACAAGCCGATGCAAATGGACTCTCCCTGTAGAGGATACCATCTGGTGTTATTCAAAAATGTTCCTTCAATGTGGGAAAAGCTGATGAGAAACAAATTTGATATTTAAATAAAAACTCAAGGCCAATTCCAATATTAGACCGAGATGAAGAGCACTGTCATTTGGTTGTGGAGTAAAATGAAGACAGAGGCTGATTCTCAGGTGTGACTCAGTTCTAGTTGGCTTTCAAGACAAGACAGTCAGTCACTAAAACAGTACACTAAGGAGTACAGACTATCCATCTTGCAAACTTAAAGTTGAATGTCATCGACATAAAACGTGAAAGGAAACGACCAACTCAGCCTTGTGGAACCAGACAGGTTATCCAGGACTAGCAAATTGGTTTGTCCTAATAATGAAAGTTCAAGAAGAGAAGCAGATTAATTCAGAGCCACATATAACCAAAAGCTTCTTGTTTATTGAGTTGGATTTTATGTCCAGCGGTATCAAAGTCAGCACTGAGATCAAGGGAAATGATCAAGAAAGACATGAAAAAAAGATTATTGCAGACGCAACTTATTCAGTCAAGGTTTCAAAAACAGCTTTGTTGGGCAACGGCTCAATCCATGACTGTAAACACGTATGTGTGATGCTCTGTATGGGTGTGACAAACCACATGGGAAATGATTAAGCTCGCGGGTAAAGCATTAGCTTTGATTATAACACGCTAATAAAATGTATGTACCAATAACAGTTGAGCAACTTTGGCGATTGGTATTTAGTAAGCTATAAATTAATATTTTTTTATTTTTATTTCAGAAACTACTAACTTTAACAACAACAAAACCAACTTCATGCAAAAAATAAAAATAAAAAAACCCCACAGTAAAATGAATGACAAAAATACATTAATCTTAGATATTCCAAATGCGGGGGTTGAAGAAACACAACACCCCTCTAATTGAAATTGTCACACTGTGTCAGAAGTTATCTACCAAAGTTAGGAGATAGACCATAAGTTCAGAGAGAACCGCGAGTTTAAAGGAAGAAAAAAAAAGATGAAACGGGAGAAGTTTTAAGAGAGAAGGAGAGCGAGTCAGAAAGGTAGTTTGCAAGCAGAGAGCGAGAGACCAGGAGAAGCAGCCAGAGTGCTCTTGGCTTTTTAATAGAAGGCAGATGCAACACATGTAGAGAATCAGCCTCGGCTCGGTGGTGCGGCTTCCCTCTGATGTCTGAGAGCTCAGAGCGCATTTTCTGCCCTTGGAAAACTTCTGGGACGTTATCTCATGCCTGCACAGTACACACTGCTAGTAAATTCTGGAGGAAGTGTTATGTGTTAGATGAAGAAGAGGAGCTGAATGTGTGTGGGGGCGTGCAGGGGTGTGTGTGTGGGGGCGGGGGGTGTGCGTGTGTGTGTGTGTGTGTGTGTGTGTGCGTACTGTCAAACTCAAATGGATTTATTTGAATGCGTGTTCTTGCATGTGAGCTGAAATGTAAAAAATACACAAAACGGACCATAAATATTTGAGTGGCTGCAATTTTTTTTTTGGGGGGGGGGGCTTCAGCGCGTTCAAGTTAAAATGGAATCAAAGACAGCAGGTCCAAAGTCTCCGCTGAATCAAATATTTAAGAAATACTCTTTAATGCACACTAGCGCTGCATAATGTAAAGCACATAGTTGGGATTTTATAAGGTGTTAAATAGATCCGAAGAAATTTGTTATTAAATGTTTTTTATTGACAACTGCATTTGCAAAGCTTTTTTTTTTTTTTTGCAAAAACACAGATGTGAGTTTTATAAAATCATAAAAACACTGTCAGTTCTCATTTCTGTTTTGCAAGGTTTGAAAATCTCCAGAAGGTAAAACATCATAGGTTACTTTAGGACGGGGGACAACTTAGCGCATTACTATCACTAACATGTTCCTCATGCAACTGAGCGTGATGCAGGACTGAACACTGATATCTCCTGTCACTCTCTAAAATAGAAAGTCTATAAAACTATCATTTCCAAATAAGGGGTATTTAAAATTCCCATATGTTCAGATATGCAATGCTTTGCCAAAAAAACACTCGTACCCATTAAATCCATCCACTTTCTTTATGTTCCAACTGTAAACTTCAATATATTTTACTGGAACTTTCATGTTAAGGACTAATAGACAGCAGTGCATGTCAGTGTAGGGGAAGTGATGCACGATTTTATTTGTTTTACAACTAAAACTCTTAAAAATAAGGAGTGTGTGTGTTTGTATCCTACAGTAACTTCTTTATATCATATTGAGTGCGTGTGGTGTGTGCGTCTCTATGTGACTTTCACAGCTAAATATGGACATTTTAGCTCATCTCTTTGTTAGCAGCTCAAGCCAGTCAGAAAAATGTTTGAAGAGCAATCTTTGCCTCAAATTCTTAAACAGATTTTGGTCTGAACTTTGACTGTGCCACCGGAAAAGATGAATATGCTTGAATCTAAACTACTTCGTGTGTGCGTGAGGGTGTGTGTGTATGTGTGTTGTCCTACTTGAAGACTAAGCTCCAGGTCAGCCATTAAGCCTGACAGGTTTTCTTTAGAGGCTGCCCTGTATTTTGCTTCATCAATACATCAACTCTGACTGTCCCAGCTGAAACAAAACAAAGATTCCCAAAGCATGATGGTGCCTCTACCATGTTTGGGGTGTTTGGTTGCTGGTTATATGAGGGGTTTCCTTCTCCTTGTCTGACTAACAGTTGACCTATCAAGAGATTCTCCCACCTGAGCTGTGAACTTCCCATCACCCATTGGCTGATTCTCTGAATAAAGCTCCACTGCAGAGTTTCTAGGTTTTCATGATAACACTGTTGGTAAAGCCTTCAAAGTCTTTAATTACCAGTATTAAAGAAGTGGGGACTAAATCCAACTCTAAGCCACACTTTTCAGATTTTTATTTATGAACAAATTTTTGAAAAACACACATTTCCTTCAACTAAGCACCTTTGCCTTGATCTATTACATTAAATATCCAAAAGACCCATCTAAGTTAGTTATAAGTGGACAAAAAGTGGAACGTTCATAGATGTCAAACCAAATAAAAAATATCAAGGCTACTGAGGACAAGTGGAGGTCAAACAAGTCAAGGGTGAAATGTGAGTAAACTCACAAGAGTTAACTTGAACTGAGAAGGAAGCTGTAGGTTGAAGAACAGCTGGTCTGAGTGTAAAAACCATCCAGAAAGGGGTTGCTGCACGTCAGATGAGAGAGAAGTGAGAGAAGGATAGCTTCGGCTTCCAGGTGAGCAGCTAGGCGGGAGCAAGTGGAAGAAGTACAGAGACGATGCAGGGAGCTTCCTCCGTGTCATTTCTGTGAGTTTGCCGGTGACATCTGCCTCTTTGCTGTCAGCCGCTTCACTCCTGACAAGGACGCGCAGAGTCAAGTTGCGGAGGAAGTTTTTAAAAAAAAGCAGATGGAGGAGGAAAGTGCGAAGAGTGGAGCAGATAAGATGAGAGGATTCCAAAGCTTTGGATTGGTATGGAAATCAGGTTTTTGGAGAGAGAGAGCGAGAGAGGAAGGAAAAAAAAATAAAATAAATGATGAAAGGCAGATGGAATCAGCCGTCGACATGACAGCATCCAGCCTGGAGAGAACAGATCTACTGCTTCTGCAATTACACGGCTGCATTTGCATCTATATGATCCCTCAAAATGCTGACATGTGCTGGGATTTGGGCCGTGCTGAATGTGTGCGTGTTTGTGAGAGCCTGTTTGTGATGTTAGAGGATTTGACAGGCGCTGCTTTTTGCATCGCATGCACACATTTGCAGTGGTATTCTGTTAATAGGGATAATAATCATTTAATATGATTCCAAGGGGATTCACTCGACATTCACATCAGACTCTCTTGAGTCTCAAATGACCAAGAATAGAGAAAACTTAGAAAAACAAAACAAAAACAGCGCAGCTTTCTCGAGACTTCAAAAATTCTCCATTTTTCCTCCAAGGCCATTAAAACTTAAAGGATTTAAGCTTTAAGATTTCTAGGATACACACTCCATATTTCTAGGATGAAATCTAGCTAGAAGGTTTTTTTCATTTATTACGAAGCATCAAAAAAAAATGCTAAGACAGACATTGGTGTGGCTTGCCTTATCAAATTCAAAATCATCGAATGATCCAAAATGTGATTACTTTTATAGTTATTAGTGAATTTTTGTAAGTATAATTTTCATCTACACTGTGTGCTGTATTTCAGTCCCAGTCAAAGCTGGACAATAAATCAATAATATTTACTGCAATAGACATGTGATCAATACCAAACGAAAGAATATTCGCTGAACTTCGAAGCAGAACCGCACAGCATTTTGGGAGATGTAGGGAGAGGAAAAACTTTAACTGCTCAACCTCCAATGGTAACCTTGGTAACTCACTCACTCTTTGGTTACAACCTGAAAAGAAGAAATGAAAAGAATGCCGTGGAGTGAAAATTGTGGATAAAACAGGAAAGGTCATTTTAAAACCTATCATTAATGATCGATGGATAATTAACGATATTGACTAATATCTTGGTAAGTTTTTAACACTCGTTCCAGTCAAAGTCTCCATATGTAGCCTGTAGTCTGGGTTCTATTGGGATGAAGCAGTTACAACAGTCCAGGATAAATAAAAGCAGGAATATGGAGCAAAACTTTTGTAAAAACACGCCACCAAACATCATTTCTTCAGAACATGACGTAGCGGAGTTACCTAATCTGATGATGTAGTCAAAGATGACCCAGATTCAGAAATAACATCCCTGTTCCAACGTTTCCCTGTGTTTGACACGACCCCCTTTCCAATCCGCAACTGATGATGACTCATACGTTGCGCTACATGCACAAACTCGCTTTAGCTTTGGTTGGTTTCACCAATGTTAAGTTTTCTAATCCATTTTGGAAAGTTTTTGGTTTGCAGGTGGAGAAAATGTACTGTGCAATGCGGAGTGAGGGGAGGTTGGTGAGCGCTGAATGAGAAAACAGGAGGATTTTGGGAGGCTAATTGTCTAGTGGGGCGGCCTGGGCGACCTTGGCAGAGTGAAAAGTCAGGGGCTTTGGCTTTCCGGGGCACAATACTGCCAGGGTAATTGTGCAGCAGTCGTGACCTTGCATTGCTTAAACTTGCCCTCCTCTCCTCATCTTTTTCCTTTCTCCTCTCCCCTTTTCTTGTGGAAGCTGAAGAGGAGGTGGGACCTGCTCTTAGCTCTAATGATGTCAGTTCCCCAGGGGATTGCCTCCGCCTGCTGAATCCAAACAAGCAGCCTTCAGAATCTTAGCCTGGACCTCGACAAACACACACGTGCACGCAAACACACCCCAGTAAACACAAAATTATTAAGAGGTGTCTGTCTTGCTTTTCTGCTGTTGTACAGCTTTGTGGTCCAGTTACAGAACTTTAATGGTGTTTTGACACAGACTTCCTATTCAATATATATTTTTTCTACAAAGGTTTCGGAATTCTTTCTTCTACTGTGCAGGTTATTTGTCTTGAGCTCTTCCATTGGAGTTACTGTAGAGCTGACGTAACAAATGCAACTTTAGCATATACCTTAGCATAATTTCTTTTACAGCGTTAATGATACTATTTTATGTATTTGGGGAAATAAAACAAAATGCATTTGTGTATAATTCCTTAAAGTGCAGAACTTGTTTGTTTGCCACTTTGAAAACTAACTAAATCATATCAGATTCCCTGGAATTTTAACCAAACTGCACCATAAAACCAAAGTCTGATCATGTATGAATGGGTACATTCGTTATGCTTTTCTAGTTTTGGACAGGATTTGAGGCTTTTTTTTATTTTATTTTATAGGTACACCCTCACTGGTCACTTTATTAGGTAAATCTCGTAGGTCCTTGGTTGGAACATCCTTTGCCTTCAGGACTGCCTTAAGTCTTCATTGCATGAACTTCACAACATATGAGAAACTGTTTGGTCTATATCAATGTGACAGTTCATGCAGCTTTGTCTGCTACACTTCCATGATGCAAATGTCCTGTTGCTGAGATCTGGTGACTGTGGAGGCTACTGGAGTAGAGCTCATCATCACAAAGCAACAGCACTTCCAGCAACCTGAACTGTTGCACAAAGCAGGACGGTCTCATTGGTTTCATGTTATTATTACTAGGAAATTCTGAACCTGCCATATGAATGTTGCAGCTGATGCACATCAAAACAGGTAACATTTTTGTTTGTCCCTTTCTGAGAAGCTTCTGTGAAACACAGCGTCAGTTTCTCGATCTTAGCTGAGATGAGTTGCAGGTTTTTGCTGCTGTAGCCCATCTGCTCCAATGTGGGATGTCTTATGTGTTTACAAATGTTATTGCATATTTTGGCTCTCACTAGTGCTTATTTGAGCTATTGTTCCTTTTCAAACCAGCATGGCCATTCTCCTCTGATGTCAAGAAGACACTTTTGTCCACACAACTGTCAATCACAGGACATTTCCTCTATTTCATGCCTCTGTCTAACCTGCAGATGGTTCAAATATCAACTTTGATGAACCTAATTAAACTAAAAGGCAATGCCACATAATGGTGGCCATGTTCCTGATACCCATACTGCATATCCGTCTTGTATTTCAATGGTAAGCATTGTTTTTTTTAAACTGTCTGCTACTGTAAGACATATAATGTGATCTCTAGCTAAGAAAGGCTGGCATGGACTTCATTTGGCACACAACAGATTCTGCTGCAACTTAGAGATGCCATATATACACCTCAGATATGTGCAACTGGAAAACAAAAATATGCAGCTGCTACTCAAGTGTTATAGTGATGAGCCAATGATAACGGTACTTCATCTCATCTAACACGAATGCTTGAAATGGTTCCCATGCAACAGTAGTCTGACCTATTTTTGTATTAATTCAGCTAAAAGCTACATGACTGCCTGGGGTCACGTCTAGACTGTGCATGAAGCATTGGACTTTCCTCTTTGCATGGTTTTTTCTTGCATGTTTTAAGAAATGAAATGATCAATAAAATATGCACTGAGGGATGGATATATGATCACTTCTACCATATATACAGATGGTTGAAGTGATCAAATATCCAGTAGCGCTGAACATGCGTTTTTAAAGGCATCATAAAAAGCCATTTATGCCACTGATCCCTGCGCGTTAAGCCTGGTGTGGTTAGTGACAGTAAGTAGACAGTAGCTCAATAACACTAACAGCAGTACGACAGAGGCTCAGAGTGACGGTACATCCCATATGAAGGCTGAGGAAGAGGGGATTGTCCAAGCTTACAGAGGCCTACAACGACTAAGGCCTGCAAGCAAAGGGCTGTCTACCAGGACAGCCCTTTGCTTTTGGTCAAATCCTTAAAAAAAAGCATGAAGAGATTTGAACGAGTTCATCAGAAACAACTGACTCTCCCAAATTAGATGCTTTCAGATGTCCCAGTAGATTCTCAGGAGTGATCTGTGGGTACTGGCCTGTGATGTTTGGTATGTGGTATGCTTTGTGAATTCATGCCAAGCCTGCTTTGTCTCCTGCAACACAGTTTAGGCATACTTGTTCTTGTCGCGGTCTATCTCTTCATCACCTGCCATGGCTTTTTGGCAGCAGGGAAGTTTTGTATTATCTCCCCTGCTCGTTCAATTGCATTACCATCATAATTACCCCCATGAATCAGATAAGCACTGTAATCAGTTTTATCTGCTTGACAGTCTTTTTTTTTTCCTTCACACTCGCTTTTCTTGTTTAACATGTTGAACAAGAAAAGAAACTCCTACCACACATTGTGGCAAATAGTCTTAAACTCCCAGTTAGATTGACTAAGAGTTTTTGTGTGGTAAAAACACCCTGACAGGTGAAGTGAGGATCACCCACTGTGTCTTCATTGTAGTGCCTGCACTAGGCACCAATTGATCTATTTGTTCTCAGAGTTGATGCAGTAGAAACAGGAAAAATGAGCATGAATAAGGACTGCATGGATACATTACTGAGGGAGCACATCTCCAAAGTTGAAGCTCTCATGGGGCCCATCAATGTTTTGATGCACCTCAACTCCAGCACACCGGAATCAGACGAATGGTTACTGACCAGGTCTTTGCGAAACTTGCTGACATTCCAAGGAGGTAATTCAGACACTTGATTTAAGTGTTTTGGAGCAAGGATGCATCCAAGAGTTGTAGAACAGTGACACTCTAGGACTTGAGTTGCCCAACCTTAAAATAGAGAACCTGCCAGCGTGATGGATGGGCCAATGTTTTCTTAGGATGCCATGGGTTTTGCAATCTATATTGCGGTTACTTTGACATCAGCCTGGTAAAAAAAAAACTAAAACAATTTGCCCTTGTTCAAAGCTTTGCTTTGTACAGATGATCTGGACCAATTCCTTGCTTGAGGCATGGACTCTGGTGAAGTTTATATGATTTTACCCAATCAATAATGTTTGTCTATGATGTATGTAATGCCCTAGCTTGATTATGAAGGAAGCTACAGTATGAAGTTCCCCAAATCTCAGCTCAATTTAATACCCATCAGATGCGCTTTGACGATGGACAAACACTCCACCTTCCAACTTGGATAACTGTTGTTTTTACTAATTAAAATATTAAAATCATGTTTTACAATTTGTTTGAAGTCTTTTAAATATGTAGATTCAGTGAGACTGTGGTATTTCTAAGATTGTCACGCACTCAGAATCGTATATCAGTCTGTACCTACATCAGAAAAAACGGCATGTATTTTCTGAAGAAGGCTACATCTGCAGGCTTGCTACACTAGTAATCTCTTTCATCATACCGCACCCAGCCATAAATATGATAAATGGCCGTGGAAGTGTTGCGGCACCTCGGATGCGAGCAGGCTCATTTGGCATCCGTACAGTACATGTATTTGAAAATAAACTCCAAGCACAACTGTTCACAAACAGATTCTTGCAAACATCAAAAGTCGACACGCGCACATGCAAGCAACAACCTAAAACAGGCATCTGGAAAACATCTAAGTCGGTCGCAGGCCCGTGTAGGAGCAGCTGCAGTCCCACTGTGAAGGCATGTCGGGGAGGCTGAAGAACAGCGGGGTGCCATGAGGACAACAAGACAAGAGCAGCAAGCATGTTGAAAGAAGTCAGTACTACCTGGTTAGTGTCCACCCACCTAGCTGTTATCCTGCTGTACTTTGAATTTTGTGCAAACTAAAATCATAAAGGCTAAAGGCTCAACTTGATCACCTGATTATTGTGAATGAGAAAATTAGAGGGTAGGGAGTGGATGTAAAAAAAATATATATATATTTGGCATTTCCAGGAAGGGTAAGAACAGAGTTACAAAAAGCAGTCCAATACAGCGAGAATTTTATTGGAAAAAGATAAGCTAAATTTAGATCTAAAGTAAAATTAGAACATAAAAGTATGAAAAAAAAAATAACATAAGACTAACTACCAAGCTCTCAAACTGCTTGGCTCTCAGGTAGACCTCAGTCCCCAGCTGCTGTCAAGCTTAACCCTGGTTAGAATAAACAACATAAATCAATTCTTATATCAGCTTAACGATGCCTCTAATTTATTTCCATTTCTAATGTTCTCCACTATGTCATCATAAGCTTAGTTCATGCTAGCCATCTTTCTTCACCAACATAAACAGTTTTACTGCTAAATTTTAACCACATTTCTTTAACTTTATGTCTAATTTTTACTAAAAATGACATAAAGTACAATACATAATATGAAAACACAAGAAGAGTAAACAAAGAGATGTCATAAAAACAGATAAAAGAGCTCATGCAAAACTCACAAGTCATATTTACTAAATTAGAATAATATTCATTAGTTTTTGTTTATCTCAATAACTTAATTCACTGAATGAAACATATTAGATTAGACATATTAGACACATGATTTTTATTGAATATCAATCTTTCTGATGAAAAGTTAATATTTTCTAAAATATACTATTTATTTGACAAATGAGCCTAATTTGAATAAATACAGCAATTTATGGATTATGACTAAGTACAAAATCCTGAAAAGCTGCATAAGATGCAACTAAAATGCAGCTAGAAAAAACAAAACAAAGACAATAAAATATAGATTTTACCACAAGACACTTTAGCTTTGTGACTACAATGTGATAATTCATCTCTATATACTGTAAAATAAGTAAAGTTATATCTATATGTATAAAAAACACTTTCAGCAGTCCTTCCTTCTTGAGTATAAATCCAAATTACAACGGTCAAAGTGTAGTGATGGAATTCATAATAATTGTATTTCCTCCTGATTGAATTTGAAGTATTGTTTAATGGAGAATTACAAAACCCAACACTAGTCATTGGAAATTTCACAATGTTAACACCATTAAAACTTTTAACCAATTTACCATTAGAATCTAAAACTTCCTGAACCCTAATAATGCTTTTCTTACATTGGATAAACCGATCGTGCTGATATCTGCAGCACTGATATCTGATATCGCCTTGATCAATTGTCCTTCCTGTAACACCATCGTGGCAGTTTCCAGGCCCTTAAATACTGTAGATGGAAAAGGGGCACCACTCAAAATTAGAGCAGAGGTGTAGGAGTTTGATGTCCAGGGTTTTGAACCACTGTGGATTTTTCAAATGCCTTGGCTTTCATCAATATAAACTATTACTAGCTTGTACAGTAAGGTCTTGGTTAGCTTTTTTCTTTTTTAAAGTGCTACAACAAGACGTGGGCACAGATTAAGCCGTTCTCACAACTCAAAAACATTAGTGGCAAAGGAAGAAGGTTGTACATTAGCCCTTTAATTGCAGCAAATGATTGGTTCACAGGGGATATGAGTTGGTGGGATCCGTCTTTAGAAATGACAGATGCCGTAGGGATGCACGGTGTCAAAGAGGACATTGGTAAATGGTGGTGTATGTCAAGGTCGCCCCTTCATTTGTCTGCCAGTTGGATGGTGAAGGGCCGGCGCATAGAGTATCTATAAGTCTGTGGCGAGCTGACAACCACCCATGGCCCTGCAAGCAATAGGAGCCCTCCATCTTGTGTCACAGTGGGGATGTCTAAGACTGGCATGATGCAGAGAAAAGTGGCCTCTCCTCCCTTTCAGTGTCTCTCTCCACATCCCGGAAGCATCCATCACAGTGTTCCCCAGCGGGGCGTGAGTAACAGATCGACTTTCCACCAGAGCGCTAATCAATCTGACTCTCTCTGCCTCTCCCTGGGAACATTTATGACCTGCCATAAACCAGGCCTTTGGGGCATTACGGCACCCAGTAATCCTGCTAAGTGAGCAATATTTCCCATCTCTTGGGCAGCAGTTAGACGGGCTTGGCCATAAATAGCAGAGTTAATCTGTGGCCGTGACTCCTCGTCCAACCCTCGGCAGTCACAACCCCAGTGGGGCCAAGTGGAAGCCACCCAGTGGCCAAGGTAAAACAAAAATAATGAGATGGCCTCTTGTAGAGAACCCACTGGATCACCACCTCTGCCTTGTTTCCCCCATGGCTCTGCTGTGATGGAAAGAGCCACTAAGAGAGGAACAATCAGTCAAAGAGCATCCAGGGCTCAGTTTGCACCAAGTGCATCAGTGTTTTTCCCTCTATAAGCCACTAAGTTCATAAACTATCTGAAAAACACAGTTTGTCACGGCGCTCTTCAGCCTCAGTCATAACACAGCCTTTAGCTCACAAGCAGCTAATGCAGTGGATTAAGACAAAGCGGAGATCGTCAAGCAGTAACAACTGACAGTACAGGCATGACGAGAGCAATAAGTCAATGACATACAAACCAAGTTTGTATGTTACGAAGCCAGAAGAAGAAAAATACAAAAGGCAAAAAAAAAAAAAATCTGGTTCTATCCTTTAAAAGTTCCTCTGAAGGTCAGGGAGCTCGTCCCAGAGGGAAGTCTCTTTTTCTTTCTATGTTAAAATGCACATGACGATGTGTGAGTATTTCTTCTGAACGTTTTCAAACAAGCTCTTTGCTCTTTGGGCACCAGTGGGACTTCCATAAGTTAAAACACAGATGAGAGAAGGCAACGCCAGCCTTAGGTTGTGTGTTGCCAGAGGCCTACAGCTACCGCCCTCCCCCCTTCCCCCCTCCACCAGAACCAACTGCGGCGAGGGCTGATCCCATTTTATTTTATTTTATTCCACCCATCATGCATCAAAACATCTCCCTGAGGTACCTCACTTTGAGCTGAGGCCTCTGTCTAGCTGCAAGGCCAAGTCTCTCTATCACACCCCGGGTGTCGGAGTCAAGGTTTTCACCCCGAGCTCACGGCAACCCTGCTCAGCTCAGCCAAACCCCCAGGCTGCCTGCTTGTCAGTCAGGAAAGCTAGCTGCCTTTTTTTTTTTTTTTTTCAGTATTTGGTTCAGGTCAGAACCCCGACATTGTTTTCTCATACAGAGCAGGGCCGAAGCATGACAGGTGTCCATGGAAACCACATTTGTACACATGTTTCCAGTTGTTTGAAGATTTTTGGAGGATTATTTTTAACAAGTGAGGCCAGTTTTTCACTGAATTCGCGCAATGCCTTAAGTAGAAAAGACAGGAGAATTATTTGAACAGAAGAAAAATATATTGAGATTTATCTATGAAAATAGAGTATGTATCATGTATCAACTGTATTTACCCTCATGTTTCAGCTGTAATAGCATCATAAAAGAATATTCGGTAAGATCAGGCAATTAACAGGGTAATGAATGTTTAGCTTTATAGGAAAGATTGATAAAGAAATAGAAAATGCTGAAAAATTCATCTTGGTGCTTTCATAAACCTTTTCTCTATGTTTTATTTGACTGGAAATCTAAGTTTTTAAATATTCTCTTGTAATAGTTACTAGAGGTGGGAATCTTTAGGCACTTCGACATGTGATTATGTTGAAGATTATCAAAAGCTTATCAAAACTACCATCTCTCCTTTACAAACACAATCATACCTCAAAACCAGAATCTTAATTCTACTTATTTGAATTATATTTAAATTATATTCAAATAAGTAGAATTCAGTTATGGCTGGGAAGTTAGTGTGTTCTTTTTCATTATTTCATTACATAGATCTTAAAGCAAAAGTCCAGAGCTGGAACCTTTGTATTTGCATGTTTCTGATACGCCTGTGAATCTGACGCACAACAGCGATAAATGACTTATGCAGTTTTCAAAGTTAACGCAGTTTAATTCTACTACTTGGACATATTTATAACAATTCTCAAGGGAGTCCCCAGATGTTTGTGAATCACATAATTAGTTAATCATTTTTGCTGCTGTTCGACAGCCTCTAATAAGTCGGTGTGTGACAATGAAGCACAAATCCGCTCTGCTGTAAGTTAATGAGTTTATACTCTGGCACACAAGCAACAGCGATGGACGACAAAACAGCTTCTCTTGGCCCACTGAAGGTTCATCTTTTGCTTCAGAAAATGACCTGATGGCACAATGGAAATGACTACTGTTGAGTGTAAGCTGTGCCTAAAATACCATGTCAATGCTCAACATACCTGGGGCAACTGTGTAACACATGAAGCTTCATTATCAGAACAATATGTCTAAGTGGCTGTTCGAATACAAGACTGGACTTTTCTCTACAGAGATGCTAGCACTGAAAGGTCTAGTAATCATAAACCTGTGATCAACTTCTGTTCTTGAGTGCAGTGACTTTAACTCCCTTACAGCGAGAAGACAAATAAGAGCCGCTGATTGTGTGCAGGGGATAATGCTACAGAAGGAGAGCCGGAGAGAGGAAGGGAGGCAGAGGAAAGATGACATTCTTAACAGTGACAGTGCTGCTGCACACAGGAAAAAAAAAACCTTTGCTTTATCTTTCCCAACAATCAGTCTAATTATGTTCATTGGAGGAGACCAATTAATCCTCCATTGTCAGCCAGTGGCTAAGTGTTTCTGCGCCCCTCACAGTGCCACACACAGACACAGCGGAATCTGCAATTAACACTATCCAAATTTATTTAGCGCCACTTGCCTCAGCTTCTGACTCCCTCCAATTATGTCTAATCAATTCCACCAGGAGGTGGCGGGGAGGGAAGGGGAGCACCGGGGAGGTCAATGTCATTTGCTGAGGCAAACCCCTCTGCACCACCCAAAGGCCAGAGGTGTCACTGAGGTTGTCATGTAGAAGGACATGCCACGGGCCTTTCTGCAAAGCAAACTAATACCCCATCTGCCCCCCGCTCTATAATGCGTCATCGTGTTCCTCTGCTGGCGGTAATTTAGAGGCTTTCGACTCAGACTGAAAGGTTAAGTCAAGCTTTAATGAGCAAACATGTCTGGCAAAACGATTAAATATGTTCAGAGCTGCTAAACAAAAAAATAAATATGTAATGAGCCACTGAGACTGACTGATGGTCGCTGTCCCGTGGCTGTCTGCCGCTTAACGAGTCCCTACTGTTCCGGTCCTAACCCAGGATAGAAGCTGTGAAGCCTTGTTCAGCAAAGCAGAGAGCAGACATTCGGTTCATCTGTTGACTCAGCCGGATCAGAGCAGCATCATTTATAATATTTGATGAACTGTACGGTAAGTGATGCGTCGAGTACAGACATTCATCTGGCGGTAAATACAGATTCCTTGTTCAGACAGAGCAGATGTTCCCAGCAGCTGGACAAGCCGCAACAAGTTCCTGCCACCGTGTACACAAAGATTGCGACTCGAGTATGATTTAATAATAGTTTAGTTTACGGATGACAGCAAAAGAAGACATCTAGAGATGGAGCGTTTCAGATTTATTTGCCCATTACAGACTCTTGAGATCTTCCGATCCAAACGAAGCCCGACCTGCTGGTAAATGATTCACGTTTTTAAGACAATCACTGTAGACAAAAGTTACTTTTTACTACCGTTGTATCTCATTCACAGAGCTGCAACATAATATCGCAAGGTCAAGCCATTTCTTGTCAGTGAGGTCTGTCTACCAAAACTCGTGTCTAGTGAGGTAACTGTGTTTTTAGGATGCAAGATTAAGGAACATATCTTGCTCTACTAATATTTGAGATTGTTGTTTAAAAGTAAAAAAGGAAAATACTCTAGATTGATACAAAAGCAGTCTGGACTGCATGCAGCCATCCTGAGCTAAAAATTAAATAACTTAGATTACAGGAACCTAAAGCTGTAAATTTGTACACTGACGGCACTAAAACAAGGTTCCAAAACATCTGCAATAGAAAAATGTCCGACTTTTCCAGACTCAGCTTTCCGTAGTTCTTTGTCGTCTATGTTCATTCAAATTAAATAAGGTTCAGTGTGACATTATGGCTGATATTACTACAGTAGAAAGGCTTCGCCTCTACAAGATGGAACAGGCAGAAACGTAAAAAAGAAACAAAGAATGAAACAAAGAGCCAAAGCAAGAAAGTAACAAGGAAGCAAGGAAAGAAACAAAAGAACAGATAAAAGGAAGGTCACAACACTGGAACAATGGTGGGAATGAAGTGTGGAAACTGTATTTCATCCAAGACCTGGGAAATACTGAGATCTATTTTCCAGATTCTCCCAAGATAACTTAATAATATACAGACTATTCCAACCTGGATTGGATTAATCTACACACTCTGTGACTTGTAAAAACATGTAAATCTAATTTCGTCTTATTCCTTATGTCTTGAATGTGTTTGTTAAACCCCTAATATTTAATAAATCTAGAACTTTGCCATTATTTAATTGTGTTTCTGCATTGAAAATAACTGTAGCTAACTACTAACTAGTCTTTATTGGAAATATTTCAGAATCTGTTTGTTTAAAGTTACAAGTCCTGAAAATTTAAAGTCATAAAATGGTTTAAAATGTAAATTTCTCATCCAACATAAAAAACTATTTGTCACCATAGAAAACAAATTATAGCTGCAGTTGCTTCATTTGTCCACGTTGCACTATGAATCTGAACTAAATGAATGATGTTGATCACTTACACCGCAATTCAGATATCAATTTGATTTCTTTCCCTTTTAATGCTTGAATGACAACAAAACAAATGTTTGGTTTGAGTACAATCCAACATGAACAAAACCAGTGAAAGGTCAAATTGCTGACTTGCTGGGTGGCTGGTGATTAATGCTATGGTTACACTTTCTCCATCAGCTGACATAAAATAAATTTGATGCTGAATGAAATGATTATGAATCTGAAAAAGCCCAATTGTCTAAACACTAGTCCTTTCATGTTATTGGTCAAGAGAGGTTGTGTCCGCAGACTTTTAATGGATTCAGTTCCATCAGTGTCAGCTTGTCTTTACAGTGAATGCATGTTGACATTTCAAGCAGGACCATGACAAGAATTTAGCGTCCAACAATCTAACTGCGATTTCTGTGATTTGAGTTCATGTTTTTTATGTTCACAACCCCAGGGCCCGCGCTATGGTTTGCCCTAAAGCTAGACATTTGTCCTGGCTTTGTCAAACAAAAGAGCCACAGTGGACCTGCGCAGTGGAAAAGGCGAGCTCAGTGACTGGAATAACCATGTTACAAGCCGTGCCACGAAACGGCACTAATGTTTAATGGCTTGCTGTCCAGACTGAGGGGCACAAGCACATAAGGAAACTGTGCCATCATGTGCGTTCCATTACAACCAGACAGTGAAAGGAGCATTTGAAAGTGACTGTTTGTGGGATTTTGTGTGTTCAAGTGTCACGCAAACATCAAATCAGGATTTTTAGCTCAGTGCATTTCTGAAAACATTATAGCTTTTGCTCGTAACATTGCCTTAGGCTAGAACAGTGGGTAGCAAACTTTGGCCTAACCCAAAGGGTCAATGGAGATCTCTGGAGTCGTCTCCGAAACATATTGCTCTTGGTCTTCGTTACAAAAACCAAAACCAAAAAACGAATGCAATAACGAACCATTCTGATGCAGGCAAGCACATGTTGCTGATGGCTCCAGGTCAATTACCCTCTGGGTCGACTCACACCCTCATATCCAAATCATTTTTTTTGCCATTTTGTCCCTTTCTACATTTGTTTTGGAAACATCTTTAAGGCTGTGTTGTTGTTTTCTGTTTCTAGTTGAGAAATGTTCATGAATGATGGAGGCGACTCATCCGAACACATAGCAGATGATTGGATCAGAGGGATTTATATCACATTTCTGTTGATTGCAACAGATTCTCCTCTTGGTCAGTCAGCTTTCATGAAATATGACAGATTATGGTCTCTAGATCAGCTCTGACTAGCCTTATGCTGACGCACGTTATTGAAGTAACACCTTTCACTGCAGATATGAACAGATTATAAAAAACGTACTTAAATCATTGGTTGTCAAAGTGGCCACGAAAAGACCAAACCTGCAAAAGCAGAGAACGGGGAGAATATGATTAGCGCCTGTTAGCAACACAGGAACTGGCTGCTTTCATAAAAAACAGCCATAGACATAACACACCATTGTGAACCTCCTTTCCTGTTTTTTTTCCCCAATAAGTAAATAAAATAAAATCTGTGAATTTTTTTTTATGCCATCATCTCAACATGAAGTTTTTCCTATTCACTTCCTCTTCTACTATTTACATTTCTATAATCCCAATGATAATTTTAATTCAGGCCTAAAATGCAGAGAGGATCAGACTGAGGTCTGGTTGTGCAGCATGAATACGTTTACAAATGCGGGGTATTTTTTCAAATATGGAGGAAATTGCTTATGAATTGGTATTTAATGGGCCCCGGTAGCAGTAGCACAGACTCCTGTGTGACTGAGACACCTGCAGAGGTCAGAGGTTAAGGGTTCAGAGGATCACTGGCAAACACAGCCCCTGTGGGAGACGACCACAGAACCAGAAACTACATTTCCATGCAAGTTGTTGCTCAATATCAGCATCAAATGAGACCCTACTCTAACAGGCAATTATGCGGCTACCACCGGGTCATTAATTAAACTAAAGGAGACCTGACTAATTCAGCTTTGTGACCCTGCAAAGCATTCTCACAGCTCACTGCGCCACTCAGATGTTATCCAATCAGCGCCGCAATCACACACCGCTAATTGGTGATGTTATGTCTGCTTTTCACTGTTCTACTTTTAGTCTGGCCTTTGACTTCAAACGCATGACATATGTCCCAATTACTGTGACATGTTTCCCAGTGTGCGGTGTCTAATAACGCGAGCACGCTCGAAGTGGTTCCGAAAAGGCGCTTTGAGTCCGATTCTTTGGTTTCATTCCAGGATAACAATATATCCTCAGAAAGCCTGAAAACTATCATCTTCACACTTCAAAATAGGAAGAGACCTTTAACACGGTGGGAGAATTTCCTTAGCTTCCATAATTAAATCAATCTGTCTTATTTTCGTCTCAAATTAGGCTTTTCTTTCACTTTGTAGCAGAAGACAGTGAGGAAAACTACCAATTACTAAAACTCTGCCGTGGTAGCTGTAGAGCCTGGCTTTTAGTCAATAGTGGAGAAAGTGTCTGGAAGTATAAATGGGATGGTGATTTAGTGAAATCAAAATTGCGAGAATAGTGCCTTGCAAAACTATCCACACCATTTTTTTTACATTTCTGTCTTGGTATAATCACAATTTTCTTAAGAATTTTGTGATAAGGCCAACAAAAAAGTGTCTAATTATGAATTGTAAAAAAAAATGTACATAATTTCAAAAAAAATTTTTGTTTGTTTTTTAGCAAATTTAAGTCTTAAACGTGTGGTGCGCATTTGTATTCAGTTCTTCCTGATCCCCTCAAATGAGATCAACTTGTTTTCTTTTGGACACCAATGTTGGGCATGTGGGATGATTCAAAGCTTGAACTGACACAATTTCGGCCATTGCGTTTTATGTAAAACTTGCTTGTAAGGCATAACTATTTTAAACCTTCTGACCCAAACATTTGCCATTAGAAGTACACCAACGAGCAAATAGAATCGTGATGTCATTAGTGAACATCATTTGAGGTTTAGTGAATAATCAGCATCAACAGACAGCATATTCGCCCATAAAAACTGTTTATCTGCCGTCCTCAGTGGCCATGCTAACTAGCCTTAGCATTTGCAACTGGCTCTGCTATCAGGAAGAAGTTGTAGCAGTAAGCAGAGAGTAAGGGGGAGGCTGTAAGCAGCACATACACAAGCACTGCTGACAGCACTAAGACCCTCCTACTAGCTCTGATTGGTTCTTTCTGACTGAGAGCTGTATGTCTGAAGCGGACGCTGAGAAAAAGCAAAGGAGCTTAATTTTTTTTTTTAAATCAAGGATCACCTGTTTCATTTTACACTGTCACGACATGGTGACAGCTTTAACGAATATTTTAAAACATATTTTTTAAATAAAAGTTACATAACGCAGCTAATTACAAATGTGTGTGACACTTTCCAGATTTTAGTTTTTAAAAATGCAGAGAACCATCAGTCATTTCCTTTTCTGCTTCACAGTCATCACATGAAAACTGAATACCGTACGTTAAGGTTTCTAAAATGATCCAGCACATAGAAGACAAAACAACAGAACCACCAAAGCCACAGAAAACTCTGCCCGGTTCAACATTCAACTCAGTTCATCTAACATCTTAATTCAGATAAATGGGTTCAAATCCACCATGCTGTAAAACAATTCTTTACCCTCCCCTAAGCAAACATTGTTTATTTATGCACATCACATTAAGGCTACCATACCCTAAAAATTTCACACCTTCGGGTTACAGCAATGAACCCTGACCCCCCCTCACTCTGACGAGGTCAACCACATAAACCGCACTCCCATCTGGATTCAGATCCTCATGGTCTGTTAAGGCTGTCTCACCCCTCCACCCCGTTCACCCCTCCGTCTACCACTTTAACCCTCCTGCCTCAGGGTGCACATCCACTGTAGTACCAAAGCAATCTTTCTCACCAGCCAACCTCTCTTTGTTTTGCAAATGGCCTCTCCCACATCATTTTACATAGACACTCCAACCGTTGAGCTCTGGGGACCGTCCAGGAAGTAATTGTGGCTTTTGTGCGTGTGGTTCCCCCTCGCCACCACCCCTCTGCGCCTCGCTCCAGCATCACCACTCTTCAGTTCCCTCCCCTTCTTCCTCAAAGGAGCCGCGCCCCCTTGTCAGCTGTCATCATATAACTGCCTGCAGACCCGGGGGCCTAATGACAGGATCTATAGTACACGAAAACACAATTATAGCCCTCGGTTCAATTGCTACTGTGTGAATGGCCCTTAAAGGAGAAGAAAAAAACAGGACAAAACACATGGTGTCTCCTTGAAGGTGCATAATTCTGAACAATAGCCTTTAAATCACAGTCCATGAAAACATGATGTCATTCTCGCCGTCAACATTTGGAATCCATCATGTTTAAGCAAGCCCACCTACTAATTGAAGGGCGTCCTTTTCGTGGGATGACTTCAGATGACAACAGAGCTGTTTTAGTGACTGACAGGTCTGTTCAACACACCCTTAAAATTCAAAAAGCCCATTCACTGCCTTTGATTACGCTCTCTTTGTGGCAACATTTTGAAGCTGCATTGATTTAATCTACAGCAGGAGTCGCCAATGAAACCTGCTCAGCGTCTTCTGCTGCGATTCCTGAAATATTTTCTGTCAGGCAGTCAAAATGGCAGAAAGAGAAGCCTAGCAGTCTTTTTCTTTTTTTTTTTTTTCAAATGGGAACAGTGACCCCCAATGGACGAGACAATGAAGTCTTCCAAAGGGGTTAATGGCATCCCCACTTGCTTGTATTTCTAAGTGCAATGACTGTCTAATACAGCAGGGGTCAGTGTTGTATCGTGCAAAAAATGGGCCTGGTTGGAGAAAAAGCAAGAGGTTCCTTGTTTCTCAGTGACAACATCAGCATCATTCACAGTGTTAAAGCCCTGCGTTGATGACCCCTTGACCCCCAACTCCACCCCCGTCACATTAAGTAAAAGGCTCTAAAAACATGGACTGTCATCCTGCTGACATTATGACCTTTATGAACTAAAGAGGCAACAACACTGAAACACTTAACATCCCACAAAATGCAGTCGGCAGACGCTTCATTACCGTCAATCAGGGATGGTCGCAAGCAATAATACACAAGCAGATGAGCTAAAAGCTTTAAAATGAGAGGTTTGTGTTGACGTTGTGCAGGTTGTACAATAAATACACCAGGTCAAACCCAAACCACAGTGAAAACAGCAAAAAACTAAGGAATGCAAGGCAGTCAAATGCAATGAAAACGCAAAATCAGATGTCATTCTAAGTAATAAAATAAAACTTGATTGTCCTATACCAAACATCAATAAATGAAACTAATGTTTGTAAAGTAAATAACTATTGCAGTTAGTCAATCGTTAATTAAATAAGTGGGAGAATAAATAATTAGGTAAGTAATTAAGTAAATAAACAGGCAGTTAAGTTGACATGCAAGTATGGAATACATGCAGACACAACTAATTAATATAGTACACAGCTAAGTTTGTAACTAAGTAAGGAAGGAAAATAGTAAGTCAATAAGTCAGTAAGCAAATAAACAAAGAAGTAGTGAGAGGGAGAAGTAGGGATCTTAAGTAAAAAAAAAAAAGTGAGTAAACAATGGTGTGATTCCAGGTGAGTTAACAAGTAGTGCAAGTAGATAGGTAGATAGGTGAGCATATGCTTACCTGCACGTGCATGCAAAAAAAGTAAGCAGTTTCCGGTACTGACATGCACACACACATACACAATTATTAATTTTGTAACTTAGCATAAAAATGAGCAACTAGTGCAAGTACTTAGGTAGGCAAAGTACAAAGTGAATGAATTAAGCGAACAAGTTTGTGAACAAGTACTTAGCAAAGTAAACAGGTACATATAAGTACAAATAAATTAAAAAGTATATATTTTCTCCTGAAAGAGATTAGCATTTTTTTTTATGTCTCAGGGATAAGTTTCACCTTGCTGTCATAGTGATCGTTGCTAATCAATTGTTTCTGAGGAGTGTAGCAGTGCTCTTAAGTATCCCTGATATGTACACGTTCTGACTGTGAGAAAAAAACATCACCTCTTAAAGATGATTTCCACCTCAGCATTTTTAAAATAACATTTATCTCATCGATATTCGTCATGAAGATCAAAGTTCTTCAACAATGACTTTAGACTCAGAATCAACTTCATTGCAATCCAGATGATATTTTTTAGAATTCACTCAAATGCAATGACAATATCGTTTCTTTTAGGTACATGTGACAAAACAATGCAAGTGTGTCAGAAAATCTGATGCTTTAATATTACATATTTAGGAAAAATTCAGTTCTAAAGGATTCTCAAGCAGGGTGCATTTTCATTAAGACGTAAACTGGAGTCATATAAAAGCCATTATAAATTTTGCATGCGCCCAGTTCCATATTTTGGTCCGAGATGAGTCAAAACGACAGAATTTAGTAATCTCTGCAGAGAGAGACCTCGTTTCTAACACTTTGTTCCCTGTTCCCCAGAGATCTCAGCAGGTCTTAAAGGCTGCTGAGCTTCAAAGCAACACGGCACTTCCTGTGACACTTCAAATAAGTAGTAGATGCAGGAAGAAAAATTGTTGTTAAAGCTAAACTGTGTGTACACAGACGAAAGCAGTAACACATGCTGTTGGCCTCATATTTAAATGGTTAAAATATTGTAATTCCATATACACTTCTGTAAGTTTCTCAACAAATGTAAACTCAAGTGAAGTACATTTTGCAGCAAGCTCCTGAAGTAGATATAGCAGAGACCTAATGCAACTCCCATTCCTGATACGCTCACTGAACATTACTGTAAGATAAACCCCAAAGATACAGTAGGTCATAAAGCACAGGATGTAATAAAGCATCGGTCCCCATTGTCTGCTCTAGTTAAACATCTGCCAGGAGCAATATAGGTGTTGCTATAGCTACACACTCCCCAGCAGATGCAGAACTGGAGTATGATGTAGCCTCAGAAGTCCCACTTTAATAAATTACAAAATTACAAAAAGAAACAAAAAAGGCAATCACGAGGACGACGTTTGCAAAGTTGAGGGGGAAATAACATCCTCCGAAATTTACAACGGCTAACCCCGATCTCTTTAGCTTAAAAGTGGGTGACTGTTCTGAAATACAGAAATGAAACGGCGTGCAGAATGAATCATGATCCCACACAAACCTCTTCTCCTGTGCAGCACTTAGGAATTATGAAATACGACTGTTTCCAGGACTAATTGTCTCCAGAGTGGTGGCTCTGCAGTAACCCGGCTACATTTCAATGCCCGTGACTTGTTGAAAGTGATGGCATGTGTGTGTGTATAAACCCAATCCAGTCAGCCACCTTACATGGCCTGATATTAATCACTGAGCACTGTCCCATGCAATATTCACCCGGCGAAGCGCGGCGGGTGCAGAGGTACTCTGGGTTTGTTCAATCATGGCAGCTCTCCTTTCTTGCAGGCTCTTGTTTCTTTGGTCTTACAGTCCAAGAAGCTGAAGGCTTCAGTAAACAGGGAGTGGCTAGATTTTTATTTGATTTTTTTTTTCAGGGGAGCCAGGCGGGGGACACAAATTTACACTAAAATTACAATTTCATCTAAATAATCTACAGTGTTAGATTACAGTGGACGGTGGGCCAAAACCATCCATTGTAAACGAATAATTAAAGTAAATTTATTTCGTCAAACAAAATACACGATCTGTTTAGCATGTGAAAACTATGCCGTAGAAAATTGTCGCATACAACGCTGAAGGGCAAGAGGCGGATTCTTTTACTTGCCAGCATGAGCCAAGTTATCACGGTGTTATTTATTTAGTGTAATGCGCCACAGCAAGGGGCAAATAGCGCAAAATAAATAAATAATTGTTGAACCGAGAACTCAAACCTCTCGTATTCTTTTTTCTTGTCGTTGGTTATTTTACACGCAGACCGGTTGCCATAGCAAGTGTAAGCAGCTCCACTGGTATATCAGGATTCAACACCAAAGAAAATAAACAGAACATTCAGTCCGCTACAGTTTTATGTTTCCAGGCTTGATGTTTGTTTTGCGATTATTAATTAGTGATTGAACACAGTAGTGGTTCATTTGCTAATTTAAACACCTGCTCTACTGATGATGTGTCAGAGAGTTAGTTTGAGTGTTTCCTTTTTTTTTTAAATCGAACCGTATCAAATTACACAGCACCTCTACTTGTTAAGATTGTCAAAGTCAAGCTAGCATAGCTAACCTGAGTGAGAACTTTACAGCTAAAACCAATGTAATCATTGCTGGCCAGCAGTCTTCTTCCAACATGTCTATGCAACTATTTTTAGTACTGTTATTTTGATGCTATTCAACTTACTTAAGTAAGCTGATAAGTGAAATTTATCGAATCATCATAGACTACAAATTACAAACTGTTTAATTACCCCCTTTTCATGTTGATGAAGTTTTTTGTGCAGTAGTGAGAGGCTGTTTTTTCTCACTATTATTATTAAACATCATATGTATCAACCTGCCAATTTCACTAAAGATGGAAATTAGCCACATGGCTATAATCTCCTATAAATGTTATGTAATGTCCCACGAAAACAAACTTTTGAACATTAATTTTAAAAAATGGTTAATGGTGATTGTACAACGAAAAAGTGAACATTTCTGTTATCTACTGACACGGAGCGCAGCCAGGACGCCATTCAGTAAGAAATGATACTGAACAAATATTCAGTCAAAGGAAGTAATGAATTTCGATTTGCCTGAAAATACTTCGTTCAGGTCAAAGTCATAACAGAAATTCTTTCAACCTCAAAGTTCTACCGGTTCTCCAAATTCAGCCATCTGGGGCCGGCTCAGACCGGAGCTGTTAACGTCCGAGCAATCCCCCGAGACCGGAGAGGCAGACGTGAAATCTGCCTCTGCCCTCTCACTGCCTCTATTTGCACACCAGTGGAACTGTTCTCTCGCCTTTCCCAGCCTTTCCCCCCCTCGAATCCCGAGGAAAGTCAACACGGGCAGCTCCAGTGGAAACCCACTGGGACGAGTTTGGCTCCTCTAACTAAATCCACAGCGGTCAGGCTGTCTGCTGAGCAGAAATAGATTGCATTTAGGAAAGTTGAAATTGCACATAAAGAAAGGGATATATTACTCCCAGACAGGTTTTTCGAACAGCGATGCCCTTCCAGTAAAGACTCGCTGTGTTCATTGAATTTCATTTGCAAAAATAATAGAATTGGATTTTATTTTTAATTCACAGGAAAGGATATCTTGATCTTGTTAATGTGTAAAACCTGCTATTGTATTAAAGCAAGAAGAGACGGTTTTTTTAAAGGAGGTGTTTGAATTTTGTTTTTGAAGGAATTAGTCAGTTAGTCCCACAGCAACAGTTAACTTTTTTTTTCCCCACCGTTAGTGTTTCTGAAAACACTAACGTCATTATTTTGTTTTACATTGATATCTGACCCGCTGTTCCCAGTTCTGATTGATTTCATTTCAACAAGTTTTAACACAGAAAACCGAAAAACAGACTATTTGATAAAGTAAGTAAGGTAAAAGTTTTAACTCCTACAGAAAATGCTTATAGGATCGCCCCCATTTGAGGCTGCACAGTGGTGCAGTTGGTAGAGCTGTTGCCTTGCATTAAGAAGGTTCTGGGTTCGATTCCCGGCCCGGGGTCTTTCTGCATGGAGTTTGCATGTTCTCCCTGTGCATAATGTGGGTTCTCTCCGGGTACTCCAGCTTCCTCCCATTCCTCCCATTAATTGGTCTCTATAAATTCTCCCTAGGTGTGAGTGTGCATGGTTGTTTGTCCTGTCTGTCTCTGTGTTGCCCTGCGACAGACTGGCGACCTGTCCAGGGTGACCCCGCCTCTCATTGGCTGGAGATAGGCACCGGCACCTCCTGACCCCACGAAGGGACAAGGGTGTTAGATGGATGGATGCATTTAACCCATTTATGAGTTAAATGACGGACCCGAAGCTGCTGAACAGCAGAACTCCTAATATGAGCAAAGGGTCGTTATCAAAGCTCCTTCAGACTTTACAAATACCACATCTTCCAACAAACTCAACCAGCGTTCACATACATGCTGGTATCTTCACAGTTTTGCTCAGTTTAAATAACATTTCTGCTGGTATCTGCACATCTCTGTTGCACGGTTTCTATTGTCACTTACTGTAGATAGTCTGTTGTTTTTTAATGCTCAAATGCACATTGTGTTTCCTATCTTCAAATGAACCTACTCAGTTGCACGTTCCTTTGATCTGGCGTATTTTTAACAGTGTTTATGTTGAAATGTTGCCCTCGCTCTACAGTATGTTATTTTTTACATATATATATATTTGATATTCTTATCTTTGTGAATCCTGCTTCAACTGCCTGGCAATTTGCTGCTGTTGTATCAGAATTTCAATGTGCGGAACAATAAAGGGGATTTCTATTCTACTCTGAAGTATATCTCGGCAACTTTCGGAATTTATTTGTTTGATGCATTCCATGAACAAGCGAAATTTGGCGTGGCATGCGGTGTTTAGGACCGGGCAGTGGTCAGTGCATCTCTTCGTCTCTTAAATTTTCCACCTTGTGGTTTATTCTTCCACAAGTTGAAAACATTGTGGAAGAATAAACTTTTTCTCCCCCCGTTTGCTGCTGTGACTGAAGCGCCCTTGAGCAACGCAACTGCAAAAGTTCAATAGAAACAGAAATCCAGAAAGTTTGAACACTTTTTTTTCTTAAGCAGGGTTATGTTGGTAAAAAGGATAAAAACATTTAACCTAATTCCATGTAAACAAATTGTTCAAAGGGAAAATGAAAGCATTCTTTTCTATTATCCGATAATTAAATGTGAGCAAGATGTGATTTGATTGGAAAATCTTGCTTACAGCCACCAGCTTGATCATACTTTTTGCAGTTTTGAATTAAACACATTTTCTTGGTATTTATTTTTCTTGTTCACCTGACAGTTGATGAGGCAAAGAGAGATATCCACTTTGTGATCCAGCAAGCCTCTGCATGTTTCAAGTGCTGCTAAGCTATTTTATCTGTCAAGGTCTGTTAAAAGTCACTGTCACCCACTCTAGTCTGTTGTGGCCGTCTAAGGATGCGCGTGCGTCCGCGCGTCCGTGCACGCGCACAACCCCCGGGGCGCGCACCAGCGCATGCTCCTGCATGCGACGTGCCTGCAGACACCTCTGCTCCGAGGCTCATTATCCACTCACCTCATAAAGCTTCTTGTTAAATTGCGGCGTTAACCTGACGAACAGAAGAAAGACATTCTCTATCAAGTTCCCACTTACAAGCTCTCGAGCACATAATTACTTTTGAGGTGGGTTTTTTTTTGTTTTGCATTTTTTTCCTCTGATCTCTTTAAAGAACAAGTCAAACATGTTGTTTTGTTTAAGGAGATGGCAGAAAATATTTGACGATCAAGGAGATATTTAGTTTTGGAAGATATTCCCATTGCAAAAGAGCAAACATGGAGTGAGAAATCAGCTGGTGATCAGAATCGGATGATTTCCTGCTTCTTGATAGGATCTGTTAAGATACTTTTGGGAAGGTAACCGTCTTTACAGCTCAGCTCAAAATTATTCATACACCAGGCAGATTGAGGTTTCTTCTGACTGGAAGTGATAATCACGTTTTGGAGCGACCAATCCAGAGTCCCAACGTCAACCAGAGTCTGAAAGCTAAAGATTAAGGTAATGTTACATGTTGATCTTCATTGGAGTTATGCCAGCGAAGAGTCTTCCTATAGTTACCTGGATATGTATAAATATGATTGGACATAGTGCTTGTTGTTATCAAAACAGATCAATAAGGTTTTCTAAAACTGAGACTCCTTTCACTCAACTCTGTTATCTTTCTAGAACATTTTCTGACTGACTTTTAATTTAAATCTGCCAGAGCAATGGATAGCTGCACTAATATTCTCCTTGGAAACATTAGTAAATTATATTTGACTGCAGATATGTGGAGCATAAATTTTTGCACACTGTTCAAAATACATTATGCTCGGTCATGACAATAGGCCTCCAGGATTCTTTATTTTTAATGTGGACACAATGTATAAAATCATAATCTGTTTTGTTCTCTCCCAAATATTACACATAACACGGTTTACTGAATGGGTCTTGTGGAAACAGCTCTGTAGAGCTACCTTTGAAATGTGCAAAACAATAGAAAAAAAAAGAGTGAGTTCTAATCTAAGATTAAATATTAAATATCTTGCTTCCTTCTTGCTGCAAGGCAACAGCTCTACCAACTGCGTCACTGGGCAGCCCCAGATTCTAACATATAAGAATATTATCTATTACCTAAGAATAATATGCTGCATTTCTTTAGATTCTTAGCCAAAGACAAATGTTTTGATTTCGATTTTATAATAAAACAATTTTATGTTAAGGAAGAGATTTTTCCGGTTTAAATCATAGATTATATATATATGTATGTGAAAATACCTAAAAAAATAAAAAAAAATAGTACATCAGGATTGAATAAGAAGCATATCTGCAGCTTTCTAAATCTGGAGATCAGAAATCGGACACTAAACCTCTTATCGGCCCGTCCCTAGTAAAAATACATTCAACGTCAAAGTTGCTAAAACACGACGTTGCAGGTCAGTGGTGCTCTGTGTGTTCAGCAGCTCTAAGGTTAGCCCTGAACCATGCTCTGCTGCACAGTCAATGCCCCAGCTTATCTTATCAGTCTCCCGTTGGCTTACCCCTCATAAACACACCTAGATATGAGACTCAGGGAAGTAATCCTGAGGCAGCTGCAGCGGGAAAAGGGCACATGGAACGGTGGCTCTGTGATAGCAGGCCGGCCTGAAAGTGAGCGGATGAAGAGCTTGAGGCAAGCAAGCATCGGGTCAACGCTAACGACCATGTCCAAAGGTGCTTTCTTATGCGCAAAAACACACAGCGACTGTGCTGAAGGACGGACAAGTCGGCACTATGTTTTATTCATGATCCCCTATTTAAAGCAAGCTGAAGGTCAAATACATGCTGCTGGATGTGATGTAACCTGCTTCTCCTACAGATCACAATGAGAAACAACAACAACACAGGACTCGTGGATTCGCTTCTGGACACACAGACACAAGATAAAAGGTTGTTCCTTCATTCATCTCACGGCTTCTTCGTTCCTTTTTCTGTCCCTCTATTCTGTCATTATTGTTTTGTTTCTTTTTCAGTTCCTTTCTTCCTTAGTCCGTCGCTTCCTTGTGTAACCCTTTCCTTTTTACTTTAGTCTCTTCCCTCATTTTATTAGTTCATTCCTTTCTTGGTTTTTTCTTTTGTTGTTTGTTAGCTCTTTATTTTAAACTGCTCCTTCCTTGATACATACAAGCTTCCTAATTTCTTACTTCCTTGGTTCCTTCTTTCCTCTTTCTTAAATCATTCCTCCTTTCTTTCCTTCCTAGAGCCTTCATTCTTCCCAGCGTTTATTCTCCCTTCCTTAGATAAGAGCGAAACCCTTTCTTTCTTTCTCACTTTACATGATCCTTGGTTCCTTCTTCCTTCCTTTCCAGGTTTTTTCTTAGTTTCCTTAATTGTTCCTTCGTACTTAGACACATGTAAACCTGTCCCGGGCCTTGGGGGGACTGCAGCAAGTCATCAGCAGTAGGACAGAAACAATGAGCATTTCAGCGTTCAGCTAATCCAACAAAACAAGTTTTTTTGAACGGCGGCGCAGAACCAAAGCACCGGGAGAAAACAGATGAATAATTCAAACGGTGGATGTGATTCATTAGTTATGCAACATGATTACTCATGAGAGGCACTTTTTTTTTTTTTTCCTGCAGTGGCATTTTGTTGCTTTCTACTTCACATGAGCGTAGCTGCTGGTACGCCTCAACAACGACGGTCTACGCAGAAGACTAACATCAACAGTTACCCTGAGCGAGCAAACATATTGTGAATAAAGCTTGTTCTCAGGCTGCGAGTCCAAGCTACAGGCTGGTCTGGAAGGGACAGCTTGTATGCTTTTAAGTTAAAATCAGGTCATATTCATTGCTCTTATCTGTTGCAGACAATTGTCATATTGCCTATTGGTACTCAGAGCTTGATGTCAGCTATTTCTAAGGCAAGTTTGAACAAAATTATTGTGACAGAGATATTAAAGCACCGACAGCTATGTAGACAAGTTGTTCAAGCACACAAGCTATGTTTCCCTCCGTTTGTCATGGGACTTTTGAGCAAAGTTTTAAAATGCTGCAAAAACAAGAAAGTGTGTATTTGTCATTTAGGCTGTACATCCACATGGATTTGAGTCTTGGAAGACCAGAAACAATCATTTTTGAAACCAGGTTTTAAAGTGGATACGTTTAAAAATGGCAATTTCATGTTTCAATTGCACGTACAAGCCGCATCTTATTCTTCTTCTTTTTTTTTTTTTAAACGACGATGTCATAGCGTAATGAGCCTCAGTCGCAAAAATAAACGGGGCACCTTCCTGTGTCCTTTATTTCATTCTCCGTAAGCGTTACAGTGCCACCTGTTGGGCCAGCGTACTTACTACATCATTTCCCGCGGCGCTGCGTCTTGCTGTGTGGATGCAAGTTTTTTCTTAATCGTTTTCGATTCGAACTGATTCAGCAAATATGCATCAATCTCCTTTTCTTTTCTTTTTTCGGGGAAGTCAAAAACCATCTCAAGTAAGTGATTTTTTTATTTTTTAGTGAAATTGAGGAAGTTATTTCCCATTTTGCTGTTCTTTAATCAACCTTTTCTAACGTGACACTTCAAAATTTGCATTAAAAAAAACAGTTACTTGATCTTGGGTTTACGGGAAACTTTCTTAAAAGAGAAATAAAACAAAAAGCTCCAACAAAACCCAGTAAGAAGTGCAGAAGATGACAGCGAACCAGAAACAAGTACAAGTGGCTACTTGGGCCAAAAAACATTGAGACTTTTTTTTTTTTAAGTGGATTCCTCTGAGAACTATTTAGCAATTATTCTTTTATTCAATCGTGTTTAAATCTAAAACATAAGTGACAATAACGCATAAAATTCAGAATGGCAGACGTTGCAGTGGGTCGTGGTTTTAGAGCAGTTTTATCACCCGCAGACGTGATTGAGCAGCAGAAGCTTCGCTGCACGCTGGATAAGAGCAGCAACTAAAACGCATACTTTCTCAGCAAACTATCACAGCCAAACACGTTTTCAGCCATGCTAACTTCCTCAGGAAATCTTATCTGAGAGAGATATTTTCGTCTGTGGCGGAGGCCTCCGGGCTACATTGCCTCATTATTTGCTTTGGCTTCCTGACTGTGTTTCCCCTCTTTTCCTCAACAGCCCTATAGTGGATGTTGGCTTCGGACAAGAGCATAAAAACATCCGCCATTTAAACAAACTGTTAACACATAAATGAGCTATCTCAGTGGGACAGACTCAGACTTGGTGGGCTCAGCAGTGTGCTTAAAGCTTAGGGTATTGGCAGTCCTCTATCGGCACAAGCAGAAAGCCACTTATGCAGGGAGGGAAAATAGGGACAGGATTGCAGTGGAAACCCACCTGAAGGCAGCAAACTATCAGTTTGTTCTTGAAAGACAAACAGTCCTGGAAGCCAATGGCTCAGCGGTAAACAAACATTTTGCAGGGATCGTCTTAATGACAGAGCAAAACCGCCGTGTGCCTGATTTCCCTCCCCGTCAACACGACTTGTCCAGCCGATCTCGTCTGTTTCCTTCTTTTGTTTTATTAAGTTAAGTGAGCAGAGGAGCACACTCCCAAAACACTCGTTTTTATCAGGGCACATTTGTGGGGCCTGTCAAAAATGTTCGTACCCTTTGAACTTCAGAGGAAGTTCATTGTTGAAAGAAAGTCAACAACAAGTGTGGTGGACTTCTGGGATTTGCAGGGGTTTGGGCAGCTCAGCCGCCCACAAACAGATAAAATCCAAAAAATATTAAGAGTGCTTATTTTTCAGAAATAAAACACCAAATATACCTCCATGTAAACAAATGTGAACAGCGGAAACCGTCTTAGCACAAGACGTTAACGTCTGCAGGCTTCCTCATCGCTGCTCTTGGAGGTACAGCCAATCAGTGTCACAGGAAGTGACTGGTGTGTTCTGCAAACACCAACCAATAGAGTGTCAATTCGCACTGCACTGAGGTAATTCTGTTTCCCGAGCTGGATTTTCATCATACGCTCTACAAAAGATCATCAAATAGGCAAATGTGTGAATAATGTGGAGTTAAACTCCACAGTGTGAATCTGCGAGTAGCTGAATCCACAAACACTGAACCGCAGCTGAGTGGGGGGGGGGGGGTGCACTGTATTTAAGGTTTGCTACAAGCCATGCAGGGAACACAGCAAACGTATGGACTAAGGTGCTGTGATCAGCAGAATATGTTTTAGTCAACACAGAAAACACTAACGGTGACTGAAAACTAACATCCTGAACAAAGCAACCCCACTGTGAAACATGGTAGTGGACGCGTCATGCTGTGGGGGATGCAGGAGTAGAGAAGATGATCAAAGTCGATAGGGATGAATATAACATATATGGCTATATTTGTCAATGCCTGTTAAAAACTGCCAGTAGCTGAACACACCTATGAAAGTTCACCTGAAAGTAATTGGAATTGGACTTACAAAGACCTTATGGACCAGTCCAGAAAATGTAAACACAAGCACCCATCAAATAAAAAGAAAAGACTGCAAACCAGAAATATGATACAACATCTTTGCAACAACAACTGGCAACACTTTAACAAACCGTGATACTACATCCAACCAAAAAGTCACACAAGACAGCAAAAAGTGAAAGGTCAGCAAATTCACTCATACATGTGAAAGGAGTAAAAAGGCAACGCTCTCTCCCCGTCAGACCTTTCCTCTACCTACAACACTTTAGACGCTTCCTGGCCTCCATTCAAGCGAGCTATTCAGACTGGAGCTGCACAGCCCGGAAGTAAACGCTTACCGTTTTGTTCTTCTTGGAGTACGTCTTCTTCAGCAGCCTCTCGTTCATCCTCTCCTGCTCCCGCTGAGCGTGGTGCAGGAAGCCGTTCTCCAGAGGGTCCACCGCCGGCTGGACGTTCTCCTCCTCCTCCTCCTTGTCCTCGTCTTCCTGCTTTTGCCGCTTCGCCGTCTTCTTCTCCTTCCACCACTCCTTCGTCTCCTTCTTCATGACGCCGGTCTTCTTCTGCAGACGAAGAAGACGTCGCGGTCAGACAGACATCCAGACATTAAAACTGTGCAACACACACACACACGCAAAAAATACCCAAAACTGTACATTGAGGTTTGTAATGAAACTCGACCAAATCTGAACACTGCAAAACCACTAAATTTTACCACATATGTTTTGTCTAGTTTCTAGTCTTAAAGAAAAAAAATAAGACAAGAATAGCTTCCTGGTATTTTTTCAACAATATAGGAGCTTGTTTTAAGTCAGTGATTCTGTGTTATAAGTAAAACAATCTGGCAGTAGAGCTAGAACTTTTTTATCAAAATTAAGGAAGAATTGACTTAAAACAAGGCGATGCGTCTAGTTTTGCCTCCTTTCAAGCGTACTTAGATATCTGCCTTAAATACGTAGTACGCAGTTCAAAGGGGTAGAAATAATTCACAAAGCGCAATCAGAATCCCACGCGCGCATCGAGTGACAGACAGATCAATGCAAAACTTGTGTCAGATTTACAGTCTCGAACATTTGAAGGATTTTCCTAGAAACCCTGAAACGACGGCGCCGACGGCTCCGTGAAAAGCAGCGGCTCACGCTGCCTTCCGACGAGAACAAAAGCGGGCGCGTGTAGATGGATAGCCGGACTGGCAGGAGATAAATGCAATGAAAGAAAGGACGGTGGGTGTGCCGCAGCTGGCAAACAGTCAAGTGCACGGCCCCTTTCACTTCTGGCTCGCGGGAAGCAAGCAAACACTGGAGCGGAGGAGCGCGGCGATGCTAAACCTCCTCTTTTAAAGTCATCTTTAATCCTGTCAGCAGCAGAACAATGCTGTACTGGAGAACATAATCACTTTATGGCTCAGATATAATGAGCTTATGATACGAAGTGCTGCTTTATTGCACGCTGTAGAAAATATGTCGCTTCACAGTTCAACTATGACCAAGCAATTCCTCTCTTTAACTAATCGGTCCTTTTATAATTCGGCTGCAGCCCGGGTTGAACCAGTGTTTGCTTGTAGGAATTCTGAACTCTGGCTTGTTGTTGTTTTGTTACCTCCTCCCCCTATGAATCCACTGAGAATGCTAAAAATAGGCAGGAAAAATATTTTCACTCCAAAGTGCTGTTGTAGTTGCTGTAAGGGCTTTTAGCTTGTTCTCCTTCCTCGAACCTGACGTTACTGTGGAAGACGTAAATCAAATTACGGTGGATGCATCATTTCCCACGAGACGGCAACGAGCCTCGTGGAGGTTTCAGCCGCCATCATCACAATTAGCACGGTTTGACGTGGAAGCACAGCGAAGGCCTGCAGCCAAGTCAGAGTTAACAGGTTTGGTTTTAATCTGAGATGTTGCACATTCGAAATAGGTAGAGAAAGTAGAAACATCTCCGATAAAAAGTCAGTTTTATGCGATGTCAAACGGACAACTTTAAGCATCTTTCTCCTCCCAAGTGACATTTATCCAGTAACTGAGAACTGAATGCATCTGAAAAGAAAACATTTTGAGCAGAATAAACAGGGGTACAATAACCTGCTTAGTGAAGTGTCCAGACCCTTGGATTAAACTCTGTTAAGGCACATTCCATTTTAGCACTTGGTGTTCTTTTTTAGGAGTCTATCAACATGCCACATCTAGACTTGGCAACAGTTTTCTTCTCTACTTTTGCACATGTTCTCCAAATATAACTAAATTACGAGAGCTTCTCTTTTCCACAGCCCGGTCCAGATGACCCCCACAGATTTTTCCAAGTCTTTGGTTCTGGACTCGTCTTAGATCATTTTAAGACCTTATTTTTCTTCAGGTGAAGTCATTACACACACCCACCCCCCCACACACACCCACATATATATATATATATATATATATATATATATATATATATATATATATTTAGCAAGAGAGAGAGAGGAGCAGAGAGAGAGAGAGAGATTTGTTTTGTTATTTAACATGTTATTTAATGTTTGAACCTACTGTGATGGTTAGAAATTGCATCCTTCCTTAATTTAAACATATTTGGTAACTTTCCTGCAACTCATTCCTGTCAACAATGAAATGCGTAGGACTTCAGGATCTATGCAAAAAAAAAAAAAAAGCTTTAGTGAAAAGACTCAAGTGGGGAAACTGTGAGGGAAAGTCTAGAGGGACGTGTTGGCTTCATTATAATTCTGAAGGAGGGTAGATACCAGTTCAGTGGGTTGGATAAATACGACTAGCCGGGCCAGACCGGAAAGAACTTCATCAGATAAATGGTTGCTTTATCTGTCTCTGCCCTCAAACGCCAGCAGGTGCACAGAGAAGATGGCTCCCCCATGTGCATATTGTTCTAAACAGACCCAAGACGATATATTCTGATAATGAAGGAGTATCCATTGAGAACACCCACTAATTGAGTGACACTATGGATCATGCTATGCATCAGTGGGGTATCTATAAAGAGCAGAAAATAACTATGAAATTAACGCATAGTTTTTATCTTGTTTGACGTCAATCTAACCCGGGACGCACCGATTCACTTGCTTCTCTTCCGATACGATACAGATATCGGAGGTTTGGAATTGACCAATCCCGATCCGATACAGAAAAACAGCGCTGAAGGTTTCTTTTTTAAAACACAGACGTAAATCCACTAAATTACAAGTTTGTTTGATAACTGTGCATCAGTACAGCACTGCAGTACACCAAGAGCTTCACAAACATGTAAAAACAACTTTAATTTGTCCAGCCAGTGCAATTAGGAAAACAACAGCCGAAGAAACTGAAGCTCACATGTTGACACGTTTGACTGCATTGGTAAAGCATGTTAAAAATAAACTGCAACAAATCTTTCAAATGGTTCAGAAAGTGAACCATTTCAATTTGTATATATAAATGACAAAGCATGATGTCACTCGGAGCACAAAGCATAGAATTGGATTGAGTAGACGTGCCTTTATGGATCAGGCAGGTACATTTTCACAATGTCCGATCTGGAATGGTTTTCCGATATGGACGTTAATATTGTATTGGTGCATCGCTAAATCTAAGGTACGTAACTAAAACCTGGATGTTAAAACATTGCCTTCTCCAGCCTGGAATTGGTCATTGTTTGAGCATGTACCACCTGCCTGCATTCGTCAAAATTAAAGTCTGAAGTGACTCATTTCTGAAGAATTAACTCAACATCTGTTTAGGTAAATGTCGGGTATATTCAAGGTTTTTTTAACTTAAGTATTTTGTTAGCAGTTTTTTAGGCTAGCTCTCTGGCACAAACACATAACCACAGAGTTTTATCTTGTTATTTAAATCTTAAAATGGACATGAGAGGAACTGTTTAAGACAGAAATACTGAGAGAATGTAATTCAGTTCAGGTTGATTGGTGTGAGCTGAAATAGACAGATTTTAAAGGTCTGGCTGCTTTAAAACAACCAGACCTTACAGCCTAAAGCTCTGAGTAGACACCACAGCTGTCTGCAGCTGGGCACAGCCAAAACCACAAAAACATGGCCCAAATGAAGCAAAATGATCTGTTCCAAGGTTGGAAAGTTTAGCAGATGGTGTGACACCTTCCATCCCAACAGGTGTCCATGTGTCAGCAACTGAATACACACACACGCACACACACACACAAATTTTAGGATTTCCTTTTCTGCAGATTTGGGAGTTAAAAATTCATTCAAACATTCTGGAGGCTGGGTGCGACACTTGCGGCATTTTTTTTTTTTTTTTTGCTGTGCAAGGGAAACACTTGATTACTCACATGCTGTGCTAATTAAAGCGGCGCCGAATAAAAGATTAAAACCACCAAAGCTTTTGTGGCTGGGGGATTTGGGGGGGGAGTAATTATTGTATCAGTCTTGTCATTTTACTCTTGCGAAATACATTTTCAAACACTGACAAACGGTTTGTAAGCAAAGCCCCGCTCACAGTTTGACACCACTTTGACAGCGCGGTTAAACATTATCTCGCCGACATCCCAGCAGCACAAAGCAGCTCTTCTCACCTCATCTAGAAACACAATCATTTCTCACGAGGGACCAGATGGTATTAACAGGCAACTTGTCATGCCATTCATCACCTGGAGGGCCATATTTAAAGAGCTGCTACGCCGGTGCATGTAACAGAATCGGGATTTTTACTCCATTAAGTCAGAGCTAAATATCAACTGTGACTGTCTGTCAGCCATGATGGAGGGCAGGTTTCCTTCTCCGCGGTTATTAATAGAAAAGTGGACTTTGAGCAGCAAATCCCCGTGGTTATTATGCCTTTCAATAAGCCGTAAAAGTAATAGTGTCACTGCAGACAGTTTGACACGCGCACGTAATTTTGCTAGAACTTCTATAAGAAGCTAATTAGCACAACCAGGCTGGTGCCTTTGTCATTTAACACGTTATTTTTATTCAACGAGAACTAATTATTTGTCCTGGGAGATGCATGGAAAAATTGTCCAGTAATCAAAATTGGGCAATTTTCAGCTTGAAACGTGGTCCTGTTATTTTTAAGTGCTAAGAAATCACACCAATAGCAACACTTTGCAGATCAAAAGCTGTTTCTACCAGCAAAAGACTGAAGAACAGTTACTTTTAGAATCAGTAAGGACAAGCAAAAAGATGAAGAAGTCATTTTAAGCAGTATTGTCTTCCCAAACTTGTCCATGTTAATGTCCCTCTAAACAGCAATAGCTTCTGAGGAGGAACCCCCTTCGCAAGGCAATGCTACAAAATATTTAAAGAAACGTCACATTTTAGAACTTTTACTCTGTTTTCAATAATTATTATCTTTGCTTAGCATAAATGCTTTCAATCTAAGCCGCTCAGGCCATGCTGGCTTGAGGAGCAAAGCAGATTGATAAAATTGACCAGCAGCCAATCAGAAAGATGAGCATGTCTCACAACATTTCAATAAAATATTTTGCCATTTACAAGGATAAAAAAAAACAAACCAAGTATGAAAATTTTCTGGTGGCACACTGTTCAAGAGCATGTACAGGTAATTCTGAAGTTGCCAAGCTGTGACAAAGTGAGCGAGAGCAAGACTTTCAACAGGTCACAGCAAAAGTTCCAACCTCTGTCATGAAACGTGCCACATTTGGCAGCATATTGGATGTTCAAGAGTTAACTTAAGGACTACGATGTCAGGTAAATATGTAATTGCAATACCATTACTGAACACTGGAACTCACATTTCCTGACCTTTTTTCTTCTTTTCCTACATCACAATGTCTCAATACTGTTGATGAGCTTAGCCAATAAAAATGTACATCAATCATTTTGGACACTAAATGCATATCCAAAAATACTGGCATGAATAATTAGCTTGCATAACACTTACATATAGCACCCTACCAAATATTACATCCAAAAACACTTTTGTAGCTGTGAACTTGCACACACCAGCACTGTAATGGCAATTCAATGAATAGTGCAGCTCTAGTAAGGATGCACCTTTTCAGCTCTGGAAAAGGTAAGATACCACTGCAAAACGATCTGTTTGTCTGATTTTACTCTTAATACGTATATATTTGAGTAAAATTAACATTAGTGTTTTAGTCTATGAACTACTGACAGCATATCTCTGAAATCCTGAGCAAAAAAATTTATTTGCATAAAAAGGGGAAACGGTCAAAATAATGAAAAAGATGAATGCTTTGAGACCTTATAATGCAAAGACAAGTTCATATTAATTTAGAAACAACAATGCTACGGTTTGTAACTCAGGAAGAGTTCAGAAATCAATAATTGTTAGAATAATCGTGAGGTTTTCAACGGGGTCCCGAGCAGTGGCCTCTTAATTCTTCCCAGAGTTGTGTGCATCGTTAGATTTTATCTGCTATTGCTCTGCGTGACGCGACTTCATTGTTGCCTTCTCTCTGTCCACTTCAAAGAACACCTGTGTGTGTTAGTATAGTTATTTTACTGGAACCCAGCAGGCAAATAAAGGCTGACCTTTCTCACTGTGATCCTGTGTGGCAGACAGAAACCAAGCGGTGATGAAGAGGCAGATTAAGATGCGATGAGGCAGAGGAAGAGGAGGTAGAGAGGAGAGGATAACGAGGACGGACAGAGAGAGCAAAAGATGGGCGAGCGAAGAGACGGTGAGAAGGTGGTGGTGAAGGGGGTGGGGGGGAGAAGTGTCCTCAGCTGGGAACAGGAGAGATCACTCAACCGCTTTGACCTGATCATGTTACCCTGGCAACAGAACTGGTACAAGCTGCATGGGGAGAGACGTGCGAGTGTGTATGTGGCTGCGACTGCATCCAGCCCGGCACCCGGGTTTCTGCGCCGGTAACAATTAAGCGAGGGGATGTTTGATTTATCCTGCGGTCTTGGGACCAATTACGGAAACAGATTTACTTCCCAAAGGAGAGTTCATGCATCCTGAACAGAGGAATGTCAGCGTTCCCGACGGCGCCTGCGAAAAGGCCAAGGGGCCAGATTGAGACATGCATAAACCAGAGGGTGAAGGAGTTACTCACAAGCACAGCCTGGAGTGAAGAAAACGTAGCTTTGAGTTTTGAGCAAAGAGAGCTGCAGATAAAGACATGGGGGGCCACCTAACGCTCGCCAAACAGCTCTCTCCCCTGCACTCTCCTCTTTCTAAGGCCAGTAATTATTTAAGAGACACAAAGAGCTCTGCAGGATACACCTCCCTTGACAATATGCAGTACCACAAAGAGTTTACAGTGTAATCTTGAAAAGTGCCCTCCGTTGCACTGGAGCGGAAAACTAAACTGGCAATTAGGAGATTCCAAAACGGCTCTCCATTCTTCATTAAAAAGCTACATCTTATAGACCATATGCTAAAACAAACAAAATAAATCAAGTAAAGAAGTGTACTGAGACATCGTTTATGAATGCAACAATACATATTTAACCAAAACAACCCATACATTTCAGTTCTAGATGTTGGCACAGCTGCTGTCTTGGAGTCCTAATCCTTTGACTACCAACCTGTGGGAAAAACTTTGAAGTTTACAGTCGGAGCTAAAACACAGGGATTCCTCTGAGATCTACTCCGATGGGAGTTTCCATGTTTTTCAAAGGGTGTGGTGCAGAATTTCTATTGTCCACAACAACTTTTCTATTCCTTCGCCATCTACATCTTTCCGTGCGTCTGCATTAACTTTAACAAAGGTTTGTATTGTATATAGGAGAGAAGAGGTTAATAAATTATGAATAAAAGAGTTGCTGGAATTTATTTCTTTTGCTGATGATAATTGAAATTCTTTCAAACGCAGTAATATTTGTGGAGATGAAGCTATAAAAGGTTTCATGAAACACAATAATGGCTGCCCAGTGGCGCAGCTGGTAGAGCTGTTGCCTTGCAGCAAGAAGGTTCTGGGTTCGATTCCTAGTCTGGGTCTTTCTGCATGGAGTTTGCATGTTCTCCCTGTGCATGCGTGGGTTCTCTCCAGGTACTCCGGCTTCCTCCCACAGTCCAAAAACATGACTGTCAGGTTAATTGGCCTCTCTAAATTGTCCCTAGGTGTGAGTGTGTGTGTGCATGTTTGTCTGTCTCTGTGTTGCCCTGCAACAGATGGGCAGGTGCCCAGGGTGACCCCGCCTCTCGCCCTGAACGTTAGCTGGAGATAGGAACCAGCAACCCTCCCGACCCCACTAAGGGACAAGGGTGTACAGAAAATGGATAGATGGAAAACACAATAGATTTCACTGTCCTTCCTCTAAATAATTTTTAGTGAAATAAACCACTAGACCTAATTCAATGTAAGAGAAATATGTTCCCCATTTTCTTCTCAAGTACAAGAAAAGTCTCTACTCACTGAAATGAATGTTCTTTCATTAAATAAGACTGCGTTTGTAAAGGTTATTCATTTCAATCATTCCCTGTTTTTCTGATAAACACACGGTCGTATAACAATGACTTTTTTCATCTATTCATTCAGCACTGAAAGACCACTGAGAGAAGTTGTGAATTATTTTTAATTATGAAAATGAAGACAAAACTGAAAATTGTTAATATCTAATTTCAGAGTAAGAAACGAAATCATTATCTGTGCCGGTTTCACATTGAAAGAAGTAAAACGATGGAAGCGGGGTAAGTCTGTTTCATACTGAATAAACCTGAAGTCATTTAACAGACAGTTCAGCTTGAGAACTGAATGTCCTTGATAAAATGCACATGAAGACCTGGACATGCCAGTCTCAGCTGCAATCTGGAGCTTCCTTATCAGCTTATTTTGACCCCTGATTACCAGAGATAAACACAGCCAAAGAGCCTCAAGTCCCAAATCTTAAGTCTGTGTTTAGTCTCAAGCCTTTCTATGAGAGCCTCTTGAGTCTCAATCGTAGACCCAGGCCACACTGGGGAGTTTTTGACTAAAATTGTACAGTTTTTTACCGTTATTAGATTTCTTTAGCAAAAGTTCCCCCATGTGTATTCATGTGGATAGTGAAAATGCCCCTTTAGAGAAAACACTGGCATATTAGCCCAACCTCTAACCTGACCTATAACCCTGAATGGGTCATACATAACAACAATGGTGGATTATGTGTTTGTGGTTGTGCTGCAGAACCTCATCAATCAACTTCAAGACATTCTGTGCTTTACCATTTCACTGAAAAGTCAAGGCTGACGAACGATGGCATGCTCTCGTTGTGTTTCATGTCGAGGCATTATCTGCAGGTCCCATACTTTACGGTCAGCGCCACAGGTCAGTGGGAGTAAAAATAGTGGGAGCGTTTTGTGTTTCATTGTGGGTGAGAACGCCGTGGACATGCCTGTTTTTAAAATCAACAACCCATTTAAGAAAAAAACAAAACGTTCCCATGTGGATCGGCCGAAAGAATGCAGGCCTCATCTCAGACACAAGACATCTGCCCTGCATCTTTTAGGCTACGAATTCAATTGAAGACATCTGAACAAACTGCAGCGGTAGTGTAAAAACTCTACAGCGTTCATGCTTATATTTGCCACTTTGTCATGTACATCTGTTCAGTTGCTTGTTAGTAACTACTCAATCAGCCTGTCGCCTGGCAGGAACGTTGAACACTTAGCCATTTAGTTGAAGTGAAAACAAATTGCTGATCTGGGGCCAAGCAGCAGCATGAGAAAGACGGGGGACTCTTGCGACTTTGAATGTGGGATTGCTCTTGGTGCCAGATGAGTGGGTCCAAGTACTTCATAAACAATCAGCCATGTTTTAGCTTTCCAGGAACGAATCCAGACACTTTGTAGATGATGATAGACAGTGTCTTACATCCGCAAAATTCAAAGGTTGAGGTCAAAACTTTGCGTTGTGATCCATCCTGCCTCGCGTCAACAGGTCAGGCTGGTGGTGGCAGTGGTGTGTAGGATATTTTCTTGCCCCCGGGCCCTTAATACCAATTGACCATTGCTGAAATGCCAAAATCAATCCGGGTATTGTTCCTCGCCATGTCTAGCCCCTTATGACCATGACTTACTCATCTTCTGACGAGTACTGCTCTGCTATCTCAAACTGATTTGAGGTGACTTGAGAGGTTGACATTGTGGATGTACAGCCAGAAAAATCTGCAGTAACTGTGTGATGCCATCACGTCAATATGACCCAAAATATTAGGAACATTTCTGGCATCTTGCTGAATCGGTGCCATCAAGAATCAAGTCCGTGCCGACGGCAAAATTGTGTCAAAACAAATACCAGCAGGTCGTACCTAATGAAGTGTCTGCTAAATGCAGAACACTGCAACCACGACGAGACTAAAACACATCTCTTTGTAATCCCTCATAAAAGATTTCCCCCCTAAATGTATTTAGAGTATAATGTGAATGAATGAAGCTTATTTGTGAGTTGAAGTCGAAGACTGATCTAAAAACTTCTAAAACACAAAGAAGAAAAACCACCTTTTAGAGCATCGCTACTCACTCTGAAGCTTTATACAACCATCTGTTTGCACTTGCCGTTTGACAACTATATTCAGTTGAGTCCGGAGTCCGGAGCGTCTTTGATGTTTTCCCCTCACATTAACCCCCGCATCTGTCATCATGGTCTGACAATCGGTTTCTGGGCTGCTACTGGAAAAAGATTTGCAGTCTCTGGTAAGAATGTGCCGTAGCTGGACTGAGTTATGTATTCTGGCCCACCTGTGTTTTTCTGCCCTGCAACTCCAATGTGGAAGATATCGAAAAGCTTGGCTCTTTTGTCTTCCCATTTGTTATGTAAGCAGCGAAGAAGTGCCATTTGTCACACCACTTCAGCAGTGTTTAGCTCCCTTTAAAGCCGGCTGCAGTCGGGTTGTTTAGATTTATTGCTCAGTTGTTGGACGGATTCTGCACGCATTACAGCGCTCCTGGCGTGCCTTATAAATCTCCCTTACTTGTCACGGTGTCGACGGGATTGATTTAATCACGAAGCGTCAACTAGCTTTTGGTATTGCTGTGCATGAAGCTCGACATGGAGAATGCGCACACCTTCTGTTTCGTTTCGCTGGAAGCTACATTAATTCCAATTCTGATTAATTTGGCTCTCCCCACCCCTTCCTTCGTTCTCTCAAAGCACATAATTAGCTCTTAACTTGAAAACAAAAACGAGAACAAAGTTTGTGCCAAGGAGATTACCGGGCTGTGAACAAGAGAGACGACACATTTCTATCATTGTTGTTAATTGGGTAGAACTCACATTAAATAAACCACGTCCTTTTTCCCTTTTTGTTCGTGAACGCGCCGCGCCGCCTTTTTGCTTCTAATTTCACCCCGGAGTACGAGGCCTAAGTCTTTGTGGATGTAAGCAGTGAAAGGTGTTATGGGAGAGCAGAGGAGTGAACAGAAGGTGTGAGGTGTTCGCTTCCAGCAGCTCTTAATGCCTCGTCTATGTCGCTCATGAAAGCTAACTAATACGTGCTATTCCCACCTCACTTAGTCGTTATTGTCTGAGATAAATGAAAATTTTATGTGCAAATCAAAGAAGTTCGCAATTATGCAGCGGATGCAAAGGAGATGGGGTTTGTTTTAAAATGTTCAACAAATCTGAAGAAAAAAAAATCTACATTCATAAGTAGACTTGCACAGCATTGCATTTGATTTTGCCTTTCTTTAGTGAAGATTTGTGGATCTGAAACAAATAGTTGCTCTGTTAAAATAAGTCTCTGAGTTGTGAATATCTGCAGGGTCTAGAGTTACCATAGGTCTCTTGGCTGTTTCTCTAATTATTTATCTCCTTGCCAGGTCTTTTAGTTTAGATGGATGACTTACAGTTTCACTATACTCTTTCCTAATTCCCATGACGTTTTGAACAATTTTCAATGATATCTTCAAAGTTTTATGACCCACTTTTTGCTCTACACCTTCATAGAACAGCATGATTTATATCGAAGGAAAATCGCACAGGTGAAATCTATTCATTGATCAGGAAACGTCTGAAGACAATGGATGGCCCTAAATTTTACAAAGACAGCACAGCACAAATAGATGCCTTTTTCGTAATGGTCTATTACATAAGATCACAATAAAACCCATTTCCTTGTGTTTGTAATGACGAAATATGGAAAACAATTTACAGCGTCTGAGTAGTTCAAGGCAATCTATAAGGAATATATGGAAAGCATAAATGCCGAGTCCCTCCATTCATTGGCTACACACAAACATGCTTGATGCATGCATGTTTCTGGAGTTGTGCGAGGGTGATATCTACAGAGGCTAGTGAGAGAGAGTAAGTATGCATGGAGGCACTCGCGCTCAATTTACAGAGTTCTCAAGTCAGGCGAGTCGGGAAGGTTGGGGGCAGAGTGGATTTGATTTAGTCATGGAATGCTGGGAAATTTTGAAAGTGGACCAAGCCACCTGGACAAGATCACGAGAAGCTGGCCAGTATGAGCAGCAACAGGCCCTCCAGCATATTGTTCTGTATAAATGAGATGAGTGAAGTAAGCAGACAGAAAGCAGAGGAGGAAATGACTCTAATGTGCTGCTGCGGCTACACAGATGCACGGCTTGGATTGATGCAATTTCCATGCACATAGTGCCACTTATTATACCACAATCAAGTTCAGCCTTCAGTTGTTATGAAACTTTTAGCCATTGCAAAAACTTTAAAGAAATTTGACTTCATCACATAGCCATATCTGATAGCTAGAAATTGGGCCTCTATCTCTTTAAGAAGTTCCTCCTCTTTGCAACACGCCCCCTTCAACACATCTTCACAACAATGCTTCCACTTGACGTCCATTGATGCAGTTTACAAGCGTTCTTAGGAGTGTTATAGTTCGTATGAAGAGCTCAGAAGATGGGCAGTAATACAAAGGGTTTGATTATTGCTGCTGCCGCTAGTCTGGTGGAGCTGGGTGGGGGAATGCCTTCTCATTGCACTGTATGAGAAGGCAGTAAGGCGCCCTATAATGGTTGCCAGGGACTGAAGTATGAATCCATTTCAAGTAGGTGCCTCCATCTGATGCCACCATCATTTTTAATGACTTATCACAGGAGAAAGCATAATAATGTGTGATTTTAATTGCATTTCTTACTGCAAACACCCCAACTGCAAAAACTGTAGTATTTTCCACAGTAGCAAAATATCGAAAACGTTTTGCATTCGTAATGGAAACGCAGCTTTAGAGCGCTGAGCTAACCTAGCATGCAAATTCTTGAACTGTGGGAGGAAAACTTTGCAGCCGTAGTGAGAAAAAAAAAAGCTTAAAATCAGAAACAACATAAATGCATAAGTTGAGAATTGCAAGCAATAGTCACCAAGATAATTAGAGAATAATCACGAAAGCGCAGTGTGTTCATTGTGATCATTTATTTGGCACAGATCACACTTTATATCAGAAACATCTTCCGAGTGCACATTTTTACTTAGCTGAAATGGAAAGCTTGTTTAATGCCAGCCCCGCTACAGAGTAAAAAAAAAAAACAGCTGAAAATAAATTGAAATGTAAATGTTGTGCTTTATATCAGCTAATGTGTGGGCTGAACTGGCTAACACTAATTGAGCTGTTTGTTTCAGCTGTCTAACTCATTTGCTGACGCTGCTGCAGCTGATGCATTTCTCCTCCGACTGCAAGCCCAGCATGCATTCACGGGCTCCGTGTTTTATGGTTCTTTACAGCTGGGCGCGCTGATCCCCGCGAACGCATGATTTACAGCTCCGGAGCTGTCGAGCTAAAATATACACACTTAGTTTCAATGAAAACACTGATTCATTTTTAAATGTAAGCAGTTGTTAGGTTGCGTCTTGCAACGGCAGACGCTTGGAATAAGACAGATGTTTTAAAAAAAAAAAGAAAGTCTAAAGCACAGTTCACCTGCTACTGGTATTATAAGTCTTATCCCCCTCTGGATTTATCCAGGAACTACTTGATGGAACATTCAGCAAAAGAGGTATTTTCTAAAGAGGGTTATTTGTCCTGTAAGGCTAGATTTTTCTCAGGAAATCTTGGAGATTTCCACTGCTCAGCCCACGTACTGCAGCCCAAAAATATGGCCTGGTGTCATTCCTCAGGTTTCTCCTTCCTTTATATCCTCCCGAGAGGAGAAGTGTTGCCTCGGCAACAGATATTCCCCCGTTGCTGAAAGTGAATAACACATAAACTCTTGTAAATACACTGTGTTGGTTTCACACTGTCAACAAATCAGCCGAACATATTTTCAGCACCAACTGTTGAGTATGATCCTCATGGGTGGAACTGATAAAAACACACTCGGGACTTTAATGGCAAGCTTCTCCAACAAGAGAAAGGAATGGGCTTTGAATACTAACAAGCACATTTTTTTCCCCCCTTCCATCTGGATTACTGACAGTTTTCTGACAGTGGTTCCAAACAGATTACAAAAATGAGTTTCCTCTCCACTGCTGACTAACCCAGAGGTGTTTTGACAGAAGTTGAATTTTTGATCATGTCCTGCTGTGAGCCGAATCCATGTGCAGAGTTGGCTTTGTTCTCACAGCAGGGTGTTGACAGTGCAAAGAAATCCCAGACGGAGACGACAGGATAGGAAAAAGCACGGATGTACCAGCAGCCCCATAATGTATCAGTGCAGTCAGGGCAGCACCTGTCTGAGCAGTAATAACCATTTTTAAATTTAATAACCACACACTTGTCTTCATTTTTCTATAGACACAGTGATGATGGATCCTCCTGGACATCAGTTTAAACAGAACACATTGCTCAATTAGAAGACAAATTCCTGTTGGTTACTGGGTGAAAACTGCGTTGGCTAAAGGGATGGAGCTACGTTCTATTCTTTTACTTTTCCTGATTTCCAGCTGGAATGGTATCGCTCAAAGCAGTTTTCCTGTTACAGTCAAAGCACATTTCAGTGTTTAGACTTATTGGTATACATGTGTTTAGTCCAACCCACTGGATATGAGTTGTACATTCATGAGCTAACCCTAGAGAAATGAATGGGGGTCATGGAGACTACTGACCTTGCCACTCATGTCATTGTGAGCTTTCGTAAACTGAAACAAAAAGAGGCATAAAGTAGAACTCTTAGTAAATTGTTAAGAAAGCATTTAAATGTTACTTAAAGACCTGCAGAGCAATTTCAGACAAGTAGCTTGAATAGAATGCTACTTCCTGTTAAAGCCAAAAAGATTTAGCAATACAAGAAACTACTGTCTGGGAGGACGGTGGGAAAAATACTATACCAATAAATATTTCAAAAAGTTTAATGATAAAGCTGAAGGGTTTGGGTACATGAGCAAGCCATTCTGAACTAGCTAACATTAGCTTCCCAAAGTGCAGCAAGCACTGTATAATTAACATGACCAAAATATACTTATATTTAATGTTACATATTCAAAACTGTTTGAATTTTCAGTTATACTGTTCTTACAGCTTAACATCTTTCTTGAGAGGTCAGAGAGTAAGTGACTGTGTCTTATGGAGACGCGGTGCGCTGCGCTAACCATTTCCTCACCTGTTCCTTCACCGTACTAATCGCTCCTACACATATATGTTCATTTCTTACATGGTAGACAAAGTCATCTGATTGTAAAGTCACGGAATAGAAACTAAGGAAATGCCACTCTTAAATGATTAGCACCGTTTTAAAAGTATAGCTAACTAGCAAGCTAGATAGCTACAAGGTGCTTGGTTCAGCAGCTGACGGCAAGCTAACATCAGCTTCTTAGACTTTCTGGTCTTAGTCTACAAAGAGCACAATGACAAAAGAGGATAAAAATCAGCACAATACGCTTGCTCACCTAAAACTAGCTGACTTTAGGCTATCATTAAGTAGCTTGTTCAAATACTCAGGTTTGGATTTTTCAGATTCAAACAAACAAGCATCAGAATAAAAAAACAAAGTTAAATAAATAATAACCCAGCGTAACTAAGCATACTAACATACCTGAAGACCAAATGGGTGAAAATGTTTTTTTACACACCAGTTGTCAAAAAGCTTTCATTCAAAAGGACGCATGTGTGTATAGTTTACAAATGATCACATTTTTTCTTTTTAATCATAGTTAACTTTCAACTTATTATTTGTTTTTAGCAAATTGGGAAATATAAGAGTTTTACTCCTTTGCAACCTACTGTACGTCAGCTGTTAGTAGTTCATGCGTCAACAAATTGCCTGTCTGAAAACGACCTGCTATTGAAGAAAAACCCTTTAGTATTCTATCTCTACTAAAACACACAAGCTGCTATTTATTTTGAAGTTTACAATTGTATTTGACAGTTAAGGTGTGTCCACAAGCCAACATATACTCCACAAGAACAAATGTATTCTCTCTCTTGGGGCTGTTGGAAAACAAAATGACATCATTCTGTTTTTGCAGCCCCAGTTTGGGAGTTCTTGCGACTTGTTCTGGGAAAATGCAGCAAGTAGCAAAACAACTGCAAATGTGAAAAGCTGCAAACTTGCTCCACAAAACGGAACTGCTCCAGCCCACTAGGGGGAGTCTGGAGTGAGTAATATTACCTACGTAAATATCCTGACGTTCTGTAATATTGTAAAAGACTTAAGTATAACACACTCTCCCTCTCTTCCTTCCTTTTTTCCTTCTTTCCTGACAAAGTAGAGTTTTCTCAAGCCATCTGAAGCATTAAAGAACGAGAAGAGCTGCTGTCTTTCTATCAGGAGGTTGTGACTTCCTTCAGCTCAGGTTGATATGCCCTTAAGCAAGGTACCTAACCCTAAGCTGTTGCTTAAGGTATAACAGCATGAATAGATAGGTGTTAAGGTTGAATTTGGGGAAAATCCTTCACTTATTTTAGCGGCTGTAGAAAAAATTGTTGTTTTTCTGTTTTTAAAAGAAGCAGAAATTGCAATTGTTTGTCATTTTTACCTTTGATATCTACCAGTTCCTCCCATGATCCTGCAAGGAGAAGTGGGTAAAGATAATTGATGAATGGATGGATAATTAGGACGGTACTGTTACTGAAGGTTATCTTGATGTGAGAAACTCATCCTAGCCCATGCCCAGTCTGTAGCAGTGTGTGAAAGACATACACTGTCTACCGGACAGGTAGGACAGTCTGTAAAGATACCATAAAAATAAAAAAGGACAGAAACATTTTTTTGTATTATCTTTCTACCAACAACCAAAATCATATGAGCCCATTAGGTCAATACTCTCACTCTCATCCTTCATCTGGCCGGTGCAGATCCTTGACCAGGGCCCTTGTTTGAAAAACCAGAGGTCAAACAGTAAAGCAATTACAGTGGCAACTCATCAACCAAAGGCTGACAGCAATACAATTATCGCCAGGCAGCAGCAGCCTACAGCAGACAAGTGAGCAGGGAGTGAGGGTTGTGTTTAACCCCGGACGCAACGGCGCTCACTGTATAATTGCACCCTGCCGAGTGCACTTTAATCCTGCATTTAACAGGTCCAGAATCAGACTGGAGGGAAAGGAAAGTGAGAGACAGTGAGAATGGGGCTAATTAGGTCTTACCTTAAGCCCCGGGTTTACATCACTTTACCGCGAGGAAAGACACAGAGGGAGCTACATCAGGAGAAAGAGATTACACACCAATCCACCTGCTGCCAAGACGGGGGCACAGGCCCACCTGACCGGGCTTCACAGCTGACGGGTGTTAATAATCAGTGGGAATATTAGGACAAGACAGCAAAGAAGAGTCACTGCTCCATTGACGATCGGATTTTCTCACATCTTCCCACCTGATATGGCTAAAAATACTCTAACCCGCAATTACTTTATACAAGAATAAGAAAATTGCAGAACAGTTTGGCAGGAATTTCAACATGTCAGGGGCTCCAGGGGCGTAGGAAAAGATCCAGTTCACAAGACGAGACGACACATAGTGTAGGGTTTGAGAAAACAAAGTGTTTGGAGGGGAAAAATCTAAATCCCAGATGTAGAACATTTCAGTCTGGGTTTTAGTGTGTTTATGTGGTCTTAATGGCAAAGAACGTTGCTCTATTACTCCCTGATTTATTTGGCAAAGAATTGATTGTACTACGCACTAACCACTTATTTGACGTACATTTCATTCATTCGCACAATATAAATGGACGTCAGCGAGTTTGATCAGCGCCTGTCAGTGCGGCACAGAGTGGCAGTCACACTGCCTGGCCTCTTTTTGTGATGAGTTGCGCCAACTCTCACCCTTATCAACTTGGTGTCTCATGCAAAACGTTTGACATGAACGATGTTTCCTGCCAAACGGTTTACTGTGCGACAGCGTATGCATATGTAAAAATTAACCTTTGTACAGGCATGTCGGCTTTTAGTCTACCTCGAGTGTGACGTCTGCGACGTGAAGTACGCTCTGGTATGTGGGAGCCTTTAAGCAGGGATGTAAAAATCAAAAATTCGTCACGATTATCGGTGCAATCAGTTTCGCTCAAATGGACTGAAAATAAGAAAAAGGTTATGAATTCCCAAAAATTATTATTATAACTTATAATTATTGCAATCAATGTGAATGTTGTGAACAATGGAAACATTGAGATTTATATCCAGCCCAGGTTTAATTAGTCTGAACATGAAGTTTATTTAAATACAAAATCTCTGCAAGAATCCAGTTCAAAGTGCTTTACACCATAAAAACAACAAGCAATAAACGTTACATTACAATAAACATTACAGTTTGACACGTCTTTAACTCAAGGTTATCAAAAGCATGGCACACACTCATTCTGTGAGATAGCCGTTTAGCTTAGCGCTGATTGGAAGCTACAAGTCTATAGCAGCTAGCAGACAGTTGTTCTCTCATGGGGCCAACAAGTCGTTTGTTTTATACAGTTTATTCTATTTTTTCTTCAAGGTAAATCAAACAATGACACACAAACAGTTTTTTGATCCTTGTTGTCGTCAGCTGGTTCGACAGGAAGCCTTTATTGGTCTACTATCTCAACACTTCAAAATAAGAGTCCAAAAAGTTAATATCCAGGCCTCATGTTAATGGCTTACACTTATTTCAGCTGATTAAATCACATGTAAAAAATTTATTTTTTTAAATTCACTTTAACAAAAAATAAGTGTTTTAATATGAGGATATGTCATGCTGCATATCCCTATATTACATCCCGTGTGTGTTTTGACAATATGACACATATTTCATGGATTCAAAATACAATTGGTGGCGATTAAGCTTAAAATCTCCAATTGCACAAAGGCATATTTTTTCTAATACGTATTTCAACTAGATCTGTCATTATAAGGGGAAAAGAGAAAAATCCAATTGCTGAAGTGTACTTGGGAAAGACGTACTAGAGCTTATCAATGTGTATCTGTGGGGAACTGTGCCCATATGTGTGAGAGCAAATAAAACAGAAATAGCCGTATTTGAGTGTTAATTTTAAAGGGTGGGGTAAACCCAACATTATAAAGCGAGATAAGTTTAAAAACATGTTACGCAAGTGAAACGCATTAACCATATTGGTCCTTTTGTCTGCAGTTTTCACCTGGAGTGCTTAAACATATCCTACGAGACTGAAAGTCAAACAAAGCCCAGAATAAACTGGTCAGAAATCCCCAGATATGTAAAAAAAAAAAAAGGCCTGATTAACAGCAGCCACACAAGTGCACTTCAGGCAGCCTGTGATACGCAGCTTGACGTATGAATTAAGTTTACTCTCCCTGTGAGAAATACATCTGTATAATGTGCTAATTACAAGCATAACTCCTGTTTCACTGCTTTTCCATTCAGTCACTGCAAAGGTTATTAACCATGTTTAATTTAGATCCATTTCTAAAAAGCTCTTCTGTGCGGTAAACTGCGGCTCGGCTATGAGAAATGTTTTTCATTTGCCATCCTTTCCCTCATCGTTCTTCTTCTGCAAAAATCGCCAATGCTTTTATTGCCTCAATGGCCCAATTTCCCAATCGGGATCATTCATGTTTTATCTTATGAAAGACCGTCTTCCCTCGGAGAAGAGTTAATTTCCAAGCATAAAACTCCAATTACACTGAATTCAGGCAATTACTAATAGCAAGCTTCACTCTGAAGGGCCTTCACAGCGGCGCATTTCAGACATCAGCAAACCCCTACTGTCAAACTCGCATTCATGGTATTTAACAGCGTTTTTGTTTTTTTTTATGCCACTCAAATTAGCTTAGAAAAGTAGCAAAATCGTACTTAAACGTTTCTTTATGTGAACGGCCGCACAAAATATAACACCTCGACAAATTTGTTTCATATCAAAAATAATAGTAATCAAGTAACGGTCAAAAGAATGCGACACCGTTTTTGCCTGAACTTTGCATCTCCAGCCATCTGGCTCTGTGAACCAGTTCTGTCTCTTTCAGCTGCTTCTCCACATGCTGCCTGACTGGAACAGATTCTGACCTGTCAGTCACCCAGTGGGGCATGTAACAGTACAGCACTGCTGGCCCAGCCCGGAGAGTCCAGTGGGTCAGAATGATGACTCATCAGCCACTGTGGTGTCAGAGCAGCGGTGCGAGGCCGACTTGTTACCATGGCGCCGGCTGCAGCTCCACCACGCTGTGCTTGGACGTGTGGTGAGGTACGGGGGCCTGGGATGGTAACCTCAGGTCAAACCGGTCGCAAATTGACTACATGATGCCTGGAAAAGTTGTGGATTTTATTAATTTAGGATTAAGTCTCAGAACTTTAATATACTTCCGTAAGACAGGCTAGGTATGGTCAAGCACATTTAAAGGGGCAGTATTATGCATTTTCCAGGCACATAGTGCCATTTTATTGCTTCATGGTTTATTTATGAAGCAAGGACCGATGATCTTGTTATAAAAATGCTAGTATCAAGTACGATTAAAATGAATTTGTCTTCGAAATTTAACGCCTTGAAATTGGGCCTCTGACACTTTAAAAACTCCTGCTCTTTCTGAAACTCTAGCCTTCAGGAAGTTGTCACAACATCCCTTCAACAACATTGTTACCAGCATTGCACTGAGAAGTAGCTCTTATAATTAGTTCAGCTGATGCACAGTTCCACCAGGTGCTTGCTAATTGCTACTGGCTAGTCTGAAGGAGCCAAGTGGAGGAGTTGCAGGGATGAATGAAATAATTGTATTTTTTTTTTCAAACTTGCATGAAGGAATCAAGCCAACAGTCCAGGTATGTTTTTGACAAGGGAATAACATTATAACATGATGTAAAGCTCAAAAAGGTACATTTTACAAAACACTGCTCCTTTAATATTCCAATTAATATAATTGATTGGCAGGAAAAGGCCAGACTGGTACTTTTCTCCATTTATTTTCAGGATAAAAAATGTCATAAAGTGAGTCATCTCAACCTCTGCAGCCCTATGATAAGAAGAGTGTAAAAGATTTGGATAGTCACTACATTTTTCTACACTGGCATCACAACAACCGCATCATTAATAGGTCTCAGATTCATTAACACCTGTACAGCGGACCCCCAGTATCAGTGGAGGTAAGGTACCACAGCTAGCCATGAATAAGCTAAAATTTGTGAAAACTTGAGAAATCCTCAAAAAATGCTTATAACAGCCTATGTTAATTAGTTAAGATCCACAGTGGAAACCATCTTAGCACTACTGGAGAAGCTAATATTTACACTCCTACTTATTTCTGCTCTTGAGTTTACAGTCAGTCAGCGCCAAAGGAAATAAATTGTGCTGCTACTTTGGGTCTTTTGCAGATGCTAGCCAATGCATGCCAAAGGTTTTTGCAAAGAATACATGCAGCATCGCTTGAGTTGACAACACAAGCGACTCAATAGCGCAAAAAAACATTGTTGCCCATCTGGCGATAAATTTACACTTACGCCATGACAGACACAAAAAGCTAGCTAGCAAGGAGATATTATCAGCTAATTATCGGTAGCTTCAATCAAAAGCTTTGTTTATAAACTTAAGACTTTTTAAGGACGTGCAGACACCTTGCTACAGTCATTCATCTAAGCTGATAGAGTTAACTAAGGTGAGTTTTTATCCAAAAAAATATCTATTACTTTGTTAAACTTCAAAATCATATACTATTTTATTTGGGCCTATAACATTATAATCCCCATAAAAAAATAAAGTTAAAGAAATATGAATACATTTGCAAGTCACAGCAAGTCACCAGCCGGACCTTAGAAACCGTTTCCACAGGCAGTAGCCCAGGGCTTCAAGATAATGAGGGTTCCAAAGATTTATAAAGTTTTTCACATATGGGGCCCATATGAAGTGTGTCATTTAATACCGTTATATTTTCATTAATGTGTACAATACTCAAATATTTAAAACTCTGAACCGACAGCCAACATGTACGTGTCTGTAAACTTCTCCACGTGACACTGGGGTGCCTGGCCTTCTTCTTCTTCTTCTTCAGATTCTAACAGCAGTAGCGGCTTGTGCCCCTCCCGTCTCTCTACTCCCCCGCTTTAATGAGGAGTGATCCATTCGCCTCCCGCTGAGGAAGGACATGTTTATATAGCTCCGGCTCGCCGGCCGCGGGAGCAGAAAAACTGATTATAGAAGCACTCTGGTCAAATGTCAACAGAACCGCAGCACAAGTGGCAAAGAGACACACATCAAGCGCGGCAGCCAGAGTGCGAACAGACGGCTCGCGCTCAGCGAACAGGCCGAAAAACAAACAAACCTCCGAGTTAACAAATAGAGGAATTTCCCTCATCGCTGACCCTCGTTCAGGTCCGGTGGAGGATCTGGTTTCTCTGCCCCGCAGCACCTTTTGGAAATGCGGCAGGCCAAATTGAGCTTTGCATTCGACTCCGACACGTATCACTGAGCTTTGCAGCGGCTTTTCACCGCAGCCTGCCTCCTCGCGGTCGCAATGGCCAAGTGGCTGCACGAAACGAAGCCCAGCGTGACAGGTGAGAGAGTGTGTTGCTGTTGCAACGGTTTATTGCAACAGCAACCCTCACCCCACAACCCCCAACCACCCTCTGAGAAAATTAAGAGTCCAAATCAGAGAGCAGAGGTAGCTGTGATTCATCTTGCAACCTGCATGATGAAATAATCACAGTCAGAAGTAGCTCGGGGCGCAGCGGGGGGAATCTGCATGCTTACAGCCAGGAGTAGTAACTGGCAAACATTAGAGGGAAGCGAGATTTGTCCACCTGTTTTCCAATCCGGGTCGGATTGTTCTCCTTTTTCCGTGCACAATCTTAAAAAGGACACAAGACTAAAGAATAAACTCTTTAGATCTGCCATGGGGTCGGGCGCGCCAGGAGCTCCACAGCAGAGGAGCAAAGGGTAGAGCAGGTGAAGAAGCGCTAAAGGTGGAGTGTCTAGGCAGACGCCGGATCACAGGCAAACTAGGCACAGCGACAGTTTGTGTTCCCCAGCTGCCTCCAGCCAGCTGTCACAGCAGATAAACACATGGGCTCTCTCCTCTTCACCAACAACATGCTGTAATCGGGAATTGACAGCTGACTCTGTCACCCAACTCTGAGGAGGTTGAGGGAGAGAAAACGACGCTGCGAGACAATTAGCAAGAAACAAATCTCCCTTTGCCTTGGAAAGGAGCGAGCCGAAAACGGTTCACATCACTCTGCTGTCGAGGGGCAAACAAATAAAACGGTACAATTGCTGAATGTTTTACGTGCTAGAAGGTTTAGCACGTTTAGCATGCTTACGAGCCGCGGACTGATTCGCGGCTCGGCCTGCAGACGATGTCCAGCGGTTCTCAACACCCTTCGTAAAGGTAAACCACAAGCCGCCATTACTACAGAAGCTGGCTGTACACAGAGTGCTACTCCAGTTCAGATTAATGGGTAATTGAATGAAAATCAGTTTCATTGTGGCAGAAAAGTGCACAGGAATGACTGCAGCCTTCATAGCATTCAAAAAGTATGGACTACTCCCTAGAGTAAGTACTTCAAGAGAAATCCTTGGGCCTGGGTGACATGGCTGTAAACAATATAAGCATTTCATATCTGATGATAATTATTCATTAGTTTGTTTAAAAAATTCAAAAAACTTCAAAACTAGTGATGTTACCTTTCCTCTTTTGCGCACAATTTCCTCCAGCTCTCGTTTCTCCTTTTGCTCCACCCTGATCCTTTTTTTTTTTAAGCAGTTATTGGTAACAGTGGCGAAACACTGAACAAGTGTGTTTTCTGTTGAGATTTCATAGTGAAGTGAACAGATTGTCTACATTCCTTGTGAGAAATTCCTTTATTTCCCACAATCCTAACGTATGAACACCAGCAAACTCGAGCCAGTTGGGGCTAGAAGCGTCCGCCGGACGTCCGTTCTGTATTAAAAATCCTTTTTTATAATCTGCATTATGTAATATCCACATATTCTGAGATTCAGAATCATTACATAATCATTAAACTAAACTAAGTGGAAAAGCTAAATCTTTTCACAGATTATCCGCCTCATATTCTACTGTCACAATACAGTTTTAATACATATGTTAAAAAAAAAGTAGGTTGCACACTGCAGCATTAATGCATCTATATATAAATTTGCTTTTTGATTTGAATTAGCGGGCGGCGGACAAGAGGTAAGTTATGGAGATGTATTTGTGGAACCTGTGACTCGGTAGCCCTCCACCACAAAGTGGTGTGCAACATGCTGCATCCTGTGACACGAAGTCCATCACTCTGGCTCCGACTGCCAGGGGTTTGATTCCGCAGCATGGAAATGCAGCCTGGGGACCGACTTTATGTGGAGAAAAATGCATCCTCAGCCTCCAAATCACTCACACTGCCAGGTTTTGCCTCAGTCTTTCCACGGGGCATTATGTGGATCAGCGTGCTGTGAGCTCGCTGGGACTGTCTGTTTCGGTTTTCACCCAGAGAGCTGGCGGCAGCTCTCTGGCCAGTAAAGGCCCCTGCCTCAGCTAACCCAGATTTGTGTGTCATTAAATAAAGTGAAGCACATATCTTCACTGGCTCTATTCATTCAGTCCCTCGCAGTCTCCCTTAGCCTTGTTAATGACATCGGGGCATTCGCTTTTAAGAGGTCTATTCCACTCATGTCCAGTGACTTAATATTCAAACGGCCTTATAAACGACTGCTGCCAATCCTGTTCTCATTTTTAGCTGAGTAGCACCTCATTTTATCCCTATTAAATTCTGATGGAGTGACGTCAATGTGCCTCCAACTCTCACAGTCCCTCTCACAACACGGAAACCATCCATTCGCCGCAGTCTGCTCGCCGTGTTACAGACGTGTCCAGCTCTCTCCGGACAGCTGATTCACAATCCAGGTCGTATACCTGAGGTTGATGTGCGTGTTTTTTTTTGTTTTTTTCTTTTGCAAAGCTCAGACCAAGAAGTTCAGAACAACCGTGTGCTGCACGTCGCAATGTGACATCACGTGCAAAAACTGCTCGCCGAAGATTGGTTTTAAGTCTTAAGTGTATGCGTGACACATAATAGAAAAAAACTAATTGTCAACACCATGACAACTAGAAAACGAGGTTCAAGGGCATGAAATTTTATTGTTCAGGAAAAAGTTTTAAAAAGGTCAGTTATGCTATCTTGACTTTGACAAATCTAACATCAAGATGTGCTGTGGAATTTGGTGTGTTTCAGTTCAGGAAAGGAAATAAACAAAAAGGCAACCCTCACATCGTCTTTCTGACAGATAGTCAGTAGAGCAGCTGCTTAAATTAGCTAATCGACCACCACTGTGTTCAGACAATCGCTAGTTAATAATCGCAAAATAGACATTAAGACTAAAAACATAAAACTGTAACAGATTGAATGTCCTGTTCTCTGTGTGAGAAATGTGTTTTTTTTGGTGTTGAACAACTCCTGTGCTGGCATATATGACTTAACCAAAGCATGTGAGCCAGCAGATTTTACCCAATTCCACACATTTAGAGGATGGAGAAGGCCTTTCAGGGTCATTACCATTTAACCATAAGCTGGTGCTTAGTGTCCAATTGCTATGGAGATGTGGGGATCACCAGATACCACACTTTTTTATGTATTACTAATGAAGAGATCTGGATACCTCCTTTACTATCCTGCCTACAGTCTGCGGTGGCAAGATAAATACGATCCTCACGCATTCTGGTAGCCAGGGGCTACAAGAAATAGCTCTAAGATCTTCAGAGTGCCCGTTAAAAACTAAGATCAAGTTTAAAAAGTCAAGTATTTGTATCAAAACTTCAGTAGACCAGGATGAACATCAAACATGGTTGATGGAGCAGGGTGTACATTCTGGTGGAACAGGTGAGCAACATGCCGATCAAAACCAGTACAGTCACCAATTATTTCTTAATACGCAGATATTAACTGCATTGTGCTAACAATGCTAACAATAAAAAATAGATTTTTAAAGTTTTTTTTGGATTGAGATCTTGCTGCTGAGACACAGCGATGCTTTACGTTAAGGCTTTTACCACGTCTTGGCCGAGGTTGTGAATAAATAAAGCTGATGCTGCGACAGGTGGAGAGGGAGACCGAAGGCACACAACCACCTGGAGCTCTGTGAACCGGTGACCTCCCTACAACGTAAAAGCAGTTAAAACATTCTTTCCACAGCTTACACTCTGCACTGCTTCAAAACTTTACTTTTGATTTCCCTGCAGGTGAAATCCCACTCACTCAGCCAAAATGTCCTTTTTTTTTTATTTTAATAGTTTGAACGTTGCTGACATTATTGGGACAATTACCTCTTGTCAAAATTTGCTATCATTGTGACAAAAGTCTCCTTCACCTTGCCCATTCTCTACTTTTTAAATTCTGCTTTCGTTTCTGGGCTTCATACACACACACGTGCACACGCACCCTGTATGCACCATATTTAAGCTCTAAAACGGAAGCGAAGAGAGACTTTTGTGCAGCTGGAAGTCTCTCTGAGTCTTGTTAAATCGGATTTTATCAGATATCCCGCAAGACTGGATTGCATTTGGGCTGAGCAAAAACCATAAAAAGCATATAAAATCCAGTTGTAGACCCACTCAGCTTTTTACCACTGCATAAAACAAAAAGGTCATGTGGATAACTCTGGCCACCGCCGATCCATCAAGCTGGAAATATTGAACAGCAAGTAAAAACATTTTTACTCAACTCAGCGTCCACTGAGTCGAGTTTTACAAGGCAAATGATTCGGGTTCCGTTTGAATTTCCCGGAGTGGGATTGTAGAGACTCCTGTACATGTGCTGGGATTTTTTTCCACACTAACGAGCGTCTGCTGGCTTTCACATGCTGCCATCCAGAGAATCCCTGATGATGTGACAGCAGCGAGGTTAAAGGTCATCACAAACCCGACGCGGTCCCCGGATCCACGCAGGTTCACACCGGAGCACATGGCCGCGTCGGCCCTTGTGTTGGCAATATTCCTGTCATTTGTCAGCCGTTCTAAAAGGTAATTACTGTTTTGAAACACTGACTCATTACAATATGGAGACAAATGGCTCGTCTGTTGTGCCTGAATCAGTGACAGCACAATCACAGAACATCAACACCCTCCATCCCATCTCCCAGAAGCACAGAGTGGTATGTACTGATCACACACACTGCATGAAAGTAATTCAATGAATGTAGCACCATGTTTTTCAACTAATAATATACAAAACCTGTAAGGTAACACAACAGGTTTAGGATCACCTCCATCTATTCAGCTTTCAAGTGTTGGAGGAAGCCCTGATGATTCATGTAGTTCCTTCAGAAATGTGTGCTGTAGACATAGGCTTTGTGGAAGTCTGTGCTAGCTGCAACATATTTAGCTCTGAGATGCTGTTTTAAGTTTGAATAACTTTTCCACTACTTGCAGTAGTCTTTTCCAGGTTCATCCATTATTTCTTTAAGTCAAAATGTACCCCTACTGAGCCAAGAGAAGCAGGATTTTCGTCCAATGTCGTTTGCGGATGTCGCGTGTGCGTCAGATTTACGGGTGTACCAGAAACAAGCAAAGATGAAAGGTTCCAGTTTGAGAATTTTGTTTCTCGGAGAAGGAAAATTGCACAAAAATTTTTTATATATTAAACTCTATTTGTTAATTAATCAAAATCAACGTGTTAAAGTCCTGGCCCTTTTTAAACCCCAACCCTGATTTAGACTTTGTCGCATTTGTCTTCCTGACCCGTTTGTTTTCCTCTGGATTCGTTATGCTACTTCTTCAATAACGCACTCCAACAAACTTTTCAAACCTATTGTAGTTTATTTTGGGTTATTCAAATAAAAGGGGGCTGAGCAATAATAAGTAAAGCTATTAATTTTTTTTTTTTATTCAGGAAGAGCTAATTTGTGTAAAACTTTAATAAAATACATAGAAGTTTTCAGTTTGACAAAAATCTAAACATTTTCCAAAGTTTTACCAAGTCATAAGACCCAGACTGAACTCCTGAAACACTGCAGACGTTCTACCAAAGCAACACAACAGCCGAGTCAAAAAAGTCTGGAGAGGTGAGACGGCCACTTGAGCTTGGGGCTGAATTCAATAAACATAATGCACAAAAATCCATGTGTGGATCCTGCCATTCCAGCTTTCAGTAAAATATGGCTGGAATGCAGACACAGAGAGCTGCTGTGTGGGAGTGTGGAATGCAGGGGTGCACATGCGTAAGTGCGTGTGTGTGCATGTGTATCCAGCACCATTGCATAAATGTATCCTCATGCGCGTTACATGCATGTGTCAGCTTTCTGTCTGCCTTCATCTCCATCTTGCCTGCCAATCTGTCACTCCCTGATTGTGTAGAGCGAGACCACTACCTCTGTGTGTGGGTTGCAGGCTCTCCGCCCGTCAATAGCTCTCGTTTTCTCCCCGTACTTTTGTATTTGTCTGTCTGCCAAGCTGCCACTCAGAAGCGTCCGCAGATAACGAGGAGCTATCTTTGTCGGCTGAAGGGCTCCCCCGCGGAGAGCGCCGAGAAGCCCGTCTATCTCGGCGGGTATTTGTGATTGTCGGCGAAGTGATAAGATGCCCTCGGGGCGGCGCTCTGTGCTCCGGCAGGCAGGGATCTTACGCCGCGCTCATGAGCGCTGCCTCGAAGGTTTATTTGGCACAAAAGCGGCCTTGTTAAAAGCTCAACTACCGGCGTTTGGACTAGCCGTGAAGAAACGGCGAGAAACTGTGAGCTTAAAAAAAGAAAAACAGAGAGGGGGAAACGTCTCAGGCTGAATATAATTACTAAGTTCAAACGACGCTGAATATGGTAAGTAGTACTTATCGCCTCTGCGACCTTCCTGGCCCCGCGCACTCCGCTGTCAAGGAAACCCGAACGGGGGAGGAAGCCGGGCTCTCTGCAGCGGATTTACGTGTAACGTAAACCATTTTACGGGATAAAGCGCAGGGCGAGCACGGTTACAACAAACACGACATGTCGTACAACGTTTTTATGGACACAAGCAAATTTAACGGTTAATGCGGTGAGACGTCAGAGAAGGCCGAGCTCTGCTGCCCACCAAGCTGAGAGAGTTTAATCAGGAGAACAGTGTGCTTCACTGTGGGTTTGATGTCAATTAGCTCGCTGAGCTGAGTGCTGAAAAATCCACTCAAAACTACTGGGAGTATTACAGCATGCATATAAATCTGAGTGCAGCATTTCTTTAAGATGGGTTCATAAACCCACCATGTAAAGAAAATTGGGATGCACAAGATATTGAAAATAATGTGCAATATTAACAACCAACCAAAATCTGGTTTTACGTTGCAGTTAGAGCACCGATTGAAAACTTGATGTCTGATCAGTGATTTTGCAAAGTTGTAATCTGTTGTCTAGTCTGACTCGAAGTTCACGACAAGAACAACAAGATGCTCAGATTGAAAATTTGACTGTTTTAATAGTTGATTTTTAATATCTAGGAAAGGGATTTTTTTTTTTCAAACACAGGACAAAGTTGCAAAGCTGAATTTCTCGGGCTTCATTAAAGACAGACTTTGTGTATCTTCAAACTTTTCTTTGCCATATTGAAAATGTAGCCTTCTGCTACACAATGTACTCACATTTATTTGTTCTGGGGTCATACAAGAATTTATTTTAACATTTTAAGTTATTACCGCACATTTTTTCATAGTTTGGCAAGTCCTGCAACTTATAGTCCAGTGTAAATAATATATGGTTTTTTTTTTTATTTTTTATCTCTGCATAATTCATTTTTTGACTGATAAGACCTTCTTGTGATGGTAACAACTTCCACACTGAAGAGAGATGCGAGAGTAACCTGTTATGGTGCGTTCAACGGTCACAAAAGTAGATCGATTTTGTTTGTTTTTGACTGACCGATCACCACTGAGGCCTCGTCCAGCGTTACGATGTCCAATTATCTTCACCAACCTATTTCTCAAGAAACATGTTGCCCAGAACTCAAACAAGTGGAACTCCTTCTGGACAATAAAGACACTTCCTCTAATCGTTGAGCATCTACCACCATCTACTAAAGTATCCTCAGAGCATGTCATTATAAAAGCGTTTCATATAATTTGTACAGCTTTATCATTGAGTGCCGCACAAATAACATGCCTTAAAACAAGCACAAACTGAAGCAGGTCTTCCTTTGTGATGCTAACGTTGGTGCTAACGTGATGCGCTCCCTCTAAGGAGCAGCTCAGCAACTCATTAACACCTGATCCTGAGGGTTATAACAATCTTATCTGCTAATTTTTAACTGCCTCATCTCATTTCCTCACAACCATTAAACTGTAAAACATGAAGCTCTTTCTTCACTCAGGTTGTCTAACAAACCTCCAAGGCCGTCATAAAAGAGTATTCAGAAATTAAACTGCACACAGAGGGGGGGGCTTCTTTGATAACTTCTAAAGGCAACTGCTGGCACTGGGTTTGTTTAAGGGTCTCAAACAGTCTTTCGCTGCACACTTTGCATGGTTTTATTTAAAACAAATGAGCCGGTCAGACCTGGCAGCCTCAAACTTGTTGTGAGGGTCTGCTGGGAACGTCTGGTAGAGTCTCCTGTGAGACGGAGCTTTAACTCCCACTTCCGGCAGAACTTTGAACACATTTCAGGGAGGTGGGGGTCATTGAGTCTGAGTGCACCATCTTCCCTGCCTCCAGTGTTGAGACGGCTTATCGGAGCTGTGGCCGCAAGGTTGACAGTGCCGGTCGTGGCGGCAATCCTCGAACCCGTTGGTGGACACATTCGGTGAGGGATGCTATCAGGCTGAAGTAGGAGTCCTATCGGGCCTTTTGGGCCTGTGGGACTCCAGAAGCAGCTGATGGTGACTGGCGGGCGAAGCGGCTTGCGGCTCGGCTGATTGCTGAGGCAAAAACTGGGGCGTGGGAGGAGTTCAGACAGGCCATGGAGAAAGACTTCCGCACGGCTTCGAGGCGATTCTGGTCCGCCATCCGGCATCTCAGAAGGGGCAAGCAGTGCAGCACCAACACTGTGTATAGTGGGGATGGCTTCGTTTGCAAAGTAACCAATCAAGTAGCTCGATTTATTGTTCTTGGCACTGATTGGCTGCACTCTCAAGAGTGGAAATAAGGAAGGCGGTAGAATTTAGCTTCTAGTGCAAAGGTAGTTTCCACTGTGTGTGTTGACGCATATTAAGGTATATTCGGTGTTTGAGCTTTTGTTCATTTCAGCTAGTAGTGGTCTTTAAGTCCATCAAATATCTGAGAACCACTTCAGAAGTCATGAATGATTGCCATAAACTTTGTGATATATTCATTTTTGCAGCTGTTTCTTAATGACGGTTTTGATCTGTTTTTCCTCCCCCATTTCAAACTTTGTATATTGCAGTTTATTTTTATGTAAACAAAGTTCACATTAGGGCAAAACTCGTAAGCCAGTGGAGTCTCTTCAAACAAATTTGTATGTTCCCATAAAAATGTGCAACACCGACCAAAATAAACCCAAAACAGCAAACGCAATTATGCCCTTTTCATGAAAACAGAACACGGGAACAAACGATCCTCACCGAGTCGACCCTTTCAGCTACGTTCGCCCGAAGAGACAGCTGCTGATTTCTAGCACAGATAGAAAGACAAGCTGGATCATCTGTGGCCTCCAGTCGAACAGCGTAGCGCACGCCATGACTCATTACCCCGTTTCCAAGTGCAGATCAATAAACTAATCAGCATGCACGTCGTAATCTGACCTTAAGTGGCCCCACACGGCTGAGGACAATGGACATATTTCCTCCGCAATGACAGCCCACCATAAAGAAACACGCTATCACCGCGACGAGCCCGTCTTGCATCAGTGTCACAGCGGGCTCGTTCGGAGCGGACCGTCGGCAGTTTTTACCGCTGATTACATCATTGAAGTTAGGGAGATTACACCGTTGTTTATGCTCCCGCCGCGGCAATCCAAAACGAGAGGCTTCGCGGGCCTCCAGCTGTGGACCTAATAATGTAGCACGCTTAGAAAGCTCATCTCCTCCATTAGACAACCTCTTTTCGTGCTCCGGCGGCTAACGGCTCACGGTTCACATCAGCTGCGTAATGGGAGAAGTGGAGCCGATACATTAAGTGACGGCTTCAGACGTTGGCGGGGTGTGAAAACCTTGGCGCAACCCTTAAGAGGAGGTGTTGATTTTTTTTCCCCTTTCTTCCTTATTTTTCGGATTCAGATGCATTGTTTGTGTGTGGGTTTCAACCCCCCTCCATCCCTTTTTCCCTTTGTGTTGATATCAAGCAGAGAGGTTTGCCATGACAGCAGATCGCGCAGACGAAGCCGAAGCGGTTTAATCGGACCAAAAGGCTGTGTAACTAAAAAGATTGTCTGTGGGAAGCACAATAGGCCTCCAGCACCCGAGAGTACATTAGCTGAAAATAGGCCACAGGCACTTTAGTCCGTAAACGAGGAAGAGAAAATGAAAATCCTCCTGCAGCAAGGCAATAGCTCAGCTTTTAATGATGACAAAAGAAATCAACAAAGCACGCAGCGCTCTGCGAGTGTTCTCTAATCGGCGTCGCGTCGACGTTCTTTGGATCACACAAGGCTAATAAAACGCCACGTTTGACACAACTGAAAAAAAAAAAACGCACAATTTTTTTTTTTCTCCTTTAATATCATTTAATTAGAAGCATTTCCAAAACGGAGCTGGCAAACAAACTCCCTGTCCTGGCAACAGACAGCCTGCTTAATGAGATTAAAAGCGTTTTTGAATTTGAATATGAAGAGGAACGTTATTAAGCAATCGCGGTGAGGGTCTGAGCGCAGAGTCCAGACCCAGCCAGACCCAGTTCTGGCAGTTCTCCAAGAGCTTTGTTAAAAAAATAAATAAAATAAAATAAAATTCTCTAAGTGATTTTACTGCTGCTTACATGGATTTGCAGTCAATGCTAGTAGATTTACATCTAGCAGTTTCCTGTTATGTTCTGTATTCTGTTTTGACCGTTTCCTCGTTTTTCTTTGACTAAGGTTTTGCCTCCGTTTTGTCCTGAGAACCGCCGAATCACCTGTTTGGAGAAACCAGAACATTGATCAACGTTTTTTGTTGTTGTTTTTTTCTATTGGCTCTAGTGACCTTTATTTAACAGTTAATGGACAGGAAAGAGGGAAATGAGAGAGGGGAAAGACATGTGGCCAAGGTCGCCAGGCCGGGAATCGAACCTGCGACGGCCGCGTCGAGGACTAAGGCCTCCATATGTGGGTTGTGCCCTTGTGCCACCACAGCACCCCTGATCAACCTGTTTGATTTTCGTTCGCTTGATGGTTTCGACGATGACATTTGACAAAACGTAACGTTTGCCGCTCGTTTTGGAGTGGGCGGCTGTACCGCGTCTTGTGCTGCAAAGCACTTTGAACTGCCTTGTTGCTGAGTTGTGCCGCGCGAATAAACTCGACTTCCTCCGTGTGTTTTCTTCTCGTTTTATTAAGTAATGAGCATTTAGAATACGCTTCCTTTGATTAATGCTTCTTTCTGTTACTGTTCATGTCACTTTCAGGTTTCCCCCACTCTGCTTGGCTCCGTTTCTCCCTCCTTCCTTCCTGCAGCTCAGCTGCTTTGTATCTCCTCATTTCTCCTCTGCTTGCTCTCTCCCTCCAGCTGTTCCTCATTCCCTTGATTACTCCTACTGCGTGTATGTTCCCTTCTGCTCCCCATTATCTTTGTCAGATTCTCCCTCGTGTTACCCCGGTGATCCGCGTCACCCGCTCTCCTCCCTCGATAAGGTTTTGCTGCGAGTGTTTTCCTAAACTCTTTACTAAGTTGATTGTCACGAGACTCCCACCTTCCTGTCTGCATGTCCATCTGATCCCCGTGCCAAGCGTGATGGCGCTCTGCATGCATGTGGCTGCGATGCAAACTATTAGTGCTATTAGCAAATCATACTTCTGAGTTGTAATTAATCGCTATTATTGAGTATTAAAAAGCATCGACTGTTTTGGACTTAAAGTACATATTGGATTTTTTGAATATTGTGTTCGGTATAGCATAAATCAGTTGAATCAGTTCAATTGTGACAGTTTCTAAGTTTTTTTAAATTTTTGCATCTTGAGATGTAGACGATAAAAGAAAACACCAAAATTGCTCGTGTGCTAAATTTAAATTTTAAAGGGCCAGTATTATGCATTTTCCATGCACAATCAAGTAACTATGTTTTTACCTTCAGTTGTTTAAACTGAAAGTAGCCAACATAAGCGTAAATTTAAGTTTGTGTACATTTCTTTTAAAAAGAAATTTGACTTCGTAGTCGGATGCTTTGAAACTGGCCTCTCTCTCTTTAAGAAGCTCCTACTCTTCCAGACGCTACACCTTCGGCGCATCATCACAACAGTGTTTCTCCGTTACGCCGTTTCCTAGCAACGTTAGTGGCGTTCCACTGAGAAGTGGTTTGCATAAAGAGCTCAGCAGACATGTTTGCTAATCATTGCTGCCACTAGTCTGGAGGAGCGGCGTGGGCGAGAAGTGTTCTGAATTCTGACCCAGGTTTTTTGATCACATCCACATATTACTAAGTACAGCAGCGTTAGGCGTTATGCAGTGGATTCTATTAGGCATAGATAAAAATATAGGAACGAGAAAGTGGCCGGCTAATTCACTTTTTCTGACTACATTGTCTTTTGGAAAAGAAATTTCAGTCGAATTACCTACGAACTGCATACAAATGCTGAAAGATGTGTGCATAATTCAATTGAAATGCAATATCTATTTAAAAAAACAAGAAAAAACTGAAAAGTTTTGTGGTGTCGGATCAAGGACCACCGGTGAAATATATAAATATAATGCCAGTCCTTGCTTTGATGATGAGGCGTAAGCCCGGCTGTTGAACACGACCTTGTCTCTGGCAGCTTGGTGTGTGTTTGCACGCGCTCAGTGTCTGCCTGATCTCAGACATGCGGGGCGGAGGCACACGAACATCTCGTAGCTGCACCCTTGTCAGTCCTGTCACTGCATCTCAAAGAGACTGAGCGGCTGATGCTGCCGGTGTGAGCGCCTTTCCCAACAACAATCCTGCAATTTCCCCGCTGTTCGTCGTTATTCATAAGGCGGCGCCGGCTTGTTCTGACCTTTCGCGCGTCGAAGTTTTCATAATTGATCTTGAACGTATCAGACTGCTTTCGTCTGTCCTCGGCGGTTTCTTTTTTTTTTTTTTTTAAAAAAAGATATCCGAGGTATTTGACCTTGCTTCGAGCCAGCGTAAATGCCAAGGTAATTTTACAGGCTGCCGCTGCAGGGAGGTAACAAGCGAGTAATGAAAAATGTATGCACCGTGCCGAAGGAAAATAAGGCAAAAATGAGGTTAATGAAGAGCACCTGAATTCTCTGTTTAGGATCCTTGGGCTATTAGTTTATGATAGTTATTTTAAAAATAAAAAAATCAGCAACACATAAAGAGATATTTCTCTGTTAACAGTTGGGAGTAAACATGTAATGACATCTAAGCTCCAATAAGAACAAATACCTCACATTTAAACATGAAATGCATGCAAGGGGTTAGTCGGGAAAGCTTTTTGGTTTTAAAGACAATTTTTCTTTTTTTATGTTAATTTTTATCTGCTCAACAACAAACTAAACGTGTTTTAATTAAAGTAGTCAGGGATCTGCAAACCATTGTAGAGCTGGAACATGAAATGGATCCCACTTATTATTTCTTATTAAAGAAAGACGTGAAAAGTGTCGTCATTTCTTGGAGTCAACATTTTTTTATTATTATTTTCTATTTCTAGAAAACAAAATGCATATCTGCTCTCTATATCTGCTCTTTGAAAAAAAACAAACACTTGATGCAGCAAGTTTTATGAATGGACAATCCCTGGATCATATGTACTATGAAATTAAAATAAACGCAACCAATCACTGTCGATAACAGATAAATACATAGTTTAAAGTATTAGAACTTAGAACTCCAATTAAGAAAACAGAACAATGTTCATCTGCATTAAGCAATTGTGCGCTAATAATTTTTTTTAGTAATGTTTGGACATTCCTGCCCTACAGCTAGCATGCTAACACAATGCTGGTTTTTGTAGTTCTTTGGAAGAAAAATGTAATTGGCTGAAATTCATATCAGCAGGTCAACCGGACGCCGCCGTGCTGTCGTTGGTGCTAAATAAATTCTGTGCACATTAGAGCAGAAAAGCTCACAGCCATTTTGAAAATAATATGTAAAGAATCTCACCCATAATTAACACACCAATACCGGTTCTGCCTGAAGTCCTTGACTGCCTCCAACACAATAAATATGTTGGAATAAATATTAAAGCAGAAAATATCAAGGCTAAGCAGCAAAAAAGAGATGCAAAGCTTTGTCACATGTTCACATTGCAGGTCGAGTTCGGAGCACAAAGTATTTTTTTTTAAAGACTTCTTACGAATCAATGATGTTGATGTAAAGAGACAAGTTTTCAGTGACTTCTTTTAGTAGACTCTATTTATGTGGAAAATCAAGTCTAATTAAAAATTCTTGCTTGGAGGCAGAGTGATTCATGACGCTGTGAAAAACAGACCAAGTGCCCCGCAAAACAGCTGCGGCCCATTTGATATATAATTACTCCTTTCTTAGCTCGCTTTCTTTTTCCCTCTGCATCAAGACGCCTGGTGGCCACCGGAGTTTGTTTTTGTTTACATTTAGTTAGCATTAGCTACGCGAGATGCCTGGACCTAAATGTTCGGTTTCAATCTGAAAGCGTTTCCCTCTTTGGGAGGGAAAGAAAGGAAAAAAAAAAAGGAAAAGTTGTGTTTTTCTGCCACGAGCCTCGATGCGCGCGAAGTGGCCGCCGAACTAGTAAACCAATGATTCACAGATGATGGGTATTAGCGGGGGTTGACGGACGTGGACGTTCACTTTCAGATACGTTTGATGTATTTCATTGGATTATCAGAGCCGGTCTGAACAGCATGAAACGTTGCAGAACCCCAGCAACATGGAGGACGAATAACAGGTCAGTCATCCCTCAGATGAGGGAAACAAACCATATGTGCGTGGTTTTTTTTATTTTATTTTATCCTATTATTTTTTTGGTGCTACAGAAAAATGCTGCTTGGGGAATTTTTATTTGAAATCACTCTCTAGCAAACCCGAATTCGTCGCACGCCTTAAACAGGCTTTATTATAGGAAACAACAGCAATCCGTCCATTTGCGCCGCAACTAGCAAAACTCATAAGGCGACCTGCATGTGTCTGCCGCGGCCGTCGGACCGTTTGATGTGAGTTGCGAGGCTTTCGCGAGACTCCTGCCGCGCAGAGAACCGACAGGCTTTCGATTGAACAAGAGAAAGCCAGGAAATTGAGCTGCACCGGCTTTGAAGGGCCGAGATGTAAACTCGACAGAGCAAGCTTCGTCTGATGTAACGGCTGCGCAGAAAACAAGGGGTGGATGCTGACTTCAAAGAATCGCCCTCCTGAATCCTTTCTGCTCAACAATAAAACGATGTCAAGACTGGTTGAGGCGAATCATTTCTGAGGCGAGATTGTCCAAATTTCCTAACAGGAGTCTGAATTGGGTGAATCACTACTGTACACGTCTCTCTTTTTTAGTGAGTTTGAGTTGAGTGAGTTTTTTTTTTTTCCCTCATCCTGACTGCCTCCTTGTATTCAAGAGGCTTCAATCAAGAGGCTAAGACTAAGGGTGAAAGTCATCCACGCCCATACAATACTCTTCTTTCAGAGGAGACTGCAATTAATTGGTGCATGAGACATTCCACCCCCGCAATTACACTCTTGCCTCTTGTCTCCTGCGTCGCTCGCTTTAAAGAGCGAGGAAGCGGAAGTCTTTATGCCGATGACAATATCTGGCCCCAACACAGGAAGAGTCAGCAAAAGTTTTTTTCCACCCGAGGACAGAAGAGGAGTCCTCGAATGCCATGAAGCACAGTAACTTCCATGTGGAGGAGGGAATGTGGAGAACACTGGGTTGTGGTTTGTGAAAAAATAAAAATAAAAAAAATAAATCGACTCCAGCTGCTAAAGCCACTCCTAGAAGGTCCAGAATGTTTATGCAGCGATGGATGAAGAAACGGGGGGAAAGAAATAGTAGAGGAAAAGATGTAAAAGCACAGAACAACGCCACGATGCTTGAGAACTGGTTAACTCTCTCCTCACACAGCCGGGCTGCTTGCCCGGAAGGCATGCGCCGTTTGCTCTTCTTCCATAAATGATATATTAAGAAATACCAAAGGAATTTGTCCACACTGGTTGGATCTGGCCCCCCGAGGCAACGACACCCTCTTCAGCAACAGGTCAGGGTGAGGTCAACGGCGCTCAATGACAGACAGCTGACACGATGATTAGGAGTAGAAATGCCTCTTTAGTCACACTCGGCGCGGAGCTCAATAACACCAACACAATGAGCGTATTTATCCCCGTCAGACACAGAGTTTATTGTGCGACTTTGTGCGAGTCTTGTTGGGCTCACGTCTTCGGACCGCAACGCACCCGAAACGAACGGACTTTCAACGGCTCAATTGAGATACACAATGCGGGGTTCATGAGAACGAGAGGGAAAATATTAGGGAAAACCCCAAATTTCTTTGTTTTTACAAGTCACAAACCTTCTATTGCAGAACCTCTCAACAATCATGGTTTTCGTGAATAGGGTGCTTGGAATAGAATGACAAGATTTGGGTTTATGTGTTTGACTTTTTCTAGCTTTCCAAAGCTCACAGTCTAACATAAAACAAGAATTCCAACTGAAGAGTAAATAAGTTCTGGAAATGTCAAAGTTTGTGGAGCAGTCTTGTGTTCAGTATCCAACATGGCCACCGGGCATCCAAAACAGGGCAAAAGTTTCCTTTTTAAGCTCTTTAACATAGGCATTCCTTTGGGTTTGACTTATTGTACCGACTTGCAGCTAATAAAACCATTTTTTATGGCTGTTTATGTAAGGACAAACTGTAAGCTAACATTTGGTTAGCCTGGAATCTATGTAAAAAGTCAAAGAAAGTTGCTGTAAGTCAGTTCACATCTTCCCATACTAGTAAATGCTTAAACAGTCTTTTAAAGACAGGCGACAGTGTGCTGGCATGAAATACCAGACAACTTCTGATGTTTCCTGTCTTTGTTACAAGACAAAGAGATGATCATGGAAAATGTGCTTCACAGGCCTCTCGGGGCTCTTCCATTCACTACAAAACTCGCTTCCATTTCCTCTGCCTTTCAAATTTTGCAGCCTCCACCACATGTACTTTCATACCACACAAACCACTAAAGGCCTCTCTTATAGCTGTCCAGCCACAGCTAATTCAATCTGCTCCTAATCTGCACGGGGTACAGCTCCTTTGCTCGAGCAGCATGCTAAGCGGAGGAACAAGCGTCTTGTTGATCTGCATAATGTCCACGTCCAGTGGTTTATTACTAATTCCTATCATTAGAGCATATTGATGGTGTGCAGCTCGGGGAGTGCCCTGTCCAAAACCAGCAGGCAGGGGCCCCCGAGAGCAGAGGAAATGAGGAGGGATTGATGGCCGCTTCCTGCATCGCTCACTCTGTTCCCAGGGCAGCTGGCAGCAGCTTCCTGGGGCTCTCTGAGAGAGAGAGAGAGAGAGAGAGAGAGAGAGAGGGACAAACACTTAGGTGAGACCGAGACAGTGGGAGACAGCTGTTGCTGGGTTGCTCCTAATGTTGAAGTTGAAGCCGTAGCAGTCCAACTCTGATTCATTTTCAGTCGATGGAGGAGCGAAAGGTTTGAGAGCGCTACATTTGCGCTTTGTGCCTAGGAAAACATGGAGTTCAGGCAGCAATAGCCAATTATTAGACAGAATTCATATTTTTGAAGATTTAACCAGACGGGCCGAGTGTAACAGAAACTTCAACGTGTCAAAAGGAGACTTCTACTTGTGGTTCGAATGCCAACCACAGCTGTCATCTTCAGTCAACGTAACAGCACCTATATTATCATTGTGTTTACTTTGAAATGAAATGGGTGCTTCTAGCAGTCCAACAAAACTGAGTGTGATTAATTTCCTCTGGTTAAAGGAGAGAATCCCAGAAAAAATTCAAAATAAATTTTCTTGATCTGAATTTGAATTTTGTGCATCTGGAACCACGAGAAAGTCCAGATGACCTGAACACAAATTCACTCAACATTTCACAAAGACGATGACATTTGCTAAAAGCATTCGATCTTGGGACTATCGTGTGTGAAATCCTAGCCGAGTCTCAAAGGTGAAAGTAGAATTGAAAATATTAGCAGCGACTGAAGTTACTGGAACAAGCAAAACCTCGATCTCAGGCCAACAGAAGGAAATGACTTGACATGGACTTGACACTCAACTTGCAGCAGATCCTATCTTCAAAAAGCACCCGAATAGTAATTCAGAGAAAATGAACAGAAGAGGTGGCAAACCACAAGTAGGTAATTGTATTCTGTGAGAAAGTTGGGATGTTTACCAGTCTGCAGTTTGTGGCTTTAACCTACCTGGTGCTCTGGTGGCTCTCATGGCTGTTCAACAGTTGGAAAGTGCCAATGCATGTCAAAAAAAAATAAAAAATTTAACTTGCTAATATGTTTCCTTGTGTCAAACTCCATATGTTGTCCAATTGACATCAACAAGGACAAATGCATTATAATGAGCGCACTATACATTTTAATCTGACAAACATTTTATTAAGCCCACATTTCTGTATTTAAAACGTTTTTATTGGTCTGATCTGATATTTTAATGTTAAGTGTGTTTTTATTCGCTGTAAGCAGGAAATCGTCATTGAACAGAAGTGAAGCACAGTCTGTGTGAAATGAATCTAGGTAAACACCAGTAGAAAAGAACCACAGCAATCTTCAGTGTAGAAGTTATTACTAAGGGTGGAAACTCAAAGTAAGCCATTTTCGGTGCATCACTGTAAGATAAAATTATTTGAACAAAATTGGAATATGTAGCAAATTTATTTACATAAAAACTGTCAACGCTCAAATTTATTTAGCTAACATTTTTTTCTTTTTATTCTTTTACACTTTTTTATGAATTCTGAGTGAGCTGACAACCAAACAAAAATGATAAAAAAATCTGCCTAGAGACTGAATTTTGTTGTAAAGTAGTAGTAACTACTTTCACATGATAATTTCAAGCAAATGACAATTTCAAATATTCTAATGAGTATAAATATGTTATGCCTAAAGCCTCTGCATCAGTTAATTGTCCCTGAAATAGCCCATCACACTTTCAAGCTTTTCTCAGTTTGTCTTCATCTCACGCCGATTGTCCCATTTGGACTCCTCCAGTAAAAAGAACGAGCCGATTCACCCGGACCCAAATCCTGCACACCGATGTTCTGGAGTGGAGCCAACATGCATCTCTATTCATTCATTCTTGTGACTTCAGAGTGAGTCATGGTATCGGTAACCAGCCCATGCCTCATTTGAAAGCAGCTCATTACAAATTCATGCTGGAGGACTGCGGCTGCTCATCCCTCCTAAAGAAGACGAACGCTTCGGTGACTGTAAGCGACACAGCCGGGTCAAATCGGTTAAATATTAGTGAAAGGGTGGTAAACGTACGAACAGGCAACGGCACGTTCTCCACAACCCTTCCTTTCCACACACTGCAGAGGATCAGGATCTGTTGGCGGCTTTCCGCTTCTCGCAATAGCCTGCCGTCTTCCACGTCACTTGAACAAGCCCTGCTTTCTTATTGTGCAGCAAACCATAAATAATACAGAGACGGTAACAGCCGAAGACAAAGATGAAAACAGACTCTGGTTGAGCTGCCGAGGAAAATCACTCCTTCCTGAAACAAATTATTGATGTATCCACTTGCTACAATCCTGCAGCCTACACTCGTGGGGAAACAGGACTCCTGTGTTGTGGTTGAAGAAAAGACACCAGCTCTCCCAACCAAAAGCCATGTTAAGAGTTACCGCAGCTATGAAGAGACGGAGAGAGCGAGAGAGCGACAGGGCAAACTGTCGGATCCGATAATCATCTGCTAAAATGAGAGTGATAAGAAGCCGAAGCAGATAGGATCTTATCAAAACCTACTGTGCAAGCATTTCTTAAGGCAACACGCCAGAGAGGGCAAAGTCACACCTCATTAATCTTCCTGTCAAAGTCACTTGTAGCTTTGAGATCATGTAAAAAAACAGCACAAAATGTTAAGTGTTGATTCACTAAATCTGTCGCTCATGCTTAAGAGTTGTTTCAACAACTCAAAGGGCATTACAGGTTTTTGTTGCTTTATATAACCTTCCTATAAGGATATACACTCCCGGAAAGCAGACAATGATTTAAACATTAAGACGAACAGCAGTTTTATTGGGGAAATTCAGAAAAAAGAGAGAGAGACAATGAAATGCTGACTTTGTCTGCCAAGTTCTGTTAATATGAGCATCATAAACCAAATATGGTTATGTGTAATTCAAACATCCTTGCAGTGTTTGAAAAATATCTCGAGAGCATGAGACTGACGACATCTTGAAGCTGGATTTGATTTGCCCCAAGTTGCAAATTGCATCTGAGGTCATATTTGAGTCGGGCTCATTTAAGAAGATCAAATCAGAATTCATGTTCCTGAATATGTGCATATATTTCTTAATGTTTAAAACCTACATTACAAGAAGACATGCAAGTAGTATTCAACAATATTTATCTAGCCTTTCTGCTGTGGATGGTCATTAATTATTTAGATACAGAGTAGAGGTGACAGTGTTTTAGAGAAAGCGGTCTCAAACATTGTTTTGCTATTATTTTTCATACTTAAGACAGTTACGGAGTTCACATTTCCAACCGTCTTTGACATGTTTTATTTATTAGCCTTCTGCTATCTGCTCCAAGTCTTGCACTCTCTCCCTTTACCGCAGCCTGACTGATAAGCACATCCACCTTGACATGTAGAAAATAATTTAAATTGCTTAAATCTTCTGCTCTCATCATTTAACATCAAACGGACACTGAAAATGACTGACTTTGAATCACCTTCCCACTGTGACAACATCCACTCTGAAGGCTGTTGAAGTCACTGCAACATGCCGCGCAGCTAATCGGTGGTGTATCTGATTGGCAAAAGATTTATTTTGATTCCTCTGGACATCTCTGGTTCTAGTTGGACTTTGCTTGGAAAATGCTAATTGTTGTGGTGCTAACTGTTAATAGCAATAGCATTACCAACCAACAACACACTTTGAAAGTCCCAATATATTCAATATGTTTGATTTATTTGTCATTTTTGTATGTATGGTGTGATTAGACCTGGTGTATTTACGTTAATATCGTCCGATTGTCCATTATTCACATTCATTAATGTGAATTGTCCCATTCAAATAAAATAATTTCAATTCGATGTACAACATACAACTGCAGACAGTATCAATGCTATCCGCTGTTAGTTACATTTCACAGAAAACATCAAATGTGCAACTAGACATTGTGTGTGTTCCTGCGGGTTTCACCCTGCCTCATGTGTGTGAGCACATGATTGAATCTCAACTCAGGGTTCGGTCAGGAGACTTTCCAAATTGGAAATATGAGTTTATGTTTTCACCACAGAACTAGAAATGTTCACCACCTGAGTACAACTCAAACATACTCATGTGGGAAAGTATGTTGATTTTGTTAGCCCTCACCTATGCATCAGTCACCCGTTCTGATGGAAACGTGAGCCGGCGCTGTCAAATAATGAGTAAATATCTGCAACGCTGCATTTGTGTTTCTGTATCAGGAGTTCATAACTGAAAATATCATCTCACTTGGAAAAGCATCAATACTCCCGACCACATTGAAATGCCACAACCCCCAGGCACACATAAACACTCGATTTATATAAATTACAGTGAGATGTTGAACTTTATTTTATTTTTTTTCTCTCAGATTTGATCCAATCTGCTATACGCGTTTCTGTGTTTCTGACAGCTAAGCTATGAAGTCAAATAGTGTCTCTGCAAAGCCCTCCGGCCCTGAGCAGCTTTCAAAAAGGCAAAGCCAGCACTCTGGCAAATACAACAAACCAGTGTGGGTGGGGGGGGTCAAGAGATCCCAGTCATTTCTATGAGTGACAGCTGCAGGGGCTCAGCTGGTACTCGGCATGTGCGCCGCACAAGGCTAGAAGTAATCTGTCTTCACACACTTTCTGATTAGGTTAACCTCTGGTTTTCTAGTGCTGAACGATTGATTTATCACTATTGTCAGCCTGGGTCAGACTTTGACCCAAGGATCTGTTATGACTTGAAATGAACATTTTCACAAATGATGTTTTATTATTTGGCGACAGAGGCTCAAGGAGGTAGGGTTTTTTTTTTTTCCTGCAATCGGTGGGTTGTCGGTTCAAACCCCAAATCTGTCCGTCTCAGTCGTTGAGGCGAAACACTTCCCCTGCTTTGTCTGCTGGTGGTGTTTTGACTCACTTCTGTCAGTCTACCCCACGGCCAGCTGTGGTTACGCAATCTCTCACCACCATCAGTGTGTCAATGTGTGTGTGCATACGAGAATGGGTGATAGTGATAAAGTAGTCTAAAGGTACAGGCCACTTACCATTTTATCATTTCAAACTGCCTCTTGACGCCACCTTTAGTTCTGACTGACCCTTTTTTGATCCTCGCAAAAGATTTGCTTGTACTCTTTCACGTTTTGCCGCCACCACGAGCATTGAGAGACTGTGAGAAAACAGCATCGTGAAGACTAAATGGTAAATGGATTGCTAAGATTTAATAGTCAAGCGTTCCAATTTCCCACGTTTCTCATGACAAATTCCTTCATTTCCCACAATTCTACGTAACGCGACACAGAGCCCCATCCTCACTCAGGGTCTGAGCTATTTCCTCCCAAGTATTTCTGCATTCTTTGAAAGCTCATCTTCCCTCATTGATGTATTATATAAATTTTTAGATTTTCTAATCTTTTACGTCAGATGCTCCTCAAACATTGCCTCCATCTGGTCGTCAGCATCGTGCCGACTCTCAACCTCTCACCTTGGTGTCACGTTCAAAACAGTTCGATGTGAACACTCTTTGCCGTCAAGGTTGGTGGAGATGTTTAGCTTAGATTGTGTTTAGCCATAGCTACAATGGAGCGCTTTAGATAGAAGCATATTGATATCCAGATAAAGTTCTGTTGGAAATCTGAGGCAAAACGAAGCTTGAGCAAAAGTCTCCAGGTGGTAGAAACATGCCTCGTATTCTACGAAGTGTTTATCCAGAAGGGTTGAATGCCTCACAATACACTGAAAACAACATATCCTTTTTCTTCCACTTTCACAGTTGTGCTATTTTGTGCCGGCTTATGTAAAATCCCATGCGAACGCCTTTAACCTGGTTGTAAACCAACCGTGGCATCTCAAACATCGGCAGCTTTACCTTTTACATCCGTCCTCTACTGAGACGCAACGTGCTGCCGGAGACAACGCACACCGCGGCTTCGTCTTCCATCCTCATTAGTACAAAAGCATTAGATGCTGCAAACCATCACACACCTAAAGCGCGCTTTCCACGCACCAATGAGACGTGGCAAAACGCTCCCTTGCTTCCGGCATCCATTTTGAACGTCTAGCTGAAAAGTGAGTAGACGGCATAAGAATCCCATTAAGCAAAAAGCATTCAGGAAAAAAAAGGGACACCAAATACCAGCGATTCGCAGTTTGAACACCTCTAAGCAGCGTATTCGGCCCCTTTTTTTTTTTTTTTTTTGTACAAGCCCCATGACGTTAGTGCACCAATTTTACCACATCAGGTTCAGATTTAGCTCAGCAGCTGCACTTATTCACTCAATGTGTCTGGTGTAGTATCTTCCAAAGGCAGAGTGACGCAACAGAGAGAGTTTATCTCTCGGTCAGACCTTCAATAATCTAATTTGGTTCTCTTAAAGGCTGGTTAAAAAAAGAAAAAAAAAAGCTGATGCTTTTTCAATGTAACCATTAGCCGGTCCTGAGGGGAAATATTATGAATCAAATGTAAGGCTGAATGAAATGAGGAAGTGAAGACGCAGCACAAGAAAGGTACAAGTGAATGCAGTGACTTAATGCGGTCAGAAAAGAGTGAAACAATTGGTTTGTTTTGTTTTCTTAGAGCGAGCAGGTTGTAATCTTCACCTGGGTAAGAACATGTTGTTGCAGCGCTCGTCTATTAACCATCAGGAGGCTCTGTCTATTCACTGGTGAATAAAATGAGCATGTTTTATTTATGGCAGAATGACTGGATTTCTGCCACAGCTGCATTCGAGCCGAGAGAAACAAAGTGAACACCTGCATTTCATTTGGGTCTGCACACAACAGCAGATGTTGATTTGAGTAATTTATGGACATAGTTATTTAAGACAAAATACAATTAGTCGCTTTATTTCTCCTCAAAGGGGCTGAGGACAGTAAGGTGGTACTTTTTACGCACAGTTAAAACCCCTTAATGTTTCACATTATGTTAGTCGAATGCATTTTAAGCCACAGATTCCTTGTAGAAACGCCTTTCAGCTGCAACGGTACACATCTGCAGACCGACATTTTTACCTCTTTTCAAGTCGTTGCTCAAATTTTCATATGGATTTTCGGTATGGGCTTGTACTAGGCCACATGAATATGCCTCAAAGTGTTCAGTAGCTCTAGCGCTCCTTGTCTACACAGTCAGAGGTCTTTTGCTCCCTCTGAAGAAAAATCAGAGGAAGTTTTGATTTTCTCTCATTACTGTTAGCATCTACTTTACATACCAGAGCTACCCCAACATGCTGTTACTAAGTGTGGCTTAATTCTAGAATATAAAGAAAATTAAGGCCACACTTTTCAAATTATTATTTCTAAAAACCATTTTGAACAATAGAATTTTTTAAGTGGTACAATTATGGTCCTACACATCCCAACTCAATGAAATACGTTATAGGTGGTGGTAGCAATATACAAAGATGTGTAAAAAAAAATTTTGCAAGAAGTAGAAAATGTTGGTAAAATTACCATAAAATATGATCTTAATATGTCATAGCTTGTCACACTTTTCCACCAAACTGTATGCAAGTCCTGCTATGCACAAATTCCATAAATCCTTTATTGCATCGCTGAACCACAACAGTTTTGTGCAGCTCCATAAGGAGGAATTATGCATCATTTAATTGCTGCGTGAAGCCAGCCAACACCTTGCCCCAAGTCTCTGCAATTTAGTATCATTTAGAATTTTACAAAAGCATATAGAGAGCCTTTTACAGCAGTTTAGCTCGAGTCTATTCACAGGCAGTTTGCCAAAAACAAGAGAGTTCAAATGAATATTGTTCGGATGAAGCCCGAGCAAATGCTGCCTTCGTTTTTGTTTTTTTAAAAAAAGGTCAACTCAGCAGGTACAGGGGATTAGCTAATCCTCTGAACCGGACCCGAGCTGTTATCGGGTCTGGCTAGCTAACCTGTTTACCATAAAGACATTAAATATGCATTTCACAAAGTCAGCAGGAAACACCAATCAAAATGATTCACACAAAAAAATATTTAAAAAATCAGTGGCAGACGTTTCACAGACTGAGCAGTCTAAACGTGCTGAAGTAGCCGGGTAGGAAATCTCTGCTAACGCGAAGTGCAGCGTGTGATTCAATGGAAACGCGCCCGCCTACACGTCCACCGAAAAGCTGTCTTTCTCCAGAACGATCTGCCTGCTGAAACAGGAATGCCTGCCAATAAAAGTCAGCAAGGAGCAAGAGAAAGTAACGTTAAGGGAGTTTATTGCCTTCCTTTGATTGCTTTCGAAAGCATCCCTCTTTCACGAGGAGTGTTGAGCTGGCAGCGGTGTAACCTCCCGACTCCTTCCATAGTTGATCAGAAAAGCCTCGGTGCTTGTTCTAATGGCGTTTGAAATGTGAAGAGCGGCGACATGTGTCATCATCATTAGACGGGGCGCTGGCGCTTTAGAGGACTGAAAAAGGAGACTGTTAAAAAGCATGATGGACGCAGCAGAGAGTATTTGGCCTCCTGCACAACTTCTTTTTATCTGTTGAGAAACTCGGAGTCTCACTGACTACATTGGTATGTGGAATAAAACCAATAGTGACCTTGCAGCAACAAGGTTCTGGGTTCGATTCCCGGCCCGGGTCTTTCTGCATGGACTTTGTATGTTCTCCCTGTGCATGCGTGGGTTCTCTCCGGGTACTCCAGCTTCCTCCCACAGTCCAAAAACATGACTGTCAAATTAATTGGCCTCTCCAAATCCTCCCTAGGTGTGTGTGTGTGTGTGCATGGTTGTTTGTCCTGTCTGTCCCTGTGTTGCCCTGCGACAGACTGGTGACCTGTCCAGGATGACCCCGCCTCTCGCCCGAAACGTTGGCTGGAGAGGCACCAGCACCTACCGACCCCACGAAGGGACAGAGGAGTATAGAAAATGGATGGATGGATGGGTTGTAATGGTGTCTATACCTGGATGTGTGATCAGCAGGTTCCACACATGTTAACAAGATGAAGAGATCATTCGTCCATTTGAATTAAGCATCCTGGAGCAGGGACATACCTGAACCTGAAGGATTCTGGTCCAAAACGACTGGAACTGCTCACCCGTCACACAAAGGAAGCAGACAGTAGTTGTCTTTCCATCAATATGTATTTTTATGCGTATTTTGAAGCATCGATGGATGGAAACAATGAAATTCAAAATAACTTCCTCAGTTTTGCAAAAAGGTTTTTTTGCGTCCACTTTTGGGATTTCCAAAACAGTTCAGGCAAAAAAAAAAAACAGGTGAGTTGGAAACACATTTTCAGGATAAGTTGTGCCGTAGCAAACTTTCCCGTTCACTGCCGGGTCTGTGCCTTCCTACAGGAACAAACATTTCTAAATTTAAACTTCCAGTTTGGAGGGGGGAACTCTCTTCATTTTTTCTTAGATGTGTATTCTTCCTGTGTATTGCCACCAGGCATAGCTTCAACATTTAGCAAAATGAGAATCTGTGTAGCCTGGTTGATTTGCTCCGAACCAGTAGTGGGAAATGTGCTTAATTTTCATTTTCTTTTCTTTTTTACGACATATTAGAAGTTAGCTTAAAGTTTACTTGGCTAACTTTAAGCTAACTCAAAGTTAGCTTTAAACTTTAAGCTAAAGTTTTAAACTTAAAGTTTAAGCTTAAACTTTAAGTTTAACTCAAAGTTAGCTTAAAGTTAGCAATGTTTCAATTGCCTATGGAAACATAGCTAATGACAATCTAATTGGGGCAAAGACAGGTTATCTTACCATATGCTAACATTCCCCATCCCCCACTTGTTGCTGCACACTAATAGTTAGCCAACTAAAAATAGAAAAATCATACAACTGTTTTCTCTTGCTTTTAATAAAAATAAAAAATCATGGTGTGGGGGTTACAGTTGATGCCTGAATACAAAGTCCATCAGGTTCCCAACCTCATTTTCCAGGTTAGGAAATGAGGTGTCCAAACAATGTGGCATAAAACCCTTTCAATAAAAGCCCCCCTATATTTATAGAGTCAATTCTAATGTCGTACCAGACATATAGACTCACTACTTTAAAGTTACAGTTGGCAAGCTGAGGGTGTCGCGTTTGTGAAGTGGAGGAACACAGACGTGCCATCTGAGCTCATACCAGCTTGTTATGATCTCTGTTTTACTTTCTAGGTGTGATATTGTGAGCAATAAGCACCTTTGGAACTAACAATAAAACTGGTGGGCGTTTATTGTGCACGTTTGGGGGGTTTTTTTCCTCTGTATCAGAAACTAAAACTGTAACCGTCAATGTATTAATTCAGTTTAATTGAATTTAGTGTAATTATATAGCGTCAAAACCGCATGTCATCTAAAGGGCACTTTTACAATTTAGTTTTTTAATTAATCCAATCGCGCATACATTCCAACTTTGCGTTTTAATAGCAGCAGTAGCAAAAGTCGTCTTGTTTTTTCCATGCTAATTAAAAACAAGTAGATAATGACATTCATCTGTGTGTCAGAGTTTTGAGTAAATACTGTAATAAGATGGGGAACGTCTCACGGGCATCATTTCAAGTTTTTCTCTTTTTTTTTTTCTTATACTGAAAAGGTGGCGAGTGTTGAATAAAAGTTGCTGCTGCTGCCGCGATAGAAAACACTGAGATTGTAAGAAGAGAGCACAGAAACATTTGAAAACCAGAGAAGTGAACAAGCTTTAATAAACCGATACACCTCGCCTCGCAGGTTAGAGCCGAGGAAGAATCAGAAAAAGCCCAAAGGCTTAATTTTATTTTAGAAGGTCAGCGTGATAAAAAGAAAACTCCTTACTCGGACACTTTAGAAACGATCTATGAAGATATAAAAGATATAGCGTATATAAAACATCAGAATGAGATATTTGCTGCTGAAACTCGATATAAAAAAAAATAAACAGCTAACAAAATATCTCTCTCTAGATGAGAAGTTGTCTGCAAAATGGTGTTTGTTCTTGGTCAGCAGATCGATTTTTCAAAAGGAGCATGCACTACAGAAATAAAAAAAAATAAAAAGAACGTGCTCTGCAATGGCAACAGTTTTCCACTACATCCCTTCTCTCAATTACTACATTCCAGAGGCTTCCTCAGAGCCCGTCATATTGAGCAGAGCCAAGCTTTATTGTACAAGGCAAGGCCTGGAATGGAGCCATTGTGGTCTGCTGAGCGTATTCTCATTTCATCCCACTTAGAGGAAATCTTTAGGGCCGAAGCGGAGCAGCACAATCCCAGCTATCTCTCTGGGGGATTTGGCAGGGAAGGGAGGTTGGTCCGGGTGTTAATTGAACCCCGTTACAAGGGTTATTAAGACAAGGAGAGTGGGAAAAAGAGAAACACGCTGAAGATGAGCAGGAAACGTTGGCGTTCAAAAGGTGGTCGCCGTGGTTTCGTATAACCTGGCCGACCCCGAGGCGGGGGGCGGGGGGCAGAAGACACGTCCGGAGGACTGGAGGAAGGGAGATAACCTTCAGAAAAGAGGCTGGCCCTGTTCACGCTCCTAAGGGCGCGCGGTGTCATCTGGCCAAAGGCACGCAGTGTGTGTGATCACAGTAATTATACACAAGCAATTGGTCACGGGTCAGTGAACGCTTCACGTCCACGTGTGGATACAGAGCAGGGCAGAGCCAACAGACGACAAACATATGGGGAAGCCATCTATCAACCCTTCACCGGCTACACAAAGGGCAAAAAATTGATCAATGATAATAAACATGATTTATTGACACAAGTTCTTCTCTGAAGACAAACCGAGAATTCATCTGTTGACTGGAATCGGCAGATTTTCTGCCTGTCTTCCACTCGGATACTCAAAAGCTTGACCTTTTTCCAACAAGTGAATGCAACATACAAAGGCACCAATGCTGCATTCAAGTCACCCTGAACAGAACAGCCTTCCAGTCAACATAGTCGAGATTTCAACACATGGATACCCAAGTTTCCATCGTACCAACCCTGAACTGACCAACAATGGTTTTGCCGAGACAAATAATGAATCTCAGCTCGCAGAAGTAAAAATAGAAACTTTTTGAATGTTGTTGGCAATAGACCGTGAACAGAAATCAAAATCATACGGTTGGGTCAAAGCTTTATAAAAACTAGAAATCTCTAATCAACCACCATTCTCTGGTTTCTAATTTATTACATGCTCGTTACAGGCTAATGATGCCAATGGCAAGGTTTTCAATAGCTATTATAGTAATATAGTCATATGGATTCAAATCATGAGGGGGGACAGAGATTACTCAATTTTGTGGACAAGAGAGAAACAAAGCACTGCATAATGCAAACATTGTGGAGAGCAGGGGAGTTAGGTAAATGTCGCCATTTGATATACACCAGCCACATAAAGCCCGAGACGGTCACTGTAAGTTCCCAGACGCCATCTTCAGCCCATAAACAACGTTCCGGGGGAAACGGAAAAGCGGCGCTGCACCCCGCCTTGCTCGCTGCCGCCAAGCGCAGCAGCGCCTGACTGATTCTCTCTCGACTTCGACAAAAGACTTTAGAGCCGGTGTGCAAATCACTGCGACCCCCTCCCAGTGTTTGCCAACAAAAGCCAATTGAGGCAGCCATAAATACTTGCATATACCAGTTTTAACAAAAGAGCTTTTGGTTTGGCTGTCCTGCCGAAAAAAGAAAATCTCAGCCCTGTGAGAACACGCTTGGTTAAAAGGCAGGCGTCCTCTCAAGGATCTCTCGACCTGGAAGACTGGGTAGTAAAGACGCCCTTTCAGATGATAAAAATGTAACGCGACTGTAAACTCAGAGAGCACTCAAACGCACCGTGATTACAAAGACAATATAAAATGAAGATTTGCCCTCCACAGCGCTGGGGGTTTTTGGACAACATATTGCCGTTTATTTCAATAAAAAAATAAAATAAATTACAAATGCCACTGTCGGCGTCTTGGTTTCAAATCGTCGGGCAAAGAGAACAAAACAAGCCTTTCAAAGGCTAACTATGCAAAATTGATTATTGCTTTCTCTTTCAAGTGCTGCTACTGCTTTGGGACTTGCATATGACTTGGCAGGGAAAGAGGCGACTGGCTGTCCATTCTGGTCCCTATTCACATGACTGCTGTCTCACACAAAGGCCGATTAAAGGGACAGTTCTGATTTTTGAAGTGAGGCAGTGTGAAGTTACGATCACAAATTGGGCCCCTACCTGTAGGAGACAGATGTCAAATCAGAGCGAGCGTGTAGAAAAGCAGGAAAGGAGCAGAGAACGGAGCAGCGGGAGGTCAGTGGCTGAGCTAATTAAAACAACACAACGAAAATGTTTATATCTGAGGGATACAATACTACAAACTCATAATTCTTTTCATTAGGTCCTGTTCAATTGCTGCTACCACATATAGCAAATTAAAGGGAAGGTAAGCAACCGTTTAAGCCTCGCTCATGTGCCGCTAAGATTTAAGGAAGTTCGGAAAGCAGCAAAAATGGGCCCAATCTGAGACAAGCAAGGTGTCTAATGAAGTGGCCAGTGAGGGTAATAGAACATTATAAACTTTAGCAAGAGATGATCTGATGCATGCATGTCTGGCTAAATTTGTCCCCCTTTTTCTCAGCCAAACAACAAGCCCGACCCAACGCAAAGTTACATTTGTGGAGGCTGCAGGTTTTATCCATCAGCCTGACCGCTGAACCCCGTCGAGCTCCGAGTCGTCAATATTTGCAACAACCAATGAGCACTGAACTCTTGGATACTGGCCCTAGCTGCAACACTGTTGGTCCTTAGAAAACAGACAAAGGCTTCACAAGAAATTCGTGGATTTATTAGTCAAAAATCAGAATTCGACAATTTCCCCTTAATCCACACTTGCGTCCCGTCCATGCAGAAACGAACATTGTAAATTTGTGTAAACTGAAACGAAACTGCAGTAGTTATGGCAGGCTGCTTGGTGGCGCTGTAACATTGTCACAGAACAACGCCAAGAACATAGAACAACAAGGAACGACGCCGGCGCCATGTTTTTTTGGGGGGGTTTTTTAATTGGGATTGAGCTGAATGCAGTTTGCAGAGAGAGATGAAGCTACGACATCGTTGTTTAAAAAATAAATGAATAAAAAGGCACAGCTTGTATTTACCAACTCATACATGAGACCTGCGTTTTGAAACATATCCACTCTGGAACCTGTTTTCCTAAACGGTGACTTCTGGTCTCCAAAAAAAACGCAGGACATGTGTACAAATGCAAATAAAGTACAAATAAATAAATCAGATTTTTGTTCCTACTGAATCATGAGTCATTAATTATTACCACAGTTTTGGGGAATATGCCAAAATGTGTTGAGAAATGTTGGATTATTCCCTTAAAGCAAAAAAGATATTGCTACTGTCCAAGTAAAGTCAAATTGATTGTTCTCCGCTAACATTCCTCTCTGCAGGTGCACCTGGATTTCCCCGCTGTCTGATCAGCCGTCTCTTCTCTACAGATTTCTTCCTTTTGCTACAAACTCCCTTCACATCGTCCTATTTCAGCTGAGAAAAATCTCACCAATTACTCCACAGAAGCAGACTTAAAAAAAAAAGAATACAAACTATCCCTTTTAGCCAGACCTTCAGCTCAGCTCTCAAATTTTACCCATTAACACACACACTGCCTCAGTCATTCCCTCCTTCATGGACATGTAATGGGCTCCTGATTCAGCAGCTACAGGAAGCTAAACGAATGCTTCCTCGCAGGCCGCCTCTCAAAAACGAAATCAGAGTTTTCTGTTTTCTTTTGGCTGCTCGGAAAGCAAAAGGCAGCCTTGAGCGTTTGGCGAAGCCGTTTTGATTAACATCTCCAGCACTTCAGAGTCACACCAACTCATTAGTGTCATCCAGGCAACTCGGCTCTCTTTACACGTGATGTGATATTTCACCTCTCTGCTGTTTAACGGCGCACATTAACCCACCCCTTAAAGCAAGGGAACGCTTTATTGAGGATCTCCTTGAAAAGGTTTAGTGAAGGGTGAAGAATGTGCACATTTGCCGCCTTTTGTGAGTTCCAGCTGGCTTCGCAGAGGCGGCTCTCGCAAATCCTCGGCCGCGTGGAGGAACACAGCACAACAGAGCCGTGTTCCAGTTGGCCGTGCCAAAAGGACGCAGCTCTTAGGTCGGCACCTGATCAGACCTTCCAGCGATGGAAAGAAAAAAGTTCAAAAAGCTGAGGACGTCTGCTTGTTGCTCACTTTTGACACTTGCTTGTTTCTCTTCGCAATCCACCAAATAATTGCAGTTCTTGTTGTCGAGCAGCATGTTGCTGCTTAGCCATGGGAGGCGGGAAATGAGCTGGAAGCCGGTCCTTTTAATTATCCTTCAAATGCTTCCTGCGCTCAGCAGATGTTGGGCTGCGGGGCAGGCAGCCGAGCAGCGGGGCTCACACGAAGCAGGACAGAGCTGCCAACAGCCGCCGTAGCCGGGGTGGCATGCTGCACCGTAGAAAACAATGACCGCCTTCAGAACCGTAACAATTACAAACCTGTTTATTTTCCTCTTTGAGTTTTTCCAGCTGACTGGTTTTTGTTCGGGCTGCACTGCAGGTAGCAAGAAGGGTTCAAATACCGTCCTGGCGTTTGCATGTTCACCTTGTGACTGTTAACTGGTCTCTCTGGATGTATATGTGTGTGTCCTGTGATGAACTAGTGACCTGTCCACAGTGAGGCCCGACCCTCAGCCCAAACCAAATCCTGCATCTTAAGCAGGTGCATGATTTGCCAGTGCAGTAGCACAGTGTGCACTACTTTTTCCATACTTTTAGACAAATCTTTCTTAATTATGTTGGAAAAACTGACAGGATAGGCTGCAGGTGCAGGTGAATTCATTGAGTAAAAGCTTTGACTGGGCAAATTATAAGGATGTTTCACATATTATATAGTTTGGTAGAGTTCGATTGGGGACTAACATTGCAACATTTGTCACATTTTCAGCCCGAGCAGTTCGCTCTCACGCTGCTCTGTGTCAAATGACCCAAACCCTTTAAAAAAACCTGTTTTTACCTGTGGTGGTGCTGCACCAGGAACTACTGAAGGAAATGACATGAAAAGCTCTGAAGAAGAAAACTTCCTTTTTTACTAAATGTAAACCAAAATGGAGTAGCGTTGGACTTTAGCAATTGTAAAGTTTCTCACTTTGTCTTTGGTGAAAGACAAGACAAGATACTTTCTTTTTGTTTGTTTTTACCCATTTACCCATAATGCTCGGAATCTGGTCCATTTGGTGATCACGTACAAATCACACCAGAGTTCACTTGAAACCGAACCGAGACCCAAGTTTTTGGGCAGACCAAAATTTTGGGGGGTTTTCTTTCGTCCTCATCAGAGTTTGATTGCACATTGAAAACTCTCCAAACTAACCAGACTTTCTAGACAAATGAGCTGGAGTTCAGTTTAAAGTTGAGTAAACTTTAAACTCAGAGACCCCAAGTCTCTCTGCTGGCTGACCTTTTGCAGCAGGTGGTGCACCAGTTTCCAAGAAACCTCATAGGGACTCGAAGATCATATTAATTGAATGACTCAACCTGACCACAGTTTTTTTTTCCACTTGTAATTACTGATTAACTTTAATAAGAAAATCTGGTCATCTCGGTCTGGCCTAGTTCTCTCCACAAATCGCTGCCTGATGTTTAGCTGGTGCCGAGTTTCGTAACTGAACATGTTTCAAAGAAGGAATTTGACAAAAATGAAAAATAACATAAGAGGAAACACTAAGAAAAATAGCAACGGATGTACTGACCTCAGACCTGCTGTCTTATGTGATGTCACATACATACCTTGTTATGGGAGGAGTATATTTTATCTCTACGAAAGTACAATGAAAACAAAAGCAGTAAAGCTGCGAGACGGTTAACTTTAGACATTTTGTCACCTTTCTTTTTTTTTGGGTTTTGGATAAGAACAACATCCTCGTCATGATTTTGTTTCTTGGCCTCTCTTCTTACTCATCACCTCCTACATATAGTTCTCACCTTTTAGTTTTGTTGTGTTCATGGCCTCTCTGAGCCACCCTTGGCCCCCTCACCACAAATACACCTCACCACCTAATCTTGTCTTATGACTGTGACATCCACTGGCTCACTGGGGGAAAGGACAGAAACTGATGAAGAACACGGAGTCGGTTCTGTCTGCTGTGAACTGCCGCGTTGAGCTGCAGCAGTTCCATCGGCAAAGTTAACGATACCATTAACGCGCTCCAAGTTTCATTAATTTTCCATTTATCCCCGCTGCAACAGCCAACGTGACAAACAGACTAAGTTTTGTGAGCTCCAAACTGCAGCTGCTCAGGTTTTTATGCTGCTGTTGTGACCCGAAACTTGGCACCAGAATCAACAGCGCAGCGGATGTAATAATCTTTCGGAGGAGCCAAGTGCTGGTGCTCCTTCTAAATTTCCATCCAAGCCGTTGAGAGTGATGCTTGTGTTGGCTGAACGGAGAGGCGATCTACCCGCGTGGCAGCCTCCCAGCGTTAGCAGCTAACCAGCTCCAGAGATGTGCACCCATTTTATCTGGAACCAGGTCAGCTGCCAAGGCTGGCTACCCGTAATGGAGCTGGCAAATGGAGCTGTTCTGACAGTCGTAGCTGCGATTCAGCTGTGTGTGTTCACCTAGGATGTAGGCTTGAGAAGGTATTTAAGAGTAAACTCTTGGAAGCTATGTTGAATGTTCTGCTAGGCTGCCATGTAGAGAGGGCAGGATTACCGGTAGAGAACAGGAAGGCTAGATATATTACAGTACATCTTCAGTTTTATTTTTTGTATACAAAATAAAATGGTGTTGGTATGTTAGCCTGTTGGAAATCTAAGAGAGTGAAGGGTCTACTCACTCTGCAAAGACTGCTATTTGTAGCAGCTACCAACGCTAACTGTGCTAATTGTGCTAATCACTAACATGAGATGGCTGAAAATGTCAACTCCATTGTATTTTCCATTGGTTTTAAAATACTCATACGACTATGTTTACGCACACAGTAGCCGTATTTCCATTGCATGTGCACAAAGCTTTGTTGATATCGAAAAACTACAATTTTGCAATTGCTGCGTTATCATTAAAACAGAAATGTTACTAAAATCGCAGATGAATAAATTAGTTCACACGACTTGTCATTAAAAAACATGTTGAGCCATCCTCCTCGACCACTTCCTGTCACCTTCTACACCAAATGCACCTTAATATGCATTAATAATTTAGGAGACAATCTCAGCCGAACCACAGGAGCTAATGCCAAGTAAAGAGATCTTTATCACCCATGCTGGGAATACAGCCAGTCGGTGCCAAGGAAAATAAATGTTGCTCCTAGATTGGCTGCTTTGCTTTGCACTACTCATAGGTATTTCAGCTTTTCAAGTTGCATTTCTCTTCAAATACTTTAAATATAGTGCATTTCTGCTAATAACTTGGAGTTACATTTCACCAAAAAACATCCAGAAATATATGATTCCCTTAATACTAAATAGGCAGAGGCCGAGTGTAATTATGACCGGGCACATCAGTGTGGCTAGTAAATAAACTCTGCATGTTCAAAATGGATAGCCTTTCTGCAGAAATCAATATCTAATGGCAGATCAACGCATTACAAAAAACAGAAACTGGATCTCCACTAAACTTTGATTGGTCTACCTTTAATTATTAAAGAAATAAGATTTCTCTAAAGATATAAGATTTCTTTAAAAGTACAGATTTGCATCAGAATGGATTATTTTAATCTTTGCGTCGCCAGACTACAGACACTTTGCCTCCTTTCCTCCCTTCGTTGGAGCAGCCCCTTCGATGTCTGACAATCAAAACAGTGAGTTGTTTCTGGTAACGTGAAAAGTTTGCAGGACCAGGGGTCAGGGCACAAGTGTTTTTAGATATTTCGCTTATGAGCGACAGAAAATCCACAGGATTTCAATGATCCTTAATGTAATCTGTGGCTAATAGAGGTGGCTAAAAGCATTAAACTTGTCACATGGCATAATAATAACTTTATCTGTTTATGTATTAGCAAGTTCCAGCTCGCCCTATTACAGCTTCGCCCCCGGGGGACGCTAAGTGACGCACGGCCGGCATTCAAGGAAAAACAGCTACAGCAAGTTTGGAAGCTGTCATGAGTAAATCTCTGCTGTAAGGCCGTTGCAAAAATGTTTAAAAGTGGCTTAATGCTGATTGACAGCTCAACGGAATGCATTTTCCAACGGGAAAACGTTTTTCTTCTGCCAAGAAAATTAAATTGAGAAAGTCTCTTGGCTGCGGGAGTTTCAGTCTTTACTGGTTTCACTAATAACATTTAGCATGAACCATAAAAAAAAAAAATTTTTTTTTTTTTAAATCCACTGCCTTCAATTCCTCCATCGGCCAACAATCGTTGGGTTTTTAAAGAACTGTTCCCGTACTGTGGTGTGAGTTGGTCAGACTGCGGTGGGTGAAATGAGGCACTCCCTTACCGCTGCAATCACAAAGCAGTAGCCTTGTTTTCCTCAAAATTCATCCCGTTGACCACTGGATGCCAGTCTGGAAAGGAATTAAACGCTTCCCGACCAAACAGAACTACGGCTCGGTAACGGGTCTTTTATTTGCCGCTTGAAAGAAAAGTCATGCTAACATTTTACTCTGTTGTTTCCACGTTTTTGTGCGATCCACCAGTTACTACAGAATTATGAGATCATACAATAGATCCAGGAAACGGCTTCAAGCGGCCAGCGCACTTTGATTTTGCATTATTCCGCTGATCTCCAAGGCAACGATTGCTTCAGCGGGACGCCGTGGTCGCATCGCACAGGAACTTGGCACGCACGCAAGCATGTGCTTGGCCTGGGATTTTAATAGCATAAGATCAGTTTAATCCCGTCTTTAAAATCAATGGCGTTCTTTTATTCTCCCCTAGTGAAGGGCATCAGATAAGACAAACTGATTGATTCAGACTCTATGAAAGGCGGCTTTGATGGGAGTCGCTGCGGGCTCCCACAGACAAATTGAGACACATGTTCCACCCTCCCTGCTGCGAATACATGACGCAGACTCTGCTAATGATCTGACGCCGTCTTGAAAGCCACCGGGCTCGTATTAATCTGGGAACAAACATCAACCCTGAGTGCGGGGACTTCAAATTAGGGCAGAGCGTGTCTGCAAGAGATAGAGATCATGAAGGAGAGAGATGGCGGAACAGTGGGGCGCTCAAAAGCCCGGTTTTGACACTAATCTCCATTGCAAGGTAAGTGCCCTTATCAGGCCGCGCTTCTGCAAGTGTTTGCTACACAGGTGCTGATGTGAAATAGTCATCCTCAGTCGTAGTGCCATAACATTTTTTTTTGCTCCCTCCTCCCCCAATTCATTTGCAAGCAGACGCCACTTTTACCCATCAGGATATGCCCATATGGCTCTGCTCGTGTTTCTCTGCTCACAGGAAGGGGTGACGCACAACCGACAAAAGGTATACCCTCGTATCCGTAGCGGCTTTGTTAACGGGCGCGCAGAGAACGCGGCGCTATGCAGCCAAAGAGAGGCAGCAGGATGGGCTAAGCAGTAGGAAAATCAGTCCATTACTAAGTCTCTACCTTCCCCTGAACAAGTCTGGAGGGACACTGCTGACAAAGCACATGCAGCCTGCTTGCCGGAGCATTCATCCATAGCTGAGTAAACACATATACACACGGAGACAGAGAGACAGAGAGAGAGGCACAGCAGAACCGAACCCCAAACACACAAGCACACATGCTCATTATACACCACTTCTAAGAGGAGATCAGGCCGCGTCTGCCAGAAAGCAGACTGATGAAGTGTCGGGGCGCCTTTGCTGTGGCACCTTCTACATCTTTTTATGCTCTAAATTAAAGGAGAAGTCGGTGAAAACTGTTATCCAACACAGAAAAGCATTATGTTGTGCTCAGTAGACCTCTGCGTCCATAGGTGCAGCGTGATGGATGTTGAAAAGTCAAGTTGATTTGTGTTGCAAATTCCAGCAACAAGGCAGCTCAAAGCGCCGCACAGCATAAAAACATAACGCAGTAACAAACTACGAAACAAGACATAAATATTGCATTTTGTCAAATGTCATCATCAGGAATACTCATCATCAAATTTATTGATCAGTGTTCCAGTTATTATGATTCAAATTCATAACTCTAAACATGTGAGTTTTAGGCTGGATTTAAAGGAAATCAGTGTTTCTGCTGTTTTGCTGTTTTCCGGAAGTTTGTTCCAGATTTGTGTAGAAGCTGAATGCTGCTTCTCCATGCTTGGTTCTGGTTCTGGGGATGCAGAGCAGAAGCAGAAGACCTGACAGGTCTGGAAGCTGATACAACAACATCTCAAACAATGTTTGAGATATATTTTGATCCTAAGCCATTCAGTGATTCGTAAACTTACAGAAATACTTTAAAGTCTACTTTCTAAGCTACAGGAAGCTGGTCTAAGGACTTTAGAACTGGGGTGATGCGCTCGACTTTCCTAGTTTAATGACAAGTGATGCAGATTTGACATGTCTAATAAAAAAATTATGCTGATGTTTTTTAGAGTGTATACTCCACTTCATTACTCACTAAATTAGTTGGGAACTATTTCAATAATCGATCTGATTAATTGTTTCAGCAGCAAACCGGGGTAAAACAGATTGAGGTTTGTGGTTGCAATTTGTAATACAAAAAGAAGCTAAAATTTGATCATCAATGCTCTTGCAAAGACACTGCAGTGTGAAATCAAAGTCTGGTTTTCACAAAACCAAAGACAAGCGTTTAGTCTTCTAATAGGAGGATCTGATGTAATACCAACAAAGCAGCACTGGGAGCCAGAATAAAGTCCTAAGCAACACATACACACACACACACACACAGCTGTAATTACAGTGAACAGGGAAGAGTTCGATGAATTGGGGATAACTCATTTAAATCACATTGTGGACCGTTCATTGGATGTCCTACAAAAACTGCGGCGGAGCCTCGTGAACTGCACGGTCATCAGATCTGCCTCTGATCCCCCTTCTGTGGCGCTTGTAATCAAATGAGGCACTGTGTGAATCGTGCAACGTGATCCACACTGCCCGGGCCAGCTCGGAGCAAAGCAGATACCAGCACAAAATGTTATACCATAACCCATTCTGGAAATGCTTAGAGCAGCAATTGTGCTCTTTGGCCACAGGCACCGCGGTGCCCACAAACCACAGAGTCTCTGCTGTTGCTGCATCTGAACCACGCACAGATCAAACACTAAATTACCAACTACTTTACCTAATTAATAAGGCAGTGTTGAATTTATTACGTCGGTCAATCAAACGGAGATTTTGCAACCGTGTTTGCCAGGGCATTGTGTTTTCCTTGAATCAATGTGGGAAGCGAGGCCTTCATCTTCAAACTGCAATGCTGAACGACAGACGGAAAGAAGCCGAGGCACCCCTGAAGAGTCAATTTAGAGCTGGGATGACATTTCAAAACGCGATACATCCAAATGTTACAGAGAGAAAACCAACGAGACACCAAACCGCTCTTTGAGAGCTCTTCCCCAGGAGAAGCAGTTTTTCCTGAGGTAGCGTTCTGCTGCTGGAAATGATGAGAGGCTCAGCCATAATGGCGTGCACACGTCTGTGTTACCGTACGAAATAAGAAGTTAAGGGTGAAACTGAGTGATATACATACAGTATATAAACCATAATGCGTCAACTGCTTTTCTCGTATTTTAGGCGTGTTTTGAGTGGCTGTAAGCACGATTTAGAGACATGAACAAAAGGGGCTGTTGGGTTGTTGAAAGAGCTGACAGATGACGCAACTGCATGAGAAAATCACGGGCTGTTTCATAAAATTGTCTCTCTAACAAAGACTGAGAGGGATTTGCATAATTTTTCCTCTACTGTGTATAATCTCATTTAACAAAATCATGGAATCTGGAAGAATTTTACTGTATAAGGAAGGAAAGGATAAGCTGGGCTACTGTGATCCCTGTTTTCCCAGAAAGAAAGTGGAATAATAAACCATTAGAATCATAGATCCTTTTACAAACACCACAACATAAACACAAAGGCTACTCGTGAGTTAATTAGAGAGGAAAATGTAATTATGGGTTTATTCAGAGGAAAAACAGACTTTTCCAAGTCCTTCACTTTATGTGACAGACTGACATAATGCAGCATGTAAATGTAAATAGTCAGTATTTTCTTTTATTTTGGTTTGTGTCATCTAGAGACTGGAATGTCTTTTTATGCAAATTAGCTCTCACATAGTCTGCGTTAATACAGGTTCAGCTGAGGTTCTGTGACAAGCCTATGACAAGTGGACTTTGACTGGGCCATTTCCAATACAAAGCAGTGTTATCTAAACCACTGCCTTGTAGAGTGTAGCTTTGCAGGGGCGTACACAGACATTTTGGGGGAAGGTGCTCAAGTGGGGGCATTTTGTTTACTTCGGTTTCTTGTACAGGCACAGCTTGAACATCATGTATAAACACATATTTTAAATCAACAGACGTATGCTGTCTGGGATCACACAAAATACAATGCAAGAGAAAAATAACTAAAAAAAATTTCAGAAGGGCACTTTTTTCTCCAGAAGAAAAACAGTAGGAACTCTATCACGTTGGCTATGTTTTCTTCATAGTAACTGCTTGAGGTGGGTGATATATATCATAAGCGGTATCGTAAATGTTGTTTTAAAGATGTGTAACTTTCCATTAGAGTATTCACACTCAAAAAATAAAAAATAAAAAACAGACGGTGCATTTAAGGTAAAAAAAAAGAGGTGCATTAAATCAGCAGACTGGACTCAGTCTTGTGACTCACGGTAACAAAAACCAGCTGTCTTCTTACATGGAGGACATATCCTGAAATAATCTGTCTCAGCGGATGATTCTAGTAGAAATGGTGTAACATGCTTCAGGGTGTCACTCAAGCCAGTGGACAGATTGGCGTTTTTTGCCTCACAACCTGAAGCAAATAATGCGTACTTGTGAGCAGTTGGCCGGTAACAGCTGCAAGTGCACACTGAACTGGCTGTTGGCAGAGGAAGGAGTCTGAGATGTTCTTACTGTTTGTTAAGGTGAAGATGACCCATGAAGGGGGTAAGTGCATCCGCAGATGTTGCTGTGGAGCAGGTTTGTTCCAACATGTTGGGTTTTTTTTTTACCGGCAGACAGCGAATGTCAGAGGGCGGTAATATTTGTTTGTGTGCATGTCTTGCAGAAGATCTATGAAGCACATTTAAAATAAAAACAGGTGGCTGCTCTGAAATGTTGTGTCTATCCGTGCAGGTTCGGCCAGACAGCATTTTCTACTTATAAAAATGGCTCAAAGATTATTGTTGTCAAAACTACAACTATTTTGTGTTCTGTCTATTTGAATAAATTATGGTTGACCAAAATATTGGCATCAACATCAGTATCAGCCGATGTTGGTCTCTTTTTACATGTCGATATGTCAGACAAGTAACAATATTAATATATTAATAGGTGATATTTTCATCTTATTGCCGTTTGTGTGTGTTCTTTGGGATGGGGTTGGTCATGTGACAGTGATGCCGATGCAGTGGGTAGAGTAGATGCACACCACTGACATCCGATATTATTATCTGTATCGGTTCCGATATAAAAAAATATTCTAGATGCTGTTTAAGCGAAAAAGTGCCCGATATGTAAGGGTATATCTATTCAGTCTAACTCTATAGTTCGAGCTCTGAGTGACGTCATCCCTCATTATTTTACATTATGAATTCTTAATAAAACTTTTTGAACCATTTTAAAAGAATGTTTGTTTTTCACACGTTTGACCAACGTAGTCAACCCAATGTTTTTTGTCAGTTTCTTCATTATTTATTTTACATTGACGAACAAACTCCTAACTGCGTTGACTGAATAAATTAAAGCTGTTTTTACATGTTTGATCACACAATCGTGAAGCTATTGGTGCATTTATGTGTGCTGTACTACTGCAGAATTATCAAATAAAAATGTAATTCACTAACATTTAAAAGGAGAAACATTTTAAGTGAACTCAACACCGGTTTTGTGCATCGGATCGTATCGGCCGATACCGAACTTCACATATCGGATACGAAAATAATGGATCAGTACATTCCCAGGGTGGCCATATTTTCATAGGGTTCAAAGGACATTTATTTTATATGTATATAATTTATTAGCCATCACAGCAGTATTAATATTGGATATCCTACAATAAATCTCAACAAAATACATGCAGGTGAATACTACAGGGCTGAGATAAATATCCATGCTGTATCCTGTGATGAATTTCTTAGCAACAAAGCTCTTAGATTTTGGCGGTATTTAAACATTCAGTCTTTTAGACACATAGCATGACTCTTTGTTTCTGCATTCAAACACATTTCTTCTATTGTCGACAACCAGCCATACAAGCCAGTCAGACGGTCGAAGCTTGGAGTATGCCTGGCTTTTATCATGATCAACCAATACCACTGGTCATCTCACAAGCATGCGTACCGTGCAACAATGTTTAAGCATCTACGACATGGTGGTGGTCGACTTGCTGGTACTAGCGATTCTTCACACCGAGCTGTAACCCAACACTTGACACCGCCGTTCACCCCGAGCAGCGGGGGCACCACAGGAAATCTGCACTGCCCCTCCGCCCCCTACCTCACACCCCAACAACCCTCTCCCATGAGCTGCTCGGTTACAGCACGGCAAAGCTCTCCTGAGCCCCTCGCCGCGGCAGCCGGCAGTGAACTGTGACGCTCACAAACCCAGAGGAGTCGGGGAACAGGCAAGCACCCGTCGACACGGCCGCGCGTGCACGCGTCAACAAACATCCGCACGCAAGCGTGAATGTGTTTCACATAACCCCGAACGCTTGACACATATGTTTGAAAGGGGGCGTTGCTTTGTCTGCGTGAGAGTGTGTAAATCACGCAAACGCCGCCCGCCAGCCAGCCAGCGCGGCACATGCACACACGTTCTACACTAAAACACGTGGAGGGTAATGCGATTACATGGTTCTTTGACAAGAAAACACTTTCTTGCTCAGCTATTACACCAGCGGTGACGCACGAGAGGAAGGAGAAAAACTCCATTAAAGAACAACAAACAGAAAAGAGACACAGCGCAAGGTCAGGCAAGTATTCTGTCGCCTAGATCGCACAAGTCAAGCTGGAGAGAGAAGGGCACAGCAGCGGCGGTGGAGGTGGTGCTAGTTAAAGTATTCCCCTCTTTCTTCACCACCGTCCAAACCCATTCTGTCAGCTTCTGAGTCATATTATTTATAAGCCTGGGAGACAAACTATTGACCTCCCTTTTCTCTCTGTAGCATTCACTGACTGTGATCCAGACAAGGACACTCGAGGGAAGAATGCATGATGGGAATGAGAGGAGGGTAAATGTAATAAGACAGAGAGACCAAATGGCAAGAGGGAAAAAAAAAAACGAGTGCAGAGACAAAGGATGACGCAGATTTTCCTTTGGCGAGTCGGTTTGTGGAAATAATGTGAACTCGAAGTTAGAGAGGCATCAAGAAATTAGTCAAAAGATAAAACTTGTTATTTAGGCAGCAATCAAGCCATATCTTAAGTACCAGCAGGCTGCGCTGAACACAACAATCTTCATTGCAGAAGTTGTTACTGAGTGGGAAAAAAACCCCAAAGGTATCTACTGTATGTTCAGAATGAACGAAATCAGAGAAATGTGGTTTCCTCTTAAGTAGCCTTTCATGTCTCTCTTTTGTCCAAGAGAGTGCAAGACTTAAAGTGCATAACAGGAAGGTTAAACTCAGGACAGCTAAGTTGTTTTCTCGTATTCTTTTGTGCTTTCAACCTGTCTGGTAGAGATAAATGCAAAATTTGAAAGTCTTGGAAGCATTTGGAGTTTAGGTAAGGATCTAAACTCTCAGGACACTAAAAGTGCGACTGGTGTTTTTGTCTAGCAATGCTAATCGCTCATATAAAATGTGAAGCACTGCTTGAATATTTTAGGTATGCTCATAGGTAATGAACATTTTAAAGAAACTGCAGCTACGGAAGTAAAATAGCAAAGCACAATGACACACCGTGGACTGGCGTTTGCAAAGCACCCAATAAAGAAACATTTTCATTTTTCTTTTCCACTGATTGACTATAAACTCCCCCACCCTCCCAAAAGCTGAGGTAAGCAAGACTGTTTATATTAGCTTCTGTGGTAGTGCTAAGATGGTTTCCACTATCCATATTAATGCAAATCAAGTGATATTTGGTGTCTGTACTATTAAAATAGGCTATTATTGGCACTTTTAAAGGATGATAATTAGCGCATAAGCCTCTGAAAGCCATAGATAAAATTAAAGGATTCAACTAAATAGTTTTTTTTTTTTCCAAGAGATGTAAAAACATCTCTATTTGTTTTTGCACTGACACAAGTAACTATGAGAACTGAAAAAAGACTTTTGAACTGAGATTTCCTATCATTCTCAGTTAGAACTGAGTTTTGGTGCCTTTCCAACATTTCTACCCAGCATCAGATATCTGAGCAGCGCAGCACAAAGAGCTCGCATTTCTCGACTCTACATATGAACGAATCCAAGAGTCAAACTCAGGAACTCCGCTTTTCAATCCTCCACCTCCAACGGAAACAGGAAAAAGTGGGTCAGATGTGCTCTGCAGTAACCAATTATGACACCATCTGCTGCTTATCAACTACAAATACTGACGCAAGATCTGAGGAATGTAAAATATATGACCTGTCGGTACATTAAGATGACAAAAGATGAGCACTTTTTGTGTATTGGGTAGGATGATCACATAATGTGCTTTTACGGGCAAATTCCTTAGGAGAAGGTATTTTTTCTTAGTGTGTTTGGGTGCAGGAAAAGACAGATGTGACTATAAAACAATGTTTTGCCGCACTCTAGGATCATTTCAGATGGTCATCACAGCTCTCGCTTTTTAGTCTCAACAATAAAAACAAAAAGTGATGAGTCAAACTAAAGAGACGTCATGTTTTACAGAGAGGTGTTGATCCTTGACATGATGATCCTTGGTTACAGCCAAATCAAAAAGGTCACCTGCCAAAACTGCTCGAAATTGACAAGATCAAAAACGAGGAGCTCTACAAGCAGAAGGAGGCCTCCCCTTTGAGAAACAACAGCAACAGCAAACCAAAACTTTCCAAACACATGAAAACTCTTAGATTAACAAACAGCAGCACAGATAAAAAAAAACAACAAAAAAAACAGTCAGTGCTTTCAGCAGCCAACTTTTAGCCACCTGAATCTCTGCCAAGATCTCAAAGTCTTCGTGTCAGAACTTAAGTAAAAGCGCATTCAACAATATTTCTATTTCTGCCTCTGCACCAACAAAAAAACAGCAAAAGATTTTTGGGTACAACCTATTTCAATGAGGCAATTCCAAATCAATATGCTGATAAATTTGAGGAGAAAACAGCAAGGTGATCAATCACTGAGCCTCAGAGCAGACCTTCACAGTGGAGAAATATCAAGTTTCTCCTCTGTCAACAAACAAATTGTGAAATTCACATCTTTTTATTCCTATAATATCTCATTCAAACGTGCTCACTGTTCCCAGCTCCCGGCAGCAGACCTGCTGAGGAGTTTATCTGTGGAGGTGTGGTGCACCTGCTCCGCCTCCGCCGAGTGGTAATGACTGGTTGCCGTAAACGTTAATTGTCCCTCAGGGATAATAAAGACCTGGTCCCAGTTGCTCTGTGTTGTCATGTCTCCTCCCAAGTATAGAAGACGATGACGGTAAAGAGAAAGTAATTTTGTTCTTTCGACACACCAAGACCAGCAGCAATTCCCCAAAAAGGAAAGACGGTTTAGGGGCAAAAGCAAAGTTGACCTTTTACAAGTCTGCTTCACATGATTCGCTGTTCTCCGTCTCTTAGCACGTCTCGCTTTTGATCCGCTTTCTACACAATAATAGGCTCATTTCTACTGCAATTTTACAGGATATAACAAGAGTCTCATACAGATTTTGAGACAAAACTTTTCCCTCTCAATTCATTTCCACTCGAACCGCACGCAGTCGAAACAAATAAAAATACACGTTCACATCGCCGTCCAAAGTTAAATTAGCCCAAACTTCTCTCGTTTCGAGTTACTAAGAATCACCAAAATGATTCCTGTTTGCTAAATGCCAGAAAACTTTGCGAAAATATATTTTTATTAGTTTTTTCTGTGCAGCTTTCTTTGAATTTAGAAGCTTTCACAATCAAGGATAGTTCTCTTTCAAACTGTATGACTTGGGTCAAACCTGTTGATTCTCCTTCTGCAAGCTTCTGACCAGATTTGCTAGAATCCTGCCCCGTTCCTCCTGACAGAACTGATGTAACAGGGTCAAGATTTCCACTTTTCAGAGTGACACAAGGCCATGCTAACACCATTGCTTTTCAGCGTGGAAGTTGTTCTTGGAAGAATTAACACATTGTTGGCAAATCTTCAAGACCAGAAAGACGTTTAAAAATAAAGTCAGGGGAAGAACACAAACTTAAGAAGACGCCTGTAGGGAGACTGTATTTCCTAAGACGCCTCAAAGCATACATGCGATTCATTCAGGCTGTGAGAAAGTGAGAGAAAGCAAGACTTTCTCTCACCGTCTCACACCTTTAAGCTTTCGACGTCTGTCTGTGATGGAACAACTAAAAACTGGAAATCTGTGTCACCAGTCAAAGTTTTAAAATCTCTGATTGGTTCATCTCCTCTAAAAAAAACAAGCCTGATTTAAATGTAACTTTGCTGAACTTTCTAGAAATCAAACCACAAATCAGCATCAGCCAGGTAGAATTTAGCGCATATTTTGGATTTGTATGCATCAGTAATTCAAACACCCATAAAGGTTTCATTCTTGGAACGTGTGGCTGGATTCAGCATTGTTTGTTTGTTTTTTTTGTTTTCACAAATTTAGCATTATTTCCTTTAGCCGAGAAATATTTTAGTTTAGCTCAGCACTTATTCAATCAATAAATAAGGGTCAAGGTTCTTTGGAGCGTTCTGCCGTATCAATAATATGCTCTCAGCGTTGTCAGAGCAATAAAGCACTGAGCAATCAAACAGAAATGAAAAACATTTAACGCTCACGCTGTAATTATTCATCTTCGACAGGGGTCTTTAGAGTCCCATAGTATTTCATAACAGCTTTTAAAAACACCACTAATTATTGTTTTCACTTAACGCGGCTCTCCGTCAACACGCTGCGTTGACTCAGCGCATCTGATCTCCCTCCACTTCGACGTGGGAGTAATCCACAACAAGTGTGGGCTGTTTCCTGCCTCCCCCTCCCACCGCCCCGCCGCCGAATCACTCGAACCCGGTTCACACATGAAACGCAGAACATCGGAGGCCTCTGTTTATGCAGCAGCACTAAGTTACGCAAAACTTTGGTCACTCTGGTATCGCCGCGGCGATCACAATGCTTGGGAAAGGGAAGGAAAAAGCCACAATATACACACAATAGCTGTTTGAAAAGGCAGAGACAGTTTTCAGGGTCGTTTTTTATTAGCTTTGCATGGTTTTGTTTAACATATGCAAGCTCCAAAAAATGTCTAGATCGCACTGCGAAAGCACAAAGTGGTAGAAAGTAATTTTGGTTTGACGCACATATCTTAGTACGCGGGAAATGAGACAAAAAATAACTTGCAAGTAACTTTTCAACAAGCTATAGGAGCTTGTTTTAAGTCAGTAAATCCTTTATATTGATGAAAAAGTGCCAGTTCCACTGGCAAGTAATTCCACTTACAGCAAGACATTTTTCCTCATCTTCTGAGTGACAAGTTGAAAACTCAAGTATGAATGAAGCAGGCAGCAGATACTTCTGAATACGTAGAGAACAAAGCCTCTTCTTACATGTTTGTGTTTCCACTGAAGTCATTTTCAATCACCTCGTTTGAAAAGCTTCTATAGGATATACATATGGAAAGAAGTTAGGTTTGTGCATTCTGCATTTACCTGTATGAACTGCCTGGCATTTTCCACAGATATCAAAGGAATTGTGAGCTAAACTTGTCAAAGTCCCAGAACAAACATATTAGCTTGTTACAAACAGGCTAACAAAGCAGATTTAATCACTCTGATGAAAATCAACCTCCAAAACATTACATAAAAAAAAAACAGGAAATAGTACTAAAATGTTAGAATACTATCCATCCATTATTTTCCTACACCCTTTTTCCCTTACTGGGGTCAGGAGGTGCTGGTTCCTATCTCCAGCTATCGTTCCGGGCGAGAGGTGGGGTCACCCTGGACAGGTCGCCAGTCTGTCACAGGGCAACACAGAGGCACATAGGACAAAAAACCATGCACACACACACTCACCTAGGGACAATTTAGAGAGGTCAATTAACCTGACAGTCATGTTTTTGGACTGTGGGAGGAAGCCGGAGTACCTGGAGAGAACCCACGCATGCACAGGAAGAACATGCAAACCCCATGCAGAAAGATCCCGGGCCGGGAATCGAACCCAGAACCTTCTTGCTGCAAGGCAACAGCTCTACCAGCTGCACCACTGTGCAGCCCTTGTCAGAATACTAAAAGCCTACATTTCCCAGTGAAACCTGTAGCTCGGCCAGACTGAGGAGAATGCATTTGTTGGAGGTGATTTATGTGCTGAGCTGTTCTCCTTTTAGTTTAGAATTAAATATACTGCTATTCAGGGAGGTGAGCAGGTAAAAGATTTATCTCCGGTCCTTTTACTGACTACATTACAGGAGCCAGGGAGGAGGCACGGAGATCAGTGCTTCATCATATCTGAATAAATGTGTTCGGGCATCCACTCCCTGAGCGTCTCTGCATTGTGTCTTTGCACTTTCGGCTACATCCAGAGGTAACCGAGAATCAGCTAATGACGCCACAACGTGACGGATATTTGTTAACAATACTGGGGGCTTTTTTTCCCCTCTTTCTTTTACATGTAGAGTCCGCACATAAATGTGAGAGTCTGCTTGTTTTCCTGCTTTTATTTGGGTGCGCATGCGGGGGTGGGTGTGTGTGTGTGTGTGTGTGTGTGTGCGCGCGCGCGCGCGCGCTGCAGTCAGGATATCTGCTTTTAGCTAGCTGCTGTGGGCTGATTAGCTTTGACAGGCTCCCTCTCAGACCCACCACAAACACAGACTTTAAAGAAACCAGACGAAGCGTCCAAACCCGGAGCGAGTCTCCCCGTACGACCCAGACGTCTCCCTAACCAGATTCTCGGTGTCGTCGAGTCAATTAATCCACAAAAGCTGAATTGCTACAAAAACAGAGCCCGCGTCGCTAATCCTCCCCGCTCGCCGTTAGCTCCCAGCGCTTCTCACACAAACTAGGACTCTCTAAATAGTCGTAACTGTGAGCCGGGTTTGCCATCCATGCTATTTACATGAATCACGCAGCCTTATTAAAGGAAAGCTCCAGGCTATTGGTGTATTTGAGATACATTTTTCACATTTAAAGGGACGGCGCAGACGGTTTAAAAGCACTGTATCAATTATCCGTAACGACCGCTAAATGCTTCGATGATTGCTGCACGTCGAGTCCAACCTAAAGTCGACAGACAACGACGCAAGGCCGCAAGGCAAATATGTGCAACGTGTACATGTGATGAATCCACTCGGAAGCTATACACGAGCGAGAAGAGGCCGAGTCTGGCATTTCCCAGAGACGGAGCACAGCGGGTTATTTATCTTTGCTTTAGCTACTGACACAGGAAAACAGCTGCTCACATTTGTGTTACTTTAATGTAAATGTGGGAGGCAGTTGTTCAAAAAAAAGGAAAAATGTACAAAATAACTTCAAAGCTAAAACTCTGTATTGCACATCCTGATTCACTTTCACTCCTTTTTTAAATAAGAATATAAATTGGTGAGCTTCGGTACTATACTGTACTATTACAATTTAGAACATTAAAAAGGTGCTTCCCATTGATTTTGTGTGGTAAACAGACATGTGGAGCAGTACGTGAAATGATGAACTATCCACTTCAGACATAAATATTCTTTGTCGTTTTGAAAGTTTAGGTTCGTTTGCTACGTATTGAATTCATCCATCCATCCATTTTCTATACTCCTTTGTCCCTTAGTGGGGTCGGGAGATGCTGGTTCCTATCTCTAGCTAAGTTCCAGGCGAGAGGCGGGGTCACCCTGGACAGGTCGCCAGTCTGTCACAGGGCAACACAGAGACAAAAACATGCACACACACACCTAGGGAGAATTTAGAGAGACCAATCAACCTGACAGACATGTCTTTGGACTGAGGGATGAAGCCGGAGTACCTGGAGAGAACCCACGCATGCACCGGGAGAACATGGAGACTCCATGCAGAAAGACCCCGGGCTGGGAATCGAACCCAGAACCTTCTTGCTGCAAGGCAACAGCTCTACCAGCTGCACCACTGGGCAGCCGGTATTGATTTCAATACAATTCAAAAATACTTGAGAGAAGGGAAATTAAAAGTGCATCATCTTAAGAGCCGTTGTGTATAGTGACGCTATGAACAACAAGGATCAAGAATCTCCAGTCTTGCAACAAATCTGAGGAGTTAAAATGACTATTTTATCTCTGAGCACTTTAATTGTGTACATACTTTTTGTTGAATTTAAGAATTTTTACAAATAAAGTCAAGAGGCGATCAAAACGCTCAAATCTCACCTTTCGTCTGTATATTATCACCCTACAAAAATGTCTGCAGACTCTATTCCCATTCAGTCTGATTCTGATGTCGGTTTGAGCCGCTTCGCTCGCAAATTATTACCGATTATGACCCTGATCAAATCAAGATATCTCTGAGTGACTTCCTGTGGGTAGATATTATTTATTAGCGTCATAAAACCGCATTTTATTGAGTCGAATGCAGAAAACCCGTCTCATTCAAAGTCAAGGCGGGCAGTAAATGCCTCTCTGAAGTACGCACGCGGATACCACCGTTTCGGTGAAGTGAGACACACAAACCACTAATAAAGACAGAAAGGACTCCATGTTCACTCTGTTGTTGCAGCAAACCAACCACAGCGGGAAGACGACAAACAGTTTGAATCAAAGCTTTACAAAAATCAGATATTTGAAACGTGCCATTGCTGCGTCTCTCTTTTTTTTGAAAGACGTCTCTTTCAGAAGAGGAACAACAGGAGATGTCCTCAAACCTTTGGCTGTTCACTCAACTGTACCCAACAGGTTAAAAGCATACCAGCAGCACTCAAACAGGTTGCTTTTTGTGACCAAGACCCTTTTTTTTTTCTCCTTCCTCTTGGCCTCCATCTTTCCGCCCTCGGCTCTGACAAGCTCTCACTTGTGTTGGTTCGGAACAGAAAAGCCATTGTGCGTTCTCCTGGAAACAATGCCTGCTGTTTTGCTGAAGGGGGTCAAAAAACACACATAAGCTCACTTTGTCCCCTTTTGTTCGCAGTGGATTCCTGTCATGGAACAGGCTGCAACGCCAGCGAGGCAGACGGGACCGACTGAAAAAGCCCAGAATGTAGGCGGCGCACCTGCCAAACTGGGGACTTTGATTATCGTTTGAGCTTCCTGTCATCAGCTGAACGAACATCTGAAATAATACACACAATTACTTCTGATCCCACAGAAAAAGGGAATATCTTTTACCACAAATAAACCAGTGATGACAGCAGAAACCCCTACAGGGATGCATGTGGTTTTAGCATTCCCCCCCCGCCCCCCCGCCGCCCTTGCAGCAACAAAAGGTAAGTGTGCAGACTTTTAGGAATGAGGAATGACAGACAATACAATAGGCCACCAAATGACTGGAAGCTGCTTAAGAGGAGGGCTAGTTCTCCACAAAACGGCATTTAACAGAGTTTAAGTTGCTAAAGAGGAACAAGGAGACGAGGACAATCCAAAGACCCAAATCAAAGATAGTTCAAAATAAATAAAAAAAAATATCATCAGGGTTTTGAAGTGGTTTTACTAACCAGGCAGAACAAGGACTGTCAAGCTCGCTTGCATGCTCTTCTACGGATAGAGTTATTTACTGAATAAATGTTAAGCTGACAAAGGCCTCCTCCGCGCCGGAGCAGCAGCCAGCTTACGCATTCAAATTTATACAGTCGCGCCAGTGTGGCCCCGCAACTGTTTGTGCGGAGTGTAACCATTTTCCACCCCTTTGCATTATTGTGCAAATTGAAAAGCCGCGGCGAGCCGTCGTGCGCGCACAGACACACACGAGAGAGGAGGTGCGGCAAGCGGTTTGGGTGATGGGTGGTACAGGTGCGTGTGCGCTTGACTATCTTTCAGTGTCCTGGCGAGCAGAAAAGGGGGGGAATATGATTATTCAGTGGGAAGGACAGGGAGCGGGTGGGGGGGGGGATAGTTTCATCAGCACCTGGAGCAGCTAAATGGAAACAGGAGGTTTTATGCCTGGAGAGACAACCTACCTCTGCTGCTAGAAAACAATTAAGCAGGAAGCTGGAATACGACACCCTGAACTCTCTTTTCTCTGTTGCTTTATATCTGTTCACCCTCAGGATTGTGTCTGTCGGCGTGTGTGTGTGTCAGTGTGTCTGGCTGCTCTTTTCACACCTGAGGCCTAGTTTAAAGATCTGGTCGGCAGCCGTGTCGAAGGCCAGCTGAAGGAGAGGGAAGGTATTCACTCCCGCAACGTGTCTCGTTAATAAGCCGAGAAAGAGAGAGCTGAGATCTCATTTGCCTCCGTGTTGGGCAGGAATGGATGTTCGTCTCCCACGTGGCAGCAAATAGACTCTCAGTCCTTCCTCTACATGCCGGGACTTCAGATCAGATCTAATCTGGCACCAAGTGTGGCTAAGTCTTAAGAGGAAAGAAAGTTTTAGGATAATTTTACCTGCCGTTTCTTTTTTTTTAACTTCTAGATGGTAAAAATCAAGGCATCAAACTGTCTGATTCTGTAAGAGAAAATCTAGACAGCTACACTATTTTTATGCAGATGATATGAAGCTCTTTGTAACAAGAACAAAAAAAATGATTTCAGATTTGTCCTATCAGCATATTTTCAAAGGCGTAGTGCCCTGCTTAAAAGTATGTTGAGTCTGGTAGTTCAAAACTAACTTGCAATCCTGGAGACGAGCCCCACATTGTTTTAGCTGAATAAGTTCACAGAAAAATATCAATTTAACTTTGGCAAGTCTTCAGGATCTCCATTTACGGAAAATAAAATCAAAAAATAAGCTTACATTTGAAATACTTTTAAATAACCTGCATCCTCTATCGACAAACCTTGCAAACAAACAAATCCTCTTCTGAAGACGTTAACTCTGCTTGAAAGGCTTACAAAAGGAAAATATGTGACATTAGTCCATGGTATCATCTTTTTCTAACATGCGACTGTTTTGATTTAAACTTTGAAGATGATTTAAAACCTTGCGTGACCAAGGACAAAAAAAAGATTTCAGTCACCTTTCTTTGACAATTGGTAGACCAATGGCGAAATGTCTAGAGTTCACCTCAAGTGTAGTGATCTGGTAACTTGATCCAGATTATGTACGTCATATTATGGTGAAACAGTTTCGTTTCAGTTTTGTCTAACCTAAATGTGGTTATAATTTTTTTTTTTAAATCAGGGGAAAAAAAACATTTAAAAATCACTCATAATGACTCCATTAATAACCTCCAAAAGCAATTCTTCTATAGAAACGGTCTTCTAAAAGTATTATTAGGCATCTCTATTGTGTTCTACAGTTTCTGTTTAGGAAGAAAAATTAGTTTTTTGGGGGGTTTTTTGCTCATATCTGCTGTGTCTTGGTGGCGGATAGCTTAATAGAGCCGCACTGATTTTGTGTATTCAGTGAGTGTTCAATCAAAAGCCATCTGTGCAAATTATACTGCAAGTGTATCTATAAATAGTGGAGTATTTAAACTACATGGGACTGAAGCTGCTGCTGAGCTATGCAGCTAAGAGATGCAGTGTGCAAACAGAAGCTTGGCACAGTTCTGTTTATGTTCTCTCCTTCTCACACTATGCCCGTTTTCTTTATTGACTCAACAACTGGCCTTGTGCTTGCGTGCCGAGAGTGTGTGTGTGTGTGTGCATATGTAGAGACGATGCGTGTGTCATTTTGATCACATTCCACGCCCTGGGCAAAAGCCCCTGCTGGTTCTTAGGTGCGTGTCCTAATTTCTGACGCGCTGACAAAGTGGCCCCTCTGAAATGAGCTGTGTGGCCTGTTTGCAAAAAAAAGGAAAAGGGGAGCAGATGCATTTTATTGCCTTTGATCTATGGGTGAACAACCTACAGATTAAAAGGGGAGAAAAAAAGAAATGGATTCTTTTCTGCATAGAGAGAAGGAACAAACTGGGTCTTGTTGCTGGCAGATCCGACACACAGATCGCTCTGGGTGACGGAGCCTAACTTGTCATTGCAGATTTTCACTGCACTGGCCTTATTTTATATCCCGCTTCAGTTCAGACACATGCTTTCCTTTTGCTTCTGCTGAGCACAAAGTCTCTCCGTACCGGCATTCAGAGAATTTCAGAGGATTTCTAAAGCCAACGTCAGAACTGGTGCAATGTTGAGTCCGTTAAATAGTGATGAGTTCCACAGAACCAGAAGAACTATCTAGAGATCCACAAAGAAATCAATGGGCCCTTAAATCACCTCAGCGAGGTGTAGAGCACAGTGAACATTGCAGAGGGAACCGATGAAACTATTATGAACTTTAACTGCAAGAGGCTGTTTTCTGAGATCCATCGAGAAATGAAGTGGCTGGTTGGAGAGTGAAAAGTCTGACCTGTTTTTGATCAATGAATGAACCGTATTCAGTATAAGGACCTGAACCGCCTGCGGAAAGCTAAAATCTGAAAATACTGCAGGCAGTTATTAGAAACGCTAACAACTGCCTGTTTTAATAGTTAAAACAACAAACATGCCTTCCTAATACGCATTAAATCACACAGTGGAAACAGCGCTAGCAGAGAAATTGGCGCTAGCAGAGAAGCTAGCGCTAGCAAAGAAGTTGAAGCTAGCAGAGAAGCTGAAGCTAGCTAGAGAAGAAGCTCCTTGTTTGGTTGCTTTTCTGCAGAATAGACTCGAACCAGAAGAACTAGAACCACGTCTAGACGTTCCAGCATACCAAACTGCACTTTCCTTCAAACGTTTTAGATGTGATCTACAAAACATGCCATCGAATAGACGCAAGACATTGAAGTTATGTTCACCTTTGTCATTAAATATGTTAGAATTGAAAACACAAGCGTCAGAGTTAAAGTAAGGATCGATATTTTCTATGGAATCCACACAATGACTTTGCAATGTTAGCCAGAATAACCGCCCTAATCGCCATTTTACAATGTCAGACTTTATAATCTTTTTATTCTTGTTTCAAAATATTGAAACAAAGCTCATTCACACGTAGTGTCATGTAAATAATTCATGCAGTAGGAAAGCTAGAAAACATTTTTGGAAAGCTATCCGCATTAGTTTTCTTTTTTTTTTTACAATTTTCTTCACAAACAGAAGTGAGAATCAGCAAAAATTGGCATCGTCAGATGATATGAAGATATCTCTGTCTCAATTCCCTCCTCTTGAACGAGACATCAAAGCTAGATTAGCAGTTTTCATGTTTCCAATATTTCACTAAAGGTTGTTTTCCACTGATGCCTGAAGCAGGAATGCCTTGTCAAAGAGCATCGCTAGTTTCCTTTTTACAACCCGGCTCGCTGACTACGGCTCTTCATCAACTGTACAAAATGTATTATTGATGCACAGTTGCTTTCGGAAGCAACTCAGCCATCCCAATCTCTGCAAATATCTCCGGCATGCAAACTGCCCAGAATAACACCGAGGGGTTAGTCAGTGAAATATCGGTTTTATTAATAGGATACATCATGTTTGCAGTGTCAACCGATGGCGCTGAGTCATTGCCGAGCAGCGTTGACGACATGAGTCACTCCCTGTACATGAGCCGATTTCACCCGTGCAACAAGCTGCTCTCGCCAAAGGGAAGTAGCTGAGATAAGGCCACTTAATTTGTTGCTAAGTGGCTTTTTGAACAAATTCCAGCCACCAAGTTGTTTGGGAAGGAGTCTGCAGCTCCCTCTTTTTCTCACAGACCAAAATGAAGGAGTGGAGGCTGAAAGACGACAAGGGAGAAGCAGATCACCGCGCTTCCCGAGGCCAGTTCTGTCGGGTGCCGTCTTTCTGCAAACGACGGGAAGGTTCTTATCTCTACTGTCGCCGCGGCTTTCCTCTGAAATGTTCCCATTTACGGACGAGCGTCCTCCGAAAAGAACCCGTCAGTCAAAACTACACAGAATCAAAGAATTGCATCGCGGCTGAGCAGACCCCACTGACCATCAAAACCAGGGAAAACCTCCCACACAGTGACAAACACGCAGCCCCTTCCCTTCCTGCGTGTCAGCAAGCGACAAACTCCTCCTCAAACGCTCCACCTGCAAAGCACCGATTCAGACGGCGCGCCTCATTCTGACAGGAAAACCCAAGCATGGCAGCTCAGCCTGGAGTTGTCAGGCAGAGCTCGCGCAGACGCTGAATGGAACAGAAGTGGCAGTGGGGAAAAACAGAGGAACTCCACATTGCATAAGCAGTCCCTTATCTAAGCTCTATTATTTTCGCCACGGCTTGTTGTGGGGCTGCCAACGCCATCGTGCAAACCACTGAAGCAACAATCCTTATTTGGCTTCGTTGGCCACACAGACAATTACCATGCTGAACAAACAATGAGCTGTAATAAATAGCATCCTCGCATTTCTCTGTGCAACATTTCAGACAGGGTGCTGAGCAACTGTTGTCACCATATAGAGACTATTCCCCTCTGAGCTGGTATTGATAGCGAGTGTTGGTAGCAGAGGCACATGTCGACAACTGTTACCGCTAATTACTTTCACACCAAGAGAGATCTATTAAGAAAACATGCAGAAAGACTCTGTGCAATGGCATGACTGTGTGAGTCATGCCTTTGAAGAAAGAAACAAAAAAAAAAAAGGAAAGGCCCTCTTTCTCAAAACACCAAATGGACCACATGGACCGGTTTGCAAACTCCATGCTGTTTCGGATTAGCCGGCCGCGGTAACCATGTTGCAGAATCATTCACGGACTTGAAAAACCTTTATCTAAACTGGAGACTTGTAGGAAAATAAAAGTTACTCTCTTATCTTTATTGTACAGTGTCGTGGTTTTGTCAGTTCTGGATGCCGTTTCCCAAAATCCAGTAGATTTGTAGCCTTATTTTCAAGTAAAAATCAACATTTAAAAAGTCTGACCTGTCCATTTCAATTTTTTTTTTCCTGAAAGTCGCAAACTATAACACCAAAGTCGCTAAGTTGTGGGAAGACTATTAACTACAAATGTGCAGACCTGACAGTGGCTGATTTTCAGACCTCTGCGGAGGTAAAGAAGATCGGTGGATAAGCTCGGCTTCACATTTAAGTACCCAAAAGTGAAGAAAATCTGATTTTTCGGTCGATACATCCCTTATACGCAACACACAATTCACTTTAAGGCAAAAAGAACAAATTTTCTTACGTCAATAGGCTGTTAAACCTATGCACCTGTAACTTTAGTAGTACAACCCCTATGCTTCAGCTAACTCCAACTAAATAGAAAAAGTTCGATTTTTAGATGCTTCCATTCACCAGAGTAATATGCCAGACCATTTCTTGCTTTTGTAATATGCTGTGTGACTGAATTTCCTTCCTATTCATTTTTCTTTTAGCTTAATAAATGCTCTGGAAATAAAGGTTGGTAATAACGACCCTACGGCCTTTTTGATCAAAAATAATTATGCTGTAATTTGTTAAATGTTGAACTCTTTGCGGATGACGCCGTTGTTTCCTCTCGTCAAGTGCAAACCTGGAAGTTGGCTCAGATTTTATTTTCATAATGGCTCCTCTGGCTTGGATGTAGAAAAAAAAAGTTTCGTTTTTTTCTTTCCCATTTGTCTTGTTTTTTTGGGGTTTTTTTTTTTTTTTTTAAGTATTTACCTTGGTTTGCAGGAGAGCCGTACTGAAATCGCTAATAAAAAACTTCTCTCTATGCGCACACAACTCAGCCAGCGAGACCAGTCAACAGAGCTTTGTGCTGAATGAGTCTCTCAGGCAGGGGAAAAGAAACAAGAAAAAAAACTAACTGCACTCGCACGCAAACAAAAATGTTGAAAAGAGACTCGAGTGATGTGAAGGCCGAGGCGAGCCGGGCTTTCAGGGCTCTTGCTTTTCTTTCCGTCAGCGAAGGACACGGCTGAAAAGGAAAACAGCCATTACTTAATGAGCCACTTAAAGGCTGCCCTCTCTATTTAGTTTTCATTATTTTCATGGTAAACCCTTCACTCGTCGGCTGCTCTGCGGACAAGCGGCGAATTAAACAACAACTAAAAATCGCGCGTGTGGAAAATACCTCCGCCGAGTGACAAATATGATTACCGCCGTTTCATTTCCAACTCATTTTCTTCTCCAAACTCTTGTTAACTCTCGTTAACACCGTTTATTAACGCGAGGGGAATCAGCGAGGCGAGGAACTGGAAAGGGCTGGTTGAAAGGTGAAAAACGATGGGGGGGGGTATAAATCAGCCGCAGATAATTACGTAAAAGTGGGTGTTGGGGGAGGAGGGACCATCTGACAGTGCCATCCTTAATCTATCACAGACTCAGAGACAACATCTTAATCACGGTGTAATAACATCCTGTCATTCGCCGCAATACAAACACACAGGCAGGAAGATGGAGGATGACACAGAACGACTGGCAGGAAATGGATACATATAGACGTGTACGTATAACGCCTGAAACGAGCAACCCGCGCGCTTTGTGTGTGCCACTTAATGCGTGTCATATGCATTGTCAAGGCTCAGTGTCTCCACTGCTCCTTTTAAGTGTCTGTAAATAAAGAGAGCTCTCTTTTGGAGTATTACTCTTTCAAAGAGCTGCAGCTCAAACTGTAAAGCGATACTTCAAAACCTGGCAGTGCGGGAGGAGTGCCTCAGCAGGAAAAGCTGTCAGGATTTCAGGCTCTTTTTTTTTCCAACCTTACAAAAATTAAGAAACCCCAATTACATCCAATGAGTTTAAATAACTAAATCTTTTTTCTCTCTCTGCTTGATTTGGTAAAAACCAACTGAGTGGAAGTTCTCATCTTGGCTCATCGGGGAAACAAAAGTAGCACAAAATGGGTGTTTGCTCAAAGTTAAACATGCGTGTCACATTTTAGCACATTTTGTGACCACTATTTAGAAATGAAATTAAAAAAAGAAACTCGCTGTGTGCTGCAGTTTGCCCGCTTGCTGTATTTATTGCCGTTCTATAGGTGCATTTTCTAAGCTGGATGTTCTGTAAGCATATTAATATCAGCACTATTATGTTTTGTGGCATTCCATTCCAAAGGTTTAGTCTATCTACTAAACCTTTGTAGATTGTAGATTTAAAGGACCAACAACATATTGGTTCTGAAATTAGAGAAAAATTATTTGTGGCTTATTAAATCCTGAGATGTGTAGCCTGGCTGCCTCCTTTTCTTTTGCTAGTTCCAAATATAAAAACAAGTGGAAAATCTGCCTCACAAAATGTTCTGATTAAAAAAAAACATAAAGCAATGGTGAGTGGCTCAGGTCGGAGAAGTCGTGGCAAGAAGGCAGCCATTTTTGAAAAAGAAAAGCTGCAATGAAATGGTTTAAATCAAAGCATACGCATTAGTACGGCTCAGTCAAAGTCCAGACCTGAATCCATTTGAGAATCAGAGACAAGATTTTAAAAGTTCTACCTCCCACATGTACAAAGCTGGTAAAAACACATGTCAAAAAACTGCACCAAATTGTTGTTATAATCGTTGATGCCACACTTTTCAGATTTTTATTTTTATTTTATCTGTAAGCCAAAAAGTCCTCAAATTATTTTTCTATTATTATTTCCATTTTCATTTCTGGCTGAGATGAATCTTGACCTTTTAGTTAGCTTTTTAAGCTAAGGAAAAACAGCATGTTTTTGCAAATATGGCAGATTAAAAGCAAACCCACACAACAACAACAAAAAAAGAAACATGGCCGCAATTTGTTTTCTTTCTCTTTTCAGCCTGTGCTTCCGAGCCAGACTGAGCCTCCCATGTTTTCACAGCGAGGTGGAGCTGTAAGTGATAGTCGTGCTTCCATATCCACATCCTCACACTTTCACAACACACTAGACCCTTTCTTGAGCGGCTATATTTAGGTCACTGGTCGATGGCTCGAACAAGAGCACGGAGGAAGTCCAATGTTGACTGTGTGTTTGAGAGAGACAGAGAGAGCGAGAAAGAAAAAGAGGGAAGGCCTGTGAATGTGACCGTGCATTTATCAACCGTGCCGTTGCCTACAGCGTGTGACAGTTAGAGAGAGAGAGCTGGGGCCCGGGGACGTCCCACTAGCATTAAGAAAGCTCTCTCTGTGGGACGCGTCAGCCAATGAGCAGCCCCAGCCTCAGGGGGGCTGCCTTGTTAATTAAAGCCGGAGTTGTTTGTCAGCGCCGGCATATGATGCACAGCGCTATCACTGTCGGGGGAAAGAGTGAGAACGCGAAGCAAGATTGCTGCAACCCCTGCAACAAATCTGCTGCCTCACCATGAAAGGCAAGACATCTCAGTGCAGCGAGGCGGGCGGCCGAGGCTCGGAGTGGCTGTGAGTGGCAATCAGTGGAGAAATGCTATACAGACTGTGGGGAGAAGAGGAGGGGGAAAAAAGGTGTGAAATTATTGGATTTTTCAGGCTATTTTAAGGCGTCTGGAACCCCAAACACCTCGGAACGGCGCCACCTTTAGCTCGAGCGCAGGTACGGCTGAGGCGACGTGTAATGTGCCAGCCTCGCTTATTCGAACCGGTGGCAATGATTTACGGAACGCCCGCGACTGAATTCGTTTTTTTACTGCAACGGTACACTGATTTTCAGTCCCGATTGGTTTGTTTGGTGTTGTTTTTTTTAAACTGTAGTTATGCAAAGCTGTGGACTCCGTCTAGCCTTCCAGTGCATTTGGAAAAGGAACATTACACATCATCCACCATGCTTAGCAGGCCTTATGAGTTTTTCCACATCATCATCAGTTTTCCACACCATGAGCCAAGTGACCAGAACAACTAACATCTTGTCTTTGCCAGGTAGCAAATCGTGAGTGACAACGTAGGATGCAGATTTGGGTCGGTGACTCATGTGACCTTAACAGTTCTATAAGTGACCTTAATGATCGGATTAGTTTCGGTTTTTGAACTGTGATTTATGAGCCTGAAAGTCAAAAACTATGCACAGAAATAAAGAAACGATTTGGATGAAAGATGCTTTCTGTTTAACCACTTTGGATGACTGAGACTCTAATCCAACATCTGTTTTTTGTTCCAATGGCGTAAAACGACGTATTATGGTAAGAAAATAATGCTCATTATGCATTTGATGCTACAAATGAGCATTTATATTGCTTATTTGTGGAGTGAAAAATTCCTTTCCGTGGTCAGAATTTGGATTGTAACAACTTTGAATGCAGTTTTTTTTTTTTTAAAGAAAAAAAAAAAGCTAAGATTAGATGCATTTTCCAGATTATTTTAAATATTTTCTCAACTGCTGGTTCCATATGGCCACATTTAACATCAATAACTTAAAAAGTATAATAAATGCTGTTATTTATGCATTTTAGTCATAAAAATGGCTATTTTTAAGTTATTGATTACCTTGAGAAGCCAATTGATAAGCACTAAAATCATGTGAAGTTATGTCATATCATCACTCACATCAGCATGATGAGTGCTTGAAACTGAAAGGGAAAATGACAGTAACACTCCCTTTCTGATTCATTAGCGTAATAAATATGGGGGTTTCCTTCCCAAAATGTTCAGTTAATTTGGTTTAAAAAAACCAACAAAGTGGCGATACAAAGAATCAGCAGAAAACTGTGAAATCCACTCCCTTGATCCTATTACACATGGACTCTTCAGATAAGGAAAGCATCAAAAGAGCAACAAATACTTCTAATACATAACAGGACTTGATCTCCCACAAATTTCCCCTCATTTTTTCCTCATTTACATCTGTGTAAGTTGTTTTTCCAAACATTGCACATTTAAATGCTACATAAAATAAACTTTTGCCCAACTGCCACTGGCCAAAGTGTTGCATTCAAAAAACATTGAATAAGTCAAACATAAAAAAGCTAATTGCAAGCACAATAAGAGAAATAAAATCCTAAGGAAACAAAAATTACTAACGCTTATTAAAGCCGGACAAAATATCAAATTGTAATGGTTATCAAAATAACTGTATCTGCCAAAGTTAGATTTTTTTCCTCTCTCTACTGATTTAGAAAAAAAAACTGAGATTACATCACTGCAATGAAAGCTGCATTTTGACACTTTTTACACACCGTCACCCGGGGCGTCAATAAATGTTTCCCCCCACTCTGTCTTTCATCTAAAAAGGTAATGCTCTTACTTGAACTGTCATCTACTGAGTGCAAGCTGAACTGTGATGATAGATAATAGCTAACAAGTGGTGTTATCTGCATGCTAACAACAGTGTCAGTATTTCAGGTGGAAATCTGCTCCCTGGAGGACTTCAAAGCACCTAATTAAATCTGAGAAAACACACCCGTAAAGAGGTACGCTGCTGCCGCGGATTCATGCGGCAACATATGGACTGAAGACAGTGGAACAGAAACTCCCGGCTTCTCAAACAGCTACTTCCAAGCTCCCCCTCGGGCAACGGACTTAATTTGTCCATTGTGCACAGAAGAGCTGCCAAGAGCAGATGACGATTAGTGTGCAAAACTTGCAGGCAAACACAGACGTGAGGAAGAAAAGTCTTTATCTACAGATCCGAAATACAGTCGTGACCTATGAGCTTGTTTACTGCAAGAACACCTCGCCCTGTGCCCAGTGTCACCAAGGTGTCCCACTCAAATCCCCATTTAAGTGATTTTATAAAATCGCGCTGTGGAATAACAATAATAATGATTTAAAAAAAAGAGCCACAAGCAAATATGTAAAATTCATGTTGAAGCAGATGAACAGAAGGATTGTAGGATTAGAGAGGGAGGGGAGATCTACAACTTCAGAGTCACACACGCACCAAATGGAGCAAATAAAACATCTTATTAATACTGTGACAGATGGATAATTGTGTCATTTCCATTATCCGCTCACTTGTTTGATACCCACTGGGAGGCTTTAAGCTGCAGCTGGTAATTGTTTTACAGCACTGCTGCAAGGTGACAAACTGTCCAGGAAGTGTCCAGGAAATTGCACTTCCAGAACCTGGAATAACTCCCAAATGTGGATCATTCTAATTCATAGTCCAAATTGTTCCCCATAGGCTATTTTGCAGTGGGTTTGGGGGAGAGAGAGGGAGGTTGTTCACTGAGCAATTTCACTACACAGATAGTAAAATATTCTCTCATCTCATTTTTATTTTTTTTTTAAAGGAAGCATATAAGCCTTGCCCGGGATCCCCAGCTGTACATTTCTCTCCAACAGAAGCAGAATACCTCCACGCAAACCATCGCTAACATTTTTTTTTTTTTACCGAACGGTGTAAGAAAGTGTGACAGACTACCACGGCTGTGCATGTACAGTCGATTTGCACAGGTAAGTAAGCGGCTTTCCCATGTGAAGCCGGAGAATTCAAAGCAAATAAACACGACGTAATCAAATGCAGCTGTGGCTATAAATTGCTCTGGGCTGCAATGAAATGGGTTATGGGGGGGAGCAGGCGAGACCACCGTACTGCCGGAGTCCCATCAGCGCAGAGATGAAATACCAACAACGAGGAGGACCAGAGGATTTTTAGAGTCAAAGTGCTTTCGGGGAAAAACCCATAATCTGCAGATAAACACATAGTTGAGAAAAGGATACTGTGAAAACTTGCACGGACTTTAAAGGTACACAGAAACCGAGAGATTTGTTTCACTCTGAGGAAAGATGTAAACTTTAAATTTCAATACAATTAAGAGGATGAATGCGGAAAAGCATATCAAGTCCAAGTCCTCTTAGGCAGTCCCTTGAGTCCCATGAGGGTGAGTGTGTCATGATGTGGGCCCGTTTCTCTTCCAAAGGCCCTGAAAACCTTCTTGGACCCTATGGGTGGTAAACTCTCAAGTAGTCCCACGAGGCGACTCAAAGAAAAGACTATATTCACACAGCAGGCGGGCGCGATCCTAATTGGACTATTTTTCCTATGTGAGATCCATATCGGACGTTTTCCATGGCAGTTTGAACTTCTGGTACAAAAGCACAATTCTGTATCAGACGAAGCCAGACCAGATGTAAACAAGTGCTGAAAATTATAATTATGAAATTATGAAGGAAGTCTACCCCACTGACGCGCATCGCATCACAATCCCACCCCTCTCGGCTCTGACTACACGTCCAGACAGACTTCTCGACAGACGTTGCAGCCAATGTCCCGCAAAAGGCCGTCACTATTGGTTGTTGTTTTTTTGTTAGCTTCAATCGTCTTGTTAAGATCTTGTGACAATCTTCTTAGCTCCCATTGCTGAATAAACAATGGGATCCATAGTCAGCGGCTCATCCATTATTATTTTCGTAAACATATTCCGTAAACATTGCAGGACTGAGGAATGGGGATTTATGGCACCGATTATCATTATTCATGGTAAATTTCATGCTATGAGAAATTTTGATTAATCATTGTCACTTTAAATTCCAATTAATGTTTAAAACCCAGCACCCCAAAACTGATGGATAGCTTTATTGTTTCCTCCACCGTTAGTCCAATGGTAGTATCGATAAATATCAATAATTTCATATAGATTACTGAATGCAATTAGTGTGTGCATACAAATCCGACTTCTCCGTATGCCTATATTTTTAAAAAGTAGTAATTGTGTTTGTGGGGTATGACTTCTATGCCATACACTTACCTAAAAAAAAAAAAAAAGAATTAATAAATAGTTGTTATTGTCAATAGTACCACAAAATATCATGATAAAACTCCACCCCAATTTCCAGAAAAAGTATAAAAGTATTGGTGCATAATTTAAAGATGGAGTTTCCCCGAGTTTTACACCCCAGATATAAACACACCAGCCCTGGCCATCAGTCACCTCAAAGAGGTTAAGAGCAGCACACAGCAGCTCAACGGTGGCCATGCTGGCTTACTGGAGCGTGATGCAATAGGTCAGAGCTATTCCCCGGCTGCCGTGTCCTCCTCATAATTGATGGGTAATTAGCGCGGGTAGTGTAGGTCATGAGCTGCACTCGAGCATGCAGCGAGCAGGTGAAAGCATGAGTCACGGCCGATGATGCGATGCCTCCGGAGGACGCGGACTTTTTTCTATTTGTTTTATTTCTTTATTTTTTCAAGAGGACGTTTTCAGTCACGCTACGGCGCAAACAAACGCGCCGTTTGTCGCGTTCGGCAAGCGCGAGATGAAAGCCGGCACCAAGCGAACGCGCGCTCTTCATCTCCCCACACGTGCACACAAATCAAAGGGCGCTAAAAAGCTTATTTTAATTTCACCGGATCCAGCAGCACCCTTTAATAAGCGCACTCCATTTGCATGCAAATCAGACCAATTACCCGCAAGTAGCTGGGATGCAAGTATCATTTCACATAGAGCCATATCATGCCTCATTTGCTTAGCCTTGAAACAGAAGCTTCTATGTACAGCAGAGCGCACTGTTACTCTCTGTGTTCACTCAACACTGATTTAGCACTTGACTAAGAAAACTATTATTGCTGGTAAATGTGTAAAACAGAAACTGGATAATTATCTGGCTTCACATCCCCCCCGCCAGCGCCAGCCAGTATCTTCTTTCATATGAAGATAAAGCCCTCAGAAGAAACCCATTCAGAGACGCCATCTCTGCTGCAGCGAGGTGCGCGACCGGCGTGAAACTGGGGGAAACTAAAATGACAACTGTAAGAAGATTACCGACAGAGCATGAGTTTCGCCCCCGTCCTAGCAGACAGTCCCAGTCAGAGGCACTTCGCTGCGTCTGACTTTAAAGTCTCTCTCTCTCTTAGCCAGAAGTGGCGTCCATAAAACTCAAAAGGGTAGAAATGCTCGACGCAACTCTGCGTGAAGTCTATTGAAACAAAGTTATATGGGGGGAAAACAAACGCCTCGGTTTGGCTCTTATTGTGGACATCAAACGATGCATCGATGTAAAACATCAAAGAAATCAGAACTTTCTGTCAGTTTTATAGTGCGTACCAACAAAGACTTTTACTGGCTTATCCTGATTTATGTTCTACTTGGAGCTCTGAGTTTCTTTCACGGTTATGACGCAGACCATTGTGCAAACGTTTTGTTTAAACTCAAATTTAACAAAGACGGACTATAAAAGTTCTTCAGATGCCAGTAAAAGGCAAAACGGAATCCAATTTTGTTTTGCCGGTCACCAGTCGGAATGAATCGGTGACAAATTGTCCCAATTTTCGCCACTGGCCAATCGATTGATGTACCACTCCATGTCTTCAACATGCCATCGCTAACTTTTGCCGATTACATGTATTTGCATCAGCAGCAGAGACGCAGTCAAAGTCATGCCCTGTATGTGAGCATATTGTTAATATTGTGAATGAAAGACTGACCGATAGCAGAATTCACATTTTAAATGTTTTTTAGCATCGTATAACGGCTTATTTTTAGTTAGAATTACAAAAGCGGTACTTTCTGTATATGAATCCTTAAAAGCTGCCAATATGTTCATATCAAAAATGTTCCATGAAAGACTTTTACTCAAAATTCAAAAGGATAAACAGAACAGCGGTGCAGCATTTTTTTATTTTTTTTTTAGCCTTGCTGTTATTTACTAAAGTGTTGCTCTCTCTCTCTGTCTGGCAGCCGAATTAAACCAGAAACATCTCTGACATGACAGTTTCTTTGTAAAGAGCTTCAAAGACTTATTTGGTTTCGTTTTAATGCCAAAAATATTTACCTTTGACCTGGCCGGCAGTGGCATTGGGGGGCATTGGGAGTCAGCTGTTGTTTTTACCTTAAAGTGGTCAACTCTGTTATTCATATATTAATTTGATACAGTAGGGGCTTCCACACTTTGCGTGTTTGTGCCTTCTGTCTCTTTTTTTCAGCAGTTAAAACTAAGTAACCTGTTTTTCCGAGCCGCCTTTAAACGCAACATGAGCACTAAGAAAACCTGCTGCTGCTGTGCAGAACTGCTCAGGTGTGTTAGAATCATGGCAGCAAAACGTAAAGAACTTTGCACAGTTTTTCCCCCAAACTAACTGACTGAGTTCAGTAAAGCTGCTGGATGCAGGTAATGGTAGCTAATGGATGACTAGCTAGTACCAATGCAGCAGTTTAAGCTTGTTAACAAGCAGCCTGTAGGCTACTGATGTTGTCTATGCTCAGAGTGGGTTGTACTTGTTACATTCACTTGAGTAACTTTTTTGGAAAAAAGCACTTATAAGAGTAATTTTACTACACTGTACCTTTTTCTTTTACTTGAGTAATATTATTATTGCTACATAGATTCATTTTGCCCCCCAAAAATAAACCGATGCCCCTCCTGTTAAACTCATCTGGCTGCCTTTGACTCGTCTTGACTTAGTACCAACTTCCACATCAATGGTGGCTACAACCTTTTGACACAATCGCTAACCAGAGTTTCCAACTTGCTAGTCCCCAGTCTGAGGTGTTCAGGGAAAGAAAAAAATTTCTTCTCTAGTCATTAGCAGATCTCTTGGTACATTTGGACTCAAAAGCCGTTACATAACCACTGCTGACCCATAGCTGCTGAACTTTACAGATGGGAGGTAGGAAACTGATGATGCAGCATCAACTGAGTGAATCGTGAGCGTGGACAACTGGTTGAGCAAACCTGACTAAGCTGCATGTAGGAAGCAGGAGTGGTTATGACCATCACTCTCTGACCTTAAACATGCCAAGAAGCAAAATAATATGGCATTATTAAAAAAAAAAAAAACAAGAAAACAATTCAAGTGAATAAACAGTGAAAGGTGTCAGGAGGAGAAACCTCCTGTTTTGACATCCAGCAAAGCAGAGAGTAATGACAGGAACAGACTTATCAGCACATGGTGTATCAGGCTGTAACAGATGAACCCCGCAGTAGGCAGTTTATCAAAGGGCACAATGTCAAGAGCACACTGATAGCTGGTAGTGAAAGAGAATATGAAGCAACACATCAGCCGTAGCCAAAAGTGACAGGACAACATGTCAGCTTTTTCTTCCCCTCAATAAAACAGATGCTGTCAATAATTAACAGCTCAGACACAAAACTTCTAAGATTCGGTAAACCAGACAGATGCTGTAGCTCCACAACATCCCTACCCCCCCACCTCCACTTTCCTTTTTATGTCAGCTCAGACCTGGAAGCCCCCCAAAACAAACAGATCCGGACCCACACAGCTGTCAGCAGCCCTGAGGAATCACCATCAAACCAATAGCTGATCCAGCCTATCAGATGACATGAAGAACCAAGGCTCTACCTGGCGTCATTTGAAAGACATTGATGACAAATTAGACCAGACTTCAAACTCCGTGACCCCGCACTTTTCGATAAGCATCACTGATGAAGAGCAGGAACTCGCACGCACGCGCACAAACACACAAAGGGAACTGGCACAGCTCTTCCTTACCTCCAGATGTTCCAGGCTGATGAAGCTGGCGATAGCAAATCCATCTATGATATCCTCCTCCTGCGAGCTGGACTCCCGTCTCTTCCTCCGAGGGGGGCGCGGGGCTCTGGCGGCGGCTGCGGGGTGAGGCGTCTTTTTAGCGGCCGGGGAGGCGGCGTCTCTCCCGGGACTCTGTCCCTCCCTGTCAGAACAGGAGGAGTTGGGCTCGGGGCTGCGGGCGTCTTTGCTCCCCGGCTCCCGCAACCTCCGCAGCCTCTCCCGCTTGGCCCGGCATCTCCGACCCTGCTTCAGTTTCCCATCCATGTTATTAGAAAGAGCTTACATGCAGTGTCAAAATAACAGGGGGAAAAAAAAGAAGAAGAGGAGGAGAGGAAAAACTCCACAGGACGTGCACGCCCACAGACTCGCGGAACCGTATAATAACAAACACACACTGGACTGAGAATTAGAGGCTGCGCTATAACGTGCGGATAGCGCCGCGCGCGGGCGTGTGCGAGCACGCGTATGCGCGCGCGTGCGCCCGAGTGTGTATGCGCGCGCGCTAGCGTGGATGGGAAGGCGAATAACGCCTGAAAACACTCCGTGACCTTGAGTACAAAACCTCCCCGATTTCCACCACGGCGAGGCAAACGTTCAAGTAGCCCGCACGGTCGGCGAGGGAGCGGGCGAAGCGGCGCGGATCCGCACCGCTTTCCCGTCACGAATCCGCACTGTGTCGACGCGGCGTCCGCAAAAGCAGGTGCAAAACGGGCAAACTGTGGAAAAATCCGCGCATTTACAGCCCCCTCGCAACTTTTGTTGCACGGGAATCATAGCCGGCGACGTTCGAGCCTGGCCACGCAGCGTACCGCAGCAGACAGCGTAGAGGAATCATGTCGCTCGCCGTTGTTCTTTTCCACCACCCCAACCCATGATCCAGGGCTGTCAGATTCAGAGAGGGAGCTCGCGGGGGATACTATCCGTCCGAAACAACGCGCACGAGTGTGGCGAATAAATCCCCGCACGCGACGCGTTGAGTTTTTAAGTGATAATTCCTCCTCCTCGCTTCAGGGGGTAAAGAATCCCAAGTCTGAGAGAGAGCTGTACTTCTGCGCAATATTTCCACCAAGGAGGGAAGAAGAAGAAGAAAAAAAAAATGACCCGAGCCGTCCGAATAAACTAACCATCCAGTGTGAAATCAAACTCCACAAGGCGACGAAGCGGTCTCTTCTCTTCCAGCTCAGATAATGTTGAGTTTCCCCCTATAAATCCACTACAGTCCGTCCCCCTGGCTGCTCAGTTGGCTCACTGGCTCGTGGTATTTTCAATTCGCATAATAAGGCTTTGATATGTGTCCTTAAAGGGACAGGAGTGATTAAAATCTCCTCTCCCTCCCTCCTCGTTCCCTTCATCCGAAATTAAGAGACGCACTCTCGAGCTTCAGAAAACCCACATAACTGACGTATTTCCGCCACCCCTGGCCTACAATCTACCAAAGGAAGGAAGCTGGTGTTAAAAAAAAAAAGGAAAAAAAAAAAGAAAAGAAAAAAATAGAAAGGGGGAAAATGGTTCTTTGACACGGTTTGGGTGTATTTTTGTATGTCTGTGTGCCAAAGCAGATGCTACATCCAGGGGCGCTTCTAGAAATATGCAATGGGGTCGTCACCTGGGGGGCTGCTTGGAATCTTGGGGTGGCTCATCAACTTTTATTAGTATGAGTTGCAATAATTGGAGGAATGACTGGGAATAAAAAAAAAAAGACTTTATGTGAAGGAATCAAAAGTGTGACATGAAAACATAAACAAATCCCCCAGCTAAATGTTTATTTTTTATTTATTTATATCAAAAATTAGGACTGTCAACATCAGCACGTTAGCGCATCAAGCTAATCTGTAGCTACTGCAGTGATAAATTATCCTTCCACCGATAATGGACAGCCAGTTCAGAGTCAACAAATCCAGGCAGCGTTTGAAACAAAATGACTTCTTTTCAACCGTCCTGAATGTAAAAACCTGGTTTGGTTTGAGACGTTAAAAGATTTTCTTGGGTGCTTTGGTGGCGCAGAGGTTTAGCACACCCACATACGTCCTCGACGCGGCCGTCCCAGGTTTGAATCCCGGCCTGGTGACCTTTGCCACATGTCTTCCCCCTCTCTCACTTCCCTAATTCCTGTCCACTAACTTTTAAATAAAGGCCACTAGAGCCAATAAAAAAAAAAAGATTTTCTTGTGCATTTTTTACATTTACAATTTAAGCTTACAACGTTAAGTGCAGCGGTCAATAGTGATTAATCACACCATAGTGATTAATCTGATCAAAAATTGGACTTATCAAAACACATGCAGATGTAAAGTTTTCTTTCGGTGGCAGCATCATGCTCTGTGGAAGGGGCTCAAAGAGACCCTCACCCCAGCTTCCCCTTCCCCATTGGTCATGTTCTTCCCAACAACAGGTTGTCTGTTGAAGGACATAGAAGCACACACACACCCTGACGCATCCATCGTCAGACTAGGAAAGCTCCATCTGCTGCTCGCCAAAGTCGCCAACACAAATTGTGCTCAGGCACATTTTACTGGCCTGTAAAGGTCAACATTTCATGAGCGCGCTGGAAATATTTGAAACATATGAGTTGCCAGGCTTACCCTTGGATTAGGCTTTTTAGATTCATGTGGTTCTAGATCTGCAGCCCGGGAAACTTCCCCGCTGACGTGTGGGGAATCCTGTGCCGCTGCCAGATTAAGGTATGTCCTTTGGATCAGGAGTTGGGATAATGACGTTATGTAATCACTGCACTGTGTAACCTTAGGCTTCGGTTCTCTGCTGCGTCATGTCTCTGCCTACGCTGACATGAATACATCTGCAAACCTTTCATTCTTTATTTATGACGTCTGATGTAAACGCTCCGGAATAGCAACAGATTGAAGTTTCTCTGTGTGGGATCAACGTGCTAACTGTAAGGAATTGGGATTGATTTGCCACATTGTTCTTTTTTGTTTGTTTGTTTTTAGATTGAGTGTAGACATCTCATTTTCATTCATAAGTAACCAAATATCTGATTATGATTTCCATGATGCTCTTCTCAGCTGCAAGTCATTCATAAAACTCTGGATCTAAGTAAAGCAACTGCACTCATGTGCTGCTTTGTACCGTCTAAACTCCCTGTCCTTCTTCCATGTCGTCCAAACTATTTCAATGAATACACTCTGCATGCTGCAACAAGAAACAATCACTCACAACCTCCCGCGAAAGTGTCTCTTGCTGGGATTTCTTCTGTCTTTAGTGGAAAATGCATAAAGGACGTAAACAAAACCTACAAAATCAGAGTCGTTAGATCCGACTGTGCTGTGAATTAAATGGCTGCATGCAAAAATTCATCAGTTCATGCATAAAAGCTTTGAAAAATATTATTTGGAAAAACAACTCTGAAGTACAATCTTTTGTAAGTGATCGGCCTCCTCTTCTTTATTGAGAAAAGCATCCCGACAACATGATGCCGCCACCACAAAGTTACACCAGGATGTTTCTTTAATGTTTTTTCTGCTTGGCACGAAAAGGCGAACATTTGTGGAGGGCTCCACTAATAATTGCTCTCTGAACAAGTTTTCACACCTGAGCTGTAGATCTCTGTAGCTCCTCCAGAGATAGTCCTCCTGATTCATTATTTGAATATCAATTTTTTTCGTTGTTGTTTCAATTGTTTAAAAAACAAAAACAAAAAAAAAAACAATGGGGTATTTTAATTTCTATATACGTACACTGAGGTTTGTGGTTGTGCGATGACAAAAAGGAAGAAAAAAAAAATCTAACACCCTTGAAATGTACGAAATATCAAGTATGGACTTAAAGAGTTTAAGATGATCTTTTTTCTGTTACATTTTGGTAATTAGATAACATACACTTAAAATTTCAGATTTGGAGAAGTGATCAAGGCAAGGATGAAGACGTAAACACCTTCAGCGCGCTGGTATTTTTACCACCCTCACTGCAAAGAGCAATCTCATTCGCCTTGGCCACATTAAATGCCAAAGATGTTACCGTGTAAAAAAAAAAAAAAAAAACGATTCAAGGGACTTTTTCCAGAATATGTCCTCATACACTAAAAGGATGTTTGCACAAATGTTTCCAGCACCAGCAGCATGTATTTTCTTTACTGCAGAGCAGGGATTTGAGCATCTTACAGCGGCCTGGTGCTCCACTGTGAAATCTAGAGGTATTGATTTCTCGGGGAGCCAGAGCATTTACAAAGGATATGGTGTGTATGTGTGAAGAGATTTTATTTTATTTATTTTTTTATTACTTTCCCTCAGATCCTTCATTTCTCAATCCCAGGCCTGTACAAAATACACACTGTCGGAATCACTGAGTCTCATCAAAAAAATAACCTTAAGCCAGTCTTCGCCCCTGACCTCGAACGAACGAATCCTTATCATGGCCGTGGATGCAAACCAAAAAAAAAAAACACCCCAAAAAAACAATTCTGCCACTTATACATCATATAAGCGTGACAGCCTCCCTCTGCTCGCCCCCCCCCCCACCACATACCCGCAAGCACAGGCGCTTCTAAGCGTTTCAAAGAAACCAGTGTTTGAGTGACTCCGATGTGGGAGCTCAGAGTCTATAGCTGTGGATTAGACTCACAGCAAATAGTAGCATGGAAGAAACAGAGGTAATCTCTTCCTTCTCCCTCACAGCCTTCTCTCCATACCTGGTCCTCCGTTTCTTTTTTTTTTAAGCTCCTTACTGAATTAGTTCTCGCAAAGCTGCTCACACAGAGAGGGGGTTTATTCACAGTGGGGGGAAAAACGGCAGGAAAACAAGACCATTCGCTGGTTTGAATATTGACGAGTTGCTCACCTACCCGGTTACTGTTCTCCACGGCAACCGAGGGAGAAAGATGGAGGTTGGTGCTCTAACCCGAAAGGAAATACCGCATCTAACGTCTCTATGTTTGTTTATGCTCAGATACACAGCATAATCAGATGTGAATTTAAAAAATAAATAAATAAAAAATCTCATTATCCCCACTTGCTCAATGTAGTCCTTGGTATAATCACCCACAGTACATCACACTGTACTCTATCTACCCGACAGCACAATCAATTTGCATAAAAGTAGTTTTGCTTCGCGATTTCCCAGAACCACCACATTAGCTGCAAGTATTTCTGCCTTGCCACTTATCGCTGCCCGCACTGTGAAGATCTCAGAATAACCCCAAAGAGTCTCACAAACATTTCACATTGGATAAATACTTTGTTTAAAAGGTATTTTAAGAGTCAGCCGTAATCTTACCGCGGACCACATGTGGTGTAAGCCGAAAGGCAATTATTCTCCTGACATTAGCCACTTCAAATATGGTCAGACACTTAGTCTAGAGCCCAAAAAGAATAAACAACAAAAATTAGAGGTCTTGAAAGAAGATTATATTTTGGAACTTTTAATGGTGGTTATAAGCGTTCACCAATGAGGTTGGCGAACGCTCATTGGTTCACCAATGATCTGAGGAAGTAAGTACACAGAAGAAATTGCTTTTCGGGTATTTTCACACCTGGTGGTCCAGTGGACTCGGTTCAACTGGGGACCAAAACTGAGACGTTTGTTACATTTCCAGCTGGTGCGGTTCACTGTCCAACAATCCAGAGTCTTTTGAAAACCTGTTTACCTCCTCGCCTGTGGTGGCGCTGCTCCAATAACCACTGCAGACAACGACACTAAAACCTCAGAAGACGAAATGAGGGCAACGGCCTTCTTTGGAGAAATTTAAACAAAATGCCAGCTGTAGGATTTCTCTTTTGGTTTGGTAAAAGACCATGAGCCATTTTTACCTCTAGCATTAGACTCTCACATTTGTTCTGGTTGTATTCACCATTACTCCCTGTGCCTTGGTTCGCTTCTTCTGCTGTGGTTGCGTCCATTCAAATCACGCCAGAGTTCACTTCAACCGAACAGAGTCCTAGGTTTTTAGGCGAACCAGAGTTCACTTTTCTTACTCCGCATCAGAGTTCGATTCACACCTCCCCAAACTGACCAAACTTTCTAAATGAAATCAACTGAAGTTTGATTAAAGTGGAGGCTGGTGTGAATGCACCCTTAGTTTCACAGAATTTTCCTGTTGACTTTTAGCATCGTCTTTGAATTATCTAGGTGTATCCCTGTCTCACAACCCCAAATTCAATGAAACTCACCACCACTGGAGTCTACTGCAGTGGGCACATACACCGCTCTACCTGGCAACCCAAAAGCAAAGTCTGAGTTTGGGAGTTGGCTGCCCAGTTTCACATTTGGCGCAGAGGGACTTGTGGTGTGAGGCAGTTTCTCAGGAGCTGGACTCTCAGTTCCAGGGCAAGGAGGTCTTTCTGCTTCATGACATTTGGGATTATGCTCCTGCTACGTGATAATAGTTTGGGGATGCATCATGACTGTGCACCAGCGGACATAAACGCACGAATGAGTATGTTGAGTGAGGTGGAAGTTGATCAGAGCCCTGATCTCCACCTGATCAAACACCATTGGGGTGGATCTGCAAGTGAGGCAACCTCATAGATGACTTCATAGATACTCTCCTGGAACAACGGTCAAACCTTTCCATAACAATGAACCCAAACCTTTTGGACAGCTGTTTGGACAGAGCTGAAGATGTCATTGCTGCAAGGCAGGAAGGATGCAGAAAGAATGATGTTATAAACATGTTAAAGAAGTCGACTAAATAACTTCAACAGCATGTTCTCTCCATCATAACTGCCTGTGCAGCCTGGAGATTTCAAGAGCTGAATTGAATGTAATGATGAACCTGGAATCCAGATTTAACTGAGCTGTAGCCTATCTGTGAAGAGGGAAACAGAACTCAGTGCATGATATGCAAACTCCTCAATATCATAGGACAAATTCAGACACATTGAAACCAAAAGGACAAACTATAGACAACTTTCGCATTTGCACATTGTTGGTTCTTATGGACGAACTCGGTATTTCAAGTTCGAGTGATAGCTATATGTTAGCAACATGCTGTAATAAATTTGATCTCTAAATGAGGGGAGATTGCACATAAGTACACCCTTTCAAACACTCTTACTTGTAAATTATTTACCTGTTGAACTCCAAAAAGTGTGAATCTGAATAATCTCAAGCACTCGGTTAGTTGTTTTAACAATGCACTCCCGACTGAAACGTCTCAATTTGCTTCCTGCGGCAGGCTGCCTGTGAGGGAAAACAGAAGTATGTGGTTGCTTGCCTCTGGGGCTTTTGGCTTCCTCTGTGACACATCACAGAATAATTCACCGGTTTGGTGGCAATTTACAGGCGGACTCAACAAGAAATCAGCCCGCGGCCCTCAGTCAACAAGCTTCCTCTCGGGAACACTCCACGGCCAACGACAGGACCGCAGGGGGTCGGATCCTGCAAACCGCCACGTGCAAAATTAACTTGCTTGTTCTTCCTCTTCATCTCTCCTACTCTGTGTGGATCTGTGAGTTATTTCTCTGGCCAGTTTTAAAACTGTCACTCTTCGATAAATTAAAATGAAGTATGATATTCAAAAGCACCTGAAAAATCACTTAGACTCAAGCTCACTTATTTTAAAAGAAGGCAATAATAATAATAAAAAAACCCCCAAAAAACTAAAATAAACAATGCTAAGCTCGGTGGGGGAACAAGTAAAGCCTGGTGGCCCGCCAGGCTTATAATCCACTGTGGGGAACCCCACACATACTCAATGGAAGTGCAGCTAGTTTAAAGGATTTCTGAAATGTACAGCACTTTTATAAGCCAAATGTCTTATAGATAAATTTAGTGGCTAGATGGGATGGCATTTGAGTTATTTAGCAGCAATGAGAGGAAGAAGGGCGAACATAGCAAATGAAGGAGTTAAACTTAGCAACTGTTGAGCATGGAGGTGGTGTAGTAATACTAGGGATCTATTTTGCTGTCAGGGATTCAGTGTCAGCTGCACAGTTGGTAGAGCTGTTGCCTTGCAGCAAGAAGGTTCTGGGTTCGATTCCCGGCCCCGGTCTTTCTGCATGGAGTTTGCATGTTCTCCCTGTGCATGCGTGGGTTCTCTCTGGGTACTCCGGCTTCCTCCTACAGTCCAACAACATGACTGTCAGGTTAATTGGTCTCTCCAAATTCTCCCTAGCTGTGAGTGTGTGTGTGTGTGCATGGTTGTTTGTCCTGTGTGTCTCTGTGTTGCCCTGCGACAGACTGGCGACCTGTCCAGGGTGACCCCGCCTCTCGCCCGAAACGATAGCTGGAGATAGGCACCAGCAACCCTCCCGACCCCACTAAAGGACAAGGGAGTATAGAAAATAGATGGGTGGGTTGAGTGTCATTGCTCTAATTAGGTAGGATGAAAAAGGACAGGTGTGTACTGAAACAGGGACAGAATTAAGCATTTCATCTGGACAATGATTTCAATACACATCAAAATCAGAACAACACTAAAAAGCCGCAAATTAACACAAAACTTCAACGAAACTTCTAACTGGCCGTGTTGTCCATCATCGCAGGACGAAGGACATCACCGCCTCGAATAAACGAGGGAGCAACTGAACGCTTCACAAGAAGCTGTCGAGAGAGGCATTCAGATGCCAATAATTTAAGTGGGCAGGCTGTAAATTCGAGTGCTTTCGGATATTTTATACCGCCGAGGAGCAAGGTTTAATCAAACAGAAAGACTGGCCCATGCTGGCCCCTGAGCCGTGTGGGCGAGAGAGTTGAATTTATTGGCAACACTTGAAAAGGCACTGGAGCTTTTATTACAGTCATCATTCAGGGCGGAATTAGTAATGCGACCAGCCATTTTAGTGAAATAAATTGAGTTAAGAGAGTGATGTGGATAAATGTCATGTTAAATGCCAACATTAAAAACAATCTTTTAATGTGTTCCCTGCTCCCAGAGATCCCAGAGCCAAGAATCCCCCCCTATCCCTCCACGCCACTGAATTCTTGTTTCAGTTCCAGGCGTTACTCAACATTTTGAGCAAAAAAAAAAAAAAAAAATGGCATCATGATTTTTTATTGATCCTTGATGTGGAATGCCCTCTCTGATGTTAGAGCAACAAAGCTCTCTGCCTCTCCGTATCGCTTATGACAGCTTAAAAAAAAAAAAAGCCTCCCCCGAAAGGAACGCCGATCAATATTTCACTCCATCGGCGCTTCGATTCCCATCGGCTGGCGTGAAGATGAAATAAGGACGTCTTCTGACTTCATCTCTGAGATGAGCACACACGTCTTGTGGCGCTTCTACTGGATGGTATTATCATCTCATCTCTTTAAGAGTGTGTGCAGCGAACCACGTCTCCCTGGAGGTGCAGCCAGGAAGTCATCGCTTGTTCAGTTCTGAAATTCCCTCATGGCCAAGTTGTACTATCACTGTAACATGATGTGCATGTGGTATGTTCTCAAGTGCTCCACTAATCTGAGCTGATGTTAATAGCTGAAGGGCTTTCACTGTGTGCTTGGACTGATTATTGACATTTCTCTTTACATTGGCTCCAATTTACATGCTGCGAAAGGGAATTTTTGAAGAAAATGGCTATTAAAGTTGTTGAAATCTTAACCAAGTACGCCAGCACTCTGCTGCTTTAGGGCAGGGGTATGACATGCACACACAGCCACACACTCTTGTACCAACACATAAATAATCCAAATGGTTGGGTAGAAGGTCATGCAAACACTGGTTGCTATGACAGCGATGTGGCCCGGCCTACTTTGACGCCAGATTTAGTCTTGATTTAAGAGAGCCAATCGCGCAACAAGATTCCATCTTTAGATTTTTGTATCGGAGAACTTAAATGCTTTTAAGTTGGAAGTGTACAGAACACCAGTGGCAATCCGTTTAGCCGTTCATAAAGCTGAGTGTGTTTTCGAATCATGTGTAGAAAGGCCATTATTTTGATTTCTGAAAGGTGGCAACCCTGGGTGTATTACTCATATTTTATGTTATTATGGAATATTAGCTGAGTAACGGGCTCAGTGGCGCAGCTGGTAGAGCTGTTGCCTTGCAGCAAGAAGGTTCTGGGTTCGATTCCCGGCCCCGGTCTTTCTGCATGGAGTTTGCATGTTCTCCCTGTGCATGCGTGGGTTCTCTCCGGGTACTCCGGCTTCCTCCCACAGTCCAAAAACATGACTGTCAGGTTAATTGGTCTCTCTAAATTGTCCCTAGGTGTGAGTGTGTGTGTGCATGGTTGTTTGTGCTGTGTGTCTCTGTGTTGCCCTGTGACAGACTGAGGACCTGTCCAGGGTGACCCCGCCTCTCACCCGGAACGTTAGCTGGGGATACCAGCACCTAGCTGGTAACGGTTAAGACATGTCATGAGATATTGGGTCAAACATGCTAGCGAGTCACTGAGACGGTCGCTGCGAAGCTGTGATTCTCAAAGAACAAGGCTGACAAGGTTGTTATACCGGATTTAAAACGTCACCATTGTATCATCAAAACTCTTCTCCAGATGGAAGATAAAGCAGATGAAATAACTGAAGTAAGCAGGAAGGGAAGCTTCTTACTGAAAAGTGGAGGATCCAGTGGAATTGGAATTGCTTCGTCACCGCTTGTACTTTTTAAATCTGTACATGCTATAATTATTTTATTTAGTAATGTAAGGTCGAACAAGGACTCAGAAACATTCCCCTGAGGTTTTGCGACACGGTACATTATTCTGCTGAGTATGAGTCCACTGTGGTCACAGAGGGAAGGACACGGACAGCGGCACCACTCTCTTGGACTGCGAGTGCTTCAACATGATATTAAGTCCCACGTGTCACGAGAAGACATCTCTCAGCTGTTTCCATTATTTTTCACTGTTGCCCATCTGCTGCAAGACGTAACTTGTTGTGTTTTTCAGCGACGGTGTTCTGCATACCTTGGTTAAACTGATTATTTATTTGAGCTGCCGGTCTGTTCATGCTTGTCTTAACTCCCACGCTGCAAAGAGGCATTTCACAGGCATAGAACTGGGTACTTTTTATTTATTTATCTATATATATTTATATATTTTTTTCTTTTCTGTCAACCAGAGAGAAACTAGATGATTGCATTCAGTTTAACAATGGGTTTAAATTTTGTTTCCTTTTTAGTTCAGCAATAAAACCTACAGAATTTCTACTCAGAAATACTCAGAAAGGGGACAAATTGTTACACCAGTCCAACTCATTAAATCGTAATATTTTCAGTGAATGTTGTATTTGAAGCCCAACAGTGTAATTAAATGTGAGCTTTCATTAAGCAAAGCTAAGTTAATTTTAAAGGGCTTACACTGTGTCCCCAAAGGTCAACGCGTTTCTTTCTGCAAAATATGCTGACTTGTGTATAAAATTAATTTGCAAAGTGATTGAATTAATTTGCATAATTTACATGACAATGTGTGCCATTAATTAGACGGTTTGTGACCTTTGGAGCAGCGGCGTTACGCTGCAGCTCCAACGTGGCGGTGACAACAGAGCACAAGCGCAGAACTTCTTAAGCTGTGTGAGCAGAAGCAAAGACTGATGAGGTGAAAGGTGATGACCGTGACATGCAGTGTGTCGTCTCTGTCTAATGTGTGAGATTAGACAGAGACAGGTATTCAGAACGGTCACACTGCAATTAGCAGCAGAGCAGCCAAATCCCACACACTGCAGTGGTCGCAGCGTCATAGTTTTTACTCCGTCAAGCTATGACGAAGTAAAAAACAGAAGGAGGGGAAAGTAGTCTGGAATTTAGAAATTAATCTCAGAAATGTCCCAGAAAAAAAATTAACTTAGTTTCGAAAGTTGACAACTTTTTACTTTCGGAACTCTGAAAGTTTTTTTCTCTAGAAAATGTCAGATTTTTTCTTGCAATTTTTTTGACTTTTCACAGTAAGAAATTTTAAAAAGTAAAAAAAAAAATTGTAGCTTAAAAATGTTCTACCAGCTGCACCACTGTACAGCCTAATTTTCAACTTAACTTTGCAAACTAAGAAATGTCAGAGTTTCAAAAATATTCACCAATTGGGAATTCTGAAATTTTCTAGTATTTTTCAGAAAATTCCTGAGATTAATCTCAAAATTGTGGATGTTTTTTGTTTTTTTTGTAGAAAATTTTCCACTTTTCAAACTCAGAAATCTGAGTTTCAAAAGTCAAAAACATTTAAAATTTCCTTGATTTTTTTTTTTAATTTAAGAAAATGCCTGAGATGAATCTCACAACGTTTTATTGTTTTGTTTTTTTCGAGAAAATGTTCGACTTTTCAAATTCCAAAATTTACGAGTTTCAAAAGTCGAGAGTCTTTGTCTTATGGGACTCCGAAACCTCCTTTTATTTCCTAGAATTTTTCTGAAGTTAATCTCTAAATGTATTATTTTTTGGCAGGTATTTACTCCTTTATCCACAACGGTGCTGATACACCGTAATACCAAACAGCCACCCCCCACCCAGTCACACAAAAAACGTCCTCCCACTTTACCTACAGTATATTTTAAGATCCTCGGAGATGTGGCCGCAGGGCACTGCAGCCTGTAGCTGTTCACAAATGGCCCATTTCTCAACGTGGAAAGCCAGGTCACGCGGCGCCACATTAGCAACGGGGTGGCGTCTCCTCTGTGGCACTCAGCAGACTGCCACAAAATGACAACAGGGCTTCCCCTCACCTGGGACCTCATTTTAAAGGACGTGTGACTAAGCGAGTGAATGTCACAGAAAAGAAAAAAAAAATATGGGAAAAAAAGGGAGAGAAAGAGAGAGATTCTCCTCTCTGCTTGTTTCCAACATGGTATAATGAGCGCAATGTTAACAGACAAAAAGTAAACAAAGGAAGCAGCATAAACAGCAGTCAAGACTGTCTGCGTCCCGCGTAATGAGGGAGCCGCCGAGACGAGCCCACATCCTTCTCCGTGGTCTGAAGTGCACGAGATAAAGAGCCGGGGACCAGTTCGTGGTGCACGCTGTGATGAATCGTGACATTTCATCTTCCGACGATACAAAATATAATCAGACGAACACAAACAGCAGCAAGTAAAAGGAGAAAAAGAGAAAAGCGCCTGTTCTAGGAAGTTGAGCGGGTTTCAAAACAAGACATCTGAAAGCTTCTTATGGTTGAGAGCAGAGGATGGAGAAGAAAAAACACACCCATTAAGATAAAATGATAAAACAGAGTACTGGTGTAAAATAATAAAAAAAAAAAGTTATGTCCCATTAAGCAGAACAATCTCTCACTTAAACTAGCAGTCGCCCGGAAGCGGTTCTCCTCCTATTAATGTCATCTGAAGTCCAAACACTGACCTGTCGCTTGTGGAGACTCAATAATTTTTTTTTTTTTTTTTAAGTCATAAACTTCATTTCATTAATCTTAAAATGCTCCAACTAAAAAAAGAGAGAAAAAAAGAAGAACAAAAGACTGACAAAAGCTATAGTTTCCTGTCCTCTGAGCCTCGCCGATATGCTTTATCTCAAGTGTAGATACGGCTCATACAGCCTAACGGCAGCCGAGAGGCTTCCAGGATAACAAATGAGAGGGACGAATAGCAAGTCAGTGAGTAACAGATTGAAAGTTAAAAGGCTGTAAAATGAGTGTGTGTTCACAGAGGGAGAGAGACGGGCCGTATTACGCTCCGCTACGTCCGACGGTCCCCTGGCCTCCACGAAGCTCTTGATTAGCAAACAGCGGCCGCTGAGATAAAAACACATTTACAGGCCCGGCATGTAAAGACAATTAGAGTTTTTGATGCATGCGTGCATCTGCTGCAGGGAGAAAGAAGAGACAGAGATGACTTTTACACTGTTTCTTCTTCGTCTTCTGATGCCGCCTCTTGTTTTTGAACATGGTTTTGTTCGCGTCTCGGTTTTTTTCTATCATATCAATCAATCAAGTTTATTTGCGTAGCACATTTCAGCAACAAGACGGTTCACGGTGCTTTACATCTTGGGGAAAAAAAGGCAGAAAAATACAAAGTCATCTAACACACAATCAATAATTGAAACTACGTTTTGCCAGAATGTTGATTAATGTTTCATTTATGATGTTTCAAAAGCAACTCTAAATAAGTGGGTTTTTAGTTTAGATTTAGAGGAACTCTGTGTTTCGGCTGTTTTACAGTTTTATGGTAGTTTGTTCCAGATTTGTGGTGCATAGAAGCTGAATGCTGCTTCTCCATGTTTGGTTCTAGTTCTGGAGATGCAAAGAACCAGAACCAGAAGACCTGAGTGGTCTGGAAGGCTGATACAACATCAGCAGATCTTCAAGGTATTGTGGCGCTAAGCCATTCAGCGATTTCAAAACTAACAACGGTATTTAAAAGTCTGTTCTCAGAGCTGCAGGGAGTCCGTGTTGGGACTGTAGAGCTGGTGTTATGTCCTCCATCTTCCTGGTTTTAGTGAGAACGCAAACGGCAGCGTTCTGGATCAGCTGCAGCTGGACGACAAATTTTTTTAGGCGGACTTACGAAGACACCGTTGAGGTAATCAATGCGACTAAAAGATAAACCCATGGATGAGTTTCTCCAGATCTCGCTGAGACATTAGTCCTCTAATCCTTCAGGTGATAGAAGGCTGACTTTGTAAACGTCTTTATGTGGCTCCAAAGGTTCAGATCAGAGTCCATCACTGCACCCAGATATTAGGTCATCTCAAAATGAGATATTTATTTGGAGATCATCCTTAGCAAGTCGCTTTTTATTTATTTACTTATTTATATTTTATGTCAAACAGTTTGGTGGGTCTGGCTGCCTGATTGTGTTGGAGCAGATTTACTCTGCAGCAAGGTAATGTGAATTTTATTTCCTCCTGTTGCATAAGCAGCTATATCAACTCAAGATAAGCCACATCTGACTGTGTTTTGCATGTGTGCGTTTGCATGTGTGTGTACCTGCTTTGCATCAGTGCATGCGTTTTTGTGTGGACAGACGTGTTCGAAAAAGGAGTGGAAGTTGCATGGAGGGGAAGCGTGGACGGCGTGGAAAAGAGGTTATTTGATGAGTTTCTGCACTGAAAAATGTGAATCATCTGTGTCATTTAGTTGAATTGAGATTTTATGTCATTGCAAAGTTGTGACTTCTCTTTTGAAACCACTTATTTCCTCCTACCTGGAATTAAAACTAAAAATAACCAATAGATTCAATTTTTCTTCAAAGCTGCAGCACGTACAATGGCAAGGAGTTTGATTGACAGCGCTAGATCCCTCCTCCAGGCTCCGATTGGTTGTTTTTGGTAGGAATAGACAATACTATCTCACACTTTTTTTTTCCAGTGTAAGTGAAAAAAAACGTTGTTGAAAAAAAAAAAACACCATGTGCTCGTTAGCAGCCTGCTGCACGTAATTACAGACAATGTACAACATGCAAGCGAGTGTCTGCTTATTGACGGAATGCAGAAAGAATTTTTTCGGAGCTTGTAAATTTACACAAGTCGGATTTGTTTTCATGCATAATTTAACACCCAAGAATTTTGCTCGCATTCACACCGGATTGCAAACTAGGCCGGAGCGAGCGCACATTCGGGTTCTGCATCTTCAACACATCATCCCGACCCGGCAGCTGCCTGCCGCCGCTGAGCGCGCGAGGAGGAAGAGATGCGCGTAGCATGAAAAAAAGATCACGAAGAAGCACCTCGGGACGATTTGCATAAGGCTTTTGTGAGTGAATATATGGATAATTTGCTTTATAAATGAAGACATGAGGCCTGGCTGGCACATTACTTTTATTCACAAAAAAACGCTGCAGTCGACTTTTGAGTTCATCCCTTGTAGTGACTTGGTTAAATATAATTTATGACTGGAGTCATAAGTTATTCAGCGAGCTGCCGTTGAATTATTTAAGCCCGAAATGTAATATCTCTGGTTGTGTGTGATGGTAGATTTTCATCGCTGCAGATGGAGGGGGACCGTTTCCACCAGCCGGTTTACTCTAAGTGGCAAATTGATACAGCTGCATTCAGGCAAATATGGAAAAAAAAAAAAAGTGTTTATCCTCTTGCTGGATGACATTACACTGAGGGATTTTCTTCCGCAATACAATGTGCTCACCCATTAAAATCATTAGCTCAAGGCCAGCACTTAATCCCCTGCGAAATGCAGAGGATCCAGACTGTAGAAGATAAGCAGATTTTGTCCTACTTTCATTGAAGAGTAAAAGGCCACTTCCACTCAGATGATTGAATCTCATTTGCGCAGAGTGGACAGACAGCGCTCGGTTTGCGGCGACGGATACCCGATAAAACGCTCTCGCCCCGTTTTTCCCCGCCTGTTTGACTCGTCGGCCGCAGCGCGCCGAACCCATCTTCCCACAGCCTTGTGGAGTTGCTGCAGACAGCTTGTTAAATATGCATTGACTGACCGGTGGGCAACCCTGTGAAGTGTCAGTGAGCTTCAAGTCGAACTGAAGCGAAAGGTATGACGGGCGCCGGTGTCAATCAGAGAGCCTCTCCACATCCAAGAGGAAGATTGCACCATAACGAAATTAACCAGGCTTCACCCCACCGCGCCACGAATGCTACTGTGTGTTTTATGCTGTTCGACCGACACGTGTAGCTTTTCTTCTGTTGCTCTTTCTCAGCAGATCATTTCTCCGATGGTCTCTGGTGGGTGGGAGGAATTGCTAAGGCGAGGGAGGAATCAAACCGAGTTACTCTCTGCAGTGAGGGGTTCTCCCCCAGAGCTCACTCTGTATGTCCAAAACCCTTGCAAGGCTGCATTTTGCTCAAGGGATTTATGTCTGTGCAGTGTGTGTGTTTTTGCAGTATCCAATAAAAAAAAGGCAAAACAAGCAGCATTTTTACACACAGTGACTTTCAAAGTTGTTCATACTCCTGCAGCTTTTGCTTCTTGAGTGTGTAAATGAACCTTCTGTGCGTGTGTGTGTGTGTGGTTAAAATGCTTGTTACCGTGTTGGTGTGTCTTTTGTGGCAGCTATCTTGGACGAGGATTGAAATGGGACCAATGTCATCGTAGAAAAAAAAAAAAGCCACAAGTAGTCTTATTTCGCATTTGATGCTATGTAGATCCATCTGGTCCAATGGATCAATCAAACGATCAATCAAATGGATCTAAGTTTCATTTGACCCATTTGATTGGATCAAAATGGGACTTTTTACCCTCCGAGCTAAATGCTACATTATTAGCCTCATAGCATAATTGCTCAAGTAAATATTTTGGCCAAATGGAGATATCTGCATAATATATTGATCGCCTTCCACTGCAACATCACCATGCCTAATTGTCTATGTCCTCAGTATATCAGAACACTTTGTCACAGTCCAAAATCTGGATTTTTTTCCAGGATCGGGATCGGTTACTTCAAACAATATTGATGTGTTAAAATGGCCCAGTCAAAACCTAGATCTGAATCTAACTGGGAATCTGTTGAAACACTTGAACACTGATGTTCACAGAGGTTTTGGATCTCATCTGGCAGAGCTGGAGCTGGATGCTGGCTAAAAGAGAAGGGGGCGATGATTTCAATTTGAAGACGTGCAAAACTGCCAGAGTCAGGCCCCAACGGACTTTCAGCTGTCATTCCACAGTAAGATGGCTCTATATAAAGTGTTTTTACTCGGGGGATTTGAGTACAAATGCGCTCTATTATCCAGATTTTCAACTTGTAAGCATTTTGTAATTTTCCTTCCATAACCAGGATCACGCTCTACCAATTTGTGCAAGTCTATCCCACGGATTCCTCCAATAAGACACGGCAAAGTTTGCGGTCGTAACACGTAAATACGGAGGGAGTAGAAATAAACGCAGTCAGTGTCTGTGATCAAAGGCAACTGAACCAGAACAGTCGGCGCTGAGTAAGTGTTTCGCCGAGTGTGTTTTTCCTAGAAAGGTGCTTAACAAAAAAAACCCCCAGCATAGACAGTTTTCTCTGCAGCACAACACAGGCTCCCTCAAAGTAAGTCAACAAGTACAGTCCAACAGATTGAGGGCATGACGGTTTCTGGTGATGCTTCCATTTGGTGGGTTTCCAGGTGGCAACCGGGCTGACAGTTCTGGGGCTGTTCAGCTGCAGGCTCTGCTCACTGATCTCTCTCCTGAGATGCACTTCAGCTCCGAGCAACAGAGCAGCCGCAGAGATAACAGAGAAGTCAATTTTCTCCACTTTCTTCTTCTTGCTGTTTTTTTTTTCAGCAAGAAAAAAAAAACACCTTCCCGCTAAAATAGAAGCATCTACACGCTTGTGAAAATAAAAATCAGGCGAGACAAAGATCTACCTCTAATCCGAGGGTAAGCAGAAACACGTCGGAATTTGTGCATGTGTGCACGCACGCGCACGGCGTCCCGGCTAACGCCACGCTTTCTCTCGTCCCCGCTGCGCCTAAAGGAGCTCTCGCAAATTTGTACAAGATGAGAGAGGCTGAGATGCAGGGGAGGGAGGCGAACTGACAGAGAAAGAGAGAGAGAGAGACTAGAAGGATTCTCCACCTCGCTTCACTTCTCCTTGGCACCCAGAGGCTTCTGCAAAGCTTTTAGTAAGAAAACAAGCAGCTGTGTGATGGATCAAACAGCAACAGCAGCTACTTCTCTGCCTACCCGGCACACTGCGAGCTTTGATATTTCAGTCACTATCGCTGCTCGTGTTGTGTCTAAATTAATTCCTTTATTTTAGAGCTGTCACCATCAATCGTTCTCTCGACTGAAATCCACCTTCTTGTTCAGCAAACTGGCTGCCATTCGTGAAGCTCATCTCACCGGCCCGTCCCAGGTTTCCCCTCGCCTCTCCCAATACCGACTTTCAGGAAAGTGAGCCACATTTTCCCTCCCCCACTTCGCTCCGGTGTTGGCCGTAGGTGAATGATGTGTTGTAATTACTGCCAGCCCCGTGGGCAGAAGGCAAAACAGGGCTTCAGTCACTTTGCGTGAGTGAGTGTGTCTGAACTGAGTGAGTGAAGAGATGCCGCAGCACCCACTCACCCGCCTCCTTTCCAAACGCTTGTTGCGACATGAGCTCTCTGTTCTTGCTCAGGGCTGGGGATGTTGAACTTCATTTAGGATTAGAAAAGTCATGTCTTTACTTTTAAATAATTTTTTTTATTTGCCTCTTGTATCTTGACACTTTCTGTTATTGTTGAACCAGAGGAAGAAAATCCACTGGTTTAACAAGATTGCCAGCTTGAGAAATTGTAAAACAATTCTGAAGCTGATTTCAAAGTTTCGGATGAAGTTCGGGAGAGCCTTAAGAATGATACATGAGTCTTTATTTACCCTCCCGATGAGCTGTTTTACTCTATGAGCGGTCTGGTAGGCTAGAACTAACCCCACATGTGCTTCTTATAGTATTTTTTTTGTGTGTGTTGTCCTGGGAACTGACGGTCTGACGGGACACCCCCAACCGTGACATTTGCCGAACTCCTCCAGGAGGGTTAAAACCATAAGAAGTTAGTAAATTTATTGCTAGTTGTTTAAAAAAGAGGTGTTACAGGTGTGACACCTCCAGTAACAATATATCTGGACAACAATATAATACGCCTGATGGAGTATTCAATCATTTTACTGAACTCTGATCTTAACTTGCACAGCAGCATTTTCAGGATTTGCCATCTTGCCTCATAACAGCTTAAGAATGGAGTGAAAACTGCAAAAGGTCACACACACCACCAGTTTGGCAGTATTTCAGATAATATAAACAAAAATTAATCAATAACTATCAATATTTATTGACATGAAAAGTTTATATTGCGATACGTTTTTCATCTACATCATCCAGGCCTTTAGGAGAGTTTAAGTTGTTTTACTTTTTTTCAGATTGCTTGCTCTACATTTCACCTTTACCAGCAGACTTGCAGAAACTAGCAGAAGCGACTGTGCGCATTTTTAACCGACCCGAGACCTTGTTTCTTGTCTTCAGCGTGTGACACGATAAATTCACACAGTTTGTAAAGACGAGCAGCGCATTCCAAGCCCCGGCAAACAGGGACAACACATATAGACTCAAATTAGCCACGGCTCGGTTCATTAACAAGGCGAGCCATCTGAAGCCTGCAACAGTTCAATTTACATCCACTTCAAGTTAAGCCTGCTTTAAGGTACGCCCACTCACACACTGCGCATAAATGCGCCCACTTCATTTTGCATCGTCTCCTTTCTTACAGGTAAACTTCAGAGACCGAGAGCCTTTCATCTCCTCTCATTTATTTTAATAAGTGAGCGCGGTGAAGAAAACTGATGAAGGGAGAACCTTTTTGAAGAACACGATGTGATGGTCAGAGACCATTTAAAGCGCAGCGCATGCATAAAAACTGCGCTGCATAATTAATGACCGATCAAGCTGTGGCAAGCAGCTGCTACGTATCAGTTTTGGATTTGCTGGTAGCATGAACTTTGGCATGTGTTGGTTGCTTCTGAAAAAAGAGGAGTTGAAGTACTCATAAAAATAATCATTTATTAAAGCTACATTTGCTTGAGCTTGATACGATGTGAAAGTAACAGAATCAAATCAATTGTGCGGTGCAAGGACTATGGACTTTTCAAGAATGGAAAATGAGACCCATTCATTATGCTTTATGGGATATCGCTAGCCAGCAACATTCCTCCGCACATGTTGAGAAATCCCAAGGGACTCCCAGGCTTCCTCTGGGATACATATACATTTTCAAAAAAAGCACGATGCTTGTTTTGGTTTGAAAAAAGCGTAACATTGTATAGCCATTGCTAAGATAGATATTCTCTAAAAAACTCAAGTGACAGACAACGTTTTTGTCTTTCACTTGAGGCTGTTCTTTTTTATTTTTACAAGTCCCCACAACGAGTCACCCTCCTCCACCCAACTCCGTCTACTGTATCCTCTGTTCAACTGCCTCCATGTCCTCTCTATATATCTCCTCTTTGGCTTTCCTTGTTGTCTTTTTCCTGGCAGCTTCGTCTCAAATATCCTTTCCCAAATATACCCTCCGTCCCTCCGCTGCACATATCCAAACCTCCTCAGTCTGGCCTCTCTTGACGTTATCTCTGAGTCTTTTCTAGACCTCCTGGGTCAAATATTAACTCAGCCCTTAACTCATCTAGGCTGGTATTCTTGGTTTGATCCAAAATACCAGGTTGATGTATTCAAAGGTTTAAAGGTAAGACTATCAAATAGTTGAAAAGAATAACCCATTACTTGAATAAAAAAAAATATTAGCAGGCCAATATTTGGGTGAAACTGAATGAGTTAAGTTATCAACCACATAATGTTTATTGCGTAAATATAATAAATTGCATATTCACTATATTATACCATAAAATATTGCGTAATACTGGTCTGACGTGATGACATGAACAAATCTTCAGTCAAGGTTTTAATGTTTAAAACGGTATTGCTAGCATGTGCTGACAACTCAGCAGCTAAATACGGCAGCTAGCACTATGTTACGCAAACGAGCTCAGGCTTTAAATTGTAAAGTCATAAACTCAACTCATTGGCATTGACATTATTCTAGAGCTTCAAGTTTACAATCTCAACATTTCTTATTTCACACTGTAGAAGAAGGTCAGGGGAATAACAACAAGCTAACTAGCTTCCTCTTGTTTAGCTATAAAAGGAAGAGCCTCGCTATTTTGCTAGCCACTGCTAAAAAACAACAAACTGGGATGCAGTTTGCTCAAAACCAGGGGTGGGCAACTCCAGGCCTCGAGGGCCGGTCTCCTGAAACTTTTAGATGTGTCTCTACTTCAACACACCTGAATCAAATAATGAGGTCATTAGCAGGACTCTGGAGAACCTGACTGCACTTAGGAGGTGATTCACTTATTTGATTCAAGTGTGTTGGACCAGGGAGACATCGAAGAGCTGCAGGACGCCGGCCCTCGAGGACCAGGATTGCCCACCCCTGCTCAAAACTGTCCAATGTCTGTCACAACAACATTTATTTAGGCTCCTGGTGTTTATCTGACCATCAAACCGACCGGAGGTGTGCTTCAGGATTAACCTAGAACAGACCTATGACAACTTTGCAATGAATTCAGACATCTTGGTGAAATTGCCAGTTGTCAAATATGTGTTAATTCACAATGTTTTGACTTGAGAAGCTCCTCCACTGGTATTCATTTTATGTCAGTGCTTGCAGAACATAGTAGCATAGACTTCTTTTACTATTCGTGTTTATTTTACTGAATGTTTTTTTTTCCACCAGCTCATCTGGGGTATTTCAGAGATTATTTTCCCTCCAAAAAAAAACAAAAAAACATGTTTCTCTTTCAAATTTCAATTTTTGCCTCAACAAATGTCTTTTTTAAGAAGAGTACTCGTGCTAAAGACAATACTCTGTTCAACTAGCACCATGGATATCCTTAGGTAAATTATCATTTCTGCCAAACTGAAAGCGAGTATTAAGTGAGAGTGGTGGTAGCTGTGATTATCCTGGAGGCAAAATTCCATCAGTTTCATACGGACTAAAAATTCAGGCAGCACAAGCGGCTGGACTGGCAATAACTCTGTGCTCGTTTGAACCTAATTACGCCAAAACTAACACTGTTGACTGTCCCCTCTATAGATTACCTGTAAGGTAATAATTGCAGAGCAATAACCCAGTGAATTTTGGCTTGTACTGTCAGAACCTCTTGCTCTCCACTTTAAAGCTCTCATTTAGTCAGGGGGAGAACATTTGCACTCAGGGTCAGCCGCTCCACATCCCGCGTTTCCAGCCGGCTAAATGAGGCTCTCGCTGTGGCCGCCGCCGCAGTCTTATTGATTCCTCTCCTGAGCTCACCAAGTGGAGTTTATGCACTAAATTTAGTTTAGTGCTAAGGGCTCTCATTAATAATAGATCCATCAGCTGGGGGGGCAAGAAAGGGTCAAGGGTGGGGGGTATTTTAAAGCGAGAGCATGCATGAGAGACAAAAAGAACGCAAAGAGATGAGTCTGTTCTAGATGTGGTCTTACAGTAACAACAGGTGTTTAATTTCCTCTCGTTTATACGGACACGGCTGCAAAACTGATCACTTTTAAGAAGAAAAAATTGGAAGGAAAAAATATTCATGTTATTTTGAAAAGAATTGCAAATCTCCCAGCGCTACATTCGGTTTGCAAATATATGCGGGCAGCAGGGAGACAAGCACGATCCCACTCAAACTGAGAGTAAGAGAAACCGGAGTGCAGACAAAAGACAGAAAAGAAAGAGAGACCAGAATGACCTGACAACAACTAAGAGATATAGTGACCGTATTTTGAACCGAAAAGGTTAATAAAGAAGTGTGTACAGCTTTCAAGGCTATCTATGCACAGAAATGGTTCACTGTTCTGAACACGACCGAGTTGAATCGTAAGCCTGTGATCACAGTAATGACCGTGCTACGACTGACCCTGCTAACCTTCGTAACGCAGCGTCACGCAGGGTCGCGTGAAGCCAGGCCCAATGTGAGCGTAAGAACAATCTTGTTTCCAATAATCAGAAATCATTAGCCGACGGCTTTCTGATTGCTTCCGAGAGCTCAATATCCGTTTAATTCCCGCACGCTTACGACATATTAACCAAATCCCGAATCCCAATAAGCCGGGGGGGGGGGGGGGGGGGGTTTAAAGAGTGACGCGGTAGATGCTGCTGGAGTGGATCTTATTTGGATCTGGCCGTAGCGCGCAGCCTGTAATGACAGGCCTCCCGGCAGCCGCACAGAGCCTGGCTCATCACAGACAGCAGCCCCTACAGGGGGAATTATGTGGAGCAACCTGGCACCGCAGAACTAGATTTTCCAGCACGCTGCCTCTCTTGGGTTGTGTTGACAGTGAGTAAGCCTTGAATTTACTGTGCCAGTCAATAAATCCCCCGTCTGTCCAAACCAAGGGGAATTGATGGATCATTGGAAGCGCTCTTCTCTTCCTGCGTGCTGCACTTGTTTTATGTTTTTTTTTTTTTTTTTTTTTGCAGCTGGGGGTGTGGGTGGATTAGTGTGTTCTGGGAGAGTGGGCTTTCACACCCCTCCCCGAAACACAAATGCTCCCTCCCACCGCCAACATTCGGCCATTTGTAAATGCATGAGTACAACAAAAACACTAAACAATTTCCCTGAGCACTCATGTATGCATGAGGCTCACAAAGTACACCGAATCTGTTTGCTTTAACCGTCAAGCTGCGCTTTGATTCGAACAAAACCACAACCAATCACACCAGCGTCTCTCACCTTACAAGCCAAAACCCAAAACCATTTTGTCACAACCACAAAAGTATGAGTATATTGTTTTTCAGTTTTTATGTGATTACCCAATACAAAGGAGTGCATACTTTAGGTGTAAACAATAGGATATCTGGTTTGGAAGCTGCTTTGACAGGCCAGTATTATGTGTTTTCCAGCCACATTATATCATTTTGCAGCACAATTGAGTTGCTATGTTATCTTCTGTTGTTCTAAGAATGCTGTACATATTAAATTTGATGTGAAAGTTTTACTTAGTTGAATGGCTTGAAATTGGGCCTCTGTCTCTTTAAAAAACTCCTGCTTTTTCTGAAAGTCGGCCTTCAGGAAGTCATCACAACACGGCTCCTTCATTAAGCTTTTAACAAATTTTTTACCGGCCTTGCCCTCAGAAGTACCTCATATATGTTTGCTAATTGCTGCTGGCTAGTCTGAAGGAGCACAGTGGAAGGAGTCATGGGAGATTGCTGCTCTCAGAGGCGGACGCTCGGTAGGTTGGAGACGCCAGCTTCGTCAGGATTGAGGTCCTGCCTCTGCTCAGGATCAAAATCTTTACAGCCACCCGAATAGTTTTCTCTCAATACATTTCTAACGTCCTGTTATCCCAATAAAGAATTGCATCCCACCAAAACAAAATTATCTCACCACTGCCATGCTCTTTAGTTTGTAGGAATTTTGCAACAAATGCCAATCAGGATTTGGGCCAAAGGTGCAATTGTGGCCTGATCAGAACAGAGCATCTTTCTCCACATGTTTGTGTCCTTCACTGATGATGGACTGAACAGTAAACTGTGAGATGTCTACAACATGGGATCTTAGTGAGAACAGCAGGATCCTGGGTTGCTCAAATTGATTTTGGGTTTTCATCATTTCTGTGTCCTTTCCTTCTTTTTCTTTCATTAGAGCAGCCGTGTCTCTGCCCTTTGTACTGTTTCTAGCTTTGTTTATTTCTTGTCTCTAGTTATTCCTTGCTACTCTATTTTGATTATGTTTCTTAGGTGTAGTTATGCCTTAGTGTTAGATTCATATTTCCCAATCCGCTGTGTGCTCTCTCTCTCTTCACTCACACCTGCAACCAGCCATCTGTTCCTTGTTCGGTAATCAACCTTCCAAGTATATATGCAACTCATTCTCAGTTCCTCCTTGCTGGATTCCTCTCTTCAGCTCCAGGTTAATTCCCTGCTGTTGGCTTTCTGGTTTAGTTTTGGCTCCTTGGATTCCCTGTGATTTTTGTACGTTTTGAGTTTGTTCTTTAAAGACAAATCAACATGAATTATGCTCCCTTCTCCTGTCTGCATTTTGAGTCCACCAACAAACAAAACATGACAACAAAAGTAACGGGGGCCTAAATTGACTCCTGACTCGTTTTAGTCGGTTTTCCTTCCACTTCATAACTGTGCACTACCTCATTTTTGGCCTGGCACATAAAAGTCCAATGGAACACATTAAAGTCTGTATATTGTAACGTGACATAATGTGGGAGGGGTGTAAATACTTTTATAGAGCCGTAAATGCAGCTGGCGTTATTAAGCCGAGGCTGCCAAGCAGGGATAGTTTTGTCACTCTCAAATCATCCATATACACTAATTGGTGCTACACGCTGCTGTGAACAAATAACTTCCCTGCTGGGATTAATAAAGTATTATTTAATTAAATGTAATCATGGCTAACTAAATACCCAGAATTAAAGGACAGTACAGTCAGCCACTTAACCTCAGAGAACTGGAGCAGGATGTTAATGTGTTATGTCACAGGCTACTTAAAACTCTATTCCTCTAAGACTTAAATACAGAATGGACTTAAACAAGACAGAATGGACTGGAGCAGGACTGTGTTTAAATGTAATTTATTGAAACTATAGGCATATTCTGTTCTGCAGGAAAAAGTAACAAAATGTTTTTCTTTTGCCTTTCTTTTTATTTCAGTGAACTCTCAGGTTTATGTTTAGATTATCAAATGAAAAAAGTAGAACAAAACCTCAATGCACTTTTAGCCTATCTGGACTGAAAGTTTTGATAATCAGTTATAAAAAAAAAATCAATAATAAACATAAGTCATGACAAATTGGACAAAAATAAATAAATACACTTACTGGTCAGAAATAAATTAGGGCACATGTACATTTATTCTAACTTAAAAACAATTAAAATCACACAGCAGGTTTTTGGCTTAATTCCTTGGGAGTTGTGGAAGGAAGAAAGCTTTTTTTTTCTTTGCTTCACTGCAAAAAACACAAAATTTTACAAAGTATTTTTGGTTTAGTTTCTAGCTCAAATATCTTAGTTCACTTGAAATAAGACAAAACTAACTGGGAAGTAACTTTTCATCAAGATGTAAAAGCCTGTTTTAAGTCAATAACTCTAATATTTTTAATTTTTAATATTTGATATTGATACTTTTTTAATTGGCAGATTATTTCACTTATAACATGGGGAAAATGTCTTGTAAGTGAAATAATCTACAAGTGGAATTAGTACTTTTTCATCAATATTAAGAAATTACTGACTAAGCACCTACAACTTGCAAAAATTTACTTGGTAAGTTACTTTTGTCTTAATTCAAGTGAACTAAAATATTTGCATTAGAAACTGGACCAAAATACTCAGACATGTGGAATAATGTTCTTTAGAAAAGTGAGTAAAACACCAGAACAAAGAGGACAAGAGCATTTTAAGGATGCCTTGGTGCGAAAAGGTGACCTGCTTATCATCACATCCTAATATCCTCCATGTTGATTGAAAAAGAAAAAAAAAACTAAGAAATTACAAGTTTGAGCCTAATCAAAGCCCGGACTTTGAACCTATTACTTTTTCCTCACTTTGAAAATGAATTTTTTGTTCAGTGACTAAAACAAGATGATGTTTCTGTCACTTGCGTTTGATTAAGTTAATTTATTTTCCGTTTAAAAAGGCACGGCTGCTGCACTCTCATCAGATTGGCTGTTACAGAATCCTAAGCATTACATACCTGCAAGCGTGAGACGCGACTTGGCTTCTAAAACCGTTTGTCTCTTGTTCTGACGCTTTCACGTGACCAAAACAAAGCAAGGATCGACAGCGGTAACCTCCACACAAGCGGCAGACCAACTTCCTGCTGCAGCAGACAGAGCGTTAACCGCACTGTTTTCACTGTTGGTTCTTCTAGGCAGATGCAGAGCTTCCACTTTGAGTGCAGCTTCACCGTTTTCTTTTGCATAACATCTTTTTTTTAATATATATATAATCCAATATTCAATAACTTAAGGGAACTTGCTTATATTTTTGTGTTGATTGTATATTTTAAAAGCTAAAAGATTTTGCGTGTGTTTGTGACAGCAGGGAGATGAGCGTAGCCCGGCTGCAGCAGCTGATGATCTGATCCGATCTGATTGGTTGCTGGTCCACAGGGGGTTAAAATGCAAAAACAAACAAAAAAATAAATAAAAAACAAAACCAGAGGTCTCACAGACATGGCCAAAAAAAAAAGAAGTTCTGTCTAATTTGGAATGTGACTCATAACGGATAAGTTGAGAAAACACCACTTCTCCTTGTTCAGGGCATCATCTGTCTCTGCAGTCACAGCTAATGAACCAGCGCAGTCGTCCACCGATCCCCCAGAGGAGCGGGGGGGGGGGGAATGAGGGCAGGTCGTGAGGCTCAGCCTGTGCAGGGCTGCATCAGGGCTGGCTGCTCATGTCAGCCTGCTGTGTTCAAGTGTCAGCTCATTTCCCTGGATCAGCTTGCTTTTCAATGGCACCACCTCCCTTCTAATCCCTGCCTGTCATTTCACAGCATTTACAGCCCAAACCCCTCACACACACACACACACACACCCCTACACACACTTGCCTCCTCCTCTTCTCACCGCCTCTTTCACTTTTTCTGTGCTTGATGCATGCTATTTTGAATGTTGAATCAAAGAAATGAGCGACGTGCGAAGAGGAAAAAAAAAACTGAAATCAAAACAAAGACTTCATCCGTGCCGAGCGAACAAGTGCATCGAGTTTATTCTCGCGTTGACATATTTCACATAAACGGACCCTGACGGAATTCAACGTCAAGTCAATGGAAGATTAGAAAAGCTAAACGACATTTTTGTACCTTTTGACCCTCCTTCTTCAGCGTTTTGATGGACTCGCTTTTTGTCCAGGACTGCGGCACGGGAGGATCATGTGCCGCACGGCCAAAAACAGTGCAGATTTCACAAAAAAAACCTGTTTCATTCAGTCAAATTATATATGTGAAGAGCTTCTCATGTTGATTGGCGCAACTGGAAGCTATCGCGAAGCAACTCGTCGGACTGAACCGTCACTCAAGAGTTGCAGATTCTCCTCCAATTGGAATATGTTGAAATAAATTGTATACAATGCAACGTTTACTGTACAGAAAAGAGACTTTCACTTCCCCTTTTTGGTCTGCACCCTGCATTCCTTGAAACTATATGACTTTTCTACGATGTGCAAAGTTTGATCGACGATCACATAAAACAAATCGATGTCCTGTGAACCTCCGAGCATTTCATCAACCGCAAATACTTTTTTTGAACTTTGCGTCGTGTCATGATGTCATTTCCTGATGGTTGCTTTGACTCATCCATGCGCGTTTGAGCTCCGACAGACTAGCAGCTGCAGCAATCAGTGAAAATCGACATCGAATGTCCAGAAAGGGGGCGGGTCGGAAAGAGCGGGAGGTTCTTAAAGAGACGTAATTTCAAGGCAGTTTTCTTTGAAGTTTATTTTCGATGGCATTTTCAAAACAACTGGTAGCTTGATTGTGCTAAGAAATATCATTATGTGCCTGGAAAATACATAATACCCCCCGTTTCTACAAGTGAGCAACCATTTATATGCGGCTATAAAAATCCAAATAAAAAGACACTGACGCTTGTGGTTGTAAAATGACAAACTATAAAGAGACAAAAAAAAAATATCCAAGGGATGCTGTATAGTTTTGACATTGTGCAAGAAGCAGGTTTGAGGGAAAACCCAAAACTGCAAAGTGATCTGCAGTCATAAAGAGGCAGCAATTTAAGATTCCATGACTTCAACTCAGGATAACCTTACCTTGAGCGCTGCCTCATAAAAAACAATAAAAGAATAATAAAAACACACACAATAACGCCTTTTACTCGAGTGCACGAGTTTTTTTTTTTTTTTTCTCTCCCTAACAGGTTCATAGTCGGCTTCACCTCTCAAATTGCTCCGTCGGAAAACATAAAAATACTTCAAAACCGCAGATAGCGCAGTGAAACTCGCAGCAGGGGGATTGAAAGTTCGTATTGTTGGCATAACTGCGCGGCTTGCGTTCAGTAATGTCAATGGGTTTGTATCCCCATCTGGTTCGGCCGCTCTATTAGCCAGTTAAGAGCTTCTGCGGTGTTGGCAGATGGCTGACTTAGTCAATGTTGTGATCAGATAGCTCTGTCAGTACGACAAGGTGAGTGTGGCTGGAACAAAAAAAAAAAAAACAGAATGGGATTGACCTTTGCACCTAGAGCCACTCAGCCGTGATAAAACGCTGACACGTCGGACTTTCATCTCCCCCGCGAGCGAGCGCTTCTCCTCTCTCTGTTTTGGTCTGACCTACTGTAAGAGGGATGTTTGGTGTGGGGGGAGGGGGGGATTCAATCACGCATAGCAAAATTCACCATTCTCCTAACAGCTGTGATTCCGCCTGTGTGCGTGTCTTTTTAAAAACACGCTCCAGATGCCTCTCGGTGCCTGGCAAACAGATTTGCGCCGTGCATCTGAACTTTGAATGTTTGCGGCTGCAAACTTTGAGCAAGAGCAAGTGGAAATGTTGGCAGTGGGATTTCGCTGTGATTAAGAGCAGTTCACATGGTTTACAGCTGCCTTTTCCAGAGGGAATTAACTCTTAATATTTACAGTGAGGGCCAGGGCAGAGCATTTGGCAGCTGCTCTGTGGTTTTTGTGGTGCCAAAAAAAAAAAAAAGAAATCAAGAATGAAACCCAGAACCAGTCAAAGGGCACGAATCACACCTCTGTCTGCTGATGGATTTCTTTTTTTTTTTCTGGCTGGTTTAATGCAAACCATACCTGATGGCAGATTACTATCTGCTATTCACTGCTGCCGTTACGGTACAATTAGACGTAAAGCCGCAGCTGAAACCAGATATTTCTGTACTCTGTATGATGTTAAGTCAGACTGAACCTTTAATGCTTTATGTCAGTTACAATTACTTTTTTTAAGCATTTACTTCAGACATGAAATGATAGAAACGAGCAAACATAAATGAACAAAACAAAGTGAACAAAAACTAAAGCTTTTTTTTTTACCCCCAAATATTTAGTTATGCTTAGCTAAATGACTATTTCATATCTTGTTGAAACACGTCTCTCTTGAAAATGAGAATGTGTTTCTCAATAAGACCCATATAAAAAAAATGTCTAAATAAATGACAAATAAAAAATAGAAATAGATTCAGATCTGAACTTTACACGTTTCTCTTCGACATTTATTAAAATTGTCTTTGAAATGTTTTGCCGTTTCTTCCACAAGCTTCCCATTAGAGCTGCTGTAAACGAATATTTTAGTAGTTGAGTAATCTATCAATTATTCGAGTAATCGGATAAAAAAAATTATAAAATAAAATATTAATAAATCTGGCGTAAAAGCAGTGTTACTATTGGATATCAATATCCAATATGTCAAATTGTTCATATTTGAGCTTCCCTACCAGTTACATTTTTGTAGTTTAGAAAATTAAAAGCTCACTTTCCAAGTTAACCTGAAGAAAAGTTATACAAAGATCTGAGGGCTCATAAATAAGCTTATAAAACATGTCTATGCTCCAGCTTTTAGTTTATGTTTTCACCTTCAGTGAGTTTAACAGATGAACTCTCACCTTGCCCCCTACCTGCCCAGCTTTGGGTTTGAGAATACGGGAAATGTCGCCCGGAGTTCGTTCCTCCACTCCAGGCCAGTGGAGGAACGAACGAACGTAAGACAGGTATAGAGAGGAGGAAATAGACCAGGGGACAGACGAACGCATTTCCGGGGACCGGAAGTCCAGGGGATGAAAGTAAGAACGTACCGCCACGATGATTTCCGCCACTCGTTTGTTCAGTCTGGGGTTAAGTTACACTTACACTGTAAACGTCAACTACTCAGCCGCCCGCCGTGTTCAGATCCTCCGCTCACCTGTATAAATACTCCCGCAGCGCTCGCTCTTCCCGCCGTTCGCTTTGAACCAGCAGCTCCCGGAGGAGAAAGGCTGCCGTACTCTCGGCGTCACATTTTAAGGAAGTTTATTTGCCCCCCAAAAACGATGAAAACCCGGACATTAAATCAATCAAAAAAAATCCTCACGGGCTGATTGGACATTATGCCGCTAACTCTTAGCTTTCGTCAACAACTCAGAGGCGGAAGTCGGCGCTCCGCGCACCGCAAATAATGTTCCGGCTGGAACACGGTGCGCTAAATAATGAAAGGCAGGTAAATTTTCCTCGAGGAATTTTAACAATCGAGGTACTCGAATCACACTCAAGAATCGTTACAGCCCTACTTCCCATAATAGCTTGTTGTAATCTTGATCCATGCGTCCTGAAGGAACTGCTTTTCAGCTGAATGAGGCCAACAAATATCCTCTGTTTGAACTCCACACATTGACTCTGTTGCCTAGAGCCATGCTGTAACTCATTTTAATTTGTTGATGGATGCCTTGTCTTGTTTCACTACTTCAAAATAATGTTATTTCATCGTGACGCCATATGTTTTGTGAACTGAACCAGTCCCTCCTGCAGACAAACTGCAGCTTGAAATTTCCGACGCTCTCACCTGCCTGCAATCGATTTTTAGCAGGCGAACGTTCCAACTTGCAGGCATCTGGAAATTCTTCGCGAGGACCAACCAATGTTTTCGGAGGTCTGCATTTCTCTTCCCGATGCCGAGCAAAATCGATTTTCCACACAAGAAAGCAGCGTGTTGTGTTAACATACCCACACATGTGCTTTCGATCAACTCCAACGTTATAAGTTGTCCTCTTGGAAGCGTCCGAAGCCGTCACATAGGCTGGGTTTTCTCCTCCTCATCCAGGAACGTCGCAACAAGAAACAAAAAACGTGGAAATCCTTACATATACAATGAACAAAATCTATTCCAATTTCATTCTAGACAGCGAGTGGGAAGAAAAGGTGTTTTTTTCTATATCGTGTATGTAAACATCTGGCTTCAGCTGTATTGGTATATAAACTAGAGTTGGAGAGGTTGCAGGAAAAGTAAACACTGCCTCATTAAACGTGTACTACAAGCCTTCTCTTACAGATAATGTGATAATGATGTGATACAGTGTTTGCAGAAACATTTGAGCAGCTGCGGCGCATAGAAAATGCGAGTGTGCAGCGGAGATTTGTCTATAAAAGGCTTTTGGATTCACCACCCTGGTAATATACTGCTCCTCATAAAATAGTTACAACTTTTTTGTCAGAGTGTGGAAAATCATTAAATGAAGCATCTAGCTCCCCGAGATGGCTAAAGTGCCCACAGCTGCGTTCAAATAGCAATTCTCTTTCATCGCTGCCTAACGCTGAGCTATCGCTGTCTCAATGGTGGAGCAAATTCCAGGCGCTCCGACACAAAGGCGCTCTTCACTGGGGACGGTCGCGCCGCAGCAGACGAAGTCCAAGTTATCAGGGAGGGTAAAAATTAATGGGAAAGAATTTCAGATTTATTTCTCGAGAACTTAATTTTCCCCCTGCTGTCAAAATTACACTTTGTTTTTTTGTTTTTTACGGCAACCTTGAGGATCAGCAAAAGGTGATTTTACAAAGTACTCACTTAGATTTTTTTTTTTTTTTAAAGGATTTCCCCCACATGCTTATGGAATTCAAAAACATTGTATTTCTAATCTTGCAACGCCTTAAACACTTCTCAGAAGGTTTAGCAGAGTGTGTAAGTATGTGACCGTTCTTCAAGAAGTGCATACGTGAGGTCAGACACTGATGTTGGACGAGAAGGCCTATGCTTTTCTTCATCTCAAACGTGTCGTCGGGTTGAAGGTGGGACTCTGATGGAGGCTTCATGGTTTTTCCACACCAACTCACTCCTGTCACACTCTGTCAGGATTCTGACGTCCTGTGAATTTGTGTTTATTTAGCGTTTTCTAAGTTGCTACAAAGAAAACTTGTAGCCAATTTAACAACTGACTTGTCACTCTTTCCCCATGACATTTCTTTTTTTTTCTTCTTTTTTACTTCAGCAATTCAAACGGAAGGGACTCCAAAACTAGGTGGTCAAAGTTTATGTACAAATGAAATCTGCCTTATTATGAATCCGTTAATATGAGGGAGTGCACATTTTATGATACTGGAACAGAAAAAGTCATGTGAGGAATCAGACATTCAGTGCGAGACACAAGATGAGCGCTGCACAGCCTTCTCACCTCAGAGGCACACAGCCTTCCCTTTATTTACCAGGGTCCACATGCTTCTACTGCTCTAATGGCTGCCATCGTGTAATTATGAGGTAATGTACTATATAATAAGTACTACTGTATATGCTTCTGCCAGTTGCTTAGTTGGCATTGCCATAAACCTCAGCCTGAAACGTTTGCAGTTTTGACTCATTGAAGTTGGCGACAAAGTTAAACTTCTTTTAAGGAATGTTTGACTTAAAAAGCTTTTTCCTTTTTTTCATAACAACTGAACGTAACATAGTTATTCAATTGTGCTATAAAATTGCGCTATGTGACTGGACAATAGACAATGCTCCCCTGGTAAGTCTGTTATTTGTGTGCCACACACCTGTAGTTTTATGCTGCTTTCAGACTTTGTTTAAAGGATGTGTCTGCTATAACACTGAAATTTCCCTCTGGGGACAGATGCGTTCGAACACATCTCTCCGTTTGTTGTTCTTCCTCTTGGCACACTAAAGGGAAAAAAAAAGAGTGGAAAAACGATTCCCTTTTGGTTACCGAAATGTTTAACAGCTTTATTATCTAAACAATCACTGCAAGACAAATAGGATGTAGGCACCGTTTCTGCTCCAACTTGTATGCGACTTTTGTGCTAAAAAATACAACAAAAAACATCTGCTATCCCCTTTTTGTTTCAAACTACGTATCATAGTGTTTGTGAGCAAGAAAAAAAAATGTTTGCTGTTAAATTAGACGCAGAGCTCACATCTCTAAAAAGACCAGTCACTGTTTGTGGTTGAAACGTGCCAGTAGGTGAGCAGACTCACAAAAGTGTTGAGACGCCTGCTGCTCTGAAATGAAAGCATTGATTGAATCGGGCAGGTCTGTTAAAAAAAAAAAAATAATGATAATAATAATAGCAACGGGGAGTTTAATCAGCAACTGCATTCATTCTGTAGAAATGAAAAACAATTCATCAAACAGGAGGTCCTCATTTAAGAGATGAAGAAAAACAAGGACAAAAACACACGAGGGATTGCTGAAAATGATTGGCTGCCAAGTTCAAACATTCTGACACACTTTGGAAAGAAAATCTAAACCAGAAAGATGTGAAAGAAAACGGTGATTTGAAGAAGAGCCAAAATGGCGACTGGAATACTGAGCCAATAATTCACTCTGTGTTTTGATTCAGACCAACATGTGCAGTATTCCCAGCCAATGCATTTTGACGCATGGCAACATGAGCGTTATTCACACTTTTTTTAGTGGGTAGAGCTGTTGCCTTGCAGCAAAAAGTTTCTGGGTTTGATTCCCAGCCTGGGGTCTTTCTGCATGGAGTTTGCATGTTCTCCCTGTCCATGCGTGGGTTCTCTCCGGGTACTCCAGCTTCCTCTATAGTCCAAAAACATGACTGTCAGGTTAATTGGCCTCTCCAAATTATCTCTAGGTGTGAGTGTGTGTGTGCATGGTTGTTGGTCTCTGTGTTGCCCTGCGACAGACTGGCGACCTGTCCAGGGTGACCCCACCTCTCGCCCGGAACGTTAGCTGGAGATAGGCACTAGCACCTCCAGACCCCACTAAAGGTGTTAGACAATGGACACATAACTATGTGCATTAGAGCAAACATAATAAAAAAGAAAAAAAAAAGAAATGCTAAAATCAGTGAGTTGAGTTGACTACTGGGTCACATCTGTGTGCATCCACAGTTAAAGGTTTAATATCTTCCTGGACAAATCCTGATATATTCATACACTGACATACTGACACTGTGCATATTATTTTTGGCTCAAATATTGCCTCGGCGCCCCTCAGGAAAACTGTTTAAGATTCAGTTAAAGCGCAATTTTTAGAGCACGCTTCAGAACAAAAAAAAAACATCTTCATTACAAGACAGTAGGAAGAACGCTAGCGTTCCCACTCAGTTCAAAACCCCGCAGTTCAATCCCAGATGTAGATCTCTGAAGAGTGGAAGGACGCTTAGCAGACACCACACCTTCCTCCTCCCCACAGCAGTCAGGTATCAAGCATTGTCGTGTAACTGTGTGGTAAAAAGAATTTTGATATTATGGTTTGGAAAAAAAAAAAAAGCGCTAGCGTTCCGCAACTAAACTGCGGTTGAAAAAAGTAACATCTCGCTCACACGCTTTGCCTTCATGAAGCACAAATTCATCTCACCTCCTGGATTCCGAGCCGAGCAGAAAGTAGAAAACGATGTACCTCCGCCAAGAGGGAGATGGGGATGGGTGACGAGGATTGGGGGGTTCCAGCTGCAAGTAAATTCAAGCTCATTTTCCATGTGAAATCCATTTCATGGCATCTCTGCCGCCTAAAACATTTCGACACAAAGGGTTAGAGTCAATGAAATGGTTGCAGTTTATTATTTTTTACAATGCTCTTTTACGTCCTCCCCGGTAACATGCCAGCTTATTTTTTATGCCTCAACTGGAAAACCGAATAAAGACTACAGATGGAAAAATACACTTTTTCTAATGCATAACGCTCTGATTTTCTTTCTTTTTTTTTTTTAAATATACACAGTTCAGACCACCGATCTTGCTGAAAATTAGCACCCTGCAGGCAAATCACAGCCTCACACAGGGCCTAGGGTGAGCGAGCTGTAGAAAACATCAGCTCATGATGCATTAAGATGCAGCCTGGCTTGCTGACCAACCCGCTGTTAATTTGTTGTGAAACATAAACACCGCGGTCAAGCACGCAGCATTGAGGTGAGTGTCTTCCTTACATGTCCTTTCTTGCCCCGGCTGTAGTAAGTGTCTGTTGACGCTCTTTATTATTCATCGTTTTGAACGGTGTAATTGGCGGAGAGAGGACTGCGCATCGATCCCCATTAAAATACACGGTTACAGCTAATCTTGTTAGCGCTTCTCTCAAGAAGAAGGCGTGCCATAACTGAAACAGGAAGAGGAATTGCTCATTAAGGGCAACTGATGCTGCTTGGGCTTTGTTAAAAATCACAGGTTCTTAATTCTGAAACACTGAGTGCACATTTAAAGAGAGGTACAATGGTCATTAGATTGAAAAGAGGAGTCATGTTATTTCCCCCACACACCCAAGCTCTCTGTTCTACAAATTTGTACCTACAGCTGACATCAGATGTTAAATCAGACCAAACTTCTCATCAGTCAGAATTACCAAAATCATTTGTATTGGCTAAATGCAACAATAAGAGGAAGAATCAGTAGGATTGATTTATTCACCTCTTGCAGCAATTAGGCCCCAGGTTCAAAATCCTTTTTGGAGGGTTCCTTGCGTGTTCTCTTTTTGCGTGCGGGAGTTCTCCTTTGGTACTCTGACTTTCTCCCACGGTCCAAAACAAATTATGTTAGGTGAATTGGTCTCCTGAAATTTCCGTTAGGTCTGAGTGTGTGGTAATGGCTGCTTTGTGATGGACTGGTTTTTATGTCCAGAGTGCATTCTGGTTCTTCGCCAGTGACTGTTGGGGATTGACCCCTGCGACCTTAAAGGATAAACGGGTAAAGAAATGGGGCTGGAAGAACAGCATGTAATAGCGCTGTTAAAGAGTATTGTATATTCCTCCTTATACAATCTCTAAATTATCCAATTGGTTTCTCTCTGTTCTCTTTTCTTTAATTCATTCCACAGGTTTTCTATGGGATTCTCCTGTTTCTTCAAAGACTTCTTGATGCAATGTGTCTCATGTCGGATGAGGGCATAAACTTAATCAAGAAATAATCCACACACGTCAACACAATTCCCACACCAATTTACAAGGAATACAGCTGTCTAAAATATGTCAAGCTAGGTCAAAGCTGATGGCTCAAGACAAAGCAATAGTCTCAGTGAGGAACCTGTACTTTCGACCTTAACGGAAGGATGACTAGTTTCTCTAGAAGGGCGTGGTCTCTGCTGGCTCGGATGGCTTTGGCCATTTTCACAACCTGTCTGTTCCAGATATCAGACACAAAGCTCTTTTGAATCCCAACTTCTGGTCATTTTAACAGGGCTGAACAGACCGTTCTTATTTCTCAAGGACAAATTGCTATACCAAGCAGTAAAGCCAAATGTGAAAATAAAAGACCGATGAAAATAGGCCTTTTTTGGCGAACTCCTGCAGTGTGTTGGTCAAAGTTGAAAGAGTTGTTCCCAAGTACCAGTAACTGTCCACAGATTCCACTAGAGATCCCTGGATTCGTGTTGGGGACAGCAGAGTCGGGCGTTATCCTGAGGTTCGTGACCCTGTCCTTTTTACTGATATTCAGCTTCAGGTGACAGTTTAACACAGAGCTGTCCTTGACTGTTTTGACATCTGTTTTTATAGGCACTATTGCAGCCGTATGTGTGCAAAATATGCAAACAAGAGAAGAAACACCCTATGGTTGACAGGTGTTTCCCGGACGTGACCCCATTCATCCTACTGCCTGAGACGTTCTTGTTAAAAAGTCTAAAATAAATTTCTCAAAGTCGTCATCAAGATTAAGAAGGTGCAGGATCTTGTGCACCACAAAGAGTGAATCAACCGCGCATCTTGGGGTAAGATTTATGCGATTTATTTCCATCTGATGGTTGTTATGGAGACCTGGGAACCCAAAAATGCCCCACTTTGATGCTGCTCTTTGATGGTGAGATATGGAGGGTTTTTCGACATGTCTGCATGACGCGTTGTCCTGCACCCAGGGAGGACTTAAAAAGTTCTCTCTGATTAGCTTAAAAATTTTAATGATGTTGAATTTTTCAAACATTTTTAAGAGTAAAGATATACCCGAATAAGACATACATCTTTTTTATCCCATTTTACCTGGTGCAGATGACTTTGCGGGGGCGTAACCTACCCCAAAAGGGCATTTAAGCAAAACAGGAATACACACAGACATTTACACTAAAAGGCAGCAGATAACAGTTTGACTGTGGCATATAACAATAGGTTTTGTGGACAATAGAGTCATCATTACGGCTTAGGATATTTGCACTGTGGAAGCCCCAGAATGAAACGGATGTGTTTTAATAACCATCTGAAAGATGGAGTGAAGCTGAGACAGGGTTAGAGCTTTTTTGGAGTTTTCAGAATGTCAGTGAAAGAGCTCCTTCTTATCTCCCACTTTTTATTCATGCACTGCTGAATATCCACACCTTTTTTTTTTTTTTTTCCAGTGATGAGTTCAGACCGCAGAGAGAAGTGGGTCACTTTGAGATATAGAGAGGAGACACCCAGGCGGTCAGGAGCTCTTTTGTCTTTTTGTTGAAACTCTGCAGACTTTGACTTCCTCCATTTTATCCTTTTATCTCTGTAATTCCTTTGACATGACTTTTTATTTGAAACAATTAAACTCGCCTGTTTGAAAAAGACAAAAAAAAAATTTACAAACAGAGAGCAGGTAGTAAAATAATTTATCACTTATAAAAGTTTGAAATCATACTGAAATCTTTGCAGCTGCTGTAGGTGAGGTAAATGAATCACACTGATGGTGAAAACCCCTGAGAAGTCTTGAACATGCAGCAGTCATGAGGGGTAACAGAAGAAGAAACAAGCTTTGTATGTGCGTCTGTTATGGTTTCATTTAAAAATAATCTTTTTTTTTAAATTAATGATGTTGCTCTGAGTTTAGCATGAAGCATCTGGAGCGAAGTAGATGAAAAGTGTAGCATTTACTTGTGTTGGGAAAATTATAATTTTAATTTGATCTGAGCGCCAGTCATTTTTTTAATCATTTCTAAAAATAGGCTTTGAATGTTTCTGATATAAGCGCTTAAAAACAGCAAGAAAAAATAGAGGGGGAAAAAAATCATCATAGTTTCTGATACGCTAAATGTATTCTGCCACTTCCCTCATTGGATTTTGGTATTTTAATGGTTTTCTCTGAGCAGCAGATGTGTTAGCAAAGTTAGCTGTGCAGGGACAAATTGCATTTTCAACGAAAAAACGTCACTTACTGGCTGAGTTATTGTGCGCAGGTGTTGACTGACGTGTCGCATATATGGGACAACGCTGTGTCCAAAGTCTAAGTGACATTCACGAATGATCTGATTCTTCTTAACGACTCTTTACTATAAACGATAGATCTGGAGCTTCACTGAGAGCCGTTATTTGTTCTTGTAATGCTCTGCGCACACTGCATTGGCTATTATTATTTTATTTAACTATATACATTGATATTTAATTAGCAGACAACACACAAGAACAGAAGAGCACGCAGAGCATGCTCATTGCTCGTTTTCGTCACCTGTCAAGGCGACAGATGTTACAGCACTGTGTGCTGCCTGGCTTCATGCAGCAGGAGACAGAGTGAGAACAGTCACAGTGTGCGCCTCGTGCTTGGTTACTTCTTGCTCCTTGGTCAGTGTTCATAGTTGAGCGTTGTTTACCGCTAGTGCATTGCCTTAATTGCTATGTCTAATGGTGCAGACAGTGGTGGTTTCTGATATGGGCAAAGGAATGCTCACATGCTAACACCTGCTAGCATGTCACTATGGAACGGTTTGATCAAGGTTAACCATCCAAACTAGCATGGTAGTCTTCAAATACCTCTGCCATTTTCCCTCAGATAAATAATGGCTAATGTGGAAACTATTACAGTAAACAGAAAATATTTGGCCTCAGTTGGGACCAGTCTGCAGAAGAATGCTTGACCCGAGCGCTGCGGACATTATTCAGAGGTTCTGCAGCAGAAGAGTGCAGGCTTTAGGGCATTAAGAAAAAACAAACTCTCACAGTAACGATGAATAAAACATGCCGCATACACAAACTCCTACAGTTAATCTCGGCTCTCTCTTGTTAATATTCAGCTCTTTTCAACCTAAACATTTTAAACACAGTCTGCTGCGCCCTATTGTTTTAATCCTTTGTGAGCCGCGCGATGACAGAGAGCATTTGGAAACTGCTGTCGCCAAGCGCTTCCACAGATGCACAGATTTTCTGGGGTCTATTATCTTGCGATGCTTAAGACAGCTTAATTATCTTACTATCTCGCTTCCTTTTCATCACATATTAATGAACCAGCCCTTTGGAGACAGCGGCTTTGATTCCTACGGAAAAAAAAAAAAAGAAGAAAAAAATCAACATTAAAAACGTTTCATTTTTGAAGATAAGCGCGATGCTCGTAAAAGTGTTAATCTAAAGTAATCCCAGCTGCATTTACAAATGTATGTTTAACAGCTTCAAGTTAGTCACTGGAGGCTTTTGAGGCCAGAAGAGATTTGTTTCAGATCCTGAACTAATTCTCTCTTCCGACTGCGGCTGCAGTACTGCACGGACCCGGCTGCGCGGCGGAGACTTGACAGCAGCGCAGCACACACTGATGCAAGCTTTCTCTCAGCTGATATCAGCAGACAGCTGGTGTCAAGAACCACTGACAGCAGAGGTTGATGAATTGGTTTGTTGAGGTTTCTGTGCTGGATCTAATTATGTGGGAGGGCGCCTGTACTTTGAAACCTCTGATAGCAAATGTTTTCTTTATAAACAGCAATAATCACCACCGCCTCCAGTTCCAGTTCTCGCATGGTGGTTGGTCCTAAGTAGATGGCAGCTAATGTTTTCCTGCAAGGGCAAAAAATGTCCCACTTTAGAGAGAGAGAGAGAGAAAAACTTAAAAGTACAAATCAGAAGCGACGGTTACAGTTGTCACTTTTCATAGTTTTCATCAGACAGATCATTTTAAAAACAAACTTTTCTCCCACAAGAGCCATGGACTTTTATGCAAATCTGAGTTTAACGTTTGCTGATCGATCAGTAATTTTACCTCCTATTTTTCACGACACGGGCAGCCAAACAGGCTTTGTTTTGTGAAGAAAACTAACTGCAGATCGAGTGAACACTTCGACAGATTAATGTAGTGCATCGCAAATAAAACACATAACGAACCATTGTCTTAGCTGCTTCCATTCACTCCAACTGGACCGCTTGTGCTATTTTTTTTAAAGGTGCGGAACAAACCGAATCGTATCCTGAATCGCAATAAACATTGGCGCAGCATCGTATCGCATCTCGATGGATTGCTTAGCAGGCCAGCGTACTTCAGTTGAGATGCCTCATCACTTTGCATCAGTGCAGCATTACACGTTTAGCTTGTTATGTGGGCTTTGTATATGGATGGATGTGGACTTTGTGCTGCCCAGCATGAGCAAAGCTCACACAGAATTTAGCAACTGAGATGCTCAAGCTAGCTTGGTTCACGTGATGAAAGAAGGAGGGGAGAAAATGTAGGTTAACTGCAATAAACATAGCATGATAATGAAGCACCGAACCTCCTTACTCAAACTGCCTGATGATGAAGATGCTAACTTGTGTTCCCATTGTTTTATAAGTTAATGCCCTAGTCGTGTGTGCTGTAGCTGCAGTTTAGTCTTTTGCAATAATGGCTGCAGTATCTCTTGCCTTTTGCTAGTTCCTTTTTACGTACTTTTTTGTTTTCAGATGTGCATACTGCGACCTACGACGCAGTACAAGGGCCATACCAAGAAACCCCCCCGCCCCCCCAAAAAAACCTGATTACCAGAAAGAAGTTGTAAAACGACAAGAGCAAAGTCATATTGTGAGAATAAGCTTGCATGAGAAGTAATAAAACTATTAGAATAAAGTCATAAAACTGCTAGGACAGTCATAAGAATACGAGAATAAAGTCAGCACTATATGAATAGACATAAAATGACCTGAATAAAGCCATAAATTACTAGAATAAAGTCATAATAAAACAATTTTCACAACAATATGACTTTACTCTCGTTTTGTTTCAACTTTATTCCCATACGACTTCTCTCTCGTAATTTCGTGACTTTATTCTCGTAATATTTAGTTTTTATCGTGGCCCTAACACTCCACAGACCGAACACGGCTGAAAAAGAAAACAGCATAAAAAAGCCGCTTGGTCGCATACTTGCTCTTTAATCGGCATCTCCTGTCTGTGAGCCCGAGCCTCGCCCCCGCAGCCTGACTTCCACAGAAGGACGCGGCTCCAGCAAGCACAGAGGACGCGCTTTGTCTTCCCCGTTGTGCCAGGACTTTGCTACAAAAGACTGCTATTTAAGCACAAAGTGGGAACACAGCTTCTCTTGCTGTGAGGACAACCGGCTTTCTGCGCGTCTCTGAAAGCCCTCCCCTTCAGACAGAACGGTCCTCTGAGAGGCCCCCCCGCCCCCCTGCGCAAGAGCTGCTGAGGCTGCAACAACAGAGCAGCAGGCCACCCGACAGCCATTACCTCACTGCATTGTATGATCAAGTTTGGAGGGAGGGAAAGTGTTTGTGTCCTCTCAGGGTACGCATGTGTGTATGTGACTGTCCTTAGCTCGTTCAAATGTTTATCCTCATGCTCGTGCGCGTTGTGATCATTTGCAGGGCTTCAGCTGACCGTTCTCCTCCTGACGGAGCAGCTCCCAGCCCGCTTTGCCTCCCTGACCCGAGCGAGCACTTCTAGCTGTCTCACTGGAGCATATGGGATTTGATTAATGGTGTTTAGATAGACTGCCCTGGTGGGTTTACCGCACTTAATCATGTGCAAGAGGAAGGTCTATTAAGCAAAATGGCGGAAAAACGAAATGCGAGTCGAACGTTTGTGAGTGCCGCCGAGCTCTTGGTTGTTGCAGCAGCTGCTCTGGTAGTAAAACATCTATATTTAGTGCCCCTTCATTCAAAGGTAAATATAGGAATGTCTTTGTTTTCTATATTAAGAGGGAATAAATAACACGAGCTAAGGATATGTGCTTCAGTTGCTTTACATGGATTGACTTGTGCAATACTTTTATTTAAAGTTACAAGCCTGTACAAGCTTCAGCTCCTCCTTCATGGCTGACATGAGCCTGAAACATAAAGTATTATTGTCAGACGAAAATGTTAGCTTTTGACAAAAACAACAGAGAAAGTATTCACTGAAAGGAGCCGGCAGAGAAGTGCGACACGCCGTATTTTGGTACTGGTGGCATCGATGGTATTGATGGTATCGATACCAAGTCAATTCTGATATTCCGATACCAATATCAATATCGACACTTTTTATTATTTAGGTTTGATGATATAATTAAGTGTCTGACCTTTTTGTGATTTTTTTCCCCTTTGAATTATGTTTTGCTGAAACCTGGGACATTTGGAAGTTTGGAGTGCTTCCAGAATCACCGTTTAGTTAAAAGTTTGTCTTTAAAACTTGACAAAGCAAGCATTAAAATCAAATCTTCACTTCCATCTGTGATTCCACCATGGAAAGGTAAGTATGTCTTTGAAGTAACATCCATAAAAGGAGGTTGGTAACATTTTCGGTGGTCTGTGTGTGGAGTCATTTTGCAGAGAATCCAGAATGTTTTCAGTTTTGTCTTAATAATTTTAACACTTGGCCTTGAACTTAGCAAGGCTGCCGCTTGATGTCTGATGCCATTTTCCAGCTCATAACTAACAATGCCAAGGTTTTATTTTTACAGGCGTCTGTTAACACAAAAACAGTTCACACTGACATAAACAGATGAGTTTCTTTCTTTTCTTATTTTAGTTTATGTTGAAACATCTGGAATGCAGTTAAACTAAGGCATAAAGTAATTCTGACCCTTCGGTGGGAAATGGAATGGGAGCTTCCAGGAGTCAAAACTGACATACAGTTTTATTTACTTTGGAGTATTAGTGCATTTTTTACCAATGCATTTCATAAATTTTGATCTAATTCCTTTACAAAACTACATATTGGAGGGTATGTGAGATGAAATACTCTGCTACATTAGAACAGCTAACAAGTAAAGAGCAAATGAGAAATGAAAAGTGTTTTTAAGCAAGCGTCAGGCAAAAAACATCAGAAAATATGCTTGCTGTAATATATATTTATATATACAGCTCTGGAAAAAAAATTAAGAGCCACTGCACTGAACTCTATTGAAATCCTCATGGTTATTCCACCAAATATTGATTCCTGAACTCTCCCCGAGTTTAAAACTTTAGCATTGTTTTTTTTTCTAAATGAACTTGTTTTTTTTTTTTTTTTTTTGCATTATTTGAGGACTGGAAGCGCTGCGTTAATATTTTGAGATTTTGATTTCAGGTCTCCTTTATGTCAAAACAGTCCAAGCAAATAGGCAAAAAAAAAAAAAAAAAAGAAAAAAGAATAAAAATCACACTAGCGATCCGGCATTTGACAACAATAAAAGAGCCTTTAAACAAAGTGTTACTGATCTGTCCCCAGTGCAATGAATACTCACCCACAAGGAACTTTGACACCACATGTACCTCTCCATGCGCAGCGTTAACACACTAACCCTGAGTGAATACTCCGAGGGCCGTTACAGCCGCTGGTTTATCGACAACTCTTCGGCGCGGTGCATGCGATGGTCGCCTTTTTTTCTGATAGCTAACCGTAAGTCATTAACTCTGCTGCCAGAGTTTTTTTTTTTTTTATACTGTGAGTGTACAGCCTTGAATTCTCCACTGATGAATAGGCAGGGAAGGCTCTTATCAGGGGCAGCTGTGAGAGTCATTTATCAGCAGAGAATAATGGAAGCAAAAGGAGATGAGTGGTGCAGTCGGCCTATTGCTCCGCAGTATAATAGTCCTACATATTCTCAGTGTCCCGGCTCTGCTGTGTTTCCCTCTTTGTGACTCGTGGCATTTTGAACCGCAGTTTTTAAAGTGACGGCGTCACTTTAAGAAATGTCTTACAACTTCGCAGCCAGGTATTTCCCATTGTACCAACACTGGAACAGGGTGTCGGTGTTTCCATTGACAACATAATTGAGTAATTTGACATTTCGAAAATAAATTTGCTTAATTGAACAAGTCAATTCTGAAAAAAAAAAAAAAAAATTTTTTTTTTTGGCACTAGGAAGAGGTATTTATTTTGTCCGTATCTTAATCGGTTCATTTTGCAAAACTGCAATGGAAACTCTTTTCTCGCATCACACAAGTCACATGATCAACAACCGGATGCCAAAAAGAAGACGACAGGAAGTCGTCTTCTTTGTGGAGGATAACGGAGCGGCATGATTTTTAATGGCATTAAAAGTCATATTAATGTGGGATTTTAATTGCGTTTCCTGTTTTCTGATTTTTCAACGTTCGCCGAATATCGACGAAGTTTTGTGTACACATTTGTAATAGAAACAACTCCTGACTCTATAATTTGTTGATGTGAAAGTTTTTTTTCCAATTCCCTCGACAATGAAAGTGACAATATCTGACTAACAAGTTCTTGGACTTATTAATGTCATCCTATTTATTTGAAGAGTTTTCTTGCATAGCCTGATATTGACTGCACCACTTTACAACATTATTTGAAATTGTTTTATTAGAACTGCACGATCCAGTTATCAGAATTAGGGTCTAATGTCGTTTCGAGAAAAATTAAAAGCAGTAATTGCAATGTGCCAGAAGCTGTAAAAAAAAACCCTAAACTGCTACATAAATACAACTAATGATTTAACAGAGCACACAATTATCTTTGATGGGTGTAAGAAACCGCTTTCCATCTGACTCATCTCCTTTTCATTTTAGTGGCCTTTTTATACCTCAGGTGTTAACATAAAAGGCGACGCTTGCCGCGACTCTTGTTGTCGTGACATTTGTTGTCTTGAGCGTGAGATAGAGGATTTTTATAGTCTACCTGGGGGGAATATTCTATGAGCAAAGGTAACTCCAGACAGGCTGCCGTTGGGTGCGATTGTCAAATTAGGCACAGGTGTCAAAGGAGAGCGGGGAGAAACAACAACAGAAGCAAAGCAGGAAGCAGATAATTAACCACTATCTCACAGTATTGCGTGTCTGCTTTCCATTTCAATGGTGCACAATGAAATGTGGTTTTTCAGTAAATGATATTCTAGGTTTGCCTTGCTCTGGCATCGCAGTGTGACCACAAGGTGGGTTTTGGAGATGACACGTCATGAACTTATTTGCCGGTTTTCGTGAAGAGGTTGTTCATTTGAAAAAAACCTGTTTCACTAAATGTCTGCTCACTGCGTCATGATTTAGAGTATTTCCATATTTCCACATAATTTTCTTTACTTATGACAGTTTTTTTTTCAAAGTCCCGCTTGCAGCAAAGCAACCATAAAACATGATGCTACCACTCTAGTGCTACACAGTTGGTGTGGCGTTTTTTAAGGATTGGCCAGCTTTCTCTTTTTTTCCCCCCTCCCATGATAAAAATATTTATTACGTTTGAGCACATCAATTTCAGTCGGATCAGGCCGAAGGGCAAAATGTAAAAAAATAATATCCCTCAATGTAGTTGCAAACTGTGACCTGGCTTTTCATGCTGGGTTTTATAGTGATGGCCTCTTCCTCACTGAATGGCTTTTCAGTCCATGTTGGTACAGGACACTTCACACATTTGTCTCAGGAACACAGAACCCACTTCTGGTGTACGGTAACTTCTGAAATTTACAAAAGTAATTTTAAAAAAATTGTGTTAATGATCTAACAAAGTCCACCATTAAGCTGACCTTTAGCAAATGGACTTCAATCCTAACAGACTTCAAACCGTAAAGGTTCAGTCTGATTAAATGTTGAATAGTGAGGGAAAAAAAGTCTTTCCACAATGTGTCTAAATATTTGATTTCAGCTGAATGAGTCACCGCGACAGAATTTGCACAAGTGTAATGGCCCAACAACGATATTACTCAGTCTCATCTATGCGGACGTTCTGTCTGCACCGGCGAAGATTCATTTATCTTTGCATATTGAATTGGTCTGAGTGGTTTAACCTGTTTTCTGAAAATTCAGCCAGTAATCAATCGACTAAACGGTGGTACACAGTCTCCATTTAGATCAGTAAACTTTCATCAAGTCAAGTAGAAATTAAAAACAATGAATTGTTTTTATTTAGTCTGTTGGCATATTTGGCTAACAGACCAAATATGCAAGTAGTAAAACACTGAATCATGCACCCATCTTTCTAAAACTTAGACAAAAAGGGGGACACATTTACTTAATTGTTCCTATAGGACTTGGTGTTTCAAACTATTTCTTTCAATCCTTCAAAATAAGATGCGCTGTAAAAATCCTTTTAGAAATATCTCACTGTTACTTAAGGTAACAACTAATTACTGAGCACAAGATACAGGAAATAATATTAGCCTGAGGACTCATTGCTGATGTAACGTCATACCAGTGGGAAAACACAGTATGTCCACTTTCACTAGGCATTTTAGGATGGTGTACTACATTGTTAAGGCAGAGTCTTGTACTTTGTGGGAAAATTAAAACTAACAGTGTGAGCAAGATTTGTCACATCCCAATCCTCAGTTCTCTAGCAATTTGTTTTCACAAGGTTGGGCTTGGAGAGACGGCGCCAACAATCAGAAGGGTTTTTTTTTTTTTTACCTTGCGTTGCTACTCCATCTGAATCATGCAAACCAGCTAAAAACCTCTTTGTCTTAGTCAAACTCCAATTTAATTCATCCGTTAAGGCTCTGTGCTGGAAAATTACATTTCTTGAGGGGGTTTATTAAACTTTAAAGAGAGCCAGCACTGCTCCTACATCAATACACCATTTACTGAATGTTTTCTCCCTGTGCTGCTGGAACAGAGCCAACTAAAACATACCAGGCAAGTTTCACATTGGTCTCTTTGGTTTTGTGCTCTCTGGTAGTTTATTACACAGTTACAGTGGTTTTCACATACTGCATCTTGTTACAGCCTCAGCACTTCCCATGAGACCATTCTAGCAAAAGAGTGTTTACATAAGCTTAAATTACACCAAGTTGTCATAAATAATACGTCTGAGTGGCTTTTGGTATTTTTGATTCAGGCACTTGTGCAGATAGAGCTAGTAGATGTGGCTGATCAACAAATGTTAAACAGTCTGAAGTGATTAAATAATGTAGAAATAACTGCAAGCAACCTTTATGGAAGCATGCATACTTAATGATCCAATAGAGTTGAACTTCCAGCTTGTTTCTGTGCCTTGCAAATGCGTTGCACTTTTTTTTTCTTCTTCACATTATGTCAAACTAGAACCACAAACCACAAGGTATTTTATTGGGATTTTATGTTGATAAACCAACTCAAGGTGCTGCATAATTTCGTTGCCATTAAAGCATTGTTCCCACCATTCCTACACTGAAATCTTTGCAGATTTTTTTATTTTTTTGCATTAAAATGACCTAAGCTCCTTTAGTTTGAATGGACAAACGAATAAATTAAAGGCGTTGGAATACCTTTGGAGCCCACTGTCTGCATGAAAAAAAAGCAGCTTTTAAGCAAGAAAATAAAACCAGTGTATGAGGCGATGGTCGCGTGTCACAAACGGCCATTTGTTTCAGCAAGGCTTCTTTTAACAGCCCACTGCTGAGAAACGCACTCCGACTCATTGGTAATCCCGGATGGGAAACCGTGTCGGCGGCGGTCTCTATCTGGGCCCGTAATGTCCCATTGTGCAGACAATCTATCAGCCCATTCATAACGCAAGCAGGCTTTGATCTGCCCAGTTACACTGGAGTCTGGAGCTGATAAGTGGATGGATCTCAATAATCTGTACATCTACATGCTCCGCCGTCCACCGTGATCGAGTGCACAAACTTCAGCTTCAGCTGCAGGGCCAACACAGTGCGTTGCAGCGGAAGGCCAGGGAGTTATGAGGCATAATTGGTGCTAATAACCTTGGGGCTCGCAAGCTTTCCTTGTTTTATAACCAACGCCGCGTATGTAAATATTATCCTAAGGCCTGCAGTAAATTAAGCAGGCCTTCTCGGTGGTTTGGAGGAGCTGAAGAGAGCTTTACAGAGACACAATAAAGTGTGTCAGATGGACGGAGTCACTTTGGGTGGAGATGACTTATTTAATTTAAGCCCTTTCATGCGTGGCGGTCACTATTCCCTGTCTTCCTTTGTCTTCCTTTCCTATGCCCTATGTGTGGTCCAGGGCATTGATGGTGTGGCGTACTTAACATTTAGGTCACTTCTCTGGATTGTAAATGTATCATTCCACACAGTGCCACCTGCTGGCCAACCAATGAAAGTTTGCCAAAATGCATAAGCTCTTATTATAAAACCCACCCAAAAAAACAAAGAATAATACACTGGTAAGATGAAACAAAAAAAATCTAACGTGATTTATAATTTGAAAGTACAGCATTAAGGTATATTGGGTATACATTACAATTACTCATCTGTCGAATAAAGTGGACCTGAGGTGATTTTACAGCATTAAATATGAAAAGAAACTTTTTTTCTTATTAGCCTATTTTTAAAACCAAAATAAAATGTTATATATTGTACATATTAATTATACTATTAAACTGTAACATATTGCCCACTTGAGTTTTTTAAAAGCTTTTTAAAAAAACATGTGGCTAAAATAAATGTACATATTGATTTTTTTATGGTTAAAGAGAAAACCCAAACGAAGAAAAAAACAAACTTAAGTTATCAAACATACATGAGACTGGTTAATGTGATTACCAACATGAAGACAAGAACATGAAAATGCTGCTTTGAAATGTTTTTGGTTTTTTTTTCAACTGAACAGCTTTAGAGCAGCATTAAGACAAAAGCTGCAACTGGGTGTGCGTCTGTTTTGCAGGTAGACACAGCGAAGCAGTCAGTCCTCATGAGAAACTGCTCTGCTGTTTGCCATGGATTTACAGCAACAGCTCCAGAAGCGCCGTGCACACAATAGTGGAATGATTGGGATTCATTTGGCCGGATGCATTTTCTTCTGCTTTGGGTAATCGCGAGCAGCGCAACAGCTCCCACTCCTCCTCGCATTCAATCAGCTGTGGCATTGTGCAGAAACGTGAGAAAGATTTCCTTTTGTGACTCAATTACAGCTCCAGACCACCCGGTTTGGAGCTGTAGATAAAAATGCTCACAGATTCAAGGGCAAACAATAAAGTTAGAACACCTGAACCAATATTCCTTGATTTTGATTTGGAAAATGAAAATATGCTTTGGTCGTTCTCATCTTGACAAGAGTTTCAGAGTGTTTGTTAAGACTAAATATTTCACATAATTATGTCCTGTGACATAATTATGTGAAATATTTAGTCTTAACAAATCAGATTAAATTAATATTTCCAATTAGGATACTTTGCAGTAACGTAAGGACAGTTGTCATCCCTTATGTAAGACACACTTTCTAGTTTGCAGAACCTATTTTATGTTAATATATGGTGGAGGAAGTTGATGGAGACAGAGTGAAATAGACTATTCTCATAAAAATTGTTTTTGGTTTATGCATGTTGGATTTTAACTTTAACTGTTTCTAACAGTGTCGAGCTGAGAAGTCGCTCATATAATGAGCTCAGCTGATGCACTGTTCCATCAGGTGTTTGCTAATTGCAGCTGGCTAGTCTGAAGGAGCTATAAATATACAGTTTAAGTAATGGTATTTAAACTTGAGTGTTTTGAAATAAATAGGCTAAGCTATTTTTTACAGTCTAGATTTAACATATGCAGAGATTCACAAGTGTTTTTCTTATCCTTCAGCCTCGGGACACACACACACACACACACACACGCAGTCTTATGCTCCCAAATGCCAGACGGAGATCAATAAACCCCGTCTTCCTCCCCATTCTGACCCGAGCAGCTGGGATGCAGGAAGACTGAACAAATGAGCACTACATGCGAGATTGTCCCCCTTGCCCACCATTGATTTGATCCCATCAAAACCTCATTGTGAGAAGGCCTTGTTAGCAACAAATGATTTCAACTGGTTTCACTCAATTAGGCCGCGAATAAGCCTTTCCGAGACCGACGGCCCGGCTTGTTAGGGCGACAGCGATGACGGGGAAAACACCGAATAAGGGATATTGATGAAAAACACATTGATTAGCAACTCAATAACACAGCAGTAACTGATAAATGTCTCGCCAAGGTCGTCTGCGCTGGTGTGTCGAGAGGGAAATGTCACAATCAAGTTGCTTTTTAGTCACAGATTAGAAAATCCCCGGAAAGTCGATGCTTATTGCTTATTGTCCGCCAAACGCTTTCATAAATAAACCGAGTGTCAAAGCGGGCATCCAAATGTGTTGCGGCATTTTATGATTCAGATTTGGACAGCGTGTCCATGTGAACACGGCCTTACGACAAAAATAATAAAAAGCTTTTACACTCATTTACCAGCCAGCTACAGCCTCAGCCTCATCACCTCCCCTGGGAGATCCGTCAACAACTATTAGTCCAGAAAGGGAAAGCTTGTGAATTTAATCTGCTGGCGTGTCTCTATGTCCTTATCTTTCGGAGTACGAAGGCAAGGGTACAGATAGAAATGTGGGGAGTTGCATCCAGAACCACAGATTTAAAACCACCGAAAGCCAATAAGAGGACGCATGTCAGGAGTAAGCTTTTTTTTTTTTGTGCTTAGTCATCCACAAGTCGAATTTAATAGTATTCTAATATTTTTGGCGACAGACTGACACATGGTTTTCAGAATTTGCTTCACCAACACAAATCTGAGAAGTTGGCGAACAAATATCGTGACAGCAAGAAGTACACACAACGCAGGCTATTAACATCTGAGGCGACAGACGGGCAAAGCGAGCGTCAAACTGTGAAGTCCGAGGGCTCCTGGCGACTCTGGAGGAGCTGCAGAGATTCACGAGGAAAGCTGGGCAATCTATCGAAATGTCGTCGATTGGGCGCGCGTTCCACAAATCCAACCGTCATAGAAGAGTGGAAAGACTCTAGAAAGCATGGTTGGGCTGCAGTTCATGTTCTGAACTTATTTACATTTAGCTCACTTAATTCTGTCGGTTTAGTGATGAGAACGTACGTTTCTTGCGTTGAATTAACTGAAAAGTTAAAAATGTTTTGAACTAAAAGGAACTTTTTACTTTGACTTTACTTGAAACAATTAAGTTCATATCTTACGTCTGACGTCATGACGCGAGCTCCACCAGTGTGACTAAGACTAAGACTGACTTCAATTTGTCAAGTTAGATCAACTTAATAAATTAAATTGGACAAACTTATTGAATTATTTATCAATTGAAGCAATTCGATTAATTTGGTTCAACTATTTTCAAGAAACCAATGTTGACAGAAAACTACAAGAATATTAATTCAAGAATAAAAACCTATAGTGGACACAACATTAGCTAGCATGCTACACCACGATGTGTGGCAGAAAGCTGAATAGTCTTAAGAAAGACTGTCTGACCTCTTGTTACAAAGAAAAGACAAAGAAAGAAGTAGAAATTGTGAAATCAGTGTCAGAACAACGTACAGCGTTTCAAATAGAACACGAGAACAGATTACAAGCCCATCTCCAGACCAAGAGTATGTTTGTCCCCACACAAGGCGATAAAACCAGCCAGCGTGGAACTGTTAATTTCCTCTTTGCTTCAAATGACTCTACAGCCTTTTCCTGTACTTTGCAGACAGCGCCAGCTACTCCACAGGTGAAATAAGGAGAAAGTACAGAGAGGATCAAAAGAGGGAAATAGGCAGCCAGCGGCAAAAAAAGCAATTGAGGACTTGACTTCCATAAAACCCTCAAAGAAGTTAATCTCCACCAGAGATTTTCAACCTTTTTGGAGCCAAGGTACAATGTTTCCATTTTAAAAAATCATGAGGCACACCACCAACCAAAAATGTAAACGAATGATTCTCAGTAGCCGCCTATATTAAATATATAGTCATTCTTATCAAAATGTCTTGAATAGGAATGAAATAAACACAAAAATGTAATTTTGGGAAAGATTTCACTGTTACAATATGAAGAGTTGCATGTACAAAATGTCAATGTCTGTATATTTTACTCACTTAGTGCGAGACCTGTGCATGTTTGGATGAACACAGAGCTGATATCCTGGCAGGAATTGAAGAGAGACGCACACGAAGCTCTTCCTCGACAGCTCTCAGTCACTCTCTGTTTTTAGTTTTTATAGTAGCCCGCCTTGAGAATCTCACTTCACACAGAGATGTTGTGGAAAATGGGAGCAATGTCAAAATAGCTTTGTTTGCCAGAACGGGGAACTCCCTGGCAGCAGTCAACCAAAAACTGTCCAAAGATAGATAAGTAAAGCTAAGCTTTAAACCACGATTTTGTCTCGGTTCAGTTAGTTCTTCCTGCTCCTATAAAATCACGTTCTTTCCAACAACAGCTGAGCCGTATGGGTCCCTAACCCCCCCGAGGCATTCAGTGAACGCTGACGAGGAATAAAACGACATATTCTCCTTGAGAGTTTTTAAACGTGCACCGATTCTTTCACGTGGTGCAGCAGTGTGAACATTTTGCCATTTCTTTGTTAGTGGGAACATTTCAAGGTTGCCGCTTTCCACATGTTGTTGCCAGAGGTGCGCCTTTGAGCGGAATCAGGTTATTTTATCCGTATTTGTGAGCAGGTTTTCATTTTGGTCTTGCATTCATGTGTTCAGTTCATACAGATGATGAAAAACATCCGCCAGGTATGTCAGCCTTGCACACCACTCATCACTTGCAAGCAGCTTCACGTAATCGGACCCCTCATTTGTCAGATTCCCTCCGAGTTCCTCCCGCAGCTCGTACACACAGGCCAGTACCTTGCCACGCGACGACCATCGGACCTAGCATTTTTTCTTTTCAAAAACTTTTCCATCACTGTCTTCGCAGTCTTGCTAGATAGAAACAACGCTCTCACCGCTACCCGTCACATCCATGCATCACTAATTCTCTTGTTGTTGTGACGTACAATGCTGTGTACCTGCTGCCATCTAGTGACAAGAAAATTACATGGTTACGCCGCTAGTCACGACTGCAGCACACTCAAAAATGGCATATTATTTGCAGATAATAAATTCGTTAGACCAAGTACGTGAAATTGGATGATTTCCACGGTACGCCTGACGATCAGAGTGGTCAAAAAACACTGACCTAGCAGGACAATGACCCTAAGAACAACAGGAAGCATCAACTGCTTGCTCAAAAACCAACAGCGAGAAGAAGTTTTAAAGTCTGGATCTTAACCGCAAATCCTCCAAAGAGTCTTCACAGTGATCTAAAAGACCCAGTGACCGACATCACAATCACTTGATGGGAGTCGGTGCCGCCAGGGATGGAGTAGCCAGCTAACTGCTCCAGACAGCAATTATTTTTCTATCAGGTTGTTTAGCTTCAGTAATAAACGGATCCTCATTTGAAAACTCCTTGTTACTCAGGGTTATCCTTTTCTAAAGAACTCTGAAAAAGAGCAAATACCTTTTTCACAGCACTGTATTTAACCAGCGCTGTTAAGACTCCACAGTCTACTCATGTCATTTTACATATCTTTACACTATTCTGCTTTTTTTTCTTCTTCTTCTTCTTGCGTCTATATCCCGACCAACGATTCAGGACCCACAATCTTTTACACTCCTCCCTCTAAGCTGGCGATACAGGAATTTATGCTAATTCTCATGCTGTCCTCACTGCAGAAACATTTAGTCAATGCCTCATCTAAAATGCAAGCCTCTGTTGCTAAATGCCATATTCTCCGCATCGGGCCGTACGAGGTTATCTTCGCAGGCATAATGGGTCACAACATGTTCCCGTCCTCTTTCACGAGTCTTTTAATCCAAATTCGTAATACATGCAGCCTTTTCAGCGGAGGAAAGCATGAACTCTCATGATAGCAGAGCGAGTGAAGGCCCAGTGCAGAATTATAATCAGCTCTTTCTACCGGAAAAGTCATCCGGCTCCGTGGCATCCATCCGCGATCCTGGGCAACTTTTAATTAGTGTTTGTCCTTCAAGCCTGTGTTCCTCACAGCTATCAAGGCTCTTAAGCCCTTTGCAAATTAATTATAAAAGACTATGCAATCAGAGTAATTCAATTTGGCCCTGGGCATAAGGCCTGGTCTTTGACCTATCTGCATTGTAGATAAAATACATTGTGAGGTGAGCCAAGACCAAACCTTGTACCTGTAGAAAAATGATTCCAAATCAAAGAAATACCATTTGGTCCTGGAATCCAGCTGTAAATATTTCTTATTCCCCTGCTCATTAGATCTCATTATATATATATATATATATAAACCACAATAGAAGTTCGACTGATGAGTACGGAAAGCCACATACCTAGAGGCCAATGATTCTTTCAGTAGCACAAGAAAGGGCATCTTAAGTTTTCATTAAATGCAAATATCCCGTCTCTGTGTTTTATGTTTAGGTTGGCCTTCTTCCATGGAGGCCCTAAGGGGGCTTTTCCCCCCCTGACATGATACCTGACCTTATCAACAAATAATGAGGTGTGTGCAGGCAAGAAAGCACAAAAGTGAAAATGGTGTCTTTTTGTGTTTCAATTGGATAACAACGGAGCTGGATCATCTGCGACAGACTGGCCACTTATCCAGGGTGACCCCGCCTCTCGCCTGGAATATTAGCTGGAGATAGGCACCAGCACCTCCCGTAATATCCTTACTCTTCTTTTTTTTAATGAAATTTCCGTGACAGTCAATTATTAGTGCCATAACTGAGCCTACCAACCAACGTGCCAAAATCAGGCGATCCAATTCACTTTTAAGTTTTCTTTTCAAAGTATCGCACAGTTTGGAGAGAGCCTGAGAGTTAATGGCAACCTTTTTAGCATTTTTTTTTTTGGCGATTTATAGCTTAGCTAAAAATCATGAGCCATGTAGCAGCTAAAAGGTGCTGCTACATGACTGGATTGTGCCTTTATTGATGGAGACGGGCTTTTTGAGCTTTAACCTAGTGAAAGTCTGCTCTTACATGCTGAGGGTCTGCATTTTTGTCTTAGGCTAGCTTAATTAAAATAAAGTAATGTTGCCTAATAATGCTACAACCAGCCGGTGCTGACTATGGAGAAAAGACTATCATAAACTTCTGAACACACCCATCAGCCTCAGCATCCGGAAAGCAGAGAGAGGAAAGCATTCAATTCCTCATGGGGCAGATCTTCATTGACCTCTACTGACTGAATAACCAGGGATTATGGAGCAAGCCCTGGCAGAGACTGCACTTTCTCAGAAAAACCTCACACCAGCCTCCTGATAATACTTTTTCAGAGCTGGGGTTCTGACAGTGTGTGGATGCAAGCTGCAATATGGCCGACCAAACATCAAAGACAGGACCAAAGAGTGCTGTAGAGTTTTGAGCCTCGTGCTGTTAAAATGCCGAAACGTTAGCATACACTTTTACATAATTGCATTTGTTTTATGTTTTATCTGTTACCACAGAAACGCTTAATTGATTGATTTCCCTTTTACCCTCTCTCTCTCTCCCCCACCCCATTTTTCCTCCAAGGCTATTGTTGGAGAATTCAACTCTCGCAAGGTTTCTGTGGAATTTAAGGCTGAGAAAAAGTTGCACAGCAGCTTATCTAGCAGGAGGATAAGAAACAAACACCAAGCTTAGAGTTCTGTCAGGCAGGAAGTCTCTTGTCTCTTGAGAACTAAATGAAGCAGAGGCTACATGCAAGCAACGAGCACGAACAAGAAACACCAGAACCACATTTTCTACGAGAGATGTCATAATTAAGAGCAGAGAAAACACAATCAACTAATTAATAACTGGAAGTCAAAAACATTAAAATGATTTAAATGACAGAAGTGACTGAACCACGACAAGTCAGATAACCACTGAGATCGGAACAAAGAAGCAAGAAAGGACAAGGTTAAGTAGATTGTTTAGCAGGGAAGTGTTTGTCTTGAGTCCCTATTTTAGGAACCCCCACAGGATTTAGACTGAGCCCACAGCAGCACAGCAGTGGCTTCAGCAGAAAGGTAAGTGTTAAAGTAGGCCAATTACACTGCAGGGATTGGCTGGTCTGAGATCAAGTCTTTGGAAAAGAGGCCAGGATACCAAACGATGAGCAGCTATTCTCCTCCGCTCAGTAAGCAAAGCCCGTCTGGCCCAGCTGTAACACGAGGCCCAAAGACCTGCAAGCCTCACGGTCCCACGGACCCCCGTTCCAGATATGTCACTTAATCATGTGCAGAGGCTGGAAGGTCCCTCAAGTGGAAGAGCTGGCGTCCGTCTTCGCTGTGGCCAAATGTGTAAAAGAACTTCAAATCTCGAGTAACTGATCAATACTAATGGGTTTTTCCCTCCAGTGTTTTCTTTGGAAGCTGTTAAGTCTCATCAATGGAAAGTGTACAAATGCTTTGCATTTAAGTAAAACTGACAGAGACAGAGCAATAAGATGCACATCTTATTAAATACAATAATCAATAGTGAAGTTTTAGTCTTCATCTCTTGGCATACTTAAATATTTTAGCAAATATGCATCACAGTTTAAGTCCATTTCAATTTTTTTTCTTTCTCCAGTTCTTTTTCTTGTCGTTGACTACAATCATATGAGTTAAAAAAAACTCTTTAATCTCAGTTCTCAGTCTGATGATGATTTCTGAAATGATTAATATGTAGGAATACGCTGCCTAACAAGAATCCAATCAGCTAGATATGTGCTGCAAATAGCACCGGTCTTTGGACCTTTTTCTGTTTTTACCTGAAAGCATGATAACATAATGGAATGGGCCATGCCAGGTCCAAAACAAAAATCTGAAAAAAAAAAAAGCTATTTCACAGCCAAGAGTTTGATTATTTTACATTAAATAACGAAGACTTAAGTGTGAACAGAACGGGAGTCTCGTTATTATCTTTTCTACGGAGGCTGGAGCAATAATCTTACTTAGGTCACCGAAATGGCTGGAGTCGCTTTTGATCGGATTGGCTCTCTCAAAGATCACACACGTGCCAAAGTTAAGCGCTTTGAACATCCCCTTTTAAGTGTTATGTTTGCGTTGGTGTGTGTCTATGTGTGTCTCCTCACACCCCACAAGAAGAGGCCGTTGTTGGATTGCAAATCGCAGATGTGTATATTGCAGGGTGCCGGAGGTCAGTGTGGTAAACAATACTCCCCGTGATAAATCCGCCTGTCTGTTGCTTGTGTGCGCCTCGCTCTTTTTGATTTATTCCTTTAGAGAAGGAAGGCAAAGAGAACACATAGATAAATAATTCAGAGGGACATTAACATGAAAGAGGACCGCGGGGAAACAAAAACACAGCCATTTGGGTCGATGTGCTGTTTTGGATTAAACCAGACATAGAGGGTTTTTGTGTGTGTGTGTGTGTGTGTCTGTGGGCCACTTAGAGCAGCTTCGCCAACAGCACAAGGCAGGTGGATGTCTCACACATGATCGCTTCCTCTGTTTCACTGCTGGAGATGAAGCTGCACAATAAGCAGAATGGTGGAACTAAATTAGCTTGACACTTGTGCATTATTTTAGTGACAGTAATAATAAATAAGACAAATATTAGCCACCAGCGGATTACGGCGACGATCCAGCAGGTGGGAAAAAAAGCAGTGTGTTGCGCCATCGTCGCTTTTTTTTGTTTTGGCCTTTAACCATCCTTCAATAAAATGCATAAATAATGTACCACTAAACCTTGGCTGTAGTTCCCCAAATGTCAAAATAAATTCTGTCTGCTACTAAATAAAATCACTTGTAAGAGACTGCAGGAGAAAAAGGAACAAAAGAAATGTTTTGTCGTACTACGGTGAATTTTTGCTGACGTAGGTCTGCGATACACTAAAATATGTCGGTGCAAGGGCAGTAAGAGACCTAAACATGAAAAAAGAGCCTTAAAATTGCTAATTTAAACAAATCGGCAGTGGAGCGATTTGCTCTCGATTCTGTGAAACTGTTAAAAACTGAGCTGTAGCATTTTAGACTAATTCAAGATGTGATGAAGTGACTGGGTAAACCTCTTCATAGACGTTCTGGTTAGCTCACATTTTGCAAGTATAAATCCTGAAACGCAGCACCCTTTTTAAAGAATAGAATACAAGATAATAGAATGTATTGATCCCCCATGGGGAAATTGCTTATTTGTTGACAAGCTACTCCATCCAAAGTGCTAAATATTAGTAAATACTAAGTTATATAAAATGGGGAGGGTTGCTGGTGCCTATCCCCAGCTAATGTTGCGGGCGAGAGGCGGGGTGACCCTGGACAGGCCGCCAGTCTGTCACAGGGCAACACAGAGACAGACAACCATGCACACACACACTCACGCCTAGGGACAATTTAGAGACCAATTAACCTCATGTTTTTGGACTGTGGGAGGAAGCCGGAGTACCCAGAAAGAAGCCACACATGCACAGAGAGAACATGCAAACTCCTTGCAGAAAGACCACGGGCTGGGAATCGAACCCAGAACCTTCTTGCTGCAAGGCAACAACTCTACCAACTGCACCACTGAGCAGCTCCTTCTTGTGCAATTTATGCCCTCAAAAATAAATACACCATAAGGAAATCCCTTTAGCTGAAACAGCAGCAGTGCATTGGTAAATGCACAGCCAAACCTTATTTCCAAGGGACGACTCTGCTTTGCCCAAAATCACATTTGTACTTCGTGTACCGTGCGTCGGTGAATGGCGGTGTGTTTGTCAGGGACTTTGTATTTATATTTGCTGGGTCCGTCTCACTGAATGCCTGCTATTGTGTTTCGGTCCAGGCTGTGTGTAGGGGAGCTGAAGGCGCTTGTGACTTGACTCCCTGCTGTGGCAGAATGCCAGCCTGTCCGTGAAGTGCATACAGTCAAAGTCCCCTGCATCAGTCAGCCTGACTGACAAGCCTGCGGCCCCCGGGGAGCCGAGCTAAGTGTCAAGGCGCTCAGCTCACGGCGTCCTTCAAGGCCGCGCTGTCGCTCAGACGTGGTTGAGGGTCACAATGTAGAAAGTTAAAAACATTTTTTCTTACACAGATATGCTAATTGTGTAAGAAATGGCATAACGGTGTCGATCTCTATTTGGTTTTGACAGCGCATGTCACGGCTCTGCATAAATCATTCTGTCACGTTAAAAGCATTGACGTTTATTGGAATAAAAGTGCTGTTATCGGAGAGGAACTCTGTGGATTTTTAACTCAAATTGATTTTCATCAACGCGATAAATCAAATTCAACACTAGGACTTTAACATCATCCTAAAAAAATGCAACATCTTTGGATTGGAACCGACTGAAAATGTCCAAGCTGTGTCAATGTTTGCAAAATGAACTTCTGTCCCCAGAGACACAGATACACACAAACACACACGAGTCACAGTCAGAAACCGCCGGAGTGTGTTTCCAGCTCTTCCTCTGCAGAGCTTTCTGCCACTCTGGTTATGATCACGATGCTGACCTCTGTGAGATTGCAAGCTCCCTCCTATTTCCTCTTTCCACACCATTTACACTGACTTTCTGTGGGCTGCAGTAAACTGCCTGCCTTTGCCTGTTTATTGCTTGCATTAACTGCCTTTTTTCTGTGCAAGTATGTGGCATAAAATCAATGGATAGAGGTAAAAAAACAAAACAAAAAAACACCTCTACCCTTAGGAAAATGTCATCATTTAAATACTCTGTGTTGAATAGGCAGCAAGAATGTATTCATCTTTGCCTGTATCGACGAGCTCATAAAGTTTTTGTTTGAGGCGCACCAGCCTAGTGAGCTTTGCTATAATGTGAGTCAGAAAGCCGTCTTCTCGTTTCTCAACAAATAAATATCTATTGTGATGTTAGCGGCGTAAAGTCAGATCATGAAATACCTTTGCTAATGCAGACCGTGCATTGCAGATGGGGAAAAATGGAAAGCAGGGTGTGGCGGGACTCTGATGACATTTGGCTCCGGTTCATAGGCTGCTTTCCAAGTAAGCAGGTCAAGCCTGAGTCCCCTGGGGTAATGTTGAAAACCCAAAGACAACTGGATGTGAAAGAGGAGATAAACGCGCCCGATGATTCTACGTGTAGAAGCGACGGAATGAGGACCTTGGGACAGGGAGCGGCTAACGAAAACGTCACAATTTGACGCAAATTAGCGAAAAGCATAACAAGAAAGAGCAAAAGAGAGAAAAAAATATTTTTTTCTTCTGTCATTGTTAGCTGGCTGTACGCAGAGTCGCTAGCAGAGCCAATCAGACGTTTACGCTTACTCATCACCAGCAGGAATGTAACGTTCGTGATCGCCAGTGATGCCGTTTGCATTTGAACTGCTCTTTTTTCAGGGTGAAATGATAATGCACCTAATTTTACATGCAAGAATAAGGAGCACGAGTTCCAATTTACTATGGATTTACTCAGATGATTAAAGACTCACAGACAGCTCTGATAAAAAATCTTAAAACTTGGTATTTATGTTTTGTGCTGGCAGTTCACAGTGATGGCATAATTACTTTGAAAAAGTAACTTGATTTCTCACAACACCTTGAAAAAGTAACTTAGTTACTTAACTGATTAGTTTATATTGGAAGTCGCACAGATACTTTAAGCTACACTTTCAGCAGCTGCCAGCAATAGCCCAATTGATCTGTGGTTTTCCATTCAACTGGTCGTTCTTTATCAACTCCGCTAAATTAGAACTGGTTCACGTTGTTAAGTTTTGAGACCTTTTCATCAGACACTGTTTTTAATAATTCTTTTTATTCTGTTCTATGCTGTTTTTCTGACGTCTTTCTTTGCGAGACTTCTTCGTCCGACGCCGTTTTGCTGAGGCTGCAGTTTTTTTTCTGTTGCCTTTCTTTCTGAGACTAATACTTTTTTCCCATTGCAGAGGTCTGAAGGCTTTTTGTCTATGATCTCACATCTGAGGCCTGTTTGTTCGAGGATGCTTTCCCAAGATCTGAGGATGTCCTAAAATGTTCACCGTAGTTCTGCCTCGTCTGGCTTCTCAGTAAATATTGCGAGACAGAGGATTATCAGGAGTGTCCTCTCTGTTTTTTAGGATTATTGTGATGTGGTGTGAGAACATTGCTCTGAATGTCGATGTCATTATGGCCAACAGATTTACACGGATAATCTCCTCTACGGGTTTAAACAACAATTTGCAGAATGACTTATCTCTTTATCCCATTCCACTGAAGTCGACTAGAGGTCTTAACGCAGACATGCAGAACGATGATGATCACTCTCTGAGTGATTTCTACAACTTGTAGAAGACTTTCAGACGGTCTCACTGAAGTAATGAGGAGTTTGTATTTTACCGACAGCTTTTCTTTTGCGAGGAACCGCATAATCTACTTTGTTTTCATTAATAGCGAACCACAGCAACAGTGTTGCTGTAAGATCTCAGGAGAAAACCACAATCAATGTGTGAGACCTGGCTTTAATTATGACATATGAAACCTTCACTTTCCTTGTTACAAGCAACACATTCTTTTTTCTTTTTTTTTCTTCCCCACACAGCATGCATCTCTTTGAAAAGTTTGTTAGAGTTATCAGAGATACCCGACTGGGATCCAGATACAGTCTGGCAGCAAATCAATGCCATAATAAGAAGGAGCCGTTTTGAGCGCATATGGGCATCTCCGTGTTGAGCTGAAAATCCCTGACAGCACAGCAGTTGTGTAATATGTAGTAGCAGAAAATAAATGCTGTGGGAAATAACAGCTAAACGTGGCTCATGTGAAAGACGAAAAAAAAAAAAGTTTGCAAACATCTCTTCACCAAAGAGTTTGTTATAGTCAAAACACATATATATATGCATTTACTTGGAAGGGGAAAGGGGGGAGATGACAATGTATGGGAGCAAAATGGTCCCACAAACTATAACAAAAATGCAGAATGATGCACATTTAGTTATTTATTTTCCAGGAATTTGAATTTTCTCTATTTATATGGCTGTATGTTTTTAAGCCCATTTTTCCAAGAAATATTACATTGTGAGGACCTAGTGTTTCTCAATGGATCCAAAACCTGAGTCCCTCAAGAAGAAGTGCTGTTTAGGAATTAGGTGTGAATTGAGTTCAGGTTGGGTAAATGATGGCTAGGTTAGTTTTAGGGTAAATGTTAGGTAAAATGAACCGAAGTCCTTCTAAAGATATGTGTGTTTTTGTTTCTACATCCTTGATACTTTTATTTCACTACGACTTAAAGACGCTCTGTCATCCACAGGCTTTTTCCACAAAGATCTGTTGTTACCATGACAATCTAAGAGAACTAGCAAAAAAAAAAAAAAAAAGAAACGACTCCAGACGCATCCAAACTGCATGCTGCTCTCTTGCTATTCAAGCCTGGCAACCTGACAAACCTCATCATCATCTCATTGAAAGCTGCACCTGCAGCAATTCAGCTGTGCTGTTTCAGCTCCTGATTTGTGTACACGTTTGAGAAGTCTGTTAGAGAATCTCTGCTGGTTCACAAAAGCTACTGTTTCCTTTATTTTTCAACTATTGGTTTAGATGTTGCTTCATCACAATGCCAGCACTATAATTCAAGAAGTGCGTTAACCAAGCTGCTGTGTGGAGGCGATAACACAGTTAGCTTCATTAATCGCAATGGCGGAGGCGACTTGCAAACCTTTTCGCATTCTACAGGGAGTAGAAACGAAACGGCTGACGCAGACAGGCTTACAATCTGGTGTTTTGATCAATTATAAAATGTGATCACTGCTGCGAGAGCAACTTCCAGACTTGGAATGTCTGAAAGTGCACTGATCGCAGGCGGTTTTAAGAGCTAAAGTATTCGAGATGATTATAACTCAAGCCTATGAGGAAAAGAAATGCAAATGCGCTCGAAAACGAACACGGCTTACTCAAGCCTGTGTTTTGTCATCTTGATGCTTCAACGTCCAAGAGTAAAGTAGTGAGAGTCACAACCCCGACGTCAGTTTGTTGAGTTTCGTTTTCACCCTGAACACATCGGAGGATATGTGAAACACGGAGGCGGTACAGTCATGCTTTGGGAATGTTATAATCCTAATTCAGGGGTGTGAAGAGTTGCTCCCTCCTTAGCATGTCGTAACGTTGTCATTTGATCCAGGCATGCCGAACTAAAAACCTCGCTGGATACCAACAGACTTTCAACACCTCTTTACCGATTGCAATATTTTAATAGCGACTGACATTTTTGAGACATTTCTACATTGAATTAATCTCACTGGAAAATCAACATTACTAAAAGAAAAGAAAAACAAGACATTTTTTTAAAAGATTAATTCAGCTTGGAGCTAAATCTCCTTTGTCTCGGTTATTGCGTTAGCCAATAGTCCATGACAATCTCTCGTCGTGCCGCAGAGAATCCTTTAGTCCGCTCTGAATACGTTGTGACCTTTCGAGCGGATCCCTGCAGAATGCCACAGACACGGCTTGCAGCTGCAAGACTTTGGCTGCAATCAATACTAATCAATTTGCCAGTCTGTTAGCTAATAACAAGCTAAGAACCCGCGGCTCTGAAAAATATGCCTCCCAGATCTCTTTAATTTGTCATAATAGGAGGTCAGAGAAAGCCAACCTGATTATCTGGATGAGTCAGATTCCTCATCTGTGGTAAATGGCATTCAGAACACAGCAGGGTTATTTAAGGAGACCCACTTATGCCTTTCGGTTAACATTCGCTGTCAGCTGGATTTGATTTGGAAATCTGGCTGTTCCTAATCACATTTTAGCACCACTGGAGCCCTGACATATGGGAACACAAATAGTTACGCCTCTCGAAACGAGCAGAACACGCACAAAGAATAATACAAGTCAAACAAAGAGAAACTTCCAGCAAGGTTTGTCACTCAGAACATACGTAATATGTAACTAAATATCCTCAGATTCATTGTTTTGGGTGTCGGTCAACCATCCAGTCCAGAATGTGTTACAGAGGCAATTGGACATGGTGCTGTAGAAGCTAATATGATCACATATTCAGATGTATTTATAAATGAGTAATAAATTGTGGTTTCATACATATATTCACAATATGAACTACAGACCGGTGAGGAGGCAGGACAGACTTCGGAGCATACTGGAAGTTTGAAAATGTCCGCTGTTTTTTTCGACGGACATTTTTGGTGTCGTTTTTAACGTCCGTTCAGTTAATATTGACCACCTCAGCAGATGCTGAGTTTCAGATTCCTACCTTGTGTTTAAGTCTTCCAACAGATTGCCCATATTTATAAATCCTTTGTTTGTTTTTGGCAGATGGAGGCTAAAATATGAAAATCTCAAAAAGAAGTCTGTTTTCTGATTATGAAAACGCACTGCGAAGCTTCATGCATCTAATGTTGTCATTATGAGGTTATATAATGCCCCAGTTCCTCTTCAAAGGATGTCTGGATCTCAATGGGGTTTTAGTAAATAAGGTAAATAATTATGAAGTCATCTCACAGGAAAGTAGCGACTCGCTGTCCTAAAGGTTGCTCATTAGTGTCATTGCTTAATCTGTATAATCATCAATTTCTATGTGTATGTACATCATATGGGAAGATAGATATTGGTTTAGAGACAAAGTGAGATAAGATGAAAGTCTGCCATACATCATAAAGTAATGAAAGTGTATCTATAAACCACTATGGAAACCTGCCGGTCAGTGTGATAAACTGGGCAATCAATCCCTCAGGCTGACTGGTTTCAGTGATTTCGTCGAACAGGCTGGAGGACTCATTGATCTTAGTTGGGTTCCTCAGCCTGTCACTTCTCCCCTATTCAACACTCTGTGGCTCTCCAGCGCTCTGTCAGAGCCGTACATCAGAGAGCCCATTAATCAAACCCAAAAGGTCAGGAACTGAGCCCCGTTTAGCCTTACTCTCTCCTTTTTGCTCACAGCGGTAATGGATATGTTGGTGGGTGAACCAGAAGCCGTCCAGCTACAAAACCGTTCAAAGAGGGTTTAGTCCTTAAAGAAAGAAGGAATACATCTGCAGCTGAGTTTATCTCAGGAGTGAAAGTCGCAGCATTATTCTCCCATCGGCTTTTCCTATTGTGCAACAGCGGATAACGGTGAGCACAGTGGACATATAAGCAGATTCAGAACGACACATCTCCAGTCTGAAGCGTGGAGGCTCAAATATTCAACAAATACGGACAGAAAGCAACAAGCAGCCTGTTTTCAATCAAATGTTTCAATGCATTTTCTGGTCACTATTTTCTCTTTTAGCACCCTTTTTATACTGAGCAAAGGTCTTCCACTCGCCTTTCTCTGTACATTTAAATTTGTTTCCACAAATTAAGGCTGGAAATATGTTCATGTGTCAAGGAATATTCTAATTTAATTTCTGCATGACGTCTAGTCTCTTCACCCCATTTGTTTCTGGGTGCTAGCACAGTCTTTTAAGCAGTTGCGTGTACCCAACCTGAAAACTGCCAGGTTACGTCTTCAACCCAAATACTGAGTGCACGTTGTTAGGACAGAAGTTGGGTAACTTCAGGTAAACGCTGGTTCAAAAAAATCAGGACCAGCAGTTTCTTATTTACAGAACAGACTGGCCTGCTTCCACCCTCCAAAAATAGTTACTTGGCCAATCTAACTTGCCCTTAGGTGTGGATGTGAGTGTGTTTGTATATGGCTATTTGCTCTGTGTTGCCCTGCCGACCAATCCAGAGAGTACCCTGTGTTTTTGCTCAATGGCCACTAAAGATAGACATCAGACTCCCCCGAGCGCCAAATCCCTCCCGACCAAAATAGACTCCTCAAAGATAAAGTAACAGAAAACTGAAATGTATATATTTCTCTAGCAATTTATTTTATGGTATATTCTTTTCAACGCATCGTACGGTGTAATTTTTACCCCATGCTTTAGGCGTTTATAATCGAGCAGTTGTTTTTCTAGTGCCACCGACTTGGCAGATACAAAAATTTATCGTTTTTCCTCTGCCTCGTTTTCACTGACCTCGTTAGCTTCTGGCTGTAAAACATTTACTGCCTGATGGTCCCACTTCGGTACTTTTGCTATTTTAATTTTAAAGCCACGTCTGCCCGCAGCGCATTTTATGACAATTGATCTGAAGTAAATCACAGTTTTGGCCCACTTTAGCAAAAAGCAGAGAACACTTAACGAGACAGCAGCGGTGCCTGCTGGTTACTGAAGGACAAGAGACAGGCTATGATCAACAGCATGTCTTTAACTAGGCCCGAAAATGCTAAATCTATCTTTGTTGCTTGTGTTGTTTTTTTTGAAAGTGTGAACATGAATTAAGATAAGGCTCCTTCTACAGCACCTCTTACTCTTCGTTCCAGAGCGCCGTCAATGTCCACTGGTCGTCTTTCACGCCCTTCGAAATGCCCGTTTGTACGTGACTCCTGAGAGTGTCCTTCACTTTCTGTCGGCTTCCTGTCTGTAGAGAGAATCCAATGACTTTCCCCTCATCCATAATTGAGAGACCATGCTAGGTGCCTGGAGAGCTGGAATGAATTAGCTGGAGGTATTAATAGGCGTCTAAAAATACAGCTTCAAGTTTAATTCTGGGGCCCCCAAAGGGACAAGTTCTTACTGCTATTAGAAGCGTTAAAAGAAAAGCGTAATAATAAAGACGTACGGGGGCCGATCACAAAGGAGCTTTCGCGTCAAACCGCGTGCTTCACCAGACTTCAGCATTGGGGAAATTAATTGGATTCTATGAAAATGTTCGAGATGTGAAGCAAAGGAGAAATTAAAAATTACACAGACTCTTTTGAAAGACGCTTTCTGTGTTATTGTGACGTTAAAACGGTATTCAACTCGTCTCTCTTTTTACTTAATTTGTTTCAATCGAGCCTCTGTTTAATTAAATGTATTACCTTCCCCTCTCTCCCGCTCTATGTGTAACTTTAATAATCTCCCCCATCATCGAGTACCGCCCACAGAGTCTTAATAGAAACACAAGAAGATCGTCGGGATAATGCGGGTGAGTCCGAGTCAAACGAGGCAGACACATTTCAGCTTTAATGATCTAAATGAACTTATCACTGTCTCTTCCCCCTTTGTGTCTGAATGCCTCGGCTGACCTGCCGTAATTACACCTTTCATTAGCCATTAGCAGGGCTGGCCTGCCGGCCCTGGTGGATTGATTGGGTGTTCAGGGGAGTGCTGTTAGCCATGCAGCAGAGGCGGATGGGACCGCATCCAGACGGTTGATAAGGCCAGGTACTTCAGGGAAAGGGAAATGATGGGCAAGATAATGGCACTGTGCCGAATGCTCAAACGGCCTCAGCTTCATATTGAGATTATATCTAATGTATGAATCCGTGGCCTTCAGGCATTGAGACGCGTCTTATTATTGTGCATTAACCTCTCAGCGGTGAGGCTTATCATCGATCGCTTTGCTTTTCTTCTGGAGGAGTTCTGCATTTTTTTTTATTTCATATAGTTTATATTATCACCTGAACTTTTTTTTATATCCCTTTTAGCAGTAGATGAAGACATTATTTATTAGGAGCTAAATGAGATCTCAGGAGATTGAAACGGAGTGGGATCTATTGCACGAGCTGTTATTATTTAACTCCGATATAAAGGTCTGTGCTTTAAGTTTGACTGCATTTTTTTTTGTCTTTGTCTGTGAGTCGGATAGAGAGGTAAGAGAGGGAGAAATAGTTCAGTTGTCCTGTCATTTAATTTCCTTCGAGATCTGATTTTAATCCGTATTTTTGAATTGAATTAATGGAGTTCCTTATAAAAACGTAGGGAGGAAAAGCATTTACCACTAGCGAATAAGAAACACACAAGGACTTTGACTGAAACTTTAAACTCTGGGGGGGGAAGCCGTTACTCAGTGAGTGGAAACAAAAAGTGCTGATGCTCAGTCTTCCCTAAAATATTTGCCAAACAAGTGGAAAAATCAGCGCAAGGAAAACAGGGGATCTGACATGGAGTAACGGATCCAAGGACCATTTATTCTGATTGCTGATTGGATGCTATTTGCTAGTGTAACCGAGGCAACACTAGCAATCAAAAACAGAGGTACAATGAAACAAATGCAACCAAATTGATGAAAATTGAACTTGTGGTTATGACAGAGTCTGTCATTCACAGTCTGATTTTCAAAATAAATGCGTTCACATGAACAGCTGCATGCCTTTTACGTCTTACAGGACCAATCTCACCCCAAACGTGCATTCAGCTTCATTGAGAAAACATCATTGAGCCAGCTACGAACAGCCAATAAAATAAGATGAACAGAAACATACATTTAATTTAAAATGTCAACATCCAGTTGGTGAATATAAAATTACAGTGGTTGGGACCACGTTGTTGTTGTGCGAGTTACAAATAAATCTCAAGTCTTACAGAGTCCAGAGCCAAGTAAAGGCGCGAAAGTCCCGAACACGAGTCCAATTTTTTATTTAGTACTTTTAAATTACACGTCTTTTAACAGTATGTGTAATTTGGTCAGTTATAATTGTTTAAATTTTCACCAGAATAACCAGCAAGAGGAAGAAAAAAAAAAATAAGAGAAGAGCCATCTGATCCAGAATTCCTACACAAAATGAACAATTATCACCATGTCAAGCAGCTGGAACAGTACAAACTTATTTTACAATATTATAAAAGTAACATTAGATCATTGAAGCAACAACTCAAATTATTTATACAACTGTGTAAAATGTAATTTTTGTAATCGTGTTCATTTTATGAGACATGATTATGGTGCTGCTCCCTGCCAGCTTGGACGCATTGACTGTATTTGTGGTTGAGGCTCAAAGCCCAGAGGCTTGCTCTGAGCACATAATAACCCCAGACATTTCTGTTGCATACCAGTCCAGCCACCTTAAAACGAAAAGTCTTTTCATGAGGTTCTGATTTACCGTCTAATTTAAAAGCCAATCTCTACTCGTTTGTCAATTCACATTCAAATTAGAAGATTTGACTTTAAAGGCAGCATGTTTAAATTGGGGAACGCAACAAAACGTAGTTGTTAAGCTAACACTTAGCATACTTTAGCTCTTTTAATAGCTTTGATTCATCGGTGTTGGCGTGTAACTTTTAAATGTCCAAATGATATTAGTTGTTGCTGCTTTTCTGCTTTAGTTTTCAGCCCACGTTTTTTTCCTAACCCTCTGAACACGCAAATTAAATAATATCATCACTTCCACCTCTTCTTGACCGCAACAAAGAGCTCGTTCAACTGCTGTGTGACGTCAACTTTAATGAAACTCTAAAGTTGCTCCACTTTCATTGACGCCAACACCACCGTCCAAGCGATTCAATCCGCTTATTACAACAGAAACTTAAGCGAGATGGTGTCATGAATACAATAACGACATAAAAAAAAATGAAATAAAACATATACATACCTCGCTGGCTGACCCTTCTTTCGAGGTAGAAACGAGCTTATCCTATAAATTACTTTCGTACAGCCGGTTGCTAACGTGACGCTTTCATACCACGTGCATGTTCTTTCCAGCAAACCTGCTGGATTCAACTTCCTACAAAAGCCTTTCAAAATAAGAGTAAAAAAAAATACTGCCATAGTATAACGTAAAAAATACGTTATTTTCCTTCTCGAAGGGGTACCAGGAAGAGGATTATTTTATCATTATTGGGTGCAGAACAGATTGGAATAACTTACAACTTCCTTTGACCACCTCCACCTGAGAGAAAATAAAGGTAGACATTTAATGGTGTAACCTGAACATTTTACAAAGAAAAAATAAATATGAACACTCTTACTAAAGAAGAATCATTTTAACCCGATGCGTTGTGGAACATCCGTCTTCCTTTCAGTTTTTTTTAAGTTGGATAAACTCGTCCTCCAACTGACAATCTGTTACATATAATGCACAATACTATAAGAACACCAATGCAAAATAACTTATACATGAAACATTAATTACGAGTACGTGATAATTATTGTCATTTATTTATAAGCTCCTCGTGCCTGCTGTCCTCTGAAAAAGAGAGCACTCTTTCCCCTAACCCTGCAAGGGCAAAGGGTCCAGAAATCCAGAGTAGAAGGGATCCGTGAAGGGCCTGGCAGGAAGGGATCGTAGAAACACAGAAGGCTTGGAAGGAAACGCTGGATCTCTGCTGGCTCGTGGCTGTCGGTAATCTGGCAAGGAGGCAGAGGCTGAGAGGTGTTTAAGTGGGGCGGAGTCCAGGTGGAACAGGTCAGCAATCAGGCGTAGCAGGTGAGCTGAGGACATGAATCATGACACAAATCATGTTTCACAGATACAACTATCAAACGTTACACACAAAGATCCTTACACGAGTTACAAACCCATTGCTACACACGCACAAATACTTTTACCCACGCACAGATGTTTTGAGACTATTTTCACTCCATACACTTTCACCTTCAGACTTAGAGAAGATCCCAGTTTTCATCTGCTAGGTCAGGGCTCTGCAACTTGCAGCTCTGGAGCCACAAGTGTCTCTTTGGCTCACTTCATATACCAAACGATAATTCATTGCCCTGTTTTTATTTATTTATTTTTACTCTGTTTTGTTCTCTGGCCCCATGAAGAAACATTGGCCCCACCCTGGCCCGCCTGGTGAATTTGGTCTGCCTCTGCGTTTATGGCAGCTCTGGCATCTTCCCTTCACCGACTCCAGGGTTGCAATTAAGGATAGGTACCCAGTGTGCTTTTTATTTGCATTTAAAAACTTACTGAAAGTACCTTAAAGTAATGGAAAGAATTGCATCGTTACCCACCTACTGTTTTTGAGTAATGCAACATGCAGCATTTTTTTTTTCTTCTTCTTCTTTTTCCTTTTTCCGACTTTAGCAAACCTCGTTCGTAGAGCTGGGAGAGAGCGCTGCTCCACACCCAAAGACTTATTCGCCGCCATCGTAGGACACAGAAAGAAATCAGGCAAGCAGACCAGCAAGACACAGAGCGGATGCTACAGCAACAAGAGGAGGGGATATAGGAAAGTGACCAGAGGCGAGCAGCGGTCTGGATCCTCGACCCGTGCCTGTGACCCACAAACAGAAACTCAATTTCTGTTTGTGTAAGATATAAAGTCTTTCCCAGTCAGACTGGTCAAGTTGAAATGACGTCGCAAGTGACCGGTGTGAAAGTCCAAAGTCCTTTATGATGCTCTCAACGAGCAGCTTAAAATAATCAGATTTGTGGCACGACTCGACTCTGAGCCACGTGACTTGAGGAAGATTTTTTTCATTTTATTTTTCAGAGCATGACTCACGAAACCAATGCTACAATGTAAAAGTTATTCATTTCACCGGCATGCATGAACTGCTTTTATGAAGTTGATGTATTACACATCGAGCTTATAATTTCTTGCCATTAACACGTTGGAAAAGCTGAGCCGAAGTGCGTGCAAATGGACTTTAGCCATTTCGTCTGCACTGAAAACAGACGGCGTTAAACTTCATCGAGGCGGTAAACCCTGTAAAATGTTGAAGTGTTGGACACCTATTTTATTTGCAAAGCCCAGGAGATCGTCGCTGCTCCGCAGTTTATGGAAGCTCGGATCTCGAGGAGGAGTTTAGGATGGATATCTATTTTGCAAAGAGAGGCTTATCCCTAAAAATCTCACCTTGAAGATTCAGCCTTTCTTTACAGCGGATATCTGCCTACAAATGATAACTATGTGCAACAACAACTCCGCTTATGCTGACCGTTAGATCTACGGATTTGCTTTCTCTGTCAAATTCCAAAAACGTAGGAATGCATAATCCCATAATCCAAACCTAATTCAGTCTAAACTTTATGAAAACTTTTCAAAAGATTAATATAACTGTACCTGACCGAAATGAATAAAGGCTTCTTATTAGTTTTGGCCTGCAAACCACGGATACCACTCCTGTCTTTGCCGAAAGAGGATATTTTCTTCTTTACTTGAAAAGTTTTGATACGCCTGAAACCACACACACACACACACACACACAAAAAACCCTCTCTCAAAGACTTTAGTATAAACAGTTTTTTAAAACGAATGTTCTGACCTCAACAATGACTTCTCTGCCAAGCAAAGAAGAATTTGCAAGCCAACATAGAGAGAGGCCGCAGCTCTGACAGATTTAAGGGAAGAAAATTCCCACAACTATCACAGGCAATATTTAAGTGCTGTTTTCCATCACGACCGGATCCGCTTGAGGTTCAAATGTGATTTCAGAAAGCCCGAACAAAAGACTCCCAATTAATTCCCTGGCCAGTATAAAACTCCACGACGGAGCTAATGTGACAGTAAAAGGCGCTTGGAGACGGAGTCCAAGAAAAGCAGAAATATCTGTAGCAGTAAGAGCCGTCACATCACATCGCCTCGGCAGTCGTTACATCCACAGCGTGTCGTGAATCATGAGAGTCACTGGTGTATTGCAATGCAACGCGAGACAGTCGTGAGTCTCACAAGCCCCGTTTAGAGTCGTTAGAAATGGCAAAAATAAAATAAAGACGCTCTGGACGTCACAGTAAAAACAAGAGCTGTTAAAAATAGTTTAGTTCCTAATGTGGCGCCTGCGACTCGCTGTTATGATTCAATTTGAGTTTCTGGAGTCAGCAAGTTTTTTTGTTTCAGCTTTTCTGTCGAGAGAGATAAAACAGCTCTTGACAGAAAGCGGTGATAATGAATTTATCAATGCATATAAACTTTTCAACAAATGTTAATTTTCCTGTGATCATTATCGTTTAGCGTCAAGAGCTGGAGAACCATTCGGGGTAGAAACAAAAGCAGTAAAACCAAGAATAGAGGGAAATGACTCGGCTGCCAATTAAATGGCGACTCTATACTGGCAGATTGACTGTTTGGGAGTCAATCATGCATTGCCCAGCCCAAGAAAAGTTACACATGCAAACATTTAGTTGGAGTATGCTTAGCTTTGATTAGGACGGGATTGAAATTACAAAAAATAAATTTGTAGAGTGGAGAAAATTAGAGTGTGAAAGGAGACCCTGCAGCTTGAGATCATCCTTGGAAAAAAAACAAAAAAAAACAATTTCTGTAAGTGAAACAATTTGACACCAGTTCAGGATGCACACACACACACACACACATAATGCCTACAAAACAAACTCAGCCCCTTTGCATGCTCTATTTTTTTAGTACTTTTAGAAAATATAGTCATGGTCAATAGAATTAGTCTTTTTTTTTGTACATACAACTGTTACCGCTGCACAGTGGTGCAGTTGGTAGAGCTGTTGCCTTGCAGCAAGAAGGTTCTGGGTTTGATTCCCGGCTTGCGGTCTTTCTGCATGGAGTTTGCATGGTCTCTCTGTGCATGGTGGGTTCTCTCAGGGTACTCCGGCTTCCTCCCACAGTCCAAAAACATGATTGTCAGGTTTATTGATTTCTCTAAATTCTCCCTAGGTGTGTGTGTGTGTGCATGGTTGTTTGTCTGTCTCTGTGTTTCCCTGTGACAGACTGACGACCTGTCCAGGGTGACCCCACCTCTCGCCCGAAACGCTAGCTGGAGATAGACACCAGCACCTCCCGACCCCAGTAAGGGATAAAGGATGGATGGATGGAAGCACAGCAATAAAAAAAAAAAACCTCATGTTTTCGCACTTGGGGTTATGTTGTGATTTCGATGTGGCAAAACTGCAATAGAAAAGCTTCTTCTGCACCACACCAGTCACGTGATTACAACTGGCTAAAGTGATGAAGACGACGACAGGAAGTAGATGGGGGACTACGGTTTGTCTTTGGTTTTGTTCGGACAACGTGCCGCTGACTCCACCAGCTTTCGCAGCGTCACACAGTTCATAAAAAGTTGTCATGCGTGACGAATCCATAGCTCTTATGTAAAATCACTTACTAGAATTTCCTCCCAAACGCCGCACACGTTACTGCTCCCACACATAAGAGATTTGTCACCCCGACGCCAGAAGAAGACAGCGACGTCTCAAACGTTCTTCTGTAAAGACATTTTCTTTCTGTCCGCAGTTGCATTAGTTTTCCTAATATCCTGTGTATCTTACTGGAGAATCCAGACGCTGCACACATCGAGGGATCCTCAATGGGTTTAAGGTCTGGACTCTGTGGTGACCAGTCCATTTGTGTAAATGATGAAATGCTGCACAGTTCAAGCCTGATGAATCCTGGCACTGGAATAGTCTCTCATCGTCAGAAAGGATGCTCACCGACGGAACAACGGGGTCAGTCAGTGCATTCAGGTAGTCGGCTGACCTCATTCTTTCGTGCGCCTCTCGTCTTACTCCGATGCTCCAATCACACTTAAACAGAGTAAATCTGCGTTCAGTAGACCAAGTGATTCTGGTCTTTGTCCTTTTAAAAAACCAAAGTATTTTATCCTGATCAGCTGCCGTTTACTCCAAAAACCTGTGGTGCCACTTGCATCGCGACCGTGGGCCATTCACAATCCAGAGATGGTGACTTGAATTTAAAACTACGACTTAAAAAGTAAAAATAAAAAGTTCAGACTCTGCTTAGACTTGTGCTCTTAAGACGTAACTTGAACACTTGGTGTGAAACTTGAATCAGAACAACAGTTTTGATGTATTTGATGAAAAGAAAAAAGTTTGTTTCTGCTATTCGACTTGAATCTTGACTCTGAAATGAATTGAAAGACTTGACCTAGACTCGGGGGGCGGAGGGATCACTTCTGAACAAATCTGTTATTTTCATTAGTTTTGCTGTTTTTAACTATTTGATTTCACCAGATGTTTAAGTGATCAACAGTCATGACTATTTAGGATTGTCTTCTCACCGCAGCTCTGCAAAAAAAATAATGGCTCCTTACTATTCCTCCAGCTTTTGAAAATGTGTCGACAGCTCCTTTCCCCGGTTGTCGTAGCTCCACCAACCTCATGTTCTCCTTGCTCGATTCTTCCCTGTAACTTGACCCTTGTGAAAGAGATTGAAATCACTCTCTCAACCACAGGATGCTTTGTGTTTGATTTGTTTAATCCAAGTGGTTCCTGTTTTTGAACATGCAAAACTTTATAAAAATACTACAGCAAATTAGGATAAGATATACTTACAGGCCTGACCTAAAAACCACAACACAGTGTTTTTGCTTCAGATTTTCCACAGATAGCTACGTAAAAGAAAAAAATCACAAAAGCCCACTGACAGTTTCTTCTTAGAATATATTTTTTAAAAAAGGCAAAATAAAGACATTTGAATGCCTCAGTAGATTACCTACGGCTCCTGGCAAATCCTCCGTAAAAAATAATTAACCTCAGGAGCATTTGGTCCAATGCAAAGTAGATAACTGAACACAAGACCAGCGGCTTCATTAACGCAGAGTGCACACATATCAACTAAACACCTGGCATCTTATGGAAAAAACGACTGTCGATGCTTAAAACGGCAGTTTGTGAAACCAGACTGGCAGCAGACTATTTGAGAAAAGTCATTTTTTTGAGTAGTGCGTTTCTTCATTTCCGTTTAGACAATAATTTAATAACTTTAAGGCAGCCTGGAAAATCTAGAGTTAAAGTTATACAGAGGAATAACTCAACGCCGCTCTGTTCCGGTCAGGCAGACAGCTCGATGCCTGAGTGAATAATCCCACTGTTTCCACTACTTAAGATAAAAAAGCTTACTTCCTAGCGAGAGAAACAACACAAAACAAGACTTCAGTTTCAAGCAAAGTAAGAAAAAAAGCTCTCTTTATATTCTGGTATCTCTTGCTAGCGGCCTGGGGGGTTTATATGTTGTTTAACAGCGCGTACGTGTTCTGTATGCTGATGGCACCATGTTCGCAAATCGCTTTATGTACAGCTGTGGTTATTATACCTAATATCAAGAGGATGATCATCAAGACAGAATCAGTTAAGAGAAGGAGGTGTTGCATATTCATGCGGAGATCGGTTGACTATAATTCCTTTGGTAATATGTCTACTCAGTCCTGAGTTTGAGCTTTTTTATCTCCTATTAGTATTCTGAGACGTAGCAGGGGCTGTTGAGTGCTCTCGGAGATTCATTTGATGCCATGTAGTCTTACCGAAAAGAAAATGTATATTTGAATCGCATCGACGTACATGGGCAAAATACCAGGAGCAAACAAGAGCGCGCGGGTGAGAACACGTGATTACCGCCTCCAATAAATGGTGACGTAAGCTCTCATGACCCGTTTAAAAAGTCAGCAAACCAGAAATCTCTTTTATTCTTATCACCATTTTACAACAGGTGATTAAAAGTGGCTAGTTTTGCTTTAATTTCCAGTAAAAACTCAAGTCCTGTCAGTTTAACGGCGCGCCAATAAATGTCTCCGTGAGCATCTCAGTTATCCAGCAGATGTGCTTCTTCAGTGACCTTGTAAAAACTTGCTGCGTAATGATACAGGCTTGACATTCACAGGAGATGAGCCAACTTTTAAAGACGTTCTAAGTCAGAAATAAGAACGTGCAAAGAATGCCACTACACCAAAAAAAAAAAAACAACAGCACGGTTCTGTGCTTGGTTTATCTTCAGTACTACTACATCTTGTATAAGTTGATATTTAAAATGACATGATGAACTGATTAGTTACAACATCCAGAGAATTTAAACAGCCTGTTAAGATTTTTCTTTTTTTAAATAAAGCACAGCTTGACAAAGACGGACCTTTTCTTACCAAACAACATTTAGAGCGACTTCTTTCTTCACCAGCAATAAATGTTGAGTCCAATAATTTAACCTTTTGCTGAGAAGGTTTATATTAGGGGGAAAATGATTTAGCTTCTAATTTCATCAAAATGTTTTTCTTAATAACAGAAAGAGCATGATAAATATTTTTATCAATAATATTAGTAAAATATATATGGAGGACTACCAAACATCTCAATATAGGTTAGCATTAGTGTCAAAACTGTAGTATAACACATAGAATAACAATACTATGTGTCATATTAATATTATATATTTTATTAATACATAATATTTTTTACACTATAGGAACTCCGTATAGAAAGATTAATTCATCTAGACATTTATTTGCCTGTTGCAGAGTGGTTGATATTTTTTTTTTTGCTTTAATTAACACTAGCAGGAGTTTTCCTAATTCAAGATTCTCTTAAACTCATTTTTGATTAATTTACTGTAACGTTATGAATACAAATGACATAGAACACAGATATGCTTTTACCCTCAATGGTGTCACTTTGTATTTGCCTTAATGTGGGGGTACAAGCCCCCCATTACCGCTTAAACTTTGCGTTATGCAATGTTGCAATTTCTTTTTATTCTGACAACATATGCAACATTAACAGACCATGCTTTTGTTTTTGTACTCTCAGTGAACCTTTATTCTTCATCCAATGAAGGGCATGCTTAACAATACATGTTTTTCTTCTCTCAAACACACGTTTAACTTGATAAAAAGAGCGCAAATTGCTCTCATCTGCTGCAGACGGCGGCGCTTTGCTCAAACATCTCTACCTTGTGAATCAGGTACAGCTGGCGAAAAAAGATGGGCAACAAATCCAACGAATGCTGCAGCTTTCGGGGATACTTTCTGGCAACGACACATTTTAGCATGTGAACAGAAAATGGCAAAGACGAATGCTAGTAACTTTAGGTTGCTAGTGAGCCAAAAAAGTTTTTTCATATTAAAAAAACACATAAAACACTGCGTTGGCCTTCTTTTTACTATTAGAAGTAAGATAAATCAGGGGTAAATGGATGAGTTGTCAGTATATTGAAACGTCAAAATTAATGCGAAAAAAAAACTGTTTTCATTTGCAATGTATTTTTAATAGGAATCATTTAAGATGATCTAATGAACAAGCTATTGTGCATAAGAGGAAAAACTAGGACAGCCCTCATAATGGGCCTAGTACAAACTTTACTGTAACATGATGAGCTTTATAGTAGTCTGCCGCCGAAGTCTCGTAAAAACCCCCGTCTGCGTCCTCTCTTCTTCTTTTTTTTTAGCACTGTCCAAAACAGTGAAAAGTCTCGGCTTAAATACGTTCAGCCTTGCCTGTTATGTTCTACCAGGAGCAAATCTTAGCATGCCTCAGCCGCTCTTCTCCCAACGTGCCGAGAGTCTTGAGCAGAAAATCAGGAGTGAGTGTGGCGAGCAACAGCTCCATTCCAACTGCAGAGCGCTTCTTTATCCTGCCAGAATTCATCCGCTGTGCCTTCCTTCTCACTTAACTAAATCCGTCAGCTCCTTTACAATGCGCTGACAGGTCCCCTCATTCAGCATCATTCGATTATCAATTCTCATTTCGTGAGCCGCGGCTAAGCTCGTCTCAGATTTAGATCCCAGACTTCAAGCAGCCATAGATCACCTGTCACTTGTCAGAGCTCTGTGGCAGAAAAGGACAGAAAGCCGTCAGTGGCTTTGGGCAGTCTGCCAACAATGACAGAGAAATGACTTTATTTTTATGCCCCGGAATTGGCACTTATATTGGAAGTGACAGAAAGCAAATACCTCCTGCATGTTCACGCTGTGTTTGCCTCTGGATATTGTGGTTGTGTTGAATGTGTTTGAGGCCCGTCGGCGCGGTGCTTTGCAGAGTCCCCATGATGAACTGCAGCAACTGTCTTTAAGGTCTTATTGGGGTCCTCAGTGGAAGACCGGCACAAAGCAGTGACTGTTTGAGTGGCATTAGTACAGGAATGCTTCATGAACATTTGCATTCATGAGATATTATTTCTTTTCACTGTCTGTTTTAGTAGTGGGACTTTTCTACAAACTTTGCACATAGAGACTGAAGTCTTAGTGGATTTTCTGTCAGGCCTCCCATATGAAGTAGCTGCTTACCTACTTCATATGTGCCAGTATAGCCTGACTCTGCAATGAGGATCGATTGATTGAGTTCACTAAATCAGAGTTGGATCTGGCATCAAAGTAGACAAGTTGCATTAATAGAATACGAAAAAGTGGGGAGACTGATTCATGTATGACTTTCTCAGTTTCTCACAAAATTGCAGAAAACTTAAGCAGATAAGATCAGACACAATTACGTCTCGATAATTTTGGTTTTCCTCAAAAAGCTCCAGAAAAAAATCACAACCGTTTAAAGGAAATCAACACTTTTCAGCCGCTGCCGTCCTCCCGGCTTAAAGAGGAGTTCTTCCTTTTAGTCCACTTCTGAGAGTGAGAAGGATTTGTAATACGACATGCAAGTTAAAGATTTATGTCAGAGATGAAGGGATAGAGGTTATGAGGACCAGCTACTGCAAAACTGTTACGAAGAAGCTAAACGTCTGAAGAGGGATGTAGCGTCAGCCCCTGAATCTCCTTCTAATATAGACTCAAACATTGTGTTGGCAGCTACATTCTCTCCACTTTCTAAGTGTATCATTAAACATTGGCCCATTTTATTGAGCCACCACACCGCAGGCCACAGCTTCCCATTTTTGCCAAGAAGCGGGCCAAGAGTTTGGGGAACTCCTTTAGTTAGGACAGTCTCTTATACCTCCACTTCCTGTAATTTGCTCTTGTTCTAGTTGCGCTCAGTGTAGTGAGATGATTAAAGGCGATTTGGTCCAACATCCTCATGCGGGGAAGAAGTTTTCTGTCTCGCACAAAATAACTTGTCAGACTAAAAATATGTCATGTTATTCATCAACGTGTTGCATGAGGGAAAAACTAAAAGAAAATCAAAAATCTGAGTTTTAGAACATGAAGGTAATATTCGTAATAATAGATGAGAGCGCTCCTTTTGCCAGACATTTCATAGCAGCCGTCCGTGACATCTGCTCCCTGAAATTTGAAAGCACAGAAGTTGTGTCTGTGTGTTTGTCTGATATCTGTAACAAACCTATTTTTACCCTCATTAAAACCTGTGAGCACTTTTGGATTGTTGGTTTTTCAAATTATTTGTATTTCTTTAGAACAATTTATTTTGCCCTGTAATTTATTTATTTTTTTACTTTTTCCTTCCTCTTCTTCTTAAAATACATCCACCAATTAACCACATTTTAAAGAGAATTAATTCTTTTTTTTTTTAAAGTGTAGGGTTTCTACTTCTTTTTTTTTAAACACTTTAAATCTATACCACTTGTCTTTTTCTCAGTCGGGGGATCTGATGGAGGCTGATGCCGACTCCCCGCTCGCTTTTACAGCAGTGAGTCTCGACAGCCAGCTGTATGATTTATAAGACTGATGCAAGCTTAAGACTGAGTTCACATACAATTTTCAAAAATCCAAATCGATGCACTTCGGGGTAAATAGGAAAGAAAAAAAAAAATCCACCTCTTCTCTCTTCTGTTCCATGACTGCATAAAAATGAGAGAAATCTTTCCCTTTGCTTTCGCTCCAGTAATGGTTCAATCAGGGAGAAGTGAGTTCATTCCAGTGGCAGGCTCAGAGGATTGAAGAGTCTCTATCACCCTCTGTCGCCCGGTTCACCCAGTGGGCACGTCACTCTCTTCCAGCCTCTCTCCAGGTCTGACAGACGGCCCCGCGTCACTTTAACCCCCGCAACTGTAATTTTTAGAGACGCATTTACAAAGTTAAGATGCGCTCACATCGCCAGGACTGCTGCCGTCGATGGTGAAATGTTGTGGCGCTCAAGGTTCAGGTGACGTACAGAAATCCAAAGCAGCGTCAAAAATTAGCCGTTTGTTTTCCATCAGTGGCAGCTGCAAAAGTACATTTGGAAAACTCTGCCTGCTGGACATAAAGATGCAGGTTGTACCTGCGCCCCAAAAGACTTTGGAGTTGATTTGAGTCTCCAAGTTCGACTTTAGACTTGAATCTCGCACACAATTTTTTTTTAAAATTATTCTCAGCAGAGGAAGTTGAAGAAGTTTACTCCAGCTTTTAAATCTGGTTTTTGCATATTACCACTGAAGAAGCTTTCACAGCACATTAGCCACACACTGCTGCTCTGACAAGGATGCAAGTATAGAAAGTATTTGATTTATCTGCCTGAAACATTCACCAACGCTGGCGTATAGATAGTTAACAGCAACCTGCTTATGCTTGCAGCCTCAGGATAATGAACTCTCAAATGTCATTTAAACTGAACCTCACACTGAATTACTTTTATTTATTTTTTTTATTAAAACATTTTTATTAATTTACCTCCAGTATCTGTTAAAGTTGAATAATTGCAAAGGCGTTCTTCATAACAGAGTTACTTCCTATTGCATTCATGTAGACACATTAATTGTTTGTTTTTTTCAACTATTTCTACTATTCTGTTCTTATATCATGAATGCATATTTGTCTGCATCAGAGCAGCTAAATTGCATTTAAAATAAAATATTTTAATTGTATTTCCCTTTGAAATAAAATGTGTATCTCTTAAAATTGACTTCAACGAACTGGAAAAATGTGCAAAAAATATTTTTTCCTTTTTTTCAAAGTCCGCAGAGCGGGTCCATCCAGATACACATTTTTTTCCCTCCATGATCCTTGTGGATTTTTTCAGCTGGAGAGCAGCACAACAGTGAAGCATGGAACTTTAAAATATAGTAATTTCCCTGAAAGGTCTTGTGTCATGATTCATGGGGATTGTTTGTCAAGTTCAAGGGAAGAAGCAGGTGGGGGAGGGAGGTTGCAAAGTCAGAAGGGGGGAAAAGGAGTAAAAAAAAAATGTCAGCTCTTAATCCATTCTTTCCATTGATATATGTGTGGAAGGCTTAACAGAGATTTAAATAATTCAAACTGCTTGGATTGCCAAAGCTTTATAATCAGCTTCCAAGCTCAAGGAAGCAGTGTCCCAGAGTGCAGACTGATTGCTCAGCCCGTGTGAATAATTAAGCGGGTGGTGGTGGTTCAAACGCTGGAGTAGACCCGTTTACTGACTTCTGTCACCGGTATGAACGGTCAGTTGGACAGCGGTCTGAGAAGCCAAACAAGACGCGTGTTCGGTCTGGACGAGCAAATTTATTGTAAAAATGTCAAATTGTGCAAATATATGGACAGTGGAAATGCAGTTTATGTTAAGTGAGAATCACTCAGATTTTTTTTTTTATTGCATTTCCTTCATGGGCAGCATCACAAGCTCTCAGTAACTCAAACTCTTTTGTTCCGATTGAGCAGAAACAAATTCCTTGCAACCCATAATCTAATTTTCAACATGCAGTAAAAAAAAGTGCATCAAGTGGTATTGAGCCATCAGGTGACACAAAACTGTGTGTCGTCAGCATAGCTGAGACACGTTTGTGCCAAATCTACCTGACGACACTGAAATAATAGCATGTAAAATTGAAAAAGAGTGGGACCTAAGACTATGCCTTGTTAAACACAATGTTGTTATATTCTTAAAATAATGACCTAAGTCATTCTTTATCGAAATAAGAGGTGGTGATTTTTTTTTTAAAAATCACTTTTGGCCAAAAAAAAAAAGACAGGCCATTATTTTAAATTATAACATCTGGACAAAGCATGACTGAGATTCACAGTAAATACATTTCTATATCGTTACTCCTGTGGAATAATGCAAAGTAAAGAAAACGAAAACATTCTGTGCCACGATTCGACTTAAGTTTTCACTGTGGTCTAGTTACATAAATTGCACCACAGAGAGATAAAACATTTCTGACTTGCTTCCCTGTTTATCCAGCTGCGACTATGGTTAAAAAAAAATGAAGTGCTGAGAGCAAACACCTTGAAATCAGCTCCATCGGGCAAACTGTGTGTTAACCAGTGTAGGCGAGAATGTATATAACATTACCTCCCACTGACATGTCCCTGTCATCGTCCCTCCAGCCCTCCACCCCCGGTGCAAATAACCCACAGATGGCATGAGGTGGCAGTGACCGGGGCAAGGGCCTGTCTCCTTGCCCCGGCTGACACCAGTGCCAGAGGCTCTTCACTGCAACGCTGCCACAGAAACGCCACTGACAGCATCCAGCAACCTCCATATGGCAGCATCCAGCTGACCACACACGATGCAAAACACAAAGCCATCTGTGACCACAGCGTGCCTTCAGTAGGCCGCCAAACAACCCACTTCTTCTTTCGCTGGTCTTACAACGGCAGCAGCTGCGATTAGAAAACTTCCACTTCCAAGTGGAACTACGACCGACCGGTTCCTACGGGACCGGTAGGAAAACCGGAAAAAAAAAAGAAATAAAGTGTGTGTGCCACAGGATTACATTTGATTCTGCTTTTAATGCCATGAACGTTAAGAGAATCAATTTGCAAATAGTCTTGTTTTCTACGGAGCCCCTAAGGGGACATGGAGAAAAGAAAAAGAAATCCCGACTTTTTTTATTTTCATTTTGCAGGATCTCGAGAAAAAAAGTCGGGATTTCTTTTTTTTTTCCTCCATGTCCCCTTAGGTTCTCCCTAGCTTTCTTTTCAAATCCACGATTTTTTTTCCATATCTCCAAGAATCCTTACAAAAAAACAAAAAGGTACACAATATCCCTCAGTGGAGCATTTTCTCTTTTCTTTGCCATTTGTTTCACTACTACAGAATAAACAACCTGTTTGTAGCATGTGAAATAGAGAAAAAGTGGATTTCTGCACACATTTATTTATTTTGCCAGTTTGCAATTTTTACCACACAGAACTGCAATGTGTCCGGGAGAAGAAACTGATATCTGAAATAGCAAACAGATGGAGCGCAGATCAGAGCCGCTGATCAAACCTATTCTGCCGTGGATTTAATTACTGTAAAGCCTAATTTAATCTTTTCCCTCTAAATGTTTACTTTTCAGTGAGTTGTAATTAAAAAAAAAGGGACACCTTTCCATAAGAACATAGGAAAACAGGTATGGTAATATGTTTGTGCCATAAATTAAAAAAAAAAACCATCCATCAGACTGAAATCCAGTTTGACCCAGAGTTTAAGAGACAGAAAAAAAAATGGTGTTCAATTATGGAAGGTATCCTACAATCTTCCACTGACAACAATCAAATGCTCATGAGTATCAAATGATAGATGAGTGCAGCTAATCAGTGGCAATGGGTTGATCCTGACGTGGTAATTAAAACAGCCCAGGAAATGAAACCAGAATAAACCAAAGCAATCAACGTCAGGACACTTTCCTCTCAGACTTTCACTCAGGTTTGTAGAATGTGTTTTACAATTAGTGCAAAACTTTTAGCACAGCATTTTAATTGAATTGCAGCAAATTAGCCTTTGGTGCAGAAAATGTAATCAACCGTGAACTAATTACGATATGCATGCATTTCCTTTTCATGTTGCAGCTGTATTGTTTTGTTTCTTTTTCATGCAGCTGCTTGTTAACCAGTCGCTCTCCTAATGTTCCTTTCTTTCTTCTTCCTCTTTTCCATTGTAGGGTTTAGAACAGTGGTTCCCAACGTGGGTCGTCGTGAGCCAGCATCCTGCAACCAGGCATCATTGGATCCCTGGTTCAACTCACCTGGATCCAATGATGGCTCATTAGAAGCTCTAAGAAGAACGCTGACCTGCTGAAAAGGTTGCTACTACCACCAGGGAGAAACTAAGACATGCAGGATGCCGGGCCTGGAGGACCGACTTTGGGAACCACTGGTTTAGAATTTCAGATTCGGTCTGTTTGTTTCTGCATTATGTCCAGATTTTCTATTTCTGATCATCCGTTCCAATGAACTTACTGTGCTCTTGTGCTTTTCCAGTTCTGGGTTGTTTTGAAAAACATCTGGATGGACTCCAGTTCAATTCAAACCAACGCTCAGATACATTCCTGAAACACACACAGTTTTCTAATGTATTCATAATCCAGAAGACATCTTTAAGTATATTAAAAAAAGAAACCTACATAGTCATCCTCACTGTGAATACACACAGCAGAAGTCACACATGGTGCAGAGACGCAGCTGTGACGCCCAGAACGACTCTCCGGAAAGCTTCTCGTCACGTCTGCCGCTGTCTGACAGGACCGGAGGGCCTCGCAGCCTCACCGTGACGTTTCCTCCTCCTCATCCTTTTCACAGCAACTAAGAACCTTCTGGCAGAATTTCAGCAAAGATAAGAAGTCGCTCCAACAATGCGGAACAGTTTACACAACCCTCGGTCCTGCTAATTCAGCTGATCATCCATCAACCAGTTCATCCGTCATTTGTTCAATTCAACCATCATGCATCCTGCAGTTCTTTCATACATTCGTCTTTCCGTTTGTCCATCAGTCCGCTTACGGCTTGTTCTACCCCTTCATCTGTGCATCCACTATCAAACACTGAAACCATCCATCCATCTTGCACATCCAACCATTTATGCACCAATACTTTCCTGTCTTAGGTCGTGTGAGTGTCTTTGACTTTGTGTGTTTTTTCTGTTTTCAGTTCACAAATCAAATAACAAAAAAAAACTTATTGGTTTCCTTTGTAATTTGTGAATTGGATTAAATTTTAAATTTTAGACTCATATCAAAAAATACTAAAAATGGAAAACCAGGCTTTCAGGACTTTAAGATGGTATTTTCTGGGTTTACATGACCTGGAAATTGTCATATCTTGCATATCTTGCATATCTTGCTGTCGGTATTACATTCAGCTCAATGTTCAAGAATCCACTTTGAAATCTAATTTATTTTTCCGTTTCTCTATGTCTTTATTTCCTCTCTGTCGTTTCTCTTCTTGGGGAACAAAGTCCAAAGGAGCTGAAATTGTTCTTTTTGTTTTGTTTTGTCTCCATCCCAATTATTATTTCCAAAAAAGGGATTTGACAGAAAGTTTTTCCTACTTGTGCGTCATTAGTTGAAGGAAGCCCTCCTCTAACTCCTCCAAGTTCATTTTTGGTTAAGTTAAAAAACTTGCGCTCTTTTTTAAATAAACAACAGCTGTTGCGTTGTCATGGCTTACTGAAAGCGGAGTCATGGGACCGATAATTTACTATTCAAAGAGTTCTTTAATGATGTAGTTGTGTTTCCATTTAGTTGCTATTGTTGTGTCGTTGTTGTGTTTTTCCTTCCCTGCGAACAGAGTTTAATTACACAGAGAACAGACAATTCTATCTGAGTGCTCTGCAGGAAACAAAGCGAGTCGAACCGTTGGTTTATTGGGTTTTGTCGGCAGCAGACGGCCAGTTTTCCCCAGCAGAAACACTATATGATTCTGACATAAAATCTTTATGTTAAGTTGCACATTTGAGAGCAGAGCTTACTTGTCGGTCAATATTAATTACAAGCGTGTTGTAGCAAAAGATATCTTCATAAGCTGCGATCTCTGAAAGACGTGTGAACAGAGCAAAGGAAACTGCAGCAGCAGCTCTTCGGCCACATGTTATTCCCTTGTGGAGCCCAAGTCATTCCTCGTTTCCCTTTGCTTAATACGGTTCAATCAATTTGCACAAAGAAGCCCTTGAAATCATCAACTTAAATTTGACCCAAAACGTCCTGTTTGAGATGATGGGAAAAGTATCTGCCGCCCTGCAGATTTCTTCTTTCAATTGCTTTAAATATTTCAGATCCTCAATCAAATTCAAATAATAACACAAAATAACCAAAGAAAATCAGAAAAGGAGTCTTCAAAATGGTGGTTTTATTTACTAACGGGGGAAAAAAAGCAAAAAAGCAAATGTTCTGTGGACTGACGAGCTGAAAATGAAACTCTTTGGACGTCTATCATCCTGTTCTAACTGACATAAAACTAACATGGCTTTTCAGAAAACAAACAAAAAAACATCATACCATCTTTGTGTCACACATGGTGTCCATTTCCCCCCCCCCCCAAATTTTGCACCGTTTCAAATGAATAAATTAAGGCTTTAGAGTGGCCCAGTCAAAGTCTAGATTTAAATTCAGTTGAAATTTTAAGCAAGACTTGCTAAGCAGCCCCTTGGTATGTGAAATACTGCTAAAGATGCATAAAGTGGTCTTGAGTCATTAGAGCGCTGACAGTGTTACAACATTGTAATAAAACGTATATTGTTATTTCAATTGTAAAATTAAGTATGACGAGATGATTTCTATGGACTGTATTATGCTCCTAATACAACAGCGAACGCAATAGAAAATAAATAAATAAGGCCATCTATGTGTGATCCTGTCTGAACTCCATTGAAATGCATCGTCTCTGGGTGTTACATTATTAGATTTCCTATATAGCGCCGTGTGAAAACAGCACCATTGACAGAGTAGCAACTCAGCTGGAGACGCCGGCAATATACGGCGGCTTATGTTCACTCTGTCATATTCTGTAAAAGTACCGAAAGCGGCAGAGAATCCCTCAGAGGACAGGCGCTGCTGAAGAGCTGCTGGTCAGGATTAGTCGACAGAGAGGAAAACCGGTGAGAAAACAAAGTACAAGTTAAGGGAGTTACTCTCTGTGGAGCCTCGGTTGCCCCTCCACCACCCTCCCCTGTAGTGTTTCTGTTATAGATGAGGTCCTCTCTGTGCTTTCATGCTACCCTCTTTCATCCAGACTGGAAACTTTGAACTCCCCTCCGCCTGCAGCTTTAAATGTGCCGCGCCGTAACAAATAGTAACCAAAGCTTCCAGCTTCTTTTTTGGTCTAAACACAAACACTGGTGGGACTCTCCTGGCAGTTTACGGAACATGATCGCCCCTGCGTGTGTAAATGTATGTTCAGCAGTTCTTAATTAACCACAGCCCCCAAAGAGCTTTACTGCGTTATGTGTGGGCATAAAACAAAACAACGAATACATTATCCTGTACATTAAACCCATTCTTTGCATAGCCGCCGTAAACGCCAGCACACACACACACACACACACCCCCCCCACACACACACCCCCCTTTGGATCAATACATACATGCTGGCCCCCTTCTAGTGGATTTATGGATGACAGAACTCGGTCTCCTCTTGAATAATAGTCATCAGAGTAAAGTAAAGCTTTCCAGGGAGCGATTCCTTGACTCTGTGCTCCTTATGTCGATGGTTGTAAACCGGTCTTTCTTTTGCAAAGTCAACAGCCAGCTTCAGTCTGTGAGCCGTAAGTCTGTCAGAGGAGCCTTGAAATACGGCCCTCCTCGGACCACCTAGTAGCTGAACCCAGAATAAGTGCTCATGTTTGTGTTACAGCTGTGGATGGCTCAAAGCTTTGTTCTAGTCAAAGCACCACTGTGGTTCTCTCTCTCTCTGCTGCTCTCTTCTTTACGAGCTGCTCTTTGTCCTACTGCGCTCACAATGTGACCCAGAGAGAATTTGTTGTTTATGACGGCAGCCGGTGAATCCAACAAAGCTATTTCAACTCTATCAAAACCCTTGGTTTTATAAAGGCTGCAGTGTGGATTGTAATCACTTCCTCCTAGATTATGTTCCTCCAAAGCATGCCTGGAATGTGGAGGAACAGAAAGCTGTTTGCCCACTTGCAGGTTTGTTTTGTTTGGTGGTCTTGCTTAAAGGGGCAGCGCTATGTCAAATAGACTTTTTTTTTAGCTTTACATAATGTTATGATGTTATTCCCTAATCAGAAACACACCTGGAGTGTTGCCTTGATTCTTTCATGCATGATTTCAGAAATCCTTTTAATCTCCCATAGCAACCATTCAGCTGCGTAAAAAGCCTGGATAGACTTAGCCCCGCCTTCAAGGACATAGCTCCTCCTCAGAGCTGCAGTTTCCAAGCTACTGCGCTTTTCCGCCCCACAGAGAACCTCCCTCCTGTGACTCCTCCTCTCAGTTCCTCCTGACTAGCCAGCAGCAATTAGCAAACACCTGGTGGAAGTGATTAAAAAGATCATTCTATTTGGGTAAAAGCATCCAATATGTGGATCTAGGGGAAAAGTGACTGTCCCTTAAATTCCTACCTCGACAAATGTGGTCAAGAATTTGGAGCAGTGAATGCTTTAATCACAATGGAGGACATTTGAACCAATTTTTTGTTTTTTTGGAGAGTTGTTTTTGTTTTAGCCACATTAAAGGGATTTTAAGCACGAGCAATCTGCTAAAGCCAGAGAATTTCCATTGGATTTCATTCCAGACCAAGATCAAGACCGAGCTCAGTGCTGTAAGCACAACACATGTGATTGATCCCAAGACAAACAAAGTGATCACAAACTGGAGATTTTTTTTAATTTTTGTTTTGTTTTTTTGCTAGAGAAAAGAAATCATGATGCCATTAATTATGTCAAGTCATTCTGGCCCCAAACCGTCGCACAATAGCGCCATGCAAAACTGATTATATGTTTTTGAAATGCTGAGATTCTTTAAAACCAGACGAAATGCTTGGCAGGTCTTACAAAAAAAAAGTCACTTTTGTCCTGTCAGTACACAGAATATCTCATAAGCATCAGAATTTATTCATTTATTTATTTGCGGGTGAGTCATGGATCAGCTTTTGCTGATAACATGGATCAACTCACTGTGGTTCACTGGAATCAAATGGTGTTAAATGGCTGTGCAATCCTTTCCAGACGGACGTCGGCGAATTAGTTTTTCATCTGCGCTGGACTTTGTTCCAGAGTGAATCACGATTTTTGACTACTATACCCAGGCTTCATTTTTGGATGCAGATACTTCCCTCCGGACAGAGAACTGAATTTAGGACAACACGTAAAATACAAACGATCATAAAAAAAGGTTTCTTTGTTTATCAATGGAACAGAATGTGCTGAATATTTTATGGTCGGATTGTTTTTGTCTTCGCAAGAGCGAAACACGGCGCGAACCGCATCGCTGTGACTTGACGTCTGTGCTTACTGGAGATAATAAGGGGTTACTATAGCCTCGTGTTGTTCCGTTTGAATTCATCGTTTTGAAGCGAAGCTTTACAAGAAACCACAAAAGAGTTTTATTCACCTGAATGCACGCTCAGACAAGTGGAAAGCGCTTGACACATGCCGCTAGTGTTTACTGTTGAGCATTGTGTCAGCCTGACTTCCTAAGCTGCTTTAACATCGCAGGTTATCAGTCTAGCTCAGCACACACTGCGACCTTCTGACCCCTGACAGACTGCAGCTCGCTGCCTCTGACATCCATCACCTGCTGCACCCTCTTCATCCAGTCGAAAGATTTCTACTCTTTGTGTAGAAAGTGCTGGTCAGAAACATACTTGCATTGGTTTGAAAGTCAAAATCGATTTTGGGCTGTTCTTTTTTGGAGGATTGGAATGATTATAGGGCGCACGAGTTTAAAAATGCTTTAAAAACAAATACTGTGTGGGAAAATGTAAACATATTTGACTCTTTGACACGCGAAGAATCAAATATTTACATATCTGTTAATAAATTATAATATATGATGCAATTAAACCACAAACTTTTTGCAGCCATTCAGGCGACTCAGGTTTAATTTTGTCAGAATATCTGACAGGTTTCGGGTTGGAGCTTTGGATAGGCCATTCAGGAAGCTTATCGTTTGCCAGCTTTAGCTACATTTGACCTTTTTGGGATCAATGTAACGCTGTAACAACCAACTGTGTGTTGCAGTTCCAACCATCCAACCCAACCTTTTACCTTAGATGAGGGGAAGTTGGTCAAACTACATAACAGCAACTCAGGAACCCAACAACTTCAAACCAGTTGCCCTCTGTGACGGGCCAGAGACTGAGACATTGAGTCCCACTCAATAGCATTCTGTTGTTCAGTTCCACTTTGTGTTCGTTCCTTAAGGGACGTACGGCTGTGGTCCAGCGCTGATCGCTAAACTGCTTCTCTGTTGTTCCTCTGCGTTATTACTTATTTGACTTTAATACATTGGACTGATGATTTTAACTTTGTTTTTGTGATAATTCGAGACGATCTCTCCACAAAAAAACAAGGGGAACAAACTTTAGACGAAAATCCACCAAAAACTTGAATCCTTGAAATTGTGCAATGCATCATTAATCTACTTTGGAAAAAGAGCAGTTTAGACGGGCTGCATTCATGAGGACGAGAGGATGGAGAAATCTGCATGTAAACCTCGGGGGCGTAATAGTGTGGGATTAACACCATGAAAGCCATCCGTGTTTTGATGACTCGTCCAAATGTGGACGTCTGTTTGTTCAAATTAAACCACATGTAGAGTCTGTGTTGGTTATCAGACCCACTCAAAAATCCTCTGGTTACACATTTTCCCATAGAAGAAGAAGCTGAGCCCTTGTGTTTGCTCTGCACGAAAGACTAAACCTTTCAGCCTTGTCAGTTTGAATGATGTTATCAAATTAGGATTTAAATGAGAGCAGCAATAATCTTGTTAATTAATTTCATCTTGACAAAGTATCAGACAGAAATGATGCCTCATTTACAGCGTGGTGTAATGTTAAAAGGACTACTTCTAATGATCTTGTCTTTTTTTTATTATAATGAAGTAGTCAAATAATTTTGCAAAGCAGACAAGCATTCATAGCTGCTGCTCGTATATCAATCGTTCCAAAAAAAAAAAAAGTCTGGTTATTTTTTCACACAGAACAGTACGGTGGAGAATATATATTTTTAAATACATTATTTTATTAGATTACCTTGGAAATATGACGCTGCTGCTGTAAGGACTATGTATTTTAATTCAATAAGTTAGCACTAAAATGTAGCATAGGGAATAGAAATTAAGACAGCAATATCATGAAAAAGTTTGTAAAACAGTAAGAGAAAGCTTCCACCCATCCAATGCAACTGCTACTGAGGATTATTAAAGTACTGCATTATGTCAATTTATCCAGCAGCATTATGGGAGTTTTAATCAGGAAATGTGCACAAGAAGTCTGAAATGAGCACAGTTCAAATTACACTGTGTACTCTGAGTACTTCGTAATGAGTTGACAGCTGTCTAAGCTTGAATATCATCTAGAGGACTTCATTATGTTGTTAAAGTTGTCATTTCTGCATGAAAAAAATTGTTATTTTTTAAAAATAAATGATCAACTATCCACTACTCTCTACTGGCCTGTCAAATTAAATTTTATTAAAATACAGTGAATTCTGAGACTCCAACTTGAAAACAAAATGTTTAAAAGTTCAAAAGGTATGAATCACTTTATATATATATATATATATATATATATATATATATATATAATTTTTTTTATTTTGAGGGCTGCAAAAAAAACAGGAAAAAAAAGCCTGACTGGTTTAATCAGATAACCGTCCTTTGATTATTTCACTCTCTCATCTTTCCTCATGTAGGTGTTTACACCAGAGACAAACCGGGACCCTCTTCCTCCCCCCTCGTCACTGCATCCACTTCTGATCAAATGACTGGGTTGCAGGAGCGTTGGAGGATAAATGTAGGCTGGCAACCACATCGTCTGAGTCACTCTCTGATTTTTCTCCTGCTCCTTGTGTGCCTACTCACTAATGATTTCTTCACACATTATGTCTTGTTTTAGGCACAGGGGCAAACAAACAAAATTCCACTTGGATGTGCTGCAGGTGACTGACTCCAACAGCGCTGACGTCAGCGGCCCACCTCTACTCCATCGCTCCGCAGTCCTCCCTCGCTTCTCCCCGACTGCAGTCTCTGTGGTCTGTTTAATGAGCTAACTCTGAGCTGTGTTTAAGCTCATTAACCTTTGTGGGTGGCGAGTCCCACTGAGAGGGAAAGCCATTGATATACAGACACAGATGTAGAGAGGGAGATTTCTTTTTTCCTTTTTTTTCCTACCCTTCAAACATGCAGCTACTTAGACATTACAACGGTGCAAATTAAACCTGATATCTTGATAGCTAAGAACAATGGATGGTTGTTAATATCCGTGAGATAAAGAGAAGTGAGGAAGGCCTGCTTGTTTAGTGAAAATTAATCCAAATGTTATTCTTTGCATAGGAAAACTGGCAATACCCCGTAAATAAATACACAGGCTTTCCAAAGAAATGTGTCAATTTAACAAAAAACAAACAAAAAAATTTAAAAAAAGGTAAGATGCTGCAACTGGATAATTACTGCATGGGTGATTATGGTTCAGCTAACAAATTATTTCACCTAACTGATGCAGAGAGTATCATTGGCATGCATCGAGTAAAGAAGCTGTCTGAAGAGATTGCAAAAACGGCTAAAATTAGGATAGGAACTGTCCAACCCATGTTAAAAAGAGGAATCATAGGAGGAAAGATTCATAAACATGAAGAAAAGTTTCATGTCAGAAAAAACAAAAAAACATGGACAATCACGATCGGAACCCATTTAAGCATTTGGCGAAATCAGGTCTTTAATAAACAACTGCCTACGCACAGCTTTGTTGAGTAGTCTGAAGCATTTTCAAATTTTAACGGGAACTCCTGGCATTGCAACCAAGTGATATTCAGTGAATCAATGACCAGCGAGGCTAATCAGAGTAAAATGGTTGAATTTGTATCTGGGAGAATCTCCAGAGGAATGGGAGAAGATTATATGGTCTGAGGAACCCTGAGTCACAGAGATGGTCACATCAAAGTAAGGAGAGCGGTGGATGATGTTCTCCTACCAGCCAGTGGGGGCAGTGTTGCAATCTGGGGTTGCTGTATCTAGTCAGATTTAGGTTGAATTTCTTTCTGACGCAGCAGGGAATTCTAAAATGACACCAGGATCGATTGGACTTAAAACTGTGCAAGAGTGTTTCAAGGAGCATGAGACATCATCTTGATGTTTGGATAAGCCCCGACAGAATCCAGACCGTAAACACTTAGAAAATAGGATGTGCTTCCTTCCACAGAACCTTGGCAAAAATATCATGTTCATCTGGACAGAAACTGTCATATTGCAAAACCTTATCAAAGTGAAATATTAGAGCCTGTGGTGTATTATTTTGGACCTTTTTTGTACATGAAATTTGTTGAAATACTTTCAATTCTCTAGATAAAAATTAACGATACTTGCAGGGTGAGAAAAAGCCTGGTTTCTGAAATCATTAGACAGTCATCTAGTTCTGTAACCATTGCATACAGTGATGATGGGAGGCTTTGCTTCATCTGTTCAACTCAAACACCTTTCAATTTTTGTAATTTATTTTCTGCTCAAATGTAACACTTAAGTATAACCTCAGCGACCCAGAATCCAACAACACACAGCAACGTAAAAGGAAAAAGTCTCAAACAGCTGGGGTTGCTGATCTAATAGACCTACACAACACACAGGCGAGGTTTGAAAGCCTGTGGCAAAAAACATTTGACGATTTAGCACTGAGTTTGTGAAGAGCAGCTGTTTAAATAGGGAACAACACAGGTGAAGACAATGAGTAATCAGCAGGAGCTGTTGGGAGCATGAGCAGTAAACGGTGAACAGAAAATGACAGAACAACAAAGCTTGTGTAAATACAAGAAATCTCACTGGAACATAAACTGTAGCTCTGTGTCTGGTGCATGTTTGGATCTTTATTCAGTGGAACAACTACAGGTGGGTAGAGCAACTGCAAATTGTACTCAAGCGAGAGTAGCTTTGCTTCGAAATGCCATGCTCAAGTAAAAGCAGAAGGTAAAGCAAAGTCAAAGTAATGTTGTAAGTTTGTGTTTTTCATAAACTCAAATAACTGTAACAGAGCATCTGCAATTAGTTATGTCCCACCTTTGCCTGTTAAGGCCAAGAAGAAGAAAGACCCTGGGTCTGTCTTGGTCAACACTTAGTTGCAGGGAGTCGCTTGCGGTCTGCGAGATTCCATCATCCGACCCACATTTCCGAAAGATTGGGCGCCTACAGGCCAAGACACACAGGTCCGTTTAGAGTATGACGACATAACCCTTAAACATCCATCCATCCATTTTCTATACTCCCTTGTGGGGTTGGGAGGTGCTGGTGCCTATCTCTGGGCGAGAGGCGGGTCACCCTGGACAGGTCGCCAGTCTGTCGCAGGGCAACACAGAGACACACAGGACAAACAACCATGCACACACACACACACACACACACACACACACGTAGGGAGAATTTAGAGAGACCAAATAACCTGACAGTCATGTTTTTGGACTGTGGGAGGAAGCCGGAGTACCCAGAGAGAACCCACGCATGCACAGGGAGAACATGCAAACTCCATGCAGAAAGAACCCGGGCCGGGAATCAAACCCAGAACCTTCTTGCTGCAAGGCAACAGCTCTACCAGCTGCGCCTTAAACATTTGACCACAAAATGGGTTTGACACAAAAACAACCCGCCTTATCAATGAAATGAAACGCAGTAGTGGCAATATTTGGCAGCTTTTTATTTTAATTACACAGGATTACACATCAAGTTTGGAAAACGTTGGGAATAGTTTGTCTTGTTTTTTTTTGACACCAACAGACTTTGACATTTCTTAAGGGTATGTAGATGTTTTAATTCCACTGTAGGCACCAAGCAGGGGACTTTACATTTCAGGAAAAAATGCTAAATGTATGTAGCATCTATTGTTAGTTTTCATAGCTTGCCCTTTCCACTTGACCAGGAAAATGTCCTCTCATCTGTTGAATCTTTCACTATTTTTGGACTTACAGTTGCAAAATGGTAAAATGCCAGGCGCTGCAGTACTGACTGATTCTGGATTCATCTATTGCAATTGTTTTGTTGTTGTGTTGTGTGTATGTGTGAACCAACGTGTGTCTTCGACAGTCCCATGCTTTTACAGAATCCAATAAAAAAATTTTTTCCCCACACAGACAGTTGAACCGATCATTTCCGGCTGCGGACGATAGCTGTGAATGCATGTGAAAGGAGTTAGCTGCAGCTCGGACATCACATTCTACATATCCACGCGGTTTTGTTCCTTTTTTTTGTACAGCCTCTTCAATGTCTAGCAGAAATGGGAATATTTGCCTATCCTTGACCTCTGCTGAAGCAGCTTGCTCAGGGTTAAAAGTGTGGCAGAAGACACATATTAGTATTCTTATCAAACTGTAGCTAAACAACTCCAAGCCATTTAAAATAAACTATCCTATCAATTTTCCTTTTTTTCCCTCTCTGACTCTCGGTTTCTTTGGCTTCAAATTTGCATGACTTGAAGATTTTTCTATTTTTTTTGTGTGTGTGTACAGTGGGGAAAACAAGTGGCATACATATTAACTGACTACACAGGCTGACACCGCTGTTGAAGGAATAATAAATAACAAAACATCCTTTTCCTGGCTGTCTTGTGGGACCTGTGGTTTCGACGCTCGTCTGTCTCTTCTAGAAAGCCTGCTCGTTTTCACCGCTCTGTCTATTTCTGATTGTCTTTTACAGCCACCGCTCCCCGGGGAGGAAGCCGTCATAGTATTTTCTCCCTGCAGCAGATGCTCTCCTCTTGCTCTAATCTGTCCACTGCTGAGCCAATATTATTAGCTGCTGATGTTGTTTTGTTTTCCTTTTCTTTTTTTTTACCCACTCCCTTCTTCTTTCTACAGGCGTGGGGTGTTGTCAGATGGGGGAGGTTGTGGTGGGCTGGCATTATTCACATCTTCACCGCTAACTTCCCTCGTCTTGTGGTGGTAAAGGTTAAGAGTGAGTAAGACCAGACCATGGGATTAGTCGTGGGAGACTTGCTTTTTATTACTGCTAAGGTCACGGCCATGTTTAAAACCCATCAGAGCAGCTGGCGTCGGTGGAATCCGTGACCAGCTGGAAGTGCTTGTCTCAGCACTGTGCTGCAGAGTCGGCGTTGATTTGGCTAAAGGAGACACACTGTCAGGAATGAGCAGCAGCACGAAAGGAGGAGATGACGCCGACAATGGTGTCAGTAATCACCGGGAATCTAAAGGCGGATAGAGAGCCTGTCTGTGCCATGTGATATAACGGGCGCCGGGGGGGCTGGGAGGGATTACATCATCGTTTCTAGATGTAGGTGTGGAGGGAAGCGGAGACGGAAGACTTAGACCGCCACCTGGTGTCCGTCCCGCTTACTACAACGCATTCTGCAAAAAAAAAAACACAACTCTTGTGCTGCTGCAAGAAAAGAAGAATGCTATTTTACCTCAGAAACCCTAAAGGACCAATTAAAATAATATTTTTTGATAAAAAACAGAGGACATCCATGCACAACATGTCGGGTGGAAGTGGATGTCTCCTCGCCGAGCCTCTGCAAATGGTTCCGCAGTCTGCCTGAAGTACCGTCATTGCCTTGACGCCTCTGAACAGCTGCGTGGTGTTTGTGCAGCATAATGACACAGAGGACTGTATTTAGTGCTTGTCATTACTTAGGGATTAGGACTCCTCTTCCGAGTCAATGCATCCCCCCCAAAGAGCCTGCAGCACACAGAGTCAGGAGGGAGCAATAAAGGCCTTGCCAGGCGACGAGACTGCGCCGTGTTCTTGCATATTGCGAGCGCGGCGAGTGCTTTCGTGTTTGTTTGCAGATTGCAAATTGAGAGCAAATCTCAGTAGAGCTTCTTAATGGCACTTGCAAACTAATAGCAAAATGGCTTAAAAGCCTCTGCTGATACATCGCTGTGAATCTGCCAGGAGCAGCAGAAGGGGCTTTTATCCACTACCTGCTAATCATTTAGTTTCTTTTCACTTAGCAGTGATCTTAAAAACAAGAAGAAGAACATTAGAGGTGTATTGATTCAATTGCACATCTTTATTAAGAGATTTATCTCAATTTATGGAGTGGAACTCGAAGCAGACCGCGCGCAAACTGATTTCATCCTAAGCAAGGAAAAAAAGCATGAGGCTCTGAATGATTCTAAAGTGGCTTCTTGCTCTAATAATCGGGAACTGATTATTTCTCTTCATATTTACAGCTCTTGTTATTTGGTAACTTTGATTGTTAATAATTTATCATAGCTGGGTTTTTCTCTGATAGACCATTGTGTATCACCTTTGAAATAACATTGTAGTGTAAGTAATTTTGTACAAGCTATTTGTAATATGTTAAAGGCCTGTAGCATAGGCTCACAAGCCATGCCTGCTAAACATAGGTGGGACTGCTACATGCATGGGCTACTGAAGTAAATCAGTATTAACACAGGTCACATTCCAATTCGAAAAACACAATACGAATGCAAATAGCTGGAGATTCAGTCCTCTGGGTATGACACATGCTTGACATCTAAAGTGAAACTTAGATGTGTAGTATAAGTATAAGTTAGTGCATAACATAGCTGACATGTTGCAGTTGAACGCTGAAATCTGCACACTTGATCCCAGTGCACATGCACTATTCATGCAGGAATGGATTCAAAGCTGTGCACATACTTTAAAGTTGACCTTAATGTTCAGCAAAACATTTGGTCAGGATACGTCTTTGATGCCTTCTTGATGCCTCTTTGATGAGGAGTTCCAGGCATGTCCCACCAGGACAAGACCCAGAGGAAGAACCAGGACACTCTGGTGGGGCTACATTTGTCGGCCAGTGTGGGAATACTTTGGGATTCCCTGGGAGGAACTGGCCATTGGAAGATACGTGGGTGGATGAACGCAAGGAAGAGTTAGCAATGCTGACACTAATCAATTAGTAAAGGTTGTTGAGGGTCTGGTACATGGGCCCTACATGGGCAAACCTGAGTGGGGCCACCATGGAAACCGCGGACAACCCATGTGGGACCCATATTGTCTGCCCTCCTTTTCCCCATATGGGGCCCACCTCGGTATGCTGGCTGGGTCTGAACATGGGTGGAAGCAGTAGGCTGATATATTGTTGTCAGATCAATCCCACTAATAGGGCAATTCAAGTTGTTAATGGGACAACTGGGACACGTGTCCCTGGCCCTGCCCTCTATTCAGATCAATATTTGGGTCTTGTTGCTTGGCGATCCATACATATTCCAATCAACCGATATATCTCCCCTTTAAAAAGCTGCTGCTGCTGTTGTCTCTAAGGCAACTTACACTGACGTTACATTCTGAAATTATCACTTTTCACTCTACACACAGTAGATTTTGTTAATATGGACAAGAACTGAATGTGGACATGAAAGGATAATTCCAACCCTTTCAGTGCAACTATCAATCATGTAAAGAAATAAAAATAAAATACTGCATATGATATGGGCACAAATTGCAGGAATAGAGCTCACAGTGCTGGCGTGATGTACTTATATTAGCTTCTAACACAGTCATTAAAAACAAACTGCTTAACTATCGGGTTGGAAAGTATTTAGCGTTTGCAGATAATGAGACTCAGATATTGGCATTGGATTAAAGCCTAGAAAACCAGATTGGGTCATTTGTGTTATATCTGTTACCATAGGAATGAAGTAACAAAGCACTAAAGAGACATTTGGGCATTTTGCTACGCATTGCTTACTCAGCACAATCCGCCAAACCTATAGACAGAGTCTGCTGACGGTAAAATCCTGTGGATTATCCCGAACAAGCAGCCATGACAAGTTTCTGTAGAAATGTTCTCCTTTTAATTGCTGTGAGGATAGGCCCCTGTGGCTAACACTGTACAAAACACACAAATCTCACGACCAAAGAACCGTTTTTGCATAGAGCTTTAATGCTAGTGTGTGAAAAAAGGCGTCTTGAAATGGTAATGATGAATGCGGAGCACAGCCCGTTTCGGGGTAAACCTAAGTTTAGACTATGCAGATTAATTTTTCTCCAGTGAGCGTACATTGCACTGAACCTTGCCTTCGCTGTAAAAGCTAAATTCTTTCAACACACCAGAGTGGTTCTGAAGTGCTTTTCATGACTTGAGAATTTATTTTGAAGCACCATCTGCTTGAGAGATCCCAGCAGCGGCATAAACTACATCATCCTGGACCTGCCACTCCGCTCATTCTCCGGGAAAATGTAGCAGAACTAATAACTTCAAATATTAGTACAATCATTCACAGCGGCTAACTGCCAGCGCTGAACACTCCACTAGCCGAGATATTTCATCCGTGCTTGTGATTTCACAGCCGCCCCGCGAACGCCCGCTTATGATCTCATTTCGGTTGCTAATGTATTCACGTTCCTCCAACTCGCTTTGTTCTCCAGGCGGAAAGTGTTTAGTGTGCCAAAGTAATGATTTCTGAAAAAAAGTGCTGTTTACACGCTTGAATGGGAAGCGCCGAAATCAGAGTGAGAGAGAGGCCTTGAGGCTGTATGTAAATTTAATTAGGCTTTCAATCTCCGCTGGTGATTTCTGTCCCTGTTTCATCATGGACATCTTTATAAAGATGATCGCTCTGTAATTTATGCTTCGGAGAAGACAAACTCACAAATTAAGGCAATCAGTTAGACGTTAGCCGCAATGTTAAAAAAGAAGAATAAATAAATCTTCTACAGGGTGTGGCTCTTACAGGTTCATTTGCAGCCTGGAGTCTGCAGCTCATTAAATAGCAGTGTTCTTACCCTTTTCCTGTTCTGTCACAATAAAACTGCAAAAGCTACATGGTGTTTTGTGGCGCTGTTGCTTCGCAGCAGGAAGGGCTTGGGTTTGAATCCTAGCCTGGAGTCTCCCTTAACATAAATAATAGGTCAAGTGGTCTCTTAAATTTGCCCTTAGTATAAACGTGAAAGTGAAGCACACCGAATTCTGCAGCTCATCTACATGTTAAGATTGTCAAAGTCAAGCTAGCATAACCGACCTACCGACCACCCATGCAGGTGGAGGAAATCTGTGTTTTGAACTGCATTTTATATAGAAGTACTATAATAAACGGAACTGAATACAAATGCACAAAAGAAACATCCGTTGTTTCCCATCCACGTCTCAATCAGGCCTTTTATCACTGAAGAGTCTTAAAAAAATACAACATTCATTTTCACATTACATAATGTGAATCAGCCCTTTTGCAAGGTACCGTTTGCATTCAAATCGAGGAATTTTGCACAAAGAAGAACCTCACAGAGGTTAAATGCAGAGGTACTTTTGAGGCTAAGTGATTTCAAGACCTGATGTAAAAGCACAAATTGAGGAGGGTTTGTAGCCTTGTAAAACTGATGCGGATACACAAACAATCTAGATGGAACAAAAAGAACATGGAAAAAAAACACAGAGTACATTCAGTCCTACTATCAAGGAAGGCAACTCTAAATTTGTTATTCAGGTCAAGTGCTGTTCTCTGCTACTGAATGAGCACATTTTTAATAGCAGTGGATCCCTGCGGCAACAAACTCTATTCACATTCCAAACACAGCGCTTTCATTTACTGACCTTGAAGGGTCTTGTTTACACAAATTGAAATTGAACACCAAAGAGGAAGGATTCTCAGGTTTAATTGACCTATACCGAGTAAACAGATCACACGGGCAGAGTACAGTTTTGCCCGCAATTGAGATAACAAGCTTTGTGTTATGAGTGAGGGGGACAGCTTCCATTTCTGCTGCTATGTTCATGTCAGACGGTCCCGACCTGCGAGGTGGGAAAACAAAAACCAACACTTCCCATCTGCAAACTTGAAGAAGGAGTTCAGTGGAGTGTTATGACGTGCAGTCTGCAAGGGTTTAGTGTCTATAAAAGTCGCTGTAATGGAACTGGTTGGATGGCATGCTTGGTTAGAAGGTAGTGATGGGGTTAGAGGACGAGGGGAAAGAGAGGCGAGGCTTTTCCAGAGCTGGCTGTAAAAGCCCGAGTCCCCGAGGACCTCTATATGTCACCCAGCTCCGCATCTGTGAGTGCTCCACCGCACACACTGGCCAACCTTTTGAAATGTCAGCGTGATAAAACCCGATGGATTCAATGTGCAGAACTCGGTGGTGTCAAATGCCATTAGTTTTAATCCCATTTGCGGTGAAATTGCTCTTGAAAGGTAAAGGGATCTATAACTGCCGCGGCCTTGGGCGCGACCGGTGTAAATCTCTCTCCGTGTGCTGACGACTCCGCTGCGTCCCGCTCGAGGTCCACAGCTGAGTGATGGAGCTGTAGCAGTTTTAGGATTCTTATGCATAACACTGCGCAGGGTGGATTGCAATTGCTCAGAAAAGAACTCTCCTTTCCGGTCTGCCACTCTCCGTCAGCGAGGGCCAACAGGATTCAACGGTGCTGTGATGACTATATTTTCTACCAGGGCCCTTTTAAAGTAAAATTTCCACTGTCGAATTCACTTTTCTCCATGGCTGAGAAAGAGAAAATGGTGATAAAGTGTGTTTTCTTTGAGTAGTAGTCTATGTGTTTTGCTTAGAATAAACTATGACAAAGAATACAATGCATAAATTGATTTTTTAAAAATCCCACAAACATGGGAAGCTATGATAGCATAGCGTGAATTGAGATGTAGCTATATTTCTTGTTAAAGTGAAGACTGCCTTACAAAGTGGTGTGTAGTTACTGTTAGCATGTGACTTTGATAAATTAAAGTATAAGCTATTATCATAGGGCACAGGTACAAAAGTGAAAGGACATCCTGTTGTGTCCGTAGCTATTGCTTGGATACAACAAGCTATTGCTGTATCCAGCCATACAGCTATATAGCCGTATACAACTATATTTTTGGATACAAGCTAGCTTGTATTGTTGCAATACATATTGCAATAATATTGCAACATTATTGCAATACAAGTCTTGAATTTCATTCATAGTGGTCTTAAAAGGTCTTAAATCTGACTTGGGGGAAACCTGTAGAAACCCTGCAATGATTTGTTTACTGCTCTTAACCTTTGAATAGATATTTCCTTTAAAATAAGGTAGAATTTGGATCAGAGGGCTACTTCCACTCCTTTTTATCTGAAGAATGGTGTTTTCTAGTGTGAGATTGCATGGCAAACCATTTGTTTGTACAGAGCAGGAGTAGCAGTCTGTGTTGTGTCTTGGGACTTCTCCTGCCGTTCAGAGCAGATCTGTGTACCTCTCGCTGCCTTCTGTCGGTCAAGGTTACGGCAGGATTCTATACTTTATCTACAATATGTTTGCTAGAAAAGAAAACAAGTGTTAGAGCTTCTGAACCCAAAAAAACCCCCAACATGATTCACTGCAGGGGGAGGATAGCAGCTGTGAAGCCAAGCCCATCATCCAGGCCTGTCAAAACGTGACTGCTTGCTTGTGTTTTTGTGCCACCTCCTGGACGCTGCTGCCGGAGCTACACACTGCAGCAGTAGCAGGAAGTACAACACCAACATCATGCTTCCTATGTCTCCCTGATGTCCAGTTAAGTTCTGTTCCGCCGCACAAGCGCTGCAGGAAACCATCCGCCACTGGGAAAGAGACCATCCTGTGGGTGTGGGCGGACCGCGTCGAGTGTGTCTGTGTGCGGTTGCCAAAGCAATGTTGGTGTCACTGTGTGTTAGTGGCTGTTTAACGTGAGCCAAACACGAAGCGCTGATGAGAGGACACGCCACAAGACACAGGCCACAAGAGCTCGCTGTGGTGTCATGGTAATGTAAATCGGGCCGGTCTAATTTGAAATATCAAGGCGAGGTCTTAAAACACCAGATGGTGTCTCTGCAGCCCCGCGCTGCTGCCGGGAGCTCCCTCGCTTTTGGCTGCCGATGAGGTTCTGTGTGTGTGGCAGAAAAAATACACAGGAGGAAAATTTCCGTCATCCAAAAATTGCCACTGCGGGCCCGTGCGGGCTCACGACCAGCACAATTACGGGAGAACCGCGCAGATTCTGCAGGTTCCTTCCAGCCCAGGATGGGCACGCTACTATTTGCATGGTTATTGGAGCCGTGTTTCCGCCTCCAAGGCAAAACGAAAACATCCCCGGTTTCCTCACCAGCATGTGAATCAGCTGTGAAATGAAGCCACTTTTCAGGTGAGCTGCACCAACAGTTATTAAATATAACAGAGGAGAGGGTGTGGTGTGCGCCACAAACGTAAACTCAATTCAAGCAGAAGTCATTCAGGTCGCAGTGTTACACGCATCTTAATTCCACTTCGTATGTTGAAGTTACGTCAACTACATGATCTGAATAATACACTCTGCAGAGGAAGGCTGCAAGTTGGGGCTGTTCAGTCCATCCGTCCATCCATTTTGTTTTTCTGCTTACCGTCACAGAGTCACTACGGAGCTGGGGCATAGTTTAGTGCGAGGCCGGGTACATTTTGCACAAGTTTCCACTCCATCACTGTGCAACATACCAGAGAAAAAACAATGCATGCACACACTCAGGGCAGTTTAGAAGGAAAGATAAACCCAAAAAGTTTTATTTTGGACATGGGAGAGACCTCAGGCATGCATGGGGAGAACACGTTAACCTCATTTAGAAAGATTTCAGGCAAGGATTCAAACCTAGGGCCTACTTCCTGGAAGACGAGTCCCCTTTCAAGATTTAAGTAGATTAAAGACTTTTTCCCTGCTAGTTCAAAGCCCCCTTTCTTCCCAAGGAGAACAATGACCCCTAGTGGAGTTTTGTGACAAGCTCTTATTCTTTTCTTTTTTTTTTTTGCTAATTGTAAATTGACATTTACCATAAAAAATAATTATTTCAGATATCTCATCTGAAATAGTGATCTAAAAATGTATTATTTTAATCTAAAACTCAAGATAACATTTTTGGTATAAGCACAAATGAAGATGCATACAGTGTCTTGAAACATATGAAAACACGTTTTTCAGAATTCATCCATTCATTCATCCACTTTTCTGACATGATTGAAAACATCTAACACATTGAAAGTGATAATTATGAAATGATCACTTTGATAATTAAAAAAAAAAAGAAATTTTCACAAAACTCAAAGAAACAGCTTTATCTCGCTGTTACAAACCAAAGTCTTACTCTTCTCAGGTTTACAAATCAAAGTTTAAAATAAATAGTTCTGAATTTTGTGAATAGAGATTATGTTAAAAATTTACACATTTTATTTAATAACTCTCTCTCTATGGCTCTTTTGGTAAAATTTGGATCAATGGATTAATTGATTCTTGGGGCGAAACGCACAGGTAGTCCAAGAAAGTTCAAGTTCAAAACGGATTCCACTGTCTTGGTGCAGCTTTAATCCTCAAAACATTATAGTTACAGCTTGTCTGAACTCCATCTTATAATAGTACAATGCCATTTGCATCGAACGGATATATACAGAGGACCTGATGTTTTAAATATAGTATTTTGCTATGTGAAAATGCCAAGCGTTTTCTGCATGTGAAATATTAACTTTTTAAAATATTTTAGCAGGAGCCCACTTCCAGAATCCGTAACTTTCCCTCTAAGACTCCTGAAAAGACTGAAAATAGTTCAATAGTGAAAACCCCTTTTTGGGGAAATTAAACCCCAACGTCAAACTATCGAGATTCTGCCTTCTTTTGTTAAAGTTTGCAACCCTCAAAAACATTGAAGAAAAAAAATAATTAGTGCACCAATAGTGGACGACTGTTGATTAGAGTATAAGGGAGTGTGTTGATGGTTCGGTCCACCTTAGTCGTTGTTTCCTTGCAGAAGATACTTCACCTGAATAAAAACAGTCAGTCAGCCCATGCAGGGTGAACCACCATCAGAGTATGAATGCGTGAGTAACGGATTGCATTGTAAAACACTTTGGAGTCCTCAGACTTGATAAATGATTAATGTGTACCAACTTTTTCATGTCCAATATTATCATAGTTCACAGCTAAAAGCAGAATCACATCTCATATAATAACCTATATGGATTTTATACAAGTTTTTTTTTACAGTCACTTTTGAAATTTATCTTATAAATAAAGCTGGTAGAACTAAATGTTCTTGTATGCTGAGGATTAAATTCGCAGGGTAAGCACCAAAACGTCCCATTGCATTCTCTGTAAGTGTGGTATATTAAGTGGAAGGGAAAACATACCCCCCTGCTGTCAGTAGGGGGCAGTATCTGTCCATCCTCTGTGTCTATCCATCCCACCATTAGCCACTTTTATTATTCTCCTCTGCTGTTTGAGTTCTCCCATCATCATGCAACAGTGAGCAGACTCCAGAGCATGGCTGCCCTCGGGCTCTGTCTGAAATATTGCATTATAAGCTGGGCTCCACTTGAATGACCTAACAAGGGATAACTGAGAGAAGCTGGATTCACTGTGAAAGCTGACTCTCTGAGACATAACATTTAGAGGGTGCTGAGCAAAGAAGCCAGGCCACAAAGAGATACGTACAGAAACCTAAATGAAAAAGAAAGGGGAAAAAATGGCTGTTGTTTTACAGAGTCGGGGAGAATATAAGTGTGTAATCCCTGCCGGACTGAAGAGAAGCCTGGCGTTAAAAGACCACAGTGCATAGCGTTGATTTTAATAGTATGCACAATTAATCAGACTGCTCCTGTTTTATTGGCCTTATTAAAAGACACGCATGATGCCAGTGAGGCTGTGCAGATGTGCCTGAAGGAAGAAGTCTCTGCCTGGAAAGAGAAATCAGAAGGGGCACAGTAACATGAGATTGAAACCAAATTCAAGTTGAATCTTTCCAAAACTATCAGCATGAAATTATGATTCCATAATTTAAAAAAAATTCTTTGTTTTTTTAACACTGCTTCACCAGAGGTCTTTGCAAATGTCTCACTCAGTTCCAAAGCTACTTTTACTTTACTTTCTCCTTGTGCCCTTCATTTTTTTGTTTGTTAAAAATACACATTTATTTATCATCTTAGCTTTTTAAGAAAAAAAAAAAACATAAAATTGAGACCAAAGGGTTCTTTTATCTATGTCATCAGTTGGGCGAATTATTTCAGCAACACTACAGCTAAACTGAGAACTTCTGAGAACAGCAGCACGGTCTAATTCATCTTACCGATAAGAATCAAAAGCTGGAGAACAACAGTCTGCTCTTCTCCCTCGGTGCTCCATAGGAACACAAATGTAGAGTATTGACCTCAGAAATGCAAGCAGAAGGTTAAGTGAAGGATTTAAAACAGTGTTTAAGAAAGCAAGAGAGAGAGAAAGAGAGCGTTCGGACACCAGCCTGTATGTTTGCATGCCTCAGGAGGAGCATGTGCACTGACTATACGCCTATATGCTTTTGTGCGAGGAATTATCGCGCTCTGGGCCGGCGAGATGCATTAGCTCATGCTGAGCCCCCGGGCCGGATCAGGCTCGGCGGAGGAGAGGTGAATTCATCCACCCCCTCTGAGCCTGCAAGGCACTCCGGCCTTCTCCATCACCATGCAGGTCGAGCTGCTGCTTCACTGGGAGACCAGCGGGTAAAAAGGACCAGGGGCTGGAAAAGCAGGACAGACCGCGGCCTCTGTAAACTCTGCGCAGGGAAGAGTTTGATTCCTATAGACTCTTGCAGCTTCCCACACCAATGCTGCAGCGACGAACTGATAAAAACTGAACTGATACTTCTAAATTCCTGGCATAACCTGATAAAGCTCACTTGTTATTATCAGCATAATAACAATTGGTTAAAAAGAAAAAAGAAACAAGAAGGTCAGATTCGAATTTGTTTAATTTCTCTCATTAAAAAAGAAAAAAAATCCAAGCAATTAAATATATTTATGAAAACTATTACTATGTCGTGACAGCATCGCGTAAGATATATATGTAAGTTATTTTTTTGCGACGTTCAATAGTTTTTCCGCCATTAGCACATTTAGCATTGCATATATGAGACGACTGACAGCGCTAAGACCCTCCCCCTAACTCTGATTGGTTGTTTTGGACCAGATGCAGTGCTTTTCTTCAGCAGAACTAGGATGAGGTGGCGGAGTTTGATTGTTTTCAGATTATCTGTCACCTACTATACTGTCATCACAGAGTGGCAGTTTTAACAAATATGCAAAAAAAAAACATATTTTTGGAAAACTTGCACACTGTAGCCTGAAGAACAAACCTTTGACTTCTGAAAGTTATGCAAGTGATAAAGTAGCAGACTGCTGACTCAGAAACGTACAATTGAAAATTTGTAGAGGTATTCTCTAAAGCCAAGAATTCCACTTTATTCATCTAGATTATAACTTCAGGTGTGGTAACCGATATTGAAGAGCCATTATCCAAGATATGCAAACACATTTCAAAAGGACTCATAAAACTAATGCCATTTGTGTTTAATGCTATAATCTTCTGCCTTCTGATTGTGGAAAATTCCAACGTTGTCTGTTGCTCCTTTTCGTGGCGCTCCGGGCCCTGTGGCTCTGAGAGACTCCACAGCCTTATTAATGCGACTCTCCTCACCACACGCAGGACAGACAACCAACATCTGACCAGCCGCACCTCCTTCAGTCTTACAGGAAGTCGACCGCATGTCTCTGCGGGGCCCACCGTTGTTTTAGTCGTTGTTCTCAGCAGGGCGGGCGCTGGGAACAGGCTGGAGAACCGTAGGGTCATTAAGGGACTCAGCTTGGCATCGCTGAACTCTGGCACCATGCTGGAGAGGGGCTTATGCTGAGCTGATGGGTTTTGGGGAAGACGGGATGGGGAATAAAGGGGAAGTGTGAAAAGAAAATGGCAAAAAAATACTGCACACATTTTGTTTGTTTGTTTTTTTCTTAAGATAGTTAAGAGTTAGGAAGTGCTATCAAAAGATTGAGTTATAATTAGTCTTGCACTAAAGCAAACTGTGCTTTATGAAAACAGCACCGATATTTATGCAGGGGTTTATTGAGCATTGTTAGTGTGTATATTGTCAGAAAGAAATGCTTTGGTTAACTTTTTTTAACTGCATATTGATTTGGTCCCGCAGAAACCCTAGCTCATATTACATATTTGCAAAGTCTAAGCTATCTGTAACATCATTGTTGAGTGAGTTGTGTTATTTTACTTTTAACTTTTTTTGCATTTTAAAACTAATTAGTGTAAAACTTTGATTTTATGAACTTCAGTGCATTTGAACTGTTTTGGCTGAGGTTTACTCTTAGATGAACCAGATGTGGATCAGAAACAGAAAATCCTCTGGGTCATCACTGAGTAAAAGACCGAAATATGAACTTGGAGAGACACAAGTAACAACAGTGAAAAGCCAACTTACTTTGTTATCTAGTTTAACTTGTATCAGCTTTTTTTCTAAAAAAGATATCCAAGGTAACTCAGAGATAAGATGAAATCATTCACTCTAGGGAGGCGTTTGTTGTATTTTTATATATGTTTTTGGCCTTAGAACAAAATTGGGCTGAAAAGTTAAAATTTTGAAACATATGTGTATTTAGCAAAGATAATGTGTTATTTTTAAAGCCAAGTGTTCTGTGAAGAATGAACAGCACAATCTCTGTTGCCGATCCTGACCAGATTCCGTCAGAGAATATCTCTACATATTTCCAGCTACATCTTTGATAGACTACATGTATGTCAAAAGTAACATTTTGCAGCATAGTGAAAACATCTTAGAATGTTTTTTCTTGTCTTTTTTTCCACTTTCCTTCTATCAAAAGACAACTTTCAGATGATGCTGGGTTTGCAAAAACCAAAGCCATTATAAGGGCCCTTCTAGCCACTGCCAGATTGTTTGACTATCTGGCAGAAGGTTCTGCAGCATCAGGATTTGCTCTGCAAGACCTGCTGCTATTTCCCCAAGCTGTCAGGGCTGTAAATACTCTGGTGCACCCAACAATTTATTTTCAGAACAGCTTACTTCACACACCCAAACCTTACACACACACACTCGCATGCGCACATGTTTACTTGGCGTTCTTTGTAGGGACTTTCCATTGACTTCCATTCATTTCTGCAGCCTAAACCTTACCTTTGTCCTAACCCCACCCATTAGACACTTAACCCTAACCAAATCTCAATACACACCTTATTCCTAAATCTGACAGCGTTTCCCCGAGTGGACCAGGCTTCGGTCCCCACAAGGAGCAGTAGCTCCCCACAGTGTTGTATGTGTCAGGAGAATGGTCCCTACAAGGTACTATAAACAAACGCACACACACCCACACATGCAGATCATCCAATACACTCATCAGGCCACAACATTCTGAAAAAAGAACAAGAAATGTCTAAACCTCTGAGCACTGCCACTTACAAGAAAATGGACAAGTGTTCAATATATGGCTCTTATTTTCGATAGTAAGCATCATGACATGTGTCCTGATTCTGCCATAACTGCTTTGTGTTCTTTGGATAAAGATAACGTTAAAGTTGAATCGGTGTTGATTGTCACATTGAAGTCACATTTGACAAATCACAGTATGTTTTCCAATGAGGCTCGTTTGTCATATTTAAAGCAACTTTTGAAAAATCCATCTATTTTCTTCAGACAGGCATTAAACGCAACCACTGAGATCAAATTTCTGTATTAAACTTTTTTTTTATTACTCTGATTTACTACTCTAATGTTAAATGTTGCTGTTGTCATTAGCTGTAAGCGGAAAAGAATCATAATTAACAGAAATAAAGGCTTGAAAATATCAGTCTGTGTGTAATTAATCTCCATAATGGGTTTTACTTAATGAACTGGACGGCTGAAATAAATAAACTCCTCAATAATATTCTCATTTTAGTTAATGAGTCTGTAAGTCCAGGGAAATCTCAACACATAGGGGGAATGTTTCCACGCTGGAAACAAGACACCCACTGAGACCTTTAAAACTCCTTGACTTGTTTTATTTTATTCTTCTAAAATATGCAAGCAGCCTATTGCCAGAAAATATTGACATTTTCAGTTTTCTTATTTTGTAGGGGGAAAAAAAAGAAAATCTAAAGTAGTTAATTAAAGAGCTGAGCATTAATGCTTTATGTATAAAAACAAGGACGCTTGTAATTAGTGGTCCTTCATTTTTACAGATGAGATGGGGAAACTGTCTTCTGAATTGGTACGTTAATGGATGGCTTGGGCTCCACAGTCTTTTTAAGGTACGGACTTCACTCTTGAAAAAACACCAGAAGAACATCGCTGAAGTTCTTCTGGTGTTCTTGTCTAACATCTGGCAGATCAGTTTTGAAGGATGGAGCCTCCCGATGCATCAATTTGTCTTTTAATTTCCACAATAAATGTTTAATGGTTTGGAGATGGATGTTTCATTGAGTCGATCTGCCTTTCCTGAACAGAGTTTCAATGATCATTGTTGCAAATGTATCCAGGAAATTAACTTGGGTTGATGGATGTGGAGAAATGTCCACACTTTCAGTGACTACCTGTGTGTTTCTTGTACAGATGATGCTGTTGTCAAGCTCTTTTACCTGTCAAGTAAGTATCTTATTTCCAATGATGGGGGGGCCATGTGTTTGTTTGTTTTTTTTCATTTTTTATGTGATAATCGTTTGTTTCACTTGGATGGGTCATAAATGTTTCAGCCACATCTTTTTGGCCAGTGTAGTTGTTTTCATCTTTTCATCATCAGCCTCTTTATTATTAAATTGAATATAATTTCAGATCCTTGTATAACTTTTCTTCAGGTTAACTTTGAAAATGAGCTATTAGTGTTACAGGTTAATTTTCTAAACTACATTAGGGATGCTCAAATTTGAAAAATTGGACTGATATTGAAATCCAATAGTAACGCTGCTGTTATGCTAGATTTGCCAATATTTTATTTAATAAATTTTTTTATCCGATTACACGATTAATCGTAAGAATGATCGATAGATTACTCGATTTGTTTCCAACAGCCCTAATTTATTTATCTGCCTATTTCCTGTGTCACATTTCTTAAAGTTTGGCCATGATCATTGACTCCTGTGTTCAGGCCAAGGTCCGTTTATCTTCCTTTTTGTTTGTTTCATTTCCAGTGTTAATGAATGTGTTCATAAGTGGAGCTCACCTCTGTGGGAAATTTGAGCTCGCCCTTACGTCATTTAACGGTGCTCTGTTTGCTTAATGCGCTCAGATGTGCGTAGCCAGTCTCCATTTTAATCAAAAGAAACACTTTAGTGCTGTAAAAGCTACAGGAAATTGCAAACACAGTTTTGACTGGTCTTGCTTTCTAACCGAACTTTCAGACTAGTTCTGTTTTATGATCACAAAAACCATTCAAAAGTGTGAGTAAATATCTGCTGCGTTGCGTTTTATGTCAGCAAATAATAAGAGCACGGTGTAGACCAGGTGGTCCCATTCATGTCTTCAGACTCCCTTTCGTTTAGTTTTTCTAAAGAAGGCAGCATTGTGAAAACCTTGTGTGGATTCTGAGTACAGGCACATGCAGAGATTGAAAAGAAACAGCACATCAGTGGCAAGTACATGAAGAGGATTAGTAGCACAAGATGGAGGAAAAAATAGATGATCTGGCAAGTAACTGACTGAACAATGTTTGAATGGAGGAGGTGTGTCCTCATATAACACTGAGGAAACAAACAGTAAAAATAGCGAGAAACCTGGACTGAAAATCCTTTGGATCAGGACAAACATTTAGTTTGGGGAGAAGTTTTAAACTGTACAATTTACGGGAGTTTCAACGCAAAATCGAAAGTCTTTTCTTGTAAAATCAGTTTTAGAATGTATTAGCAATTTGGTCAAAATAAAAATTTAATTGTAACTTTAACATTTTTATTGTATTAGTTGTTCGAAGCAACATTTTCCTCACAGTCTTCTCTTTTATTTGTCTTTAAAGTGCTACAAAATTATTATGTGTCTGGTTTTTCTTCACCTCTCCTTGGTTGTTGCTATTGTGTTTTACCCTTCAGCACCAGAAACAACCAAACACGAGACCTAAGCGCAATTTGACAGTGTTTCCAGGAACATGGAAATCTGTGATGATGCTGCGGGTCTACATGGATGCAATGTGAAGAGTGAGGGGGGTGAGCAGAACGGCTTCAGTGACAGTTACACTGCAGCGCTGTTGAGGCAGGCGACAGCACCTGGAAACGGCTTTCTGCAGCCTTATGAGACTCTGTTCTACGGTGCATAATGCAGGAGAAACACGCAGACATGCGTTCTCTGTGAAGAACGGGGCGGAATACTTAAAAATACCTGAGAGTCTCAGAGGCAGAGGATAATTCAGCAAACCCTCGCTTGTTTTGATGCCAGCGGTTTTTGGGGTGGCTTTAATAACATGCTCTGGAGATTTTATATCTACACTGCTGCAGGTGAAATAATAAGCAGAGATGATGCTGTGCAGCACATCAGAGTGGACTTTATTCTGCAGTCCTAAAAGTTGTTGGAGAGATTTTGCAGAAATGATGTTCTCTTCAATCCCCCCAGAGGCTTAGTGTGTTTGTGCAACTCTTTTGCTTTTTTGTTCCCCTGTCTCCCAAGAAGAGCAGATGGGTCAGAGAGCTTTAAGTGAAAGAATGTGAAACGAATGTCCCGACTCCTTTTGGTGAATGATGCAAATGGAATAAGCAGATTTTGGCAGCAAAAGAGAGAAAATACACAAGTCTAAAGGTTGCAATGTGTTCATCGTCTTTTTGTCTGGTCTGAAAACAGACGGTCAGAAATATCTGTTGTTTTTATTCTTTCAAAAACAGCAAACTCCATCGTCAATGGCGACAAAGTTTCAAGAGGTAAATCTGATTATGCCCAAAGATTAGATTCATTGTTTTGTAACAAACATGGAAACCGGTACAACCTCTGAAGTTTTTGTTTTAGGATTAAATTGAGATATTCTCAACGTAACGTTGATGTTTTTGTTTGGAAAACCATCTTCTCGCTCTCGTCGTCTGATGAAAATCTAATATGGAGGCAGGCTTATTTTTAAACATGTCAAACTGTCACCGGTCGGCTTTCTGGTGACACTGGTGAGCTGCGACACACACCACATTGTCTCATCCTGTTAATTACGATGCTCAACAGAAAACAGTTGTAAAGCCAAAAGTGTTATTTGTTTTATTTGCACCTTTTTTCCTGCTTGTAAAGAAACTTTTTTTTTTACCAGTTGTTCTCAGAATGTGTTAAAATAAATCTATTTTTTTTATATAATTCAATCTGATAGAAGAGTTATCGCATCAATTTTTAAATTTTGTATTCTACACTTTATCTCAGTGATAAGTTTGTAATTAACTTTCTCACACTGTATTATTTTTACCATAGCCAAATATATCTACAGGGCCATGAAAAAGTATCCACCACCCCCCTAACAGATTTTACTTTTGTTTTTTTTTTGTGTTTCAGCTCATCAAGCAAACATTAACACTAAAGTAAGAACACCAAAGTAAATCCGGCAAACAATTAAAAAAAAAAGAGTTGCCACCTACATCCTAAAACTCTTCACAAATATGTACACATCCCTGACCTTTGCACAAGATGCTACCAAGGGATAGTTGACACCATCAGAACGTAATGTCAGCTACCAATGGATCAGAAGCCACCTAGCTGGCATAGCAACACTCAACATAACCTTATGATTTATGTAGCAGAATTATATTACTGATGATTAGACAGACATCTTCTCCCGCTCAGAGGAAACCACTGCGCATGTCTTGGAGCTCCATGTGTGAATAAAGGGGGAGGCAATGGGTGACACGTAAGTCACGTTATTGCTTGGATTTATGGCGCCACATTAAGTCCCTGAACTTCACATTTTAAGTAGAAAGCATCCATCATTAAATCTACTTAAGTAAAGTACAGATACACAAAGATTGTACATAATCTTATATAACACGTTACCACCGGAGATTCAGGGTGGGGTTGAATCTCCTCTCATATGCAGACAAAGCTTATTGTTTACCGTTTTGAAATTTTGCAAAACATAAAAAAATGATTTGCTCAAATATTCATTTGAAGAAAACAAAACAAAGGCAATATTCACAATGAAGTATCCCTGTGCAGTACATCCGCCTCCGTCCGCCTGAACCTCGTTCAGTCATAGGCCCACAGCATGAGCTGTGTAGCCTGCTAGGTGGGGGGTGAGATGATTGAGACTGAAACGGTGGGATTTAACCGGATTTCTCTGTAAATCATCTAATCTTCCCAACCGGCTCACGGCGTCACCCCTTTAACTGGAAATGAAGCCCAGCCACTTCTCACCCACCTCTTCCTCTCTGCAGGCCATCATCTGGACCCCCAAGACCGTCGCAAGGTTTTAATACAATACTAGAGTAGATCTCAAAAGAAAGAAAATATTCATTTGATGGATAAATCTTAATGCAAAGAGGTTTGATGCTTCAAGCTTGTGATACCCTATTCAGAGCCATTTTTCTTTCTCCATTTTAAATTTTTTTTTAATTTCCTATTTCTTCTCCTAGTGTGGCACAATGACACACTGACTCCCTCGCAGGGCAGAGGGGGATGAAACAAGCCATGAAGCGTGTAGCCTTGAAGATCCAAATCAAATAGCATCTTAACTCAAATCAATTCTTTGAACCTTGTCGTCATCGTAAGCTGTAGAGTCAAATATACCTCTCACAGGTCTGAAGTGAAGTGAGAACAGCTCATTTTCATCTTCGCCGACTGAGAATCTTATGCCTATGCTCCTACACTCTCCACATGCAGAGTTCTTGAAATATTCCTCGGCCCCCCGGAACACTACTGAAGGAAATCGGATTTCATTTCTCACTCGCACAAACCTCCACCACCTCTAATCCAGTGGTGGCTTCCGCAGTCATCTCCCCCAAAAGGACTGGAAAAAAAATTTAAAAAACACGATTTCCTCACCACATCAATAAGCCCGGGGTTTATTCAGCTGCATGGTGGTCCGTGTGGACTGGCTGGCTGCCCTGCTTCTGACAGGGCTTTATTAGCTTGAAGAGATGGGGAGGCGCTCACTGAGGCAGGGCGGGGGGGTGGGGAGGATGTACGCTGCTCCAGGGATGAAAAACCGCTGCTTATTATCGCCACCGCCACATTAAAACCGCAGCAGTAAAGGCGTTCCATATTTCTTCCCAATTGTAAAATCGGTACATCTTTTCATCATAAACCTTCAGCGTCATCGCTGAAACATAAAGCAAACGCATTTGGATTTCTCCTTTAACAAAGCGACATTGTTTATTATGAATCCATCAAAACACGACTGAAAAGTGGAGCGTTGTACATGTCAGAAGCAAGTCATCTCTTCATCCCCGTTGTTACCCGGTCCTAGTGACTGATTCCCTCGGTCTTGGCAGAATTAAGTCACACAAATAAAACACAGCATTACCGCAACGCTCAGTGGATCTCGGTAGGATAAAAAAAGACACTTTGCTATATTGAAGATGACTCTTTTTATGTAATCAGAGACTGTGGGATGAAGTCAGAGTGCCAGGAGAGAACCCACATAGGAACAGGGAGTGAAGATCCGTCAGCTGGTGATGTATGGCATCGATTTTTAGAAGCGCTGAGCAGATTGTATTATTGTTGTTTTTATGTTATTTGTTGTAACGTATGCAACAGGTTAGTCTATGTAAATGAGACAATGAGTCCCGAGAGATTTTCCTGCATAACTGAAGGATTAATAATAGTTAATAACATGCAAACTCCAGGAAGAAAGATCTGGGGCCACGACTTTCTATGAACAAGGCAGGAGTGCAAAAAACTCGGCGGACAGGAGTCCAGCATTAACACCAGCATTGGTAAAAGTTGTTGCAATGACAGTAATATTTCTTATCATTTAATCCCTCTGTTACCAACATACTGTACACAAAATGACTTCTTCTGGATTTAGTATGTATAAAAGGCTGGTATTTAGGTATTTTATTTTGAAGTGCTGGTGGAGGTTAGTCTGGGAAGTGACGTAAGCCTGAGGGTAAAATAGTATATTTCCGGTTGTGCTCGCTACCTTCCTTCAGCACGTGGGACCGCATTCATGGCGTAGTCCGGAGAATTGATGCTCCGAGTGTTAAGTTGATGACGAGAAGTAAGTTAGCGCATTCACGTTCTGTTTCTTTGTTTAATCTAGATTCTGTTTATTACGATTGTAAGTTACGGAGGGGGAGCGAGCATGTGATACTGTGGGGCGCTCTGGTAGCAGGGAGTTCCGTTTAGCCTGCTCAGCTGTTGTAGGTTTGCTTATATCATGTTATTTGTATTTGTAGCCCAGCTGCTTCTGTTATTCTCTTCGGGTTACCGCAGCGGATAACGTAAAACAGAGTAAGCGCTGCCGACGGCCGCCATTGTGCAGTGATGGTACCTGGCCGCACGAGGGCGCCATTGTGTGTTTTATGTTAAATTGAACCAGAAGACTTTCTGTTATTGGGTTTGTTTACTTAAGTAGTACCTAAGGATGTACTCTTTATGTACCCTGAGTTATTTGTATATGTTGTAGATTTATGTACACATATGTATGGTTGAGTTTATTTCTTCTTACATATTTGTTTGAGTTTGGGTGAGTTGAACCTGTATTGTTGTAATCTATTGATCTAATAGTAATTCATTTCTCATTACAGACTACTGGCAACACTGACTATCATTCTAAATAAATCAGCTCACATCCACCGTTAAGTTCAAGCCTCATGTCCTCTTTCCTGTATCCTGACCGATACACCATCCTGTTTGCCGCCAAGACCTTCGAACCTATCCCAAATTAACATAGTAGTTGTCATGAACAAATCATAGTGAACAATCTGAACATACAAAGCGACAAATTTCAGAATTGTTGTGTTTCTTAAGGCAAAGAAGATGATGTGAGCCATTTTATTAAGGTCAGGGTGTGGCATCTTAAGCTTAGAGCCCAGTCACCACATTATGCCTCATTGGGGCGACTGTGGCTCTGTGTGCGTAGAGTGGTCGTCTTGTGTTGGGAAGGTTGTAGGTTTGAGTTCCTCCTGCCACATGTCAAAGTGCTCCTGGGCAAAGCACTGAACACCAAATGCCGATCTGCGTGTTGGTGCATAAATGTGTGTGTGTGAAAGCGTGAATGTGAAATCCTTCCCTCTGCAGTTTAAAATTCAAAATGCATTAACAAAATTGATATTTGATTGATGAAATATCTTCTCCGTATTTCCAATACCCGCAGTTTGTGTCTGCAGCAAAATTCTAAAATTCTACATCCTCATAAATGACTAAATTTGATGCCTAGTGATAGCGACGTTGCATCCTGACTTACTGGTTTTGTCTAATCATATAGTGTTAATGGTTGCTCTCACAAATCTTACAACCACACAGTTATTAAATCACACATTACATTTATTGTAGACATCGTTAACAGGACCAGATTTTGTTGGAGAGACCGTCATTATACATGGAGGTTGACAATATCTCAACGTGTTGCCCACCAGTTCACCCGAAGTCGCTGTATTAAAAACAAAACATTGGTTTCACGTGTTTTAGTCATGCAGTCGCTATATTTTAAGTCCTATATTTTAGTAAAGGTACATTGTCAGACGTCTGAAACTTTGAGTCCAGTGGGTAAATTATACAGTCGGAGTCACACCGACTGAGATGTCAGGCTGATTTCCTATTTTTTTGCAGAGCAGTGGCCCTTTGTCCAAACAGCCTGTCTCACACTGCCAGGATGCTGTGAAGGGTCCATTGTGTTTGTCACTGCCTGTCTACACCTGTCAGACATATTGTCTTTCATTCTGAAGTTCCAGCATCAGGTGTGTGTGTGTATTCTCCCACACACACACACAACATTGAGCCCATTGATTTTCTGTAGATGCTTCTGTACATGCACAGACCTTTTTTTTTTTTCCTCCCCACCCAAAGCAACAACCCATCAATCTCAGACAGCGTCTGAGTGAATTGGGCTCTGGTTTTAGATTCCTCAGTCTATGGCACAGTCGACTGTAAGATGGCTATTCACATCCTCGCTCAAAATGTCTGCTGCTGCTGATAGCATTCCCTAACCATTAGGGCCCTCCACTCAATGCTCTGTGAAGAGCATTCAATTTTTTGTCGCCTGCAGAAAGGAAAAGAAACAAGAGGCATGAGGAATATAGCAAAGAATGTTTTTAACAGGTTTCTTTCACTAAAAACTTTTAAGACACATGTTATTTAAGAAAATAAAAATAACACGACAGAGTTCGAGGCCCCTACACAGAGCCGCTCTTCAGTCGAACCGGGACGTTTTTACCACAATCTGACTGCTGGCGTGAGTCTCTGAATGAAACTTTTCTTTAACATTCCAGTGGAGGTGTGAAAGCACAAAATGCATGGCTGTAGGGTTTATTTGGGCTGACAACAACCAAAACAATAGCAGGACAGCATTGTGCCGTGTTGTGCTCCTTAACCTGTTCAGTTCCGCACATTTTCTGATCATGAATATATGTGTTACATTAGCACTTAGAGATGGAGGCTAAGGATCAAAAGCGCATATGAAATCTAGTGGCCCGGCATAACAACTACAGCTGTTTCAATTTGTCTTGGTGGTGTCATCTAAAAGTGGAACTTTTTCCCAATTAACGTCCAAAAATACCAGCGTTTTCCAGGCGGCGGTCTCATGTAAACGTAACCTGAAAGTAAGGCGTCAGCTGCATGTGTTGATTGCAGATATGATCATAGATTACTGTAAAAGTTAGTCAAAAGAAAGCCTGAACAGAGCAACTCAGCAGACTGATCTTATAAACATTCATGCCTCCTCTTACTTCCCTGGAGAATCTACGGAGGTAACATCGGGATTTTGATGATGGTATTTGACAAAACGTAATGTTTATTGCTGGTGTCATAATGACTATGACGTTTCTATGGCGTAAAGCTCTTTGAACTGCTTTGTCTCTGAAATGCGCTGTACAAATAAATCTGACTAGCAGCAACATACACAGCGATTTTTTTTTTCCATATACATCTTTGTCAGTGGGGTTTATATAAACCCCACTGACTGCCCTGCACACACCAACCAGTGAACTGTCATAAATAATACACACGCAATGCTGCAGGAGGTAAATAATTTCGATTTTTCATGACACAAACATAATAAACCCAAATAATGGTTCCCACCCCAAAAGCAAAAGCAGGAAAATTATTCTTGAGAGTTAGTATCCATTCGATTTGCCAGGATTTCCTCGTTTCATCATTTACTATGTCTGCTCAGGTGATTTATGGTTTCCTAATCTGTCAATATATTTCCTTTCATTGACTGAAACAGGAATACAAAGTGGCACCCACAAACATCCATCCATCCGTCCGTCCATGTGCTACGCCTTCATCCCTGAATCTTAGCGGTCATTGGGCGAGAGGCGGGTTAGAGCATGTATAGGTCGCCGGACGATCGCAAAGGTCACAAAGGCACACAGGGCAAACAACCATCCACACACACACACACACACATCCACACACACCCCTGCATACCGGGGTGAACAATGATGTGTAAACAAAGTGATAATCATTGCTCCCATTGGACAGATCTGACAGAGCTGTCCAATGGTCTGTGCACAGGTCTGTTCCGACCCTGTCAGGTCTGTGCCAAACCAAACCATGTAATTCTTGCTTGTCGGATTTCTATTGTGCGGATTTCTATGTGTGCTGTTGTCACAACCAGTTTGAAAGTTAAGAGCAGCTGACACAACGCAGGTTTCACAATATCATGTTTCTAGTTTTGGAAAGGCCTCCGTCACGTCAGTAGCAGCTTTGCCAAGCATTGGACAGAAATGATGGGGAAAGCAGCAGATCGGGTGCAAATTCAGCACATATGGCACACACAGCAACGTCAAGGGGGTTCATTTTTACCATCATGTCCAGAAACGCTGGCTTGTGAAGCCCAAAAAGACATAGAATTCATGTCACTGGTTTGGATTGAAACCAGTCTGTATTCACTCTGGAAAAGAAACCGGGCCAGGGTTTGTTTGAAAGCGGACAGAGATCACCTCTAATCGCGAGTCTCGGTCTGGTCTTTTGGTCGGCACCAGAATTTCCTTGAGCTTTTTAACAACATGCATGAAAGGTCTGGCCCAACAGGCAAAACAAACACCGATCCGCTTAAAGTGGTTCAAATGATCCAGGTGTTAATGCACCTGGAGAAAAACAAAACGAGCCAAACCTGAAGTGAAGACAGTAAGGATGAAAGAAAGACATCAAACAGACATGCCAGGGAAACGGACGCTAAAACTTAAGTCCGTGGGCAGAAGACTGACACTTCATGTAACACTAATCAAAATGATTTGTTCCTCATATCGGAAAGGCAATTTCATATGCTGGGAATCCGAATGACATTCCACGATATTCATTTAGAGAGCTCAGCCTCTGTAGAATGTCAGAACGTGTTCATAATTTAAAGGTAAAATGTGAAATATCACAAGAGGTGTAAAAAAAAAAAAGGAGGGGACTGAGGATGATGTGTGACTAGAATCAGAATATATCAGTCTTACTGCAACAGCCTTCTTAATGAAGTGCAGAAATACCCAATGCAGACAGGAGAAAGCTCTTAGGATACAGTAGCTTTCTGCTCTCAGCTGCTGCCTGCTGAGAATTAACATCGAATGAGAAGTTGGAAAAAAATAAACATGTTTTTGTGCTTTTGATAGACCTGAACACTTGCTGTCAGCTCCTCAAATCTGCCTGTGACAAAATATTATATAGGTCTTTGGAAAAATAGACATGATATAAAAGATACATTAGCTCACATTTACCTCCAAGTTAGAAAAGACACACAATGTCAAATTTTCTTAGAGTTGTTTTTTTCTCTTTAGGCAGGTTTAAGTAACTCTTGCGTTTAGACATATTAAAGTAAGAAAAAAGGCATATTTTAAAAAAAAACAAAAAAAAAACAGTGAGGTTACTGAAAAAATATTTCAGCAGAAATCTATTTTCCAAACTCCTATTTAGGAAGAAAAATGTGTTTGTTTGTTATGCTGTTTCCATCATCCTTTCATTCATAAATCCTATGAATAATTCCACTCATAACTACCAAAAATAAGCAATTTTTATTTTTTTATTTAGAATTTGTTGAATTATTTTCTAAGACATGATGCCCAAATTCTTAATAACTCTAACAAATTTAATGTTTAAGTAATATTTCAATTTGACCATCTGAATTTGGGATGGACGGACAGACATGTTTGATGTTTTTTCTTAACACCTTCCAAAAATGTCCACTTTTGTCTCGATATACAACAGAATGTCATCCCAAAAGTCTTGGGGGAACAATAAGATGTTTTTATCCAATTTTTTTTGACAGTCCTTTTTGCTCTCCTTTGTGTTTTTTTTTTTTTTTTTGGCTGGGTGTTCCAGTTTGGATACATTATTACCCAGCCTCTTGCTTGTTTGTTGAATTGTGAAGGCTGACCTTTACTGAGGTAAACATATTTCTTTTCTGACCTCCTTGTTAAGTAAGAAGGTCAGACGTGTTCTTGAAGTCATATGGAACTGAAAGTTTGCCTATGTTTTCTCTGTTTGTGGATAATGCCTCTCGCTGTGGTTCACTTGAGAGTCCAAACCTCTGGTGAGCAAAAACCTTCATGCCGGATGATCAACTGATCCTAGAACAGGAAAGACACGAAAAGAAGACAGTGACATGGCAAAAGAGACATCCTCCAATGATAAAAAAATACTTGGTGGATGCAAGAAGACTTGATTGTCCATGAGAATGTGCTTCACTTTCTGATAATTAGGATGTTTTCACACTAAGTTCGGTTGGGGACCAAAGCTGCAACATTTGCTACATTTTCAGCTGGTGTGGTTTGCTTTCGAATCTAAACTAAGTGAAAAACCTGTTGCTCTTCTCGCCTGTGGTGGCGCTGCACCAAGAACCGACGTGGGACACAAAACATTTGAAGAAGAGACGGAGTTCAACTTCCTTTTTTGCAAAATAAATGTAAGCAAAAACGGAGTGGCATTAAGATTTTAGCGGCTGTAGGATTTCTCTTTTGTCTTTGGTAAAAAATAAAATAAAATAAATTAAACGCAAAACATGCACATTTTAAATACAGGGCTTTCTGGCTGTATTTACCCAGAAATCCCGGCGCCCTGTTCTCTCGTCCGCTTGTATTCACTTGTATTCACTTGCATTCACTTGCATTTGCTTGCATTTGTTTGCATTTGATCTGCGCCAGAGTTCACTTCAACTTAACAGAGACGTGGGTTTTTGAGCGGATGAGAGTTTTTTTTTGGTCCGCATCAGAGTTTGATTTTGCTTTCACACTGCCACAAACTAATCCAGACGATCTAGATAAATGAACTGGAGTTTGATTAAAGTGAACTAAACAGGCCTGCTGCACTATGAAAACACCATTTCCAGTCATTCTGAAGCCATTAGCTGCTGCCGCGGGCTCTCGTGTGATATTCTACACACTCCTCCTTGGAGGTAAAACATGCTTCGCCCAATCTGTTACAGCAAACATCTGAGCTTGCATATAATTTCCTGCAGATCGCTGCTGATGGTGGGCATTTCAGCCACCCTTGAGTGGAGGCGATAACAATCCGTGTGCTGAGTGGACACCTGCCAACCACAGCTGAATCTGCACTCTGGAGCTTAAAAGTCTTTATCTCTGCCTTTCCTTTTATCATTTGGCAGCTTGGAGCTATTAGTTTACAACTCCTTATCCGGCTAAACCCGTAAACCAGACCAATCAAAGGCTCGGTATAACTGAAAAGTTTAGAGAAATCCATTGGCTTTGCTGGGTTATCGATCTCGGCCTCCAGAGCCAAGGCCTTTCTGTGGCTCAGAGGCTTTACGAGAAGGTTAGGAAATATAGACTGGTCTGAAAGAGGGCTGCTTATCCCATTAAGGGGTGCAAATTAGATGCTAATTAAACTTCCACTGGGTAGAATATGGAACCAGATTTTTGTTAGCTAATATTTTATACATTTTGTCTGATCGTAATCAGCAATTTTAGTGTCATTTATTGGCATCCGCAGCTCAGACGGCAGGTAATGCTGTCAGTTATTAGCAGTGACCTCCACAGATAATGACCATTGTGAAAAGTTGAAGGAAAGCCTTCAACAATCCCTTTTTTAAAAAAAAAGAGATTGTTTTTCAATCCCCTACATAAAAAAATGTAGGGGACAGAACAAAATGTGTTTTTGTGTTCCACAATTCACAAGTTATGCAGTCTTGTGAGTTTTTCCTTCTTGGCAACACTTTATTTGACAGGGTTTTCATAAGACTGACGTGACCCTGTCACAAACGTGACATAACACCCGCCATGAAGATGAAACTCATTCTGTAAATAATGACAGTTTTACTGCAAAGTCGACAATTTTACAGGACTTTTAATGCAAGTTTTAATGCAATTTTGTATTAAAAGTGTCATTATTTACCGCATGACACTTCAAGGCAACAGTCTCAGACATTCATGAAGACTCCTTCGTCTTCATGGCGGGTGTTATGTCACGTTTATGACAAATAAAACATTACAGTTTATAAAATTATTATTATGACAGTAAGACAAACTGCAGTTGAGTTGTTGTGACAGGACCAAAGCAGAAACATGGATGGATACGTTTGCATTGCTCTGCACACAGTAACTCGGTATGGCTCCTGCTGGAATTGTCCGACATGTTTTTGTTCTCCTCTTTCAGGGGCTTTTTCTAACAAGTAACCATTTGCATGAAATGAATATGTGGAAACAGGAAGCAAGTGGCTGAGTACTCAGCTTAAACTCATTAGCAAGCCCAGCAGGGGCATTCGTTCCCCAGCTATTAAGGAATTCTGGGCCGATTTTCATTATGTATTCTCCCCTAATGCCTCCAGTCTCTATTTGGTTGGATAAAAGCATTTAACTGCAAGAGATATGAAGATTGCGGAACGGAATAGCAATGCCTCCGGCTTCTAGCTGAAGTGTCTGGTTCGTTTTAAAAAAAAAAAAAAAAGAACAAATTGCAATGTCTATGAAAAAGAAAAAATGATTACGAAGTATAAATTAAATTCTCAGAAAATATGGTAATAGTGAACTTTGTTTATTACTCTACGTCTGCCTCCGTCAGAAGCCTTTAAGCTTATTGATTTATTTGCAGATCAAGCATTGCAGAATTAGCCTTTGCTCTAACGTTCTCTATCATCTTCCTTACAGAAAAAAGAAAAACGGTTTGGGTGCCATTTTCTGTCCTCTTCCCCCAAATGATGACGCTAAAGCTAATAGGCTGCCACTCTGGGTCTTTCTCAGGAAACAGAAGAGCTTCTGCATCAGAGTGTAAGAAAAGATCTTACATTCAATTGGACAAATGTCCTGGCAACCAACACATTCCTGTAAGGACAATGTCAATGTCGGGGCGACACAAAAAAAACAGACAAAGTGACACACAAAGACAACCGTCGCTTTAAAGGCCGTCACACTGAGCCGATCGATCAAGGACAACGCTGCCTGCGTTTGGTTTTGGCGGCACTTTTGTGAACAGATCAATATTTATCTGCTTATGATGCTTTGAAAACAGCCTTTCAGCTCCATGGTTTGTGCGGCCAAGGACACGCTCCATCCGTTTTAGCAGTTATGTTCCCTCAAACTAATCAGATTGCTTAGAGGCTGTCTCCTGAATGCTTAGTTTTCTTCAGATTATGGTTCCTAGTTGAAAAGAAAGCAGCAGTGAAGCGCTGCTGATGTGGGAACCTAGAACAAGGAGATAAGAGTAGTTTTGTCCAGTCTATCGGTGGCCTCGTTGGACTCAGAGGAACTGCTGAACCCAAGTGGTTTAAACACGGAGTCTAGAGGTTTTGCTAGGGTCAACACTCAATGACTCCAGACTGGAAGCAGTGTCTGTGTTCATGTAGGTGTATGGCTGCCTGTGTGTGCAAGGTTGAAACATTACACTCTAGTGAAAGATAGAGCATTTTCCTCCTCAGGATGACCTTTGACCCTGTCATTCGCCTCTCTTCAGACAATTCCGCCGAAGCTCGATGGAAAGGAGCGAGCACAAGAAGCATCCCCTCCTATGATGATTCATCTGATCGGCTGTAAGTAGAGATAAATTTGTTTTTGGGGAAGCCAGACACTGGTTCCCTGTCACCATGTAGCCTTCACAGCTTTTCCTATGTGCTGTTCCAGGATGTTGTCACGTTTCAGGGTCGGTCGTCCCATCTGCTGCTGCACTTGAGCAAGGTTTTCCTTGGCTGCAGTGCTTCATTTGAAGTATGTGACGATGCGCCTGGCTGGCTTTGTGTCTGATGGATGTAATTGTGGGGATCTGATCACATGACTTCCTAACTAATAAACTGAAACTAGGTTCTATGCACACTGAGCACCAAATTTGGAGTTGTCTGATGGATGCAATCACGTTACAAGACACTTTACTTCATCGGTTATGGCCCAGTCCTCCATCGTGTCCCCTTTTGACTTGGGCCAAATTGTGTGACTTTGTGGTCCGTATTGCACTCCTGACACAGGATGTGCACAACTGAAGATCCTCAATGTGGTGACGGGTGAGAGCCAAGTCAGCCTCCATGTTCACACCTGCTATAGTCACTGCCACAGGTTTCTGTACTTTCTTTTTCACTCCTTCCCATTCTTCCTTGGCCGCCATTTGTTTGATGGTCTGAAAATTACACCAAGTTAGACCAAAAGCAAATCAATATATTTAGATAAGAGATTAAATAAATTGGGTATATCAACAACTGCTTTAGATAATTTCCACACAAACATTTCTGGTTCTCAAAAATACATGAGGGCTGAAGGAACAATTTCTAAATTTTTAAGACTTCTCTTAATGCCTTTAGAGAGCTCCGAACGTGACAAAATGTTAGTGAGGACTTTTAATGACATGATGGTGGACAGACAGGGGATGGATTCCCCTGTCTTGTTTGGTTTTTGTCCACGCTGATCTATTTTATGTTGGTCGTTTCACCAGATCACAAGCTTATGTCAGTAGGAAATTGGTAAATTGCTGACAGCTGAGCGTAAAACATTGGCATCAAATAGATGATGTAGTAAAATGATCAGCAGGGTGAGAATCTTTCTTTTTTTATGTAAGCCATTTTCCACAGTCCCCCTCCCTCTTCTCTAACCTGGTTATCTGAAAGGTCCCCCTCCAACATCTTTATGCTGAATAGTGACAAACCTCAGATCCTCTTTGTGGAAACCAAATCTTTGTCATCTAAAACTGACTTTCTCCTTCTTATTTAATGCTTCTACGCTCTCCCCCATATCTAATATTAAGAGTCTGAGTGTCGTCCTCAGCATCGTCCTTCTCTCCTCACATCAACAATGCTACATGTTCTGCTTTTTTTTCTTCCCATCTATGTGATGTTAGTCGTCTTGGTCCCTCCCTTCACTCCACATCTGCTCTTGTCCGTAGCATCATCACCTCCCGCACTGACTACTGCAAGTCTTTTCTCTTTGGTCTTTCTCATAAATCCTTCCATAAGCTCTGAGTGGTACCAAATCCAGCTGCTCCCATCAGTACTAAAACCTCTTCAGCGCCCCATCCTTACAGTGGCTCCACCAGCTCCCTGTCAAACTCTGACACAATTCAAGATTCTCCTGAATGCATTCACCTTGCTCCTCCCTACGGTTCAGGTCTGTATTTCTACTTCCTCCTATAGCCTTAGATCTCCCTCCTCTCTTCTCCTCAGAGAAAGCTCTGCACTGTGGGGAGCAGAGCTTTCTCCCTCTCTCCTCCCAAACTCTGGAATTGTCTCCCTCCAGACATTTGCAACACTCTACGTCAAATCCAAACTCAAAACCTGTCTAAGATTGCTCACTCACTGTGGTTGACTACTCCTTAGCAATTGCTACTCTGTACTGTTTTCAGTTTGTACTTTTTTTTGTTACTCTCCTTTTTATCTGCACTGGATCAAGGAGTTTCTTTGAGTCGTCTGAAAGGCGTTTCTAAATAAAAGAAAAAGTATTATAGAAGCCGTGACAAATCCCATTAATGATGAGGATGTAGATAAGGTGCGATCAAACGTGTTGCTGCCGTATGGCAATTAATTTTACGTAGTTTCATCATTCTGACACACTTTTCCCAATCCAGTTTAGACTCCACGATTGGTCGATTTCTATCGGAATTTTTGTGGGCCTTTTTTGTTTTTTTTCTATCAACCTAACACCTCATCACTAAGACAGGACTTTCTGTCCTGTCTTAGTGACCCGTCCTCACTCAAGAATAACTCTTGGCAGTGATTTTTAGTCAGAAACAGAAGCTCTTTGACAGAATCTTTGAGCAGTCAATACTATGTGATTCTCAGCAACACTTTAGTCCAAAATCTGTTCAGGCTAAACAGCCTGATTTAAAAAAAAAAAAAAAAAGTCTGGTTCTGTTTCTCGGGATCCTCTGGACATGACGGTACAACGAAGGATTTTAAATAACCAAGAAAATTTAAGACAACCCTGACAATCCTCTTTGTGAGACTGTCACAGAAAAACAGCATCTTCGATCAGAGGCTTGTTCAAATTTGCTGTAGCGCAGACTCCTGCAGGAGATGCTTCCTGACTACAGACATCACCATGTATAATAACACTTTAATTAAATGAGTGGCAACAACATTTAATTTCCCTTTTGGGGTCAATAAATTATTTTGCTTCATATATGATATCCCTAATACATGTGCTCAGGAAAACTTGCCTGTGTTACTTACTGATCCACGACTGTAGATACGATAATAAACTATGTATAATCTTAACTTATCAATGCAGTTATTTTAATATAAACAGTTGAATTCCTCATCACTTTAAAGTTGTCCATTTTGGCGCAGTAACCAAAAGTTGGCTTGTGCACAATCAGCTTAAATGATTTGCAGATATTCAGTTTTCTTTTTTTTTTTTGCTTGTTTTTTTTCTTTTCTCACCAAAAATTCTAACTGAGTGCAAACATTACAGAAAATCTACAGGTGAAAAAACATCCATGTTGGTGTGCACAAGTCCTGAATATGTGTCCACAATATGTGGGTGTCTGTGGACCTCCATCACACCTTTTCTAGTTTTCCTTCTGGCTCAGTGGTGTGGAAAAACATGATTTCATGAAAAATAATTGCTCCCACGTCACTGTAAAATAATATTTAATACTATGATGTACACATACAAATGAGACTAACAGAGATTTTGGCCAAGTGTGTCAATGCTGCAGAATCGACTGACTTAAATATCACAACGACTGAACAATGGCACTATTCTATCCAGATGATTAGCTCACCTCAGGATGCTTACTGCTTAAATGTTCAATAAAGGGAACATTATAGCTTCACCTACTACCTGATATTTCAGATGAATGATTTTCTGACCATTTGGAAGACCTCTGACGTTTCATTTGTGGGTAATCAACTAAAGAAAGATTAAATGAGACGGTAACGTCACAAAAAAATAACCCATTAGTGACGCAGCAGAACATTGTGAATTCCTCACCCTTGATCCCAACACACATGGACTACATAAAACAAGAGCCCATCGAAAGTGATTCACATGTGGCAGGGCAGGATGTTTCATAAATTACCTTTTTATTTACTCATATTTAGGCCCATTTTAATAGTGTTTTCTCAAAGTTTCAGGGTGGCAAATGTTCATCTTTATCTTACAAGCATTCCACCAGAAACCAGTGGCTGTCCATTTCTAATAATGTAGCTTAAGTAGCAAGTATTATATCTTACAAGCAGATAGGAACACACAACAGATGTGAATAAACTGTGAGATGGGAGTGTTTTCTTGCTCTGAGGCGCCCTCAGGGAAGAAGTGAAACCTGGGACTTATCTGTGTGTAAAAACATCACTGGATAGAAACCAAGTGTGTAAGTCTTGTACTTTCCCTTTTTAGCTACTGTAGGTTTAAAGCTGTAAATGGATGTTTTTCTTCCAAAAGTGAAACTCTTACACCAACACTTAACACATACTTATAACGTGTCCTTACATTATACAGTTGTTTAATTGCCACACTGACCAAGGTATACACACCAGGTTTCACCAGACTGCAAGTTAATCTGCTTAAAAGAGACGGCGACACATCAAGGTTGTCAGCCTTTACAAAGGGCCTGCGTGAAATTCAATTGGATGAGATGAGTTGCGACAGTTGATGTAGAGAGCTGTGGCGCTGATGAAATGGATTCATTGTGACGGCTGAGGATAATGAGCTTTACTCAATCAGCTTGAGAGGCCTTCCTACTGCCATTTCAATTGCTACCTTGTTGGCTGCTGGAGGGCTGGCGGGTGTGTGTGGGGGCGTCCATCAGGGAGAGTCAGGACACGGGCAGAGTGGTGCTGTTAGGTTTTGGTCCTCACCCGAGTCAGCAGCGTTTGAAACAAACACCTAAACCGGCTCAAATCTAACATCCTGCATAGAGAGAGCGCTTTGTTTCAGGGGTTTTGGTAAATAACTACATGAAAAAGCAACAACAGCAAAAATAAATATCATTTTTAAATATCTGTGAAGACAGCAGGGGCTCTTCATGGTTTATTTAATTTCTCCATCCGATTTCCAACTTGAGTTTTTAACAAAGTAGAGCAAAATCCCACACATGAAAAATGCATTAGACTTATAAATGTTGCACATAAGCAGTGCATAAAGGGAACAATAGCAAAAAACGATTTTTTTTTTCATTTAAAAAAAAAAACATTTCAACACTAATATGTAGGACACCAACTTTGCTGCTTGTTGTGTAACAGTCAGCAGCTTGTGGTGTGAAGTGGGCGATCAGGATTAGTAGCAAATACCTCTCTGAATCACTTTGCTCTGACAGTTTCCTCTGAGAGAACACAATGTGGAAAATTAAAATTCTGTCCAACAAAAGGAAGAAGTCGTTGTGTGGGAGGCGTAGCGATGCCCAGACAGCGTCTTTCAGTTGGAGCAGCTGGCGTCGGCGCGGCATGAATCCAAGACAATACCTTTCAAAAATGTTCATACCATCTTTTTTTTAATTGTCTCATTACATTAACAAGCCTGTAAGGATTCTTCAGGTATGATGGGATAGAGCAAACAGAAATAGAGTGAAATATAATTTGTTTTTTCACAAATACGACCTTAAAAATTAAGTACAGGGGTGTATGCTGAACCACATTTTAATTTTCTTTTGAGTTAAGCTTCTTCTTTATTTCTCCGCGTCGAGACTGACATCTTCCATCTCTGGAAAATTGCTCAGGATTTTTCAGACTAGACGAATATAGCCTATCGACATATCTAATTTCCTATTGACTTCCGATTGGATTTCGATCTGTTCTTTGGCGGGTTTAAGTTGACTCCTGAGTTACTGATTGGTAGTCTCTAAATAGATTTTCATCCAGGGTTGTGCTGTATTTAACACCATCCACCTTCGAATCATATTGGACCAGCTTACAACATTCCTTTTATCTTTGTGGAATTTTTTTAATTATTATTATTATTTTCATGTGATTTTATTTGAAAAGATGATTCCCACAGTGACGACTCACAAAGCACAAGAGATTAGAAAAAAACATTTAGGGTTTTGTTAATCGAACAACTCAAAAGGTTTTAAGGGAATTCTAGGTGATGGTCAACACATGACAAATTGGTCTAGGATGATGGGGAAAAATAAAATCTTTAACCTTTCTGCACATAGAAAATACAGAACAAGGGAGGCGACTTAGTGCCTTAAAATGGCATCATGTCCCTGGAAAATACATGGTGCATCTTATATAAAAGTATTACCTGTATCTCTTAGTGGAGCCACAAAAGAAAACAAAAAATAAAACAAAATGTTGGATTAAGTCTGTATCCTGGTTGAGCCAGGAAGTGATAAAACTCAGATATTCTTGATTGTACCATCTGTGAGCCATTTGTCGAGATTTCAAAGGATTTAGAGGCATTTTCCCCCCCATCATTATTTGACTTTCTTTTGATGTTTCCCGGTGAGTTTTTTTTTTTTTTTTTTTTTTGCATCACGTTGAAACCATTTTGCGTCACGTTAGTTTTCGTGGGATCTCTTTTTAGCTTTCTAATCCTTTCATCACTTGTAGTTGTTTTTGAAGAAACGGCGGCTCCGTGTCGTTTTCTGCGCCGCATGCAGAGAGGAGCTGATCGCAACAAGCAGAGATAAATCCAAACTTTTTGTGTTTTGGTGCCGCGTTTGTATTAGTGGGAGGCCATCAAATTTGGCAGGGCTGCCACCCTGCTGGTCCCACCTCTGCTTCTTCGTGATGCCTAATGATACATATATATATATTTATTTTGATACTTATATAAATATATATATTTAGGAACAATCAGTGTAAGATAAGGTGTTATTATTTCTGAAAGCGGTTATCTCCTCATGATGCGCCTCCTGCCTATTGAGCTGTGCGTCGAAATTAATCAAACTTTAATTGAGGAGAAACATTTGAAGGTAATTTAATTCTAACAAAGCCATTCAAGCTGAGATAAACTGAACATCTGCTGAAAGGAAAAATATCGCAAATTAAGAGGCATTTCTTCTGCTTTATTTACTGCTGCTGCTTTGCTCGCAGTGGTAGCAGAAGACAATTACCCTCTATGCATCCCGCTTGCCTCCGCAGAGACGAAGCAGTGCAGGAGCAACGCTCCATCCCTCATGCCACGGAGGTTATCCGTTGTTTTTCCACATTTTCCTGTTTTTGAACGTGCACAATGTGATGATGAGAGCAGAGGAAATGGCGGGAGGGTAGAGAGAGAGAGAGCTGGATATACATAAAATATGGGGCCTGCGGCTAATGAATCCACTTGTCATGTTTTCGCCGTGCATCACACTGGCTCATATTGCTTTATTATGGAAGAGTAAGCATGTTATGAATGTGTTTTGATGGGGTTTTTTGCCGTGCCCGGCGTGATGGACTGCGGCGCGGGTGTTATCGCCGCACCGTGCAGGAGAGGACTCGGAGGGGGGAATAAGTCAAGGAAATGAAATTAGTGGAAAGCCATAAATATCTTGTAACATTGTTGATGGTGCCGCACAACTTTTTTTTTTTTTTGGCCGAATGCTAAATGAATTCCCATAATGTCTGTGGTGAAATGAAAACCCTATTCAGTCAGGGATATTAAATCATTTATGCTCACAGTTTCTATTAAAGCCCGGTCTGGCCACTCAAGCAGGGAGGAGGCTTAATGGAAAGAGACAGTAAGGTTAGCAGTGAGAAGGAAAGGGAGCGTATGGGGGCAGCTTTAGAGAAATGTTTTTCAAATTAAATGAAATCCAACGAGTTTCATAAAAAATTTAAAACCATTAATGTGATCAAACTGAAATTAGGTTGAAATGTGTTTATGCCGTGCTCCGTCTGTGTACAGAGCTCTCTGCGTGCACTGGATCTCAGTATGGGCCAGAACTTTGCTCTGGGCAGCAGGGAACTGGGCTGGAAAACACAAAGCGCAAGGACTCAGACAAGACCAGAAAACAAGAATAAAGAAAACGACAAAATAAAAAAGTGAAACCATGTTTTGTTAGTGAGTTGAACTGGACGAGAGGAAAATGCACATATGCACTGAACCCAAGCCAGAATACCTAGGTGGGCCCCATATGGGGAAAAGGAGGGCAGACAATATGGGTCCCACATGGGTTTGTCCGCAGTTTCCATGGTGGCCCCACACGGGTTTGCCTATGTAGGGCCACCACCTACATGGGCCCCACATGGGCCCTACATGGCGGTGTTCCTGAAGAACTATTAGAATATAGCTCTAAGAAGACCAATTCGTCCACAAGCAATGGCTCGCATCACAGCAAACTGTACTGAGTAAATCAAATCAGAGCAAAATCAAACTTTCTTCAGCAGGAACAGGGAAGTGGTTGAAAGGTAATGGAGCTGTAGAACAAAGGCAATCATGGATTTAAAACTATTATCTAATAATATCAAGATGGAATCAAGGGGTGGAGTATGAATGAATGTCAGAAACGTTACATTTTGACGAGTGCCATTATCAAGACGCAACAAACATGTTGGTCAATGTATGTCTGGTTTTTCCTACTTTCGTACATCGGCTTCATCCAACAACCAGCTTAGGTCAGGTTTAAGGGCGTACGGATGGTTTTCTGTCTGTTTCGTTTCTGTGTTGCCTCGTGATGAGCTGGCGATGCGTTCCCACGACGTGCCGCTGCCTCTCGCCCAATGAGAACTCGAGGCAGGCAACTCTGGCCCTGTGATAAAAAAGGATACATGTACTGCATCTTCATCTTTCAACTCCACAATTATGCATCACATCAAATCCACATGAAGCACATTTTACTTTGTGTCTGGAAGGTGAAGAACGTATGGAGGCGTGGCGCTGCACTGCACAGGTCGGCTGAGCAGGATGTTTTCCCCTCTTCATCTATTTTTCTTGCTGCTCTGTCGTTCCCTTCTGAAGAGGGAAACTCCAGCATCACCTGCAGCATCAACTGACTAAAATCCTTCTCTCATTTTTTGCACTTTCTTTTTTCTTCTTTTCCAGAATTGCCAAAACTGTACATCTGTTAACAAAAAAAACCCCCCACACACAGACGACACCTCCAGCACCTACTCCCCTCACATTCTTTAGAGGATGCCTGGAAAGACAGCTGTTGTCAGACGATGGCGATGCTCAACAAAAACATTTACTCTGTGAGGAAAGCCGGGGAATAATTACTTGTGTGTCGCTCCAAATGAAACAGTTGAACAGATTAGAGCGCCTCCTCCAGCGTCCATTAATCAAACACACTGGAATTAACTTTCAATTGACTTTCCTACCCTTCCACATAAAAAAAAGAAAAAAAAGAGGCCATGCCTGAGAAATGGTATGAGCAGGCAATCTCTAGTTCAAACACAGTTTCTTGCGGTTGTTTTCCTTTATGCAAATGCGCGCCACGTTTCTGCTTCTGTTATTGTCATTAGGAAGGATTTTTTTTTTTTAAAGTTTATTGTTGACTTCCAACATGAGATATGGCGTTTGGCCCGACAACAAAGGACTCACAAATGGGTGTGTTTGATTTAATATTCTGAAACGGATATGTTCGTGGCTAGCTAGATTTCTGGCAGCGTAATTAGAGCTAAAAAGTTTAAGATGTGTTCTTTACAAAAAGTAAAAAAAAAAAAAAAAAAATCCGTGAATCTAAATTAATAGGTAACAATTTTCATTATTTCCTGTCAGGATTTAAATTATAATAGGTTTGATATTACTTACTCATGGGAGTATCCGTTAGCTCGTAGCTAACAAGCTAATGGCTAGTCCCTGAGGATCCGAAAGAAGGGAACAAGAAGGGGATTGATGCTGTTTTAAAAATCCCTCCAGTCTCAAAACTATCAAAGCGATGAATATGTTTGGTTGTTTACGAACTTTTTATTTGTTGCCACATTTGTTTTGTGTGGTTATTTACCCAGAAACTGATGAGAAATGGAGGTGGGAGGCAGTGTCAAATGCAACCCGAAAACAAAACATGTGAAACATTTTCAGTCAAAGTAACTAAGTAAAAGCAAAAATACTGTAGTTTACAATATTAGGGAGTTTGCAACTCTTTAATATTTCAGTAGGAAGTCACTCTGAAGAGAAAAGCATTGTGTGTTTCCAGCCAGGCAGTGTACGTGTATTTGTATTATGAATGACATTTGGTCCAGCACTCTGTTCCTTTAACACGTGGGAACAGATAAAACCTGTTTTAAAATCTTTTACCAATGCTGAACATTTGTGTGCTGTGCATCAGAGCAGTAGTCTACGTTCTACACCAAACTACAGCAAATGTGTTCTGTTTGGGAACTCTGTGGGTTCTCTACTAACTATGTTAACATAGAACAAAAAGAACAGACCAAATTAAAGATGCATGTTAGTGTTATTCAATGTTGCTTGTTCATCATTCTGCTAAACTAGTCACTTGAAATGATGTAAAGCTGAATGGAAACATCACTGGCATGAAAAAAAAACAATAATAATAATCTGCGAGTTCAGCTACTCATCACTTAAAAAAAAACAAACAAATGTCTCGAGTCTTTTTAGCAGTTTGCCCATTGAAATCTGTTTCCTTGCCAGATGTGCTTTATATACTTTAACCCCTGTCGGAGTGACGTCCTGGGCTGTGAGTCTCGTATAGCTCCTTATTTTTCACCGAACCAAAATAACCTCAGGATAAATTCAGGGTAAAATCCAGTCTGTCACATGCTTGGAAACAGCAGATCCTCCCTCAGTCTGAAATGGCACGGGTTCCTCCCCTCCGTTTCCAAAAGAGTCGGTAGCCAACATGTGAGCCAATGCTCTGATTGCAGACTAACAGCAGCAGGTTCTTAGCCACTATTCAGTCTGCACAGACATTCACACACACACAGGCCTGCGCGCTTTCAGGTGCAAATTAGTGCCTGCACACAAATGCAAATGATATTAAAATTCGCTCTCTATGAAACTTTATTTCCCCCAGGTTGCCCGATAGCTGCAAATGTGAATCGCCCCACGGAATACACACCAAGAAAAGGCTAAATATTTTATAGAATGCAATTTTGTCTGTTTTTATGCCTAATTATAATTCTTTCCAAATGCACAGTGTGCTCAATAATTTAGGGCGTTTCATAAAACCTACAGCAAAGGCTTACCCACACTCCTGCTCGCATACAAAGAAACCCTGCTGACAGTGTTTCCTTTACAACAACAAAAGAAAAGACAAAGTCTTGCTGGCACTGGCAGCAGGGATCAAAGCGCTCAGATGGCCGGACTGGAATTTACTTTTGGTGCAGAATAACATGCTGGCCTTGTTAGCTCAACGCCGCTGCCTGAAAACCGGCGGCGCGGAATCCAAGCTTTCACAATCTGCTGTGGACAAAGATGCTCCGTCCATCACTGCCAGAGAACACGAGGCGTATGAATGAACGGGCTCCAGATATAACCGTTCTGCCATTTGCCTAGATATGAAAAAGAAAAGAACTGGAGGGCCAGGAGCAAGACAACATCAAAGCCGCCTATCTTGCCCCTCCTGTTGAAGCTCCCTCTTGCATGATCGTAATTAAAGATAGAGACGAACACAAGCAGCATGTCTCCCAGAGAAAATAATTACGTGGCTCTGCCAGTGAGGAGGTTATGTGGGAGGTGAAGCGAGGAGGAGGAGGGAGTGTGTGAGGCTGCACAGTAGTTAAGGTGTGTGTGAGAGAGAGAGCCATGGGGGACTGCAGCGGCTGAGGTCAAACAGGTTGCACGGGACTGTGGGTCGCCGCTGTTCTCTGCTCAACAAAAAATTAAATAAACGCACACACACAAATGAAGACACTCACAATCCCTGAAGGCAGAACAACGTAAAAAAGAGTAAAAGAGGTTATGGGTTACTCTTTGTCCAACAGAGGGTCTTTCACCCTCCTTTCCATCTTGAGACCCATTTAGAGACCCCAGGCTTCAGGGAGAGGGAGGTGGGAACTAATATGTTCATGCTGCAGAAAAGCAAGAACCCATGTGTTTTAATCATCTAAGATTAGAACCATCAATGTGGGGAAATCTTTGACATCGCTCCAAAAGAATATAATACGCTGTACTGATTCCATGTGCTCCGCCTGGGATTTGCCATTGATATTTTTGCAGGGTAACAAGATTGTGAGTCATGACCAAGCATAATGAACGTGAGGCCAGAATCTGATGACAAGAGATCATTGATTCTCCGAGCCTGGGTCCAGGTCTGTCTGTCAATTTTCCTGAAATGCATGCTGAAATTTTTTCTTGCTTCTGCGGGAGTTTCCAGAAGACTCGGTTCCATTAGGGACCAAAGTTATTAATATCTGTTGCGTTTTCAGCTTGGGCTGCCCAGTGGTGCAGTTGGTAGAGCTGTTGCCTTGCAGCAAGAAGGTTCTGGGTTCGATTCCCGGCCCCGGTCTTTCTGCATGGAGTTTGCATGTTCTCCCTGTGCATGGTGGGTTCTCTCCAGGTACTCCGGCTTCCTCCCACAGTCCAAAAACATGACTGTCAGGTTAATTGGTCTCTCTAAATTGTCCCTAGGTGTGAGTGTGTGTGCATGGCTGTTTGTCTCTGTGTGTCTCTGTGTTGCCCTGCGACAGACTGGCGACCTGTCCAGGGTGACCCCGCCTCTCACCCGAAACGATAGCTGGAGATAGGCACCAGCAACCCTCCTGACCCCAGTAAGGGATAAGGGTGTAGGAAAATGGATGGATGGATGGATGGTTTTCAGCTTGTGTGGTTCACTTTCAATGCACTGTGTCAAACGAAACAAACCCTTTGACTACATGTGAGATTTTTCAAAGAATAGTGAAGGAATACAGTATCTAGCTAACCTGTAGCCATGTGCTGAGCAAAGGTGGCGCTATGAACGAGTAGAGCCAAAATCACCCTGCCGGTGGATCGACAGATTCATTGGTTTGCAAAATGTCTTATTGTGTTTCAAATGATCACTTCTAAAGAAAAATAATCAGCGCTTTCCATCAAAATGGTCCCAAATGGAAGAAAATACCAGATAAGCACGCTGGCCAATTTACTTCGGGGATAATCGGTAACATCATTGTGAGATTTTAATTTGTGACATCCTGTCAAAAACGTCTCACCGGCAAGTGCAATTAAGGAAACTGGGCGAGCAAAACAAATCTTTCCCCAGACACTCTGAGGAAAAATAAACCTGCTAGAACTAAACATGGCAAGACTAGTTAAAAGAGGTACAGCGGTAAAAAAAAGAAAGAGGAAAAAAATGGAGATTCTAACATATCATTAAAAACAGGCAGATCGAATGTCAAGTTTATGTAAAAAAAAACATTTTTTGTAATTATATTTTCTCTTGCAGGCTCCCAATTCACACCAAGTAGAATGAGCACATTTAAAAATAAATAAATAAAAAAACACACCATGTTACCTGATTGCCTCAGGATACACCAGGCCTCTGAAGCATCGGCCCATCCATGGGGAATGAGTGGGAGAGAGTGAGGGAGGGAAACTTTACAGGAAGCTCTGAGCTGAATTCAGGAAGGCTAACCCTTCCAATTTTCTGCAGATGGAGACAGAATCCTTTAAATCAGCACAGGACAAATGCACTTAAGCTGCTGGACCAAAAGCAACTTGACAGGACAAAAAGGGAAGGTGGAAGGTGGAAGGAGGAGGCTGCTGCGCCGCTCTCCTTCTCTGCTCTGTCAGTCACTCTGGGGCTTTAGAAGTTAAAAGGTTTGCACTGCTGCTATATATACATATTACATGCAGAAAATGTTAAACGTCTTGCCAGTGGATATATGATGCTCCTACAAAACCAAAACATTGAAGGTAACGCGGCCGAATAATTCAGATGTCCAAATCAGAGTCACTTAGGAAAATACGTTACGCCTAAACCGAGACTCAGTCTGGTAATAATAAAGTTTATAAAATCAACCTCGTGTACGCGCTTTAAAAGCTCAGTGTCTTTACAGTGCAGTAAAATAAAATGCTACATTAAATCAGAAATACAACTCGCTCTTGGGTGCAGCAATCTCTCCTAATCTTCCTTTTCTGCATAGTTTATCCCCGGCTGGAGTGTCTGCAAGCCCTCCTCAAAATGCTGCTCCAGCAAGAAAGCTGCTTTTAAAGTTTGGACCGCGAACCACGTAAAAAGCGCAATGAAGTTAAAAATGCTTCCGTTTTTAAATGAATCGGCAATATTGTGCAAGAGAGCAAATTTTGTAAAAAAAATTGCTAAGTTAGAATAAGAGGGCAATGAATATAAAAAAAAAGACGAATAGTTAGGGAATGATGACGTGGAATGTTGTTTATTGTCTTACTGAGTAAACTAACTTGTTCAAGAGATTTGATCCTATTTAACGGAAACACTGACACTTTTCCACTGACAGTACAGGAACTACATCTCCAGTACCGTTATAGTTCACATAATATCTAAACTATTCCTTTCAATAGCTCTGGCTGCATTTCTTTGTATTAAATGAATAAACCGAAATGTCTCGCTGATTTTTTCCCCCGTCTGCTTTTGCACGCGTTTCACGACTGCAGCTAAATTCTTTTGTCAGTCCATCGATAACCGTTTTCCTGACCAGGATACCCCCGTTGTTTCAGCCTGCAGCTGAGTTCATTCACCGATGGGATGTTTACATGTTATGAAATATCAATCAGTCTGCAAACAAGTTGGCGGTGTCAGCACGGCAATAGATTTTGCTTGAAAAACAGTCCGTGGCTGCTGCATTCTGGGACTTAAAACAATCATCTCTCCGACCTAATGACTGGGTAATATGGACGGGCCATTTATCTTTGATTAGTTTTTTTTTTAGGCATTCATTCCCCCGACTCCCTGTTTCATTATTCTTTCTAATTACCTCCACCGATTTGCCCATCTAGCACTGGTATGCTGGCATGACATAATTGCTTCTGCTATAAATCAGGAAGCATTTGCTGTCACCTGGAGAGCTCCAGCTCTGATACGGCAAACTTTCTGAGAATCCAGACTTGTGTACATATTGAAAAACCAAGTCATTAATCCTGACATTTTGATATTTGATGTTATTAGTTTCCAGCTGTGAGGGCATGCGTGTGCGTGTGTTTGTGTGTTACTCTTGCAGTGCAATCACTGCTCACTTGTTAACATTCAGAGACAATGAATGCTTTTATTCTCTGAGTCGTTTAAAGGGTCAACCATCACCTTGGCATACTTTGAGTTAAAACAAACAAAGAACTTTGCACACTTTGTCAGTTTTTCACTGCACAATACAACAACCAGCAAAGCACTTTCAAGTTTTTGCATTGTGCTTGGCAAAAGCTATTAGTTCCCTTGAATCTTCCGAAATTTTATTACAAAAGAAGCTTTCGATGTATTTTATTGAGCTTTTTGTGTCTGTGTAAACTCCTAAAGTTATGCATTTATATTCAACAAGTTTTCATTCTGACGCAGTATGAAAAACTGCAATCAATTGTGTTCAGGAGGCCTTTGTGTGTAATTTCACTTCAGAATGAATGCACTTGTTCTGCCAACGCTTTGGATGTTTGTTAGAGAACATTAGACAACAGATAACTCGAACCGGACCATGGAGCAGACCGGTCAGCAATACGGTTGGTATTAACTTAAAGTAAGGTCGGGTTAAAAACTACAAAGAAACTCATATCTACTAGCAACTTCTAATTGAGAACGACACAATTCTGGCTGTTGTGGGAGTCACGGATATGATATCTATAATTTCAGTATGTTTTAGTTTTATAAAAGCCAAATATAGTTCCAGGTAGTTGTAGCCCCCGACCCTCATTAATCACAGTTATTTCAGTTAACGAAAATGTTTTCTCAATTTCGTCATTTTGTTTGAGTTAAGTATAATCTTGCTGGATACAAATGCATGCTTCGCTTTTTTTTCAATGATTATTATTTAAAAATATAGAAACCATGTTCTCCCTGTGCGTGCGTGGGTTCTCTCTGGGTACTCCAGCTTCCTCCCACAGTCCAAAAACATGACCTTCAGGTTAATTGGCCTCTCTAGATTCTCCCTAGGTGAGTGTGTGTGTGCATGGTTGTTTGTCTGTCTCTGTGTTGCCCTGCGACAGACTGGTGACAGGGTGACCCCGCCTCTCGCCCAGAATGTTAGCTGGAGATAGGCACCAGCACCTCCCGGCCCCACAAAGGGACAAGAGACTACAGAAAATGGATGGATGGAAACCATGTGAACTTTACCTTCCACCTTACAATTGTTTACTACTTTTTATATGTGGCAAGTTACAATTGAATGTGAAAGAATAACACAAAGGTGGATACTTTAGTGAAGTACTGTATTGTAGATGCAGCTGGACTCCTCTGCAAAGGTTTAAAGAGCACATTATGCGTTAATGAGGCCCTGGCTTTAATAAACACACTGCTGCCATCTGGAGCGCTGACTCGCCTCTGCTGTGCAAAAAAATCAAAATGTAAAAAAACAACAACATACCCCTGAAAACACTGGAATGCGCTGGCCCGCCGCCCGCAGCCACACATTCCTTTCCTCGGGGTTATCATTCTAATTTAGTTAAGGCATTAGGCAAATCAACATCTCCCAGAGCAGCACAGCAGTGGCGAGAAGTAGCTGGAGGTGGAATGTGAATGAGCTAAGTTAAGGCAGACAGAACTGGGGCTTCGCTGTTAGCCTCAGGGTCAAAGCGATAATGCATGAACTTAGCAGTGGCGGCCAGGCGGGCAGCACTGCATTAGCGGCCAACAGGTGTCCTGGTGCGGTTGCCTCACGCCAAGACGGAGACGGCGGTGTCCGCTCCCCGACCTACCGAGAAGAAAACAAGAGTTATTTGCTGCGTTAAATCAGAACCCGTGTTCCTGCCGCATCACGCTTGTCTCACTTGTTTTCCTCGTTTTTGTTTTTTGTTTTTTTTACCAGCGGCCACACTGACCTTGGTGCAGTTTGTGGTGAATGAGGTTGTTTTGCAGAAACATTATGCTTATTAGGCACTCGGAATACAAACGGAGGACATTTTCTCTCCCTCTTTGAGAAACATGATTTGTATTTTTAACAGCCTTTTGTTTACTGAGACCTGCATAATTTATTCTGTTTTCGTTTGGGTTTTTTCTTTTTCCCTCAGATCTAAGTATTGCTGCCCAGCTTCCGTCACAATACAGCAATGCGTGAGAAATATAAATGCAAAAGGCCGTTTTGACTTTCAGCAGATTGTTTCTGGTGTCCAAAGGTTCATGTAGGAGTGTGAAGCGTTGAGAAAAGGCCGAAAGTAATGGAGGCATAAAGACGACCGCCAGAGGATAAAAACCCTTAAGAAAACTGAGAAAACGCAGACATCTGAATGTTTTCATGAACATAAGGAACGGTATCTCTCGGCTGTGCAGATTTATGGCTCTGTAATGGACACTGGTGTACTCATTAAGGGTTGGCTTGACATGTATTTTTAACTTAAAAGCAGACAGAAAATCATTTAAACATTTTCTTAAGTATGGCTAAGAACGCAACATGTCTATAAACAATGGCATATCAGTTCATTTCTTTTGGTAGCTGTGTATTTAAGGTATATAACCACATACTGTAATGAAATCGCTTATTTTTTTCTGTATGCTTTTGCTTTCAGCATATTTTCATATTTGTGTTCAGTCTTCATTGGGTCTTATTGTGAAATATTAAACTGAAGTAACTTCCTGTGTCATAATCTAAGGTTGTTTGGGGTTTTTCTTAGCCTGGGCATTGCCTTCTTGCACCATTCAGCTCGATTCTAATCTCCCTTCCGACTGGGCTTTCTCCCATTCACCTGGATTTGTCTGGTAGAATTTACAGCAGGCCAATCAGCAAACAGAAGGACAAGTTGGGACGTCGATTCTGTGCACTGTTTTAGAATTGTAGTCTAAAACAACGACAGTGGAGGAAGTGAATGAAGCCACGTGGTCTGTGCTGACCACGCTTCCAAAGATTGAATTAACATGAATTTACACATGTCACCGATAACAGTTAGTGACTGGGGTAACATGTTAAACTTCGGTGCACCGGTCACACAGGGATAGAGCACATAAACCAAGAGCTGCGGCTTCATTCCTCGAACTGGGAATCACCAGTTTTCTCTCTGAACAAAGAGAGCATGGACAGGTTAGTTGATTCTTGCGCTTCTTTGGATCTGTTTTTTTTTTTTATTTGGTTATTGTTTACTTTCTCCTCAGGTCCTTTCATGTTCATTAGTCTCCTTCGCTCAGCTTGCCTCCCTTGTTTTTGTCAAGTCATCAAGATCCTGAATGTGTGGTGATTTGAGTTTTTCTGTGTATTTAGTTTAGGTTTTCGGTCTCTGAGTCTCTGTGTTGTCCTGATTAATCCCAGCTGTGTCCTGTTCCCTGATTGCCCTCCCTGTGTATTTAAGTCCACCTGTTGTCTTTGTCTAGTGTCGGATCCTTGTCGTTGTTGTTGTTGTTGTCGTCGTCGTCGTCGTCGTTGTCTTCGTGTTACCCCTGTCATCTCGTCGTGTTTTTCCCTCATTAAATCCATCTTTTTCACTGCTCATCCTGGTCCCGCCTGCAATTTCTCACCGCACCAAAACCCACCTCATGACAGTAGGATCCGACCAACAAGGTGAGAAGCATGGCGTTTCTTGACCGGGAGGAATGGATCCAGCAGCAGCTGGAGTTGGCACAAAGGGATCTCTACAGAGATGTGGAGATCCTGCCTTCTCCGCTGCTGCTGGAGGAACTGGGCCTTGAATCGGACTATGACTTGGCCGTGAGGAGGAGCCGCCGCCATCGCCGTCGGCAAGACCGCCTTGAGCCGCCGGAGGTCCCAGCCCCTGGGTGGAAGCCCCGCCATCGGCGCCGCCCTGAGCCGCCGGAGGTCCCGGCCCCTGGGCAGCAGAACCCGTGGTGGGGAACGCGGCCGGTCCCCGCACCTCGGCAGCGGATCCCGGAGCTGCCGCCGGTCCCGCCTCGGCAGGATCCTGGCTGCCTCCGAGTCCCCTCCAGGTCTCGCTCGTGCGCCCTTCCGAGTCCCTCCAGAGTTTCCGTGCCCTTCCGAGTCCCCTCCAGAGTTCCTCGTGCCCCTTCCGAGTCCCCTCCAGAGTTTCCTCGTGCCCCTTCCGAGTCCCCTCCAGAGTTTCCTCGTGCCCCTTCCGAGTCCCCTCCAGAGTTTCCTCGTGCCCCTTCCGAGTTCCCCTCCAGAGTTTCCTCGTGCCCCTTCCGAGTCCCCTCCAGAGTTTCCTCGTGCCCCTTCCGAGTCCCCTCCAGAGTTTCCTCGTGCCCCTTCCGAGTCCCCTCCAGAGTTTCCTCGTGCCCCTTCCGAGTCCCCTCCAGAGTTTCCTCGTGCCCCTTAATGCCTTAATGCCAGTCCAGATGTGCAAAAACTGATAGTACCCAAAAGGATTTGCAGCTCTTTTCACAATCAAAAGCGATTTGATTTGTATTTTTTCAAAGTGTTGACTCAAGGGGTTGAGTATCAGTGCATGCCTCACTTTTCAGATCTTTTCTCTAAAATGTATCATTTAAAACTAGATGTTTTGGGGATGGAATGTGACAGAACTGGTTGGGGGTTGGGGGTTGGGGGTTGGGGGTTGGGGGGGGGGTTGATTTTCTCCTTCGGCCCTTTCACAGAAGGAGGTGACACCATGTTAGTTTTAAATATGCGATATTCAGACGAGAGTCGCTCTGCTGTCGCGTGCAAGGGCGGTTGCATAATGGTCAGATTTAAGTCGCAGTGCATGGAAAGCGTTCTCACCCCGCATCACGGATCAGCTCGCATCTTCACGCACATTTTCACAGTTCACTAAGTGGGAGGTGGCTGCTCTGCCGAGTGGAAGCGTTTGTTTTCCGTTTCTTTCTCTCTTTTTCTTTTTTTTGTTCTCGAGTGTGCGCGTGTGTGTAGGGGTGTGTGCGTGCGCGCGCGCTTCTCCTCCAGTCAGCCCAACACGGTTCCTGAATATTCATGATAGTGGCTCTAAACGTCAGGACGCAGCGGCGGCTCTTCCTCCCTGTCAGAGTCAGGCTGGGAGAGAGGAGAGGAGAGGGAAGAGGAGAGGAGAGAGGACGGACAGCATGCCACATCGCTCGGCTGCATTTCTCCCACCGACGCTGAGCGACGGCTTGCGGTGAAGCGCAAATCCGCCCTCAACCCGTCTCCAGGCTGCCGCCGCAGCTCGGCGAGGCTCGGCGCTGCGATGAACTGACGGGAGGAGGAAGAGAGAAGCAGCAAAGCAAAGGAGAGATAGAGAAACGCCGCCTTCTTCTCTTCTCTTATTTATTTATTTGTCTTAAAAAGCGAGCTCATATTTATTGGACGCGCGGTGGGTTCGTATCTTGAGAGCTGGAGAGGAGGGGAGGGTCGGGGGGGGGGGGGTGGAGCACGTCGCGCGACCGCCGAGAAGGAAAAACAGTGACGGCGAGGAAATGCTTCGGGACAAGCGGCCATAAGCAGAGAGAGAGACAGAGAGAGAGAGAGAGTTACCTGCACGATGGAGGAGACACGTCGGGGTTAAACGGAGGTGGCGACTTCCCACGGTGCGGGGAAGAGATGTTTTGCAACTGTCGTCCGCTGTTTGGAGGGGATATGCCTCCCCTCGCGTCAGTATCCGCTTGTATGGCGTAGTGTTTGGGGGAGCTGAGCACGTAAAGCTGTCCCCGTTGAAGCACGTAAACATAATATCAGTAATAAGCGTCGCACTCCGGCTTGAGCAACCATTTCTATCTTTTTTTTTTTTTTTTTAATCTCTGGTCTTGAACTTCCATGACTCGGAGCGCAGCCTCCTGAGCTGTCCGCGGTGCTGAATGAACCAGCCGGCACCGAAGCCTCCGCCGCGCCGAGACGACCGCCGGGCTTGACTGGGTCGACCAGACCAGTGTTCCAGCCCTCCCTCCTTAACTTGTTTTTTTTTTTTCATGGCTGTGGCACGCAAAATCAAAACTTTGCTGACCGTCAACATCCTGGTGTTCGTGGGGATCATCCTGTTCTCGGTGTACTGCAGGATCCAGGACCGATCCGAGGAGCTCATCCAGCTGGGGCGCCTCTCCGACCAGAGGCTGAGAGCCAGGAATGGCAAAGTTTCCAACTTGGTGGACAGGCAGTCTATTCTTCAGCGGCTGGAGAGGCTGGAGGATGTCGTCTACAACCAGCTAAACGGTAGGATGTGGCTTAAAAAGCGGGCAAGTGTTTTAATGCTGAGTAAAAATAATAATAAAAAAACATTTCTCGAATATGTTCACATATTGATGGTTAATTTAACTTTTTCTTTTAGAGAAAGTGATTTAATTGCATGTAGGCAGAAAAAACATTCTGACAAAAAATACTTTCTATATGAATATCCTCTTGGGCTGAAATGAGTTCATATCTAGCAATAGCTGACATCTGGTCTGATCTCAGCTGATTTTTTATTTTGTTTTTGAACTAATGATCTCACATTTTTCTCAAGCACCCTTTTTCAGTTCCATGTTAATTCATGGTGGAGTTCATGCTGCAGCAACGCATTCCCAAACTGACAGTTCCAGCTCTGGGCTTCACAAGTTGGTTTGAGTTCACGTTCCTAGAATGCCATTTCTGGTGTTTGAAATTTTAAAAGATCCATCCATCTGGTCCTAATAACAGTTTTACACGAGTCCCGGTCTTTGTCTGCCCTTTTTTATGTGTGGAAAATGTAGTCTAGACTTCATGTTTTCCTTATGGTGCAGCTGTTCTCTCCCATCCATCCATCCGTCCATTTTCTTCCGCTTATCCGGGGTCGGGTCGCGGGGTTAGCAGCTTAAGAACGGAGGCCCAGACTTCCCTCTCCCCGCCATTTGTTCCAGCTCCTCCGGGGGAACCCCCAGGTGTTCCCAGGCCAGCCGAGAAACACAGTCCCTCCTGGGTGTCCTGGGTCTGACATGTACCTGTGTTTAATTTGAGACATTTTAAGTGGGTTTATATAGAGGGATGTTACATTTTACAGCTTTTGTAATTTAATTGTGCTGCTTGAATTTCTCAGCATTGCTATGATTGATGTCAAACGTCTCTATGTCCAAATACAAAAGAAAAAACAGCCTATTATTTATGCCACTGCATAGCCTTTCTGAACTGTAGAATATCTTTTCAGCACAAACTTGCAGTCTCATGAGTTTGCCTTTATCTGGGCCATAATTCATGGATCTGTTTTTTTCTTTTTTTTTCTTTTTTGTCTTGCAGCCTCACTTTTATTTCTGTGAAACACTGAAAAATAATTGGTTTCCCAAATGAAATTGCATTAACCAGGTTGGTGAGTTTTGGCTGGTGGCCTATTAAGGAGCTAATGAAGCAAGACTCTCCATTAGAGTGCGATGCCGTCTGCGAGTGCTGTCCGTTCAGACTTTACTGGACTATATTCTTTTAACGGCCTTCCCAGTAAACGACTTGTTATAAAGTTCACAGTAAATGTAAGTGTTTGTGTCGGTAATTGTGTGCACGTTAGATATTTAAATAACAGATGTCTATATGCCAGCAGCATCGCCTCCAAAAATTTTCACCAAGCGGTTTGCTTTGGTGGTGTTGGTTTGTGGTTCAGCAGTGCTGCTTTCTATAAAATCATATTTTCTTTGACAATAGCTATAATCTTGACTATAAGTTTTTGGTTTTGGATATACATACTCCTTGATATTTTCCATATGTTGTCATGGTAATATTTACTATGACAGGGAGACATAAAAAAAGCTCCAAAAACTGTAAAGTAGAGCTAAAATGATATGTGGTTTTCAAAATATTTTTACGGTTTAAAAAGATGAAAATCTAGTTTGCATTTTTCTTTTTCGGTGCCATTAGCTGCTAGTTTTTACATACAAAAAGAAGCAGCAATTTTTGTTGCCTAGCTATCTTGGGAGAAAAGCGCAAGCGGAGGCAGACCGTATGTGGAGCGTCCATGGACATCAGTTGTCAAACCTCTCCAGTTAAATTCTGGTCTAGACTTTGACTAGGACATTCTAATTTAGAATTAAGCCTTCATCCTAACAAGGCTTGCAAAATGTTTGGTACATTTGTAATTGCAATACTTGTAATTATGATTCTAAATATAGTTTTTTACTTTTGTTTTGGGCTGCACAGTGGTGCAGCTGGTAGAGCTGTTGCCTTGCAGCAAGAAGGTTCTGGGTTCGATTCCCAGCCCCGGTCTTTCTGCATGGAGTTTGCATGTTCTCCCTGTGTATGTGTGGGTTCTCTCCAGGTACTCCAGCTTCCTCCCACAGTCCAAAAATAATGACTGTCAGGTTAATTGGCCTCTCCAAATTGTCCCTAGGTGTGAGTGTGTGTGTGTGCATGTTTGTCTGTCTCTGTGTTGCCCTGCGTCAGACTGGCGACCTGTCCAGGGTGACCCCGCCTCTCGCCCAGAACGTTGACTGGAGATACCAGCACCTCCCGACCCCACAAAGGGACAAGGGTGTCAAAAAATGGATGAACTTTTTATTTTCTTTAAAATGTCACAATTTTCCCCATCCTCCCTGAGCTTTAGCATCTCAACCACTAAAGACAACCACCATATTTGGGCACTAAAGGTGGTTACACTCCATCCATCACATATTTATAGAATTTAATTTTTATTGTTTAGTAAAATATTGCATCAAAGCAGTCCTTTGTGATTGCATAGACTGATATTACGATAAATTTTATAATTGGATACTTTGATGGAGACCATTTCATTGTATCTCTGAATGTGTCTTCATGGTCCAACTAGAAGGTAAACCTCTGTCTGTTCTGAAGCCAGGCACGTTTTTGTCCTTTCTATTTTACCATTAGGAACAACTGTACGTTTGTCTATCAATGAAAGGGAAAAGAAAAAAAAACACAAGTTTGTTGAGACAAAATCTTAACAGACATAAGAAGTTTTAATACCTTATCACTGTATAAAGAATCCAGCCTGAACATCAAGACCTGCTACTGGCAGGTAAATTGTTGTATATTGCGTCTGCTGTGTTTGTGGAGGCCATCTTTTTGTTGTTTCTACAAGAAAATCCTTGATGATAGTATTTAAGTAACTTTAATCCCATGTGCTCAGTTTCCATTTTCTTAGTAAATCAATTAATGGTTCAGATGTAACTAATCAAAATGTAAAAACAATGTAGAACAATACATTATCTTCAGATGTACTCTTTCCTGTTATGTCAAGAAAACGCATGTGACTGCGGGGAGAGGGGCGCGGATAGTTTTTCATTCTGTCTTCTGTGCATCCCACTGTGGAAATGAAAGAAACTATCTCTTATTGAATAAAGTATTTTTTCTTTTTTTTCCCCGCTCGCCCACAGAACAAGTAAAATGTTCTTAATCTTGCGACTCGTACAGCGGCGCTTTATTACATTACATCACGCTCAGATCCAGCAGCGTTGCTGATGGAAGACTGATTCGCTGATTAAAAGAAGAAGTGAGACGGCAAACTGCAGACGTTTCAAAAGTATGTTCCGGCTAAAAAGTGTCATTTCAGACACTCTAACTCTGTTAGACTGTAGCAGGCATGCTAAGTTTATAAAACTTTAAGTACCTACACTATATAAAGACCAAAGTATTATCTAACTTATTATTTGCTGGTCAGTTAGTCTGCAGTGGAGGAATATGATGAAATAGTGCAAAAATTCCCTTGGATTATTTAATCTCTTTTAATAATGTGTCTAATAACAACTCAAAATCATAACAACTGTTTTCATGAGCAGAACAAAGGTTTTATAGATCAGAAACTTTCTCAGTTCAGTGCAGCATAGAGAAATTTACAGAAAAAAGAACAGTGAAATAGGATTTTACTTCAGCACAGAAGTTGATTCTTACCTTCTACATTGTTGGCAGCATCTGTAACAAATTTATGGCATTTTTAACATGCAGCATTTTGTAGCATTTTGTGGCAGCATGTTGTTTTAATATGGTGAGCTCTTGTAAGATCTCTATCTTTAAACCCGTGAATATTCACCAGGTTAAAAAATATTTTCAACAGCAGCAGCGTCAGGCTCTCAAACCGAACGTTGAATCCTCTCATTCACTCAGATGTATGTGAAGATAATGCAAGTAAACAGTGAGGTAAAACCCCTCGCTGTTTAGGATTGCTATAGCAACAACACATTAGAACAGGGGTGTCAAACTCAGTTTCGTTTTGGGTCAAATCAAGATCATGAAGGCTCTTAAAGGGCTGGTTGTGTTGAGGTGTATTGATAAAACTTGTTCACAAATTCTTAAAATATCAATTAATTCTTAAAATTAAATAATATTATTGAACATCTTAGTAGCCCATCCAGGATTTTGTGATTCTTTTTGTGATTTTTTTTTTCAAAGTGTTTGTGGTACTAATTCGAAAATATTTCTGATATTTGCGATATTTATTTTTGACGGTAAATGCGACTTTTTATTACTCGCTGTATAGATCATGAACTATAATTTGGCATCAATTAAGGCAGAGGCAGCTGTACAGTACAATCAAGAAAGGTTTTGAGAAAAATCTGCAATAAACTCCCATTTATGTATTGGTGCATAAAAGTGAGGGGATTTGTTAATTTTGCATAACTTTCCGCAATAATTCTCAAGAAACTGGAGGTACTGATTCATATAATTTGGCAGTGAACAGATAAAAACTGCATTGATTTGATTGATAACATAAAATGCAAGCTGACTTAATGTTTAGTCTAGAATTTAGAGGGACACATAAAAAGCTGTGGTGAGCCAAATTTGGCCCACGGGCCCTGAGTTTGACACAGGTGGCTTAGGGGAAAGAAATAAACATATCTTTTTCAAAAAACTTTTAAACTTGTTACTGTTTCTTCTTATGGAATTATAGAATATTCTTGAATGGTCCAAAAAGTCAGCTCTCCTTATTTTCAGGTCCCATGTGTGACGCGGTTAAGTCCAAAGTTGTTTGTGCCTCAAAAATGAAGATTACAAAGAAGAAACAAACATAAAACAAAAAAAAGAATGGCTTCCACAACGCCCAGCCTTGCCATTGTCGCTCAAATACTTGCGTTCGAATGCAGCCGAATGAAAACATTTCTTATGCCGAAGTGGCTCCAATAAAGCCTTCCAGATATTTGATATACATTTGATGAATTAGATTTACTCTGAATCACTTCACTCCGTTTCAGGCTCTTAGGCTCAATTTCAAACCGATTTTTAACATAACAAACTGCTGAACCTGATTCTTCAAACAAATTAAGACGTTCAGCGCTACTCCGACAAATTTCTGATTTACCGTCTGCAAACAGTCTCTCTGCGAAATGTAGGTCTCGAAAGGAGAACTGCAATTCGGTCGCAATTTATCTCGAACAGAGCCAAGGGTGCGTGGAAACATTTGCTAGCTGTCGCCTTTCTCCATGATTTGTTTTGAACTCTTTAATGGCATACTTAATCACGTCCTCATAGTGCAGGTCAACAGCCTCCTGTTTTTTTTTCCCCCGCCTAACTTGTGCAGAGACCACAAATTGTATTCTCCTGCTGTAGGGAATAACTACACTAAGAGGGGGGACTCAGTGTGCAAATAACTATTACCATGTCCACCAGCAATACGAGGTAATTGCCCATTTCCTTCGTTGTTTATGGCCTACCAATGACATGCCATCGGAGCAGCAGCAGCAGCAGGGACCAATTAGATGTGGAGGACAATAAACAAGTCGGAGAATTCCTCTTTTACGGTTTGCCTGGTCGACGGTCACCAGTCGCCCAAAGAATAAACAGTAAAGCTTTGTCAGCCGCCCGTTCTGCACAGAAATGAGCAACAAGAGGCTTATCAGCAGCGCCGCTCTGCTGTTGATGCCATCAGCCTCGGAATAATCTGACGAAGGGGGGGGGGCTTGTTAACAAGCTTAATATGAAGCAGTGTCTGACCCCCAGCGCTGCATTAGGGTCAGTAAATGCCGCTTCTCTTTCACTCACCTTCTGGGGGTCTCCTCGTTTAGTACGAAGGTCCTAAACGAACCCGTAGGCACGTGTGTGGAATGACGCCGAAAGCAATTATTGTCGAGACGGCGATGTCCATTTCGCTGCGTTCCCTTTCAACTCGAGTGGATTAAGCCTGTTGACGATAGACTGACCATTTTCTCTCTTAAGATATTTCTCTCCAGCAGCTATTGGTATGATGTTTATTATCACAGTCGGTATGTAGGAGCCCGACGTTTGGTTTTATCTACTCAGACAAGAAAAAAAAGTGGTAAACGTTAACGGAAATAGTGAAGAGGGAGGGGTAGATGGTTCATAAGCAATTTGTTTTTGCAGTTTGGTAAAAATTCGATAGATCAAAGGTCAGTATTATGCAGTGCTCCAACTATTGTTCTCTACTGTTCTTGGAACATTAAAAGTGTTTTTTTTTCTATTACTACAGTAAGGCCAGCACCACAACAATAAAACTCAACAACATCAGGAGTTGCCACAATCTTCAGTTTTTACCAGTAATCTAGTAAACACTGTCTGTTGTGAGATACTGGGTCTTTAACAGGGCCGGTGCTGGCCATTTGGGTGCCTTAAGCACAAACGCTTTGAAAAGCCCCCAAAATTCAGAAATCCTGAAAGTCTTCAGATCATTTTCACACTATGTCACATATCATTTTAGATAAACCGACTTTAACACTGTGCAGGACAAACGTAACAGGCTAAATGTAGGATTATTTTCTTGTGATTTCGTTGCTTTTGTATTTATCGTTTCTCAAGTTTTCTTTAGTTTGTTCAAGGAGGTTCAGTGTTGCTTTAGTAGTGAATAACTTCTATTTTTTTCGTCTACATTGGTAAAATAATCCCATAGATTCTTTCTGCTTCCGTCTCTTTCGATCACGACGAATCGTCGCTCACCGCTGCTCTCAAACTGCACACAACCGGCGCAGAGTAGGAGATACGGACAGCAGGGGGCGAGAGAGAGTAGAAATGATACATGAGCATCGCCCTGCTGTGTCTTCTTTTCTCTTGTCCGCCCCCAGCTCTTCCTGCCTTTTCGAAGGGAATAATATGCCACTTGTGTCCTATATCTGCTAAACATGTTTAACACATTTTCATTTTTCGAGAACTGGCCTTTTTTTGGTGTCCCCTGTGGATAATCTGTGCCCTTTGCGTGGTGCTTGATCAGTGGGAATCTACTTTATTATGGTTGCGGTCGCATATTTAGGTCGGGGATGCTGCATGGAGGAATCCCGGTGTAGAAAAGCTATTTTATCAATGGCATATGGCTCATAAGCAATAACACAGTTTCCTTGCACTGAGCTGTACGGATGTAGCCTGATAAAAACCAGCCAGCTACTCTCTATATTACTTGCTTTGTACAGAGTATGGGGCTTTTGGCTAAAGAGATGTGGACTCTGCTGAAGTTTTAAAATTTTGCTAATATTTTCCTGTGATGTATGTAATGCACCAAATTTGATGTTACGAAGCTTCCCGGAAATGGCCTTTGCTGTAAACAACTGTCCTCCACTGCAAAGAGAGAGGTACCGAGCAGAACAAGATGGCTGCTAATATTAATTCAGTATTGGAAAGCGTAGCCAACATGGCTTGAACATGGCTTGAACATGGATTGAGCAGCTTTGTCCTCTGCTACTGCTGAAACTACAGGCGGGATACAGTTCTCAAACAGAAAGTCGATGCCGTCGTTCGTAACTTCACCTTCTGTTTGCTGATTGGCCGGGTAGGAAATCTGCCGGAGAGAATACGAGCAAAGGGGAGAAACCTACACTCTGCTGTAAGCGAGAATTTTCTTTGAGCAAAGTATAAGAAGGCAACGTCCAAGCTAGTAGGGATGCAAACTCACCTCCAATTTATGAATTAGCTGGTCGATTAAACGAAATGCAGAGTTTTTTTTTATATTCTGTCTGTGTGTCAACAGAAATAGATTTTGAAGAGTAATACTGGTGCAAATGGAAGAAGCATAATGGGAGGATGGCTGGATGCTGCAGTGATTGCCACAGGGTAGTCTTAGTCTAGTTCCGAGGGGATCTACATAATACGAGCTTCTATTGTATAAACCTCGCTGTTTATCGCCAGCTCTCCCAGCATGCAGGTGGTCAATATCGATTCGTTCTGTTTAATAAAAAAATTATCGAAGGCCGTTTTGTTTCGACCGGAGAATACGAATCCCTGACTTTCCTTCCCACTATCCGCCATTTTCTCCAGTCACTGACTCACATAGAAATGCTCTGAAATAAAGCTCCATCAATCCAGACATTGCTCTTGGGTTCCCAGTCTGACCAGGGGTGGGTGTGTCGTCTCTTTTTTTTTTATTGGTCTAGGCTGTTGTCCCACAGCTCACGGTCACACTGAGGCTTCTGTCATCAGCCAAGCATGTCACTGCCATTCGTCTCCCGGCGCGTCGGTGCTGACGGGGACGGAGGCCACAGAGGCTTAGCTGCAGCACCAGATATACGTCTTATCTGTGACGCACAATTATGACAAAGAAACTAAAGCTGTTTATACGCCAAACCCACTGGAGCAAAAAAAAAAAAAGCGATGATGAGAGGGGGGGGGGTAAATGTCACATTCACTGTCTTCCACGCTGACTAACACGTTAGGCTTAGACTAGATCTGGATGATACGCATCTCCGTGTGCGTGTATATTGTGAAGCGTGCGGCGGCGCCGTGATTCCCGACGACATGAGATGTCTTCCAATAAAGATATGCAGATGAGCAGCCGGTTGACAACATAGCTTCAAAAACAGATTAAAATCAGTTTGGTCAGACTTGGATGTGGGGAATAAAGTTAATGAATTCAGCGACTCACCTGACAATCAGCAGGTGGCCTCAGAGAATAGGGCTTGTTGTTGATGGAGCGAGTCTTTCTGTTCTGCACGCTGCTGGCTTGGAGACATTGCATACAGCTAATGGTGAGATTCAATAGCAATATGTGCTCATATTGATGCCAATAGACTTTCAATGGAGAATCTAAATGATAGAGTAAAATAAATAATTTATCTTGGTATTTTAGCACTCAACAATTTAAAAAAACCTGTGTTATGACTATAAAATGAGTTTACTCAGAATGGTTATATTATTATCATTATTATTCCGTTACCAAACAATGCATGTTTTTAATACATTTGCATTAATGAACCAGGTGCACCTTAAACAAAATGCTCCCTTTTCATAGTTCTGATAAGATTTTAAACCTAAAAGTACTGTTGTGACAGTTTTTTTTCCTAATTTTTATAATCGAAGGTACTTTTTTCCCCCAACACAAATATTTGTCGACCTTGAGAGTCATTGATATTCGTTAAAGTTTTCTTCACATTGGAACTACACACTTCAAGTGGGTTTTTTGGTATTCTGTTTAATAGAGTTGTAAGGCACTAAATTGTGAAAGGCATACAACAAACAAAAAGTGTTGTGTACATTCTGCTTTCACCTGTTTTACTGTGAAACAAAATCAATCCCATCAAATGTCTTTGCAAACCTGCTCTCGAAACGTACGGTAATCTTAACCTCAGTCTTCATTTACGAGTGCGTGATGACAGCAGAAGTTTGCAAGAGGGTTAAAAACCAGCAGCATCATGAAGACAAAGGGTCACAGCAGACGGACCAAGGAGAGTTTCAAAGACTTTTAAACTTGGCCTGGGTTATAAAGTTGAACATTAAGCTTTGAACAGTTCACAACAGTGAACAGTGGATGGAAATAATATGACACAGCTGTAAACCTATCCACAGCAAACATAGAGGAGAAGGCTTTACTATTATTTTTTTCAGATGAAACCAAAAGTTAATCCTTTTGCCTATGTGCAATGCTTTTTGTACCAATAGACACAAAAAGCATCCATATTATAACATCCCCACAGTGAAACATGGTGGCGGCTCTGTCATGATGCGGGGATGCTTTCGTCATCAGCAAAAGAAAAGGTCCGGCGTGAGGTTTGAGACAGAGCTTCGCCTCCTTATGTTTAGGGGTTCAAAAGCTAGAACAGCCTAGTCAAAGCCTAGACCTGACAGATACCTTCACTAAGAGCAAGTGAAATACATGTGATAGAAAAACAAAAGATGTTGAATACATAAACACCAGATTTCTTTTAGATTTTTACTCCACTTCCCAGTTTTGAACTCCTTTGTGCTGCTCTGGGTCATAACATCCAAACAGAATACATCTGCAGAATATGGAGACGTTCACAAGTCATTAATGGGTCGAAAGGGACTGTAAGCCATAGGGAGCTTTGACTTCATCTAGTTAAAACCTCATGCCAAACCAAGCGATGTAGATCATTTTGCAAAAATATGTCAGTGAACCTGTCACACGCGTTATGTTAGAATGGACACCGATTGAAATGAAATGTTAAATTGTGGCTTTAAAAACTTACCCTTTAAGAAAAAAAAAACAAAAAAACAATGACGGCAAATTTATTATAAATGAGATTCAGATGCGTGAACCTACCTTGTCGTACCTTTGTCTTGGGCTTTGTACGTTGGAAACTTCGAGGTCTACTTTCAGCTTTCAAATCACCTTGCTGCCCCTTGAGGTGCCTGCAGCTGGTATAAGTGGAAAAGCTCGACTTCCTGAAGCCCTTTTGTGGGCCCTTAATATTTCATAGGTTTGTTTTGGTTTTTGAATCCTTTTAAACCAACAAAATGTTTTTTTTTTCTCCCTCCCCCCTCCTCTTCAAAAGATCACGAGGATCCCCCCCCTCCCCATGTCCCCTTAGCATCAATATTTAGCACTCAGCTGCATCACTTTGGACATACATAAAAACCACTCTTCCTCTTAAATATTTCACTGAAAAAATGGGTCATCTTTGAAAACGAGACTTGTTTTTCACGCGGGCAAATCAAACGCTTCCTGGAAGTTTCCTCTTCTAGCCGTAGCCGGTGGAGGTTCACTCGGTCATATGATGGGTGGCGAGTGAGACGAGCGGGGAGACAGATGTGTGCATGGACACAATGAGATTTAAATCGGTGCCCAGCTTACAAAGTATCTGCACCGAGCTGATTCTTTGGATGGGAACAGAGCGTCAGCGGAACAAGCAGATGTCGCCTTGTAATTGCTTCACGGTGAAAGGATAAAAGAGTCAGAGCTGCTCAGTGTGTTAATAATACTGGGAACACTGAATTTAAAAAAAGAAATGCTTTATTGGGAATGTATGAATGCTTGACATTTTTATTAGCATTTTCATCCAGTCTGAACAGCGTCAAAGTGTCGCCTTCATGGTTTACACATCAGTGTTTCACACATTCAAAGAAATCAAAACAAAGCAGTCAATAAATTAATTTATGTGTAATAAAGACTAATGATGCAAAACAATGACGGCGTCAGCTACAGACGTATTTCTAAACGTTTGGTGATCACCAGAACGTCCAATCACCAACAAGACCACAGTCCTGAACTCAAAATGACCAGGCTGTGAATATTTGTTCCCCTATAAGTGTTCGATGCGCGCACACACACACACACACACACACACTAAATGCTTTTACCATAAAGCACACAAGTATTTTCACACACCATGGTTTGATTAGAGAACATGGTACTTTCTACTCAAATCACCAGGTTTTGAGTAGCTGTTTAGCTGTTAGCTAAAAATTGAATTAGCTGAAGCTATTAGCTCAAACCGTTTAGCTGAAGCTGTGTTATATACATTCACAACAAGTTACAACAAACTACAAACCATCTTTACAGTGAAACACTTTTGTGTTTTTGTTTAGTTCTATACCGTAGAAGAGTTTTCTTTGCTGTCAGTGTTATTTCAAACATATTTCTTTTTTTTATTTGTAACAATATTCAACGTTGCTATCATCAACACATTTAAAAAAAGCTTCTGTGCAAAATCGGGTTAAAACATGAACAGTTCCCTGAGAGTTTTTTTTTTCCATTCATCCTCCCCACCCCCGAAATGGCACTGCGTCCCCTTCAGGGGAAACACCCCACACTTTGAGAACCACTGACCTAGTCAATTCAATGAAAGAGCTGCTCAGAAGATTGGAAGGAAGTTGGTTCAGAACGACTGGGACAAAATCAAACACACTTGTGACTTATTTGTGCATACGTAAGATGTTTTGACATATTCAAAGCCTAAAAAAAAGATACTCGTTTGCATCATCATCATCTATATTAGTCCTATTTATCAACGCGTCTGACTTTCACAGCAGCTGTCCAGACTGACGCTCGTCCTCTCCCCTCCCTCACCTGAATGGTTTGAGATTTAAAGCAGTGAGCTTTTGCTGTGCCATCTCAAGAAACTCCGAGAAGGAGCCTTTGAGACACTTTTTAGTCAAAAAGAGTTATTTCACCTATGCAGCAGATGAACAGAAAAAGATGAAGGCTTTAGCCCAGATGCTGGCCATGGCCAAGAGACGAGTACTAGAAACCTGGCAAAACATCCTGAAGAGTGACACTCCGATTTCTGAGAGGGATTTAAGGCTGTTAGTGTGACTCCTGGCGCCGTAGCTGTGAAGTAGTGAACACACCAGACAACTAAAGCCAGTGCTATCTGTTAAACTATTAGAAACGTACAGACGGGTAGAGGCAGGTAGAAAATGGAGAAGCAGCAGAATGACCACCCCATGTTGCACCTCTGTCATTTAAAAAAGGAGTCAATGGCTGATGAGTTGTTTAAAATCGTGAACAAACTTAGATTGAAGTTAAGATTTAGAGCAGAAACTAGAAAATGTGTTCAATACTTTTATTTTCTTACACGCAGCTTTATTTATGGGCTTCATTCGTTGTCTTTGTGTTTGAGTGGATCAAATCTAAGTTATGTAACTTTTATTAAAAAGTTTTTGGTTTTTTTTGCATATTTGTTAAAATGTCACCATGTTGTGACAGATTGATCTCCACCTCCTCCTTCCTGAGCTGCTATTGTCATCTGATGAAATGCACCACTCCCGACCAAAAACAACCAATCAGAGATGGGAGGAGGGTCTTAGTGCTGTCAATCATCCAAATGTAGTAACTGCTAAGAGTGCTAATGGCAGAGAAACAAATTACTGTTACAGGAAAACTGCTTACCCACTGTAATCAGCAGCTATGCTAACTTGTTCAAGCATTCACAACAGGCTCTGCTAGCTGGATGAACATGGAGGTTGATTGACTGCGCTAAGATCCGCCTCTTGACTCTGATTGGTTGTTTCTAGTTTACGCAGAAGAAGGCAGAGGAGCTCGATTTTGTTTATTTCTCTTTTTTTCAACTTATCTGTCTCATGCAACATATAATGAGTTTCAACAAATATTTAAAGAAATATTCCTTATGCAGGTTACATACTGCAGCTGGTGTGGTGTGAATTTCATGTCAATATATTTTAAGAGAAAAATGTTGGCATGCTAAGTCGAGTACTTATTTTCTCTGATGCATTGTGCCTCCAACAGTAAAATAATGTTTGTGGGGGGCCCCTCGGTTCTGCTTTTCTTTTTCGGAGTGCAGCCGCTGACTTGCTTGATGTGTGTGCCTCAAAGCATTATGGGTGCATGCATTTTTAACTCATGTAGTCATGGAAGGAGAGCAGCTCTTAATCCTAAGTGTTGCTGTTGTTGTCGGCGCAGTGCTTTCCCCGTAGGCGAACTCTGTCCAAATTCTGCCTCTCAAGATGTGCATTAAGAGCTTCCATTCATGTTCGCAAGCTCTGGCGAGAAATTTCACAAAGTAAGTGAGGTATCTGAATTCCTGCATTTAAAGTGATTTTTAATTTTTTTGCAAACAATTTCAACCAACATGAAAAGGTAGAAACATAAAAGAAAAATCAAAGGCAGTCAGTACAATTTCACTCCCTCAACAAACCGACCAAGCTTCATAAAAGCAGCGTTTTATCAGCAGCTACATCAATATGCAACCATGCAAGAATAAAAGAAAGAAAGAAAAAAACAATGTTCCCGCTGAATCTCGCAGCAGTGATTACATGTCAGATGTACTTTGACAATATGAGAATGCTTGTGAATCTTAAGCCTCCCCCTGTCCATTTCTGTCCTCCGGTCCATATTGAAGCGGTTCAGACAGGCAGGTCTTATGCTGTTATGGAATTTCCTTCAATCAGACGTCCGACAGTGGAGGAGAGGCTTGAAGGAGGCGACACAGCTGGTGGAGAGTGTCTGGCTTCCAAGACTCACATGGAGCCTCTATAGGGGCCCCCCCACCAGACCCCTTGCGCTCACGTCTCGGACTATCTGAATTATTGTGCGACGCTGTGCCAGATGGCTGGTCCGCGACGTGAACCCCATCCTTCCTTGTCAAAATGCCACCCATTGGCCGACGCCGGGGTTCGCTTAATCCCTCTCGCGGGAGAAGCCGGTTTGCAACCGTTCAGCTCCAATTACAAATCTCCAGCAGCACCCGAGGATTTTGGGGCCATCCGAACGCGGTGATTACTGCGTGGCTCCTGGAGGGCCCCCGAGCTGAGAGATGAGCTCTTCATCGCTCCGCGCTGTTTACTTTTTTTTTTTTTGTCTGTGTGTCCATCTGCTGATACGGAGAACAGACGCGACTCGACTTCTCTCGGCGGAGGCTGCGCTGGAAACTCGGCTCGCATAACAATGATCTGACATTATCCTGCCATTTCACTGAATTTTAAATAGCTAAACAATGGCGGAGGCCTGTCGCCAAGGCAAGACGCCGCGCCGTTTGGTAACAAACTGTTGGGGGTTTAGGTTCGGAACCGAAATAATGGATGAGGGTGGGTGTTGCAGAGAGTAACCTCCGTGGGGGGAAGAGCTTTCATGTAGCTGATTTCTGTTGAGTTTCTTTCTCATTTTGTTAAATTTTAATGCCAAAAAGAAAAGAGAAGAAAACATCTGCACACTCCTCTCAGTCCACATGAAGGTTTAATGTAAAGTTCATAGCCTACCTCAGAAAACACATTGGCTGATCTTGTTTAAATAAAATTCCCAACAAAAATCTATTCCCCTTGACCTTTTTTTAAACATTTAATCACAACCATAAACTTTAATTTATTTCATTTGGGGGTTCGTTTCGTAGACCAAGAGAAAATAGTGTGTGCTTCAGAAATAGGCAAACAATAATTCATGGATTTTGAAACAAACTCTGAGACAGAGCATCCACACAAAGTTGAGTTGCCGTGGGAACACACCGAAATGGGTCTGAGAAAACTCAAACCAAAGCTAGAGGACGAACCTCGTTGGAAACAGAGTGGAGAGGCCAGGGGAAAGGTGGAAGACAGCAGAAATGAACAAAGAAAATATGAAGCAAAAATACAAAAAGGTAATCATGAGACAGTTTCTGCTAATGACAATTTAAAGACCATCTGAAAATAACATTTTGTCTCCTTTTTGCTCTTTATTTCTGAAACATCCCTCTGTTCCTTTTCTGAAAGCCGCTGTGTGTTATTCTGACAGCAGTATCCTCTGGGTTATTCTTTTTTTGCCTTCACCGCCAGTGTAATAACAGCCTGATGGGTCTCAGAGCTGCCATACCCTAGTCTCCTTTCACTGATACAAAATGTCAGTCAGCCGCTCGTTCTCGTGGCCTTTCACTTTGCCTGTCTCCCCTTTTGCTAATTTCTCAGTGTTTTCACACAGCCTTGTCCTTCTGTATCTTCATGATTGTCCTTATGATTCATCTACAGGTCTGGCGAAGCCAATGGGGCTGGTGGAGGGACCCGGAGGCCTCGGCCAGGGGGGAGCCGCTGCCACTCTGGGGGAGGACAGCCACGATGCAGAGGGGAAGTACGAGGAGTACGGCTACAACGCTCAGCTCAGCGACCGCATCTCCCTTGACAGGAGCATCCCTGACTACAGACCTAAGAAGTATGTCAGCCTTTTGCTTCTTTCTCTTTTTTTATTGCCTCACATTTATTTATGTACTTTTCCTCTCTTGAAAAGTCCCTTCTGGTGTTAGACCGGTAAACAAAAGTTGACTTTCTCCTACTTTTCTAGTTTTTTTGTTAACACGTTTTATGCTGCACTTTTTTAAGACTAAACAGTTTTTGTTAAATTAGGGAGTAATATGTGAAATCGACTTTTCTGAACTTTGCGTCATGTTGTAATGTTTTTAAAACATACCTGGAATGTTGCTTTGATTCTTTCACACAAGTTTGAGAAATCCTTTAATCTCCCTTGGCAACTATTCAACTGTGCAAAATGCTCTGTGGACTTAGCCCCGCCTTCAATGTTGAAGCTCCTCCTCAGAGCTGCAGCTTCCAAGCTTCTGAGGACTCCTCGGCTCCTTCAGACTAGTCAGCAGCAATTAGCAAACACCTCAGTGCATCTGCTGAGCTCATTATAGGAGGCACTTCTCAGTGAAATGCTGCTATTACTTTGTTATTACCAGCATTGTTAACATAGTAGCAATGTAGTGGTGACTTCCTTGAAGGCGGCGCTTCAAAAAGAGCAGGAGTTTTTAAAGGGACAGAGACCCAATTTCAAGGTGTTGAAATATGAAAAAACATTTTTTCAGTCATAATTGATATATAGATGGAAAATACATGATACTGCCCCTTTAGGAATGCAGGTGTTTGTTTTCTTTTAGATCTTAGTTTGACTTTGAGTAAAGCTGCATTGCTTTGCAAAAACAAAGTCCTTTGAAATGTGGGATTGCTGCTCACCGTCTCATCTGTGCAATTTTCATCTTGAGTTTACATGATACCAATGTAAACCTTCATACGGACGGTTAGAACAATGACAACATTTTTAAAAAAGCTGTTTTTATTTGAATACAAATGAATACAAATTGACCAAATCCTCCCTTCATTTCAGGAGTAGGTGAGCAAATCGATGTGTTTTTGAAACATGGCGTCCAAACATGCTTTCTGTTTCAGCTGAAAAGAAGCTTTTTATTCCCCGAACTTCTTTCATAGAGCAGAACCTGTCCTTTTATTGGTCTTTCAAATTATGAAATGCAACATTCATCAAACACTGCCTCATATTAAAGTTTTAGTCATATTAAAGACTAAAGAAGAGGGTACTGCACTGTTTCGATGAATAAATGTATGAACTTACAGAGGGTGAAATACTGCTTAAGGTAATGCTGCATAAAGGTGCCTGTACTGGAATGTGATGTTGACTTAATACTGCATGTTGTCACATTTTGAGTATTTTAATAGATCCAAAATACACAGAAGACAAAAGAACTAGCAGAGTGCACCAGAAAGTCCAGTAGACATCAGAGACATCTTATTGTATCGCTTTTTTTCTCTTGTTAAAAACGATCGCCATTGCTTCTTCATGTTTGTTTACCCTGAACTCACGTTTGATCTCGAGAGATTTCAGAAACATTCTGAAATCTGAATGTTTGAGTGAAATGTGTCTGTACGTGGCGAGTTGCATTTGCGGTTTGGCTGGACATCACGCGCTGTACGACCAAACCTGTGGTATTTGTGACGTTTTATCGTCGCGTGTGGGATCTGTCAGGTTGGGGAAAATCACCTGAGAATGTCAGAATCTCGCCACGTGAACCAGGCATTAGACGACTGCTTCCGAACGCTTCTGGCGGATCACAATCAAAAAGCCATCGACTTGAGCCAAATCATTTTGCTGTCACTGACATCCCTCTTAACAGCCTATTGCTTCTGTCATTAATCTCCGTCTGGTAAAAAATCCTTTGAGAATTTCCCCTCTTCCATTCATCTAATTTAATTCTGCTCATCTTCCGTGTTTGACTTATTGTCTAACTCTAGCGAATTTTCCCTGAAGTCTCCCACTGGAACTCAAGCAGCGTGTGACCTGGGCCAGAAAGGAGAGCTCCTTTAGGCATACGCTTCAACCCAACATGAATAAAGTCTGAGAAGATGATGATGATGATGGTCATTGGTTGGTCTTTTTACGCTTGTAATTAAACGAATGTGGAATTATCCGGGGGGTTAAGGCAGGGCGGTTTCCCCCGCAGAGCAGACCTTTAATGGCCTTTTTTTTTCTTTTCAAAGAAATTTAGCATTTAGAAAATGAAATGTAGCTCTAATACAGTCAGGACTCTGGGGGCTTGCTGATAATCAGCGCTGCCAGTGGCATTTATATTACACCGTGTCAAAGAACAATGGCGACAGGCAGAGTGGCGCCGAGGAAATCTGATGGCCAAGAGAGGTTTCTGTGGGTTTAGCGGCGGGATAACAATTCATTTCATCTGCGGCCCTTTGTTCTCTGCTCTTTTTCAAGCCCAGAAAATTAGACAAGGGTGGAATGGGGGAGTTGAAAAAGAGAAGATTGCTAATTAATAAAGTCCTCTAAAGTGTTTCTAATGAAATCATTTTTTTTTATTTATGAAAAGGCAGAAATGAAGAGTGCTGCTTTCTGATTAGAAAAGCTGCCTGTATTTCGGGCTCTGTGTGGATTCCGCCACTTGTTGCCTCAGTAGGCTTGTCCTCCCACGCTGTAAAAAACACTATCGTACTTCTTCTTTCTCTCTCTTAGTTTTACTAATCTGTTTTTTAATTGTCCAATAAATAAAACAAATTTTTTGGCTCAACAAGCACATCAACAAAAGAAAACAGTGAGTTTGTCAAAGAAAGCTTTTATCCCCGGCAACTATGTGATACTTTAGACAGAAAAAAATAAAAATAATAAAAAAAGCTTCTAGATTTGTCATTAGAGCAAGACTTTTAAGAAGAGAAGAAGCATCAAACCAGAATTATAGCAAGTAGCACAGTCTTGAACTGCTGTTTTAGCTCTATTGTCCCTTATTTGGCTGATGTGCTATGGATAAATATCGCTAACTACGCAGGCCAGCTTGTTATCATAACTTACAGTGTAACCTTTTTCAGAAGAAATAGGAGCTAATAATATCAGTTTCAGACCATTCTTACCATGCAGACACAAAGAAAGCGCTTGATGTTTACGTGAACAAATCTTCAAGGTTCAGCATACTTATGAGACGTTAGCATTTAATTCTGCTAATTTAAACCAAGCACATGTTCAATCATTTATTTATTTGTATAGGTTGTACAACTTAAATGCTTACCTACTTTGCACTTTTGTTTCTTTTCGAACTGATTAAAAGAAATGGTTTGCTTCAGTTTGATGACCCCGGCGGATTGTGATTGTAACTGTGGAAGGCTCCTTCAGACGTTTCTGTCCCTGATCAGTTTAAGAAGAGACATTCATCAGTGGCCACCTTCAGTGTGACTATGTAGTGAATTAACACTGTTTCCATGTTAGAGAGCTTAGGTCAGTGTTCTGATTGTGTTCCACCCACTGGAAGATTCTATATCCCAGTGTTGACAGGTAGTTTTTCCGTACTGGGATTTCTGCACATCAGCTTCAATGTGCTGCTCAAACACAAGTTAGGAATGTTACTTAAATGCCCTGAAAGTGTGTTACCTAAAATGCCGATAGCCTCGTTGTTTGAATATTGCAGTGTTTCTCAAACTCTTTCAGGCCGAGGCCAACTTACCCCGTTTAACAAACACTCAGGGACCACCTTACTCGAAATTGCCCCCCCCCCCATAACACAGCATCTTAACATTAAGCTTTCCAATAATGGAGAACATGGAAAATCAAAAAAAAGTGTTGTTCACCGCCTCCCCGACATTTCGCATTCATCCCAGCCGCACACCTAGATGTGTATGCTGATGACATGCTATGTATTGTATTAGTGTTCAAAAATAATTCTGCAACTCACCCTGAGAAACTTCCCACTGGTATTTTCAGGCTTTCTTTTTAGCGACCCGGACTGAAGCCATTTATACAAAATTATTTTTAAACACACAATCCTTCGGTAAGCTAACCGTAACGTCTCACTTTGAGCTCATGTCACGGCAAATAAGCGGTTGTTTACATGCAGTACCTCGCGGGCCACTAGGGGGCGCACCATAGTATGAGAAAGACTGCTCTAGACATATATCTGACTAGACAGCCTTCAATTCTTTCTCTGTCTGACGTTTTTTTTTTTACACAGAGATGGTTGCTGAAGTGCCAGGCTGTCTTTAGCATGTTTTGCTAACAACTCCATGTTTTGGTCATTTGTGCTGTAAATTGGTTTTGACAAAACTGTCAGTAAAAGTTGTGGATTAAATGAAGCACTATTTAATAAGCGACGTTTTGAATGTGCAGTGTCCTCCGGGGTAGCTGAGGGGATCTGAGAACAACGCAGCACAGAGCAGGTCACATGACAGACAGAACAGCAGCTGAAGTGTCCTTCCCTCCCAATGTGAACGCCTTGATCATAAGTAGAAAACTGTGACTCGTTAGTACATTTACAATGCATGATTCTTATAAAAATAAAGAAGCCTCCAGCTGGTAGTGGAGCGATTCGCAGCAGATTGTTCAGAAATATCACCCCCATGTCTGAGGTGGCTGTCCTCAGCCAGGAATGGACGGATTTCAAACAACAAGTTAAGGAATTTGGTGTCATTTTAATGACTAGGGGCATAACTGAGCAGGACACAAATAGAGACAGGCGGACTAGGACAGACGCTGCAGTGTCACAGGCACTGCACCAGTCTGTCTTGGTAATAAGAGAGCTTAGTCAAAGCTGTCAGTCATCCACATTGCAGCCCTGCCTGCCTGGGGTCCCTCTGGAAAAGCCGAGAGAGGCCGCTAAGGAACAAGAAGTCTGGGAATATCTGCTGGAATTGTTGCTCTGACAACCTGATCCCAGATAAAGATAGTTCAAAAAAGAGAGAAAGAGAGAGATAGATGTCCTCTTGGGGTTCTGTGACACCAAAAATAAATAAATCTGTTCTACACTCTTGAGAAGGAATCAAATGTAAAAGAGAAAAAACTGGTTATGCATCATTTAACAGAACAATAAACCAGACATTCAATTAAGTCAAGAAATTGATCTTGTTTTTAATATATTTTCAGGCAACAAGGAATTTCAATGTGAAGAACACTCAATTCAACCAAGCACACAAGCTAACATAGAAATCCCTGATTAACTAAGGAAGATAATGCTACCATTATACTATATTTGACTGTTATCAAATTAGTTTAATGGCATCATGAGTCCAGCTAGAATGAGGAAGCTGGGCTGTGCTGCATTTGTCCCTCACGAGTTTTGAAATCTAAATCTAAAGATTGAGCCTCTTGTATGTGTAAGTAATTTGAAGCAGTCAGTGAAGCTGCTATATCCACAAAAGTTTGAGTATGTTATTTTGGTTAGAGCAAAATAGTCGTTTGGCTACAGCAGAGACTGAAGTCCGTCATCAGAAGTGCCAAAATCGGCTTTCTTTGACGTAGTCATGTGTCGGCGCGGAAAGGCGTCCGGCCGCCGAACATTCCGACTCAACACTTCGAGCTCTGCGCGAAGTGTTGTGTGATTGGTCAGATGTTTGTTGCCGCGTTTTATGTTTTGACTAGTCCGCTGTAAAAGTATTCCCTATAACTTTGTATTTTTGCTTTGCGGTCTTTTTTTTTCTTCCTATTGATAAATTGGAAGCGTAGAACTCCAGAATTAAGGTCAAACACATGCATCTGGTTCTAATAGGCATCAAATTGAACAGGAATCATAGAACAGAGAGGTGTGTGATGTGCCCCCTCTATCACCAAGGCAGAAAAACCTACACATTTTTCCAACACTCTGACTTTTTCAATACGCCTTGTCTGCAGCAAAACCAATTCATGATAATTACAGACCCGATAGCATCTTCCACAAAAGCCTGTAATCCCCATTCGCCACCTGCTAGCCCGTATTTCTCTCCCTCTGCCCTTCACTTGTGCGAGTGACATTCTTAACTTGGATACAAAGGGGTCTTAAGTAGGCTGTATATTACGGTAACTCTGGGCCCGCCATCCGCCGTCCTTGGGAGGCTCATAAGTACGACATCGGCTCAGGAGGGGACGAGGGGGGGGGGGGAAACAATAAACGCAGGCAAGCTGGTGAGATTACGGAATCCCCGGCAAAACAAACAAGCAGGAATGCAGGTTTTTGTTTTCTCACCCAAATCCAAGATCCATCTGAAAGCACCAGCGCCGCCTTTCGACCTCCAGTTCTCCTCTATCAAGAGGATTCCTATTCAATTACACCTAATCTCGCCTCTGTGTCCGTGGTCGCTCTGCCGGACATTTGATTTCTGTTTTTGACGAAAAATAGCAGTTAATTCCAAAACTTTATTGAAATAAAGCAGGGGCGTGCTGCGTTGTACCCCCTCCCCGCAATCGCCCCCTCGACGACCCCTCGTCTGTGTTTATCTGCCTGTGGGAGGACGATAACTGGAGAGGAAGCCCGAAGAAACAAGCTTACCTCATCTTCTAAGTGCCTGATACTGCAGAATGGGATCATAAGGTCTTTGCGGCGCAGGAGCTCCTACTGCAAATTGTTACTCTTTTCACTGCTAGAGTTTATCTCTTGAAATGGGGAAAGAGGGTGGAGGGGGGGTGGGGTGTGAGGCGGAGGGGTGAGAAAGGGGAGGTGACAAGGCAAAACGGTTATCTTTCAGGGAAAAGTGCTCGCGGATTGGAAAGTTGCTTTGGTCTGGCTTGCATTCTGCAGGTTATGGGAGGTTAATGTGAAATTTCACAGCAAATAAAAGTGGCCAGCGGGGTTGTGGCGTGGGGAGGGGAGAAGAGGAAAGTCAGAGGGGCCAGAGCTGCGGGCTGCTGAGGGAAGCGAGCAGGGGGTGGTGTGATAGGAATACATCTTAATCTGGCGCTCTGTTTCTGTCAAAGCTTGTTCCGGATCAAATTATGAGAGCTGGCCGGAGCGCTCGGTCCCATTACTAACAGATGAGCCGATCGCTCATCCTGTTACAGCTTTACAAGGCTTCCCCCGCCGCTGTGGACAGGTACAAATTTAAGGTTGACTGATGCCCCAAATTGGATCCCATAACCAGGGCAATGGAACTACAATATCACTTTATGATCTGGGCGCTAAAATCCTCCTCTCCTCCAACACGTTTCGCTTAGAAGCGATCCGGCTGCCTTGCCCCCCCTCACCTCCCGCGTTGACATTTTCAAGATGCCACTTCGGTAAAATTCATGAGACACAACCTCGTTAGCACTCATGTAAGCGAACGGCAGTGAAATATGCATCCAATCATTTTTTGTTTTGTGTACTAGTCGTGTCACGCTCAAGTCTTTGCAAAGCAGAGCTGTGATGCAAAAAAAATATCCCTACTCACGCTCGCTGCCAGATTTCTCGTTGTATTTATAGACCTGGCAAGTCAGACAGAAGAGGGAGCATCGAGTCGTTCGGGGAAAAGGCATAAAAGTGCCGGGAGGGACTGAAATTATATGGTGGAGGGATTATCAATATAAAAATTCACAGCTTTTTATTCCCCCAAAAGAGCAAGAGGACAGAGTTTAAAAATATAGATAGACCTATATGGTGTCCTTCATCAAAAACACCCTCCTTGGTTTTAGCTTCTCCATTATTAGTCTCTGCTGTCAAACGCCAGCAAAGTGCGGTAATGGAAGTGATTGACAACAGAGCATGAAATTAAAGCTTTTCCGCTCCAGAGCTGCAAATACTACCTGCCCAATACGGAAACTAGCAAATTGTCATTGTCACGGATGAGGAGATGTCACTATTAGCTAAAGTGTCTGGTAAGAAATTTCACAAATGAGCCTTAGCGCGTCCCTCTAAGTAGCAATATCTGGGAAGGAGTTTCAACGTGACATAAACGTTAAATTCAAGCACAACAAAGGTCTTCATTTTTATAAATCTCCATTAACATGATTTACATTCGCTTAGATAAACATGCCGTGATGGAAGTTTTCAAGTTTTATGACACATATATATATTTTTTTCATGGCCATCCCAAACAAATAGCAAAATAACAAAAAACAATAATTATGATATTGACATTAATCTCTTCGAGACGAACAAAGAAGGGCTGGACACTATGGCTGAAAAACGCATTGTAATCGAAGCATTTCTCTATCGATAATTAGTGATTATCGATACATGTGGACAAATCAACAAATGTTCCAATTCATCCACAGTTCTCACTCCATTTCTTTTTCATTTTAAAGACGTTATGAGGCACAGTGAAACCTGAAACTGCTGCTGCGCAACTCACTCAAGAGGTTGTTGCTAGGTAACCAAAGAGCGAGTGAGTTTGTTGATGCCACCATGCTTGTTTAGCTGGCTGAGAGGTTGAACGGATACAGTCTTTCCTCTGCCGACATCCCCCAGAATGCAGTGCGGTTCTGTATCAGAGTTCAGTAAAACGAGTTAATATTCTCAGACATACTGTCTATTGATGTTGGTCGTGAGTCTGTCGCAGTATGAATTGATTTATTGTCCTAACAGAAAGATTAAAGAGCACAACATAGATTAAAAAGAGATAAAAAAGAAAGATCTTATACAGCCGTAAAAGAAAGAAAGTAAATTAAATTGGTCGGTAATGATAATATATGCTTACAGTTAAAAAAAAAGTTACTTTTTTTTGTAAATGGGCTGGTTCATGTTACTGATGATGCTGCACATTCTGCTCCACTATTGATTCAGCAGACTGATATCTTTTCCCCAGAAGACAGGAAATTAAACGCCACATGGGAGGGGGAAGCGGGGGGCGTCTCTGACAATAGAGAGGGCCTTTCTTCTGGCATCTCTTCATAAAAACGTCCTCCAAGGAAGGGATTGAGACCCCAGCGACGCTCTCAGCGATTCTAATCACACGTTTCAGATTCTCGCTGTCAGCTGTACTGAAGTTGGTGCTCCAAGATGCACTGCAGCAAGTCGTCTTGGTGATGTTGCTGGAAAGACGAGCGGATAGGAGGATAGGATTCACCGACGGGCGAAGGGAGATTCAGCCTTTTGTTGAAGCAAATGTTACAGGTTTAAATAAGAAAATGATGGATTCCAGATTAAAACATTTCAGGGATCATTAGGTATGTAAGTTCTAAAGAAAATGCTAGCGGTCTGCAAACTATAATAGTCATATCCATCGAGATGATCAGTAGTTACGTCGGTTTCCTCATGCTTTCATAATACATATAATAACATGATAATTCTGCATAGTAAGTTAGAAGTTAGTGAAATACAAAATTTAAGATGCAACTGGATTCAGAAATAAACTTATTTTAGTATTAAGGAGTTACATCTACTAGGTAATTGTATTTATGTTGCACATTTTCAGCAACAATGCAGTTCAAAGTGTTTTGCATGAAACAGAAGGAAGCAACAAAACCAAAAGAAAGACAAAAAGGTAAAAATCTAAAACTGCATATCGGTTCCCCTAATTCTTATTCTTAAGTAGAATAAGAATAACTAGTCCATAATTTATAAATTAGTAGGGATTTCTCTACATGTAAAACTAAATGTTGGTTCTTCATTAGGCTGTCCAGTGGTGCAATTGGTAGAGCTGTTGCCTTGCAGCAAGAAGGTTCTGGGTTCGATTCCCGGCCCCGGTCTTTCTGCATGGAGTTTGCTTGTTCTCCCTGTGCATGCGTGGGTTCTCTCCGGGTACTCCGTCTTCCTCCCACAGTCCAAAAACATGACTGTCAGGTTAATTGGCCTCTCTAAATTGTCCCTAGGTGTGAGTGTGTGTGTGCATGTTTGTTTGTCCTGTGTGTCTCTGTGTTGCGCTGCGACAGACTGGCGACCTGTCCAGGGTGACCCCGCCTCTCACCCAAAATGACAGCTGGAGATAGGCACCAGCAACCTTCCCGACCCCAGTAAGGGAAAAAGGGTGCAGGAAAATGGATGGATGGGTTCTTATTAGTAAGTGCTACTACTGCTACGTCATTTGTGTTAACTCAACTGTTCAAAGAGCAAAACGCCCGGCTTGTTCAGGAAAAGTGCAAAAGGTTCAAACGATTCAGAAATATGAACATGCTGCCGTGCACAGACCTCTGGAACTACAGGATCACAAAACCTCCATGTCTGTGACCCTCTCAACAACCTGTGTCACACATCTGATGGCTGTGCCTCAGGCTTTTATAATGGAGACTGGGTCCATGTTTTCATGTCTGCATTGGACTTCAACATCAGCTGCCTCACAGAAGGGCTGATGAATTGTTTAAAATTGTTGTGTAAAATTCATCATTTTACAACCACATTGCGAAATGTGGTTGTAAACTACGTCCGTCTTTCATTATATTCCAATGAGTTAAGTTTATTTATTTGCATTGCACATTTCAGCACCAAGGCAATTCAAACTGCTTCACATCGTACAGTCACAAGTTGTACAACAAGCAACGAACATTACATTTAGTCAAATGGCATCATCGACACACAGCAACAGTGTTGATCAATGTTCCACTTACTGCTAATCAAGTGCAGCTCGAAGCAGCAGGGCTTTAGCCTAAGCAAACTTTTTCTTCATTTCTACACTTCTTCTTCTGATCATTTCCCAAATATGAGAGCTCAGTCCCCCCTCTCAGATTAGTGTAGGAGAACACAGCTGATCCAACTGTGTGCAGGCAAATCCTACTTTATCCCGCTGCTCCACTTCCCAGCTCCTTTCTGACCAGAAAAATGCCACTCCAAGTCCAGAATGCTAGTTTGTAACAAAATCAAACATGTCCACAACTATAAAACTGTGGATTCCTGTTGGTTAAAGTTTACTTTTAGACCAACTGAGCTCCAGGAAGCAAGTCCCCATTTCCCCACGCTCTGACTTGGCTTCTAGGCACGTGTTGATGTTCCCCTTAATGGTGCAATACATAAATCTGTCAGAATGATTTCCACTCATTGTAGCACAAGCAGAGTTTGCCCAAGCACAGGCTGCGCACGGAGAGACCTGAAAACCCGAGTCGTAACATATCCACTGCACTCAACAAGTTTCCTGTTTTTAGCTAACCACGTGTGTGACGTTCAGCAGCAAGAGCACACGTTTCTGAAGCGATGATTCAAAGCCACTCCGCCCATGTGACGGCTGCCTCTAACTCAAGTGACAGTCGCTGCATTGCCATTGACTGTGTAAAGGCGTGCAAATTAGAATTGAGAAAACAATTTTGTTTCATGGAATCATGCCAATTTTGAAAAAAAAAAAAGTTTTTTGATAAAACATTTTTGCACTAGGATGAGATTGTTCAAAGTCCATTGACTGAAAAAAAAAAAAAAAATAGAAATAAGAAGAGTTCACCGCCTTACTACCAATTCAGACCCAAAGACAATGTGAGGAAAATTCCCAGCAATCACAAGTGAGGCATCAGTTCCAGTTTCACTGAACTGCATTTTATTTTTCATTTGTAGATTCTGAGTCAATCATTTTTTTCCATATGTTCTTTTTTATATATGTTGTTTTATATTTTTACTTATTTATATATTTGCTACATATATTTTACTGCATACACACATGCTGTTTTTGGTTTCTTGGCCTCCGCTTCCAGGAAAAAGCGATTAGATATTTGCTACGTATTTTAGATTTTCTGCTCTTGCACAGGCTGCAGTCAAACATCCAGCGGATTTCCATTTATTGAATTGTACAGTTCATCAGCTCAGGCTGGGGGCTGGCGGGCGGGACCGGTCACAAACATCACAGGAGTGACAGAGACAAACAGCGGGAGCGCGAGGTCGTGGCTAGAAATTCAGCGGCAGCGGGATTAAAGAGATGTGTCCCGCGCCGAGAGCAGGCTCACCATCCAGCAGCAAAACGACGTGTCGGATAAGAGCTGAATGCTAAAATGCACTTCTGGGATTTCCATTCTTTACAAAAAAAAAATACCGTTGAAAACCATATTTCATTTTCCCTCCTCTTCATAAAGATGCGCTTCTTTGTGTGAGTCTCGCACGTAAAAATCCCAATTGAAATGGGAGGAGGCAGTGTGTGAGGCTGCAACGTACACGAGTTCAGTCATCCTGCTGTTGTCGTGTAGAACATTTTAAACGGCATAAAATCATTTATGATTCAGCCTCAGTTGCCAGAGATGAGTTGGCCAAATAAATGATGCTGCAGTGTTTGCTTGAAAATGTATGCTTTAATCTATTGAGCAGGCTTTCACACAGCCCATTTACTCATGAACCTCCCAGAAACTGACCAGAAATAATAAGAAGAAGAGGTGAGAAAGTTTGACTTTTCTCCCTGTTTCTCACAGACTAACGTGATTCTGCCTTCGCTAATCGTTCTTCGTTAAAACCAAAAATGCCTTACTTCAACTCATCTTTATGCGGTGCACTGTTGACGATGCATTCTGCAGCTGAAGAGCTGTAAAGTAATTCAATTCCTAATCAATATTGAAGAGATTTAACAATAAATTGATAATGTAGGAGGCCGGCGGCCGTGTCGGCCTGCACGCCATCCCGTTACGTTTACAGGACCATAAACGTTCGTGTGATCAAATAAATGTCTCTTTAAAATTAAATCTGCACGGTAATGCGTCGTCTTCTTCTTTTCTTTGTGGTTGAAGTTAAAGTTTTTGACATTTTACAAGGATGCAGTTGCCGGCAAAGCGATGATGGGGAGAGAGAACAAACAAAAAATGGGGAACATGAGCGTATTCCCATTTTAACGTCTTTAGTGTTTACTATTGTAACTGCACAATTCAGTGCGTACCATCTGTTGTGTCGTCCCACGCCGTCTTCCACTGAAGGTGAGAATCTTCTCAAGCCCTTCCACACACACGCTTATATACATACACACATTGAAATGCGCCCACACAAACCAGTTGCTGCAGAGCTCCAGGAAGGCTTTCTGGGTAACGGAAGGAGGATATAACTTTAGCATCATGCTGAGATCCATCTGCTGGGTCTCAGCATGGACCTGAGATCCAGCAGATCTCAGATCTGGGACACACCGCGGATGCAGCTGTGTCCCAGTTATCGCTGCCATCTGGGAGCCAAGTGTTACCGGCACCAGATCTCGGGGAATCTGAGCCAGTGTCAAGTGGAGCGCAGGCAGAGGAATCCTGTGCAACTAATATCTGTGGATCGCAGAGGAAGCAAGCCGATGCAGTGTTACTCTGGCAAGAGCTCGTCTATTCTGAGACACATTTTCCGTTAAAGAAAAACAAACAAATAAATAAGACAAATATGTAACCCGGGTCTAGATTTTAAATTTCTATTCTCTGCAATTTCACTTTTTAATCCCTTTCTGGTTGGAAAATCCCGCGATAGTTAAAACTGTTAGAACCGATGCATTGGCATCTGTTCTCGCGGGACTACTGAGCAGCCAATCGCTGTTCAGTATTCGAGTCATGTGGGTCACCATAGCCAATTTGGTAGAGTATATCAGCTGGAGCGGGAATGTGGAAACAATCAGAACACGCCGGGAGGAACAGAGCTGCGGGAGCCACTTACCTTTTGAGAAAAGAAGGAAAAACTATATGAGGATCGGGATTTCACTGCGGATCTGGTAGGGTTCCGTTAGCTTATTGCTGACGTTAATTGTTTGTTGTGGAGCGATGGAATGACTCGCTGCTAAGTAGACGTAGACAACCATGCTGCCTCTGAATTCGAGACTTATAAGGTGCTTTGAGTATCTATTGGACGTTTGTTTTAATTTACATTGTCATGTTAATTAAAATATGATATATATTTATTGAATTTTCATGAAGTGTAAAGTATATTGAACTTGGTATTTATTTATTGACATTGATGGGATGTATTTATTGTGCGAAGAGCGCTATTTATGGAATTGTGTGCACACTAGAATGTGATTATATGTTGGTCCTGTTTCATCGTGCAGGCCAGATGGATGGCGAGCTAGAGGTCCAGGCCTAGAGCCTAAGGAAAGATTGCACTAGAAGTGCCAGAAGAAGACTGTTTCTCCTGCCAGTGTGGTAGGAGGCTCAACGCAGCTAGCTGAACATTTCGGTCCAACAGGACGTTCTGTTTAGCCCGGACCTGCACTTCACCAAGTAGTTTGGATGACCTGCTTGGAACCTGGATTACCCTCAGCTTGGGTGAAAGAACTGAGGGGTGTGGATTTGTGGGCTTGGTTCTTGTCTTTTGTTTTTGGGTGTTTGTTTTTCCATTTTTTTTTGTTATATGGCCATATGATTTCATATATATTGTAAATATGTATATATCTTTCCACTTAAATACACACAATCGGCAATTGCAAACCTTGTAGTCTGTCTGCTCACTCATGAGTCTCGTACCTATACTTCTGAGATCTAGCCCATTTGACACTGGCTGTGGTTTTAACCATCTTACCCTGATAGTGCGGCATATTATTTTAAATATGCTACAAATACAATTACGATTCAATTCAAATTCAAACAACAACAACATCCGGAGCTAATATCTGCCACACACTGCCAAAAAGTGTTTCAGTGCTTCTCTCAGCTGATTGTGCACATCAACAAACTGTTTGTCAAACAGTTGGCTTGCTATTCTCAAAAACGTATTTTTATTAATTCTGTGACTTTGAATGCTCCAACAGGATGCTCTGGATTTTATTTAGGGGTTTTATGGTATGAAGGGCTCAATAAAAATATGCATCATATTTTTAAATGTTTTTTATTTGGGAAAAAAAAAAAAGAAAATTTAAAACTTGCACTTCACAATTAAATTTAACTTTATATTTATCTATTTTAAAAAATTAAGATACTTAGGTTTTCAGTTGATGTGACACATAAGGTCAAAATTAACTACACTTCAAGGTTTCCCCCATAAATCTCGCTAACCCCGGTGATTGGGGATCTAGAGCAATCCAGCGGCTCGTCGTGTTTTTGAGTTAAAAAATGCTTAAAGTTGTCAGAAAATTTGAAAATATCACTTGATAATTATATGTTATTGAAAGACTGGAAGATTGTTGCTGTACACCAACTACGAAGTCTTAAAAAATGTAAACATTTTAAAAAGACTTAAATAAATACGTAATGCTTAGTCTGGTGGGGGCCCAAGTAAAGCCTGGTGGCCCGCCAGGCTTACAATACACCAGGGGAAACCCTGAACTTTAGGGAAAGGAACTGTGACATGTCTCTGAGTAAAGTACCATGTGTTAGTGTTAATATAAAATGTACGTGCCAGAATGTCCATATTTGAATCACATTGGTGATAAATGCCTGGTTTGAAGTTTGGCTAAAAAAAACAAACAACCTTTTCTTAACACCTGCTGCCTTCAAAGTTAACCCAAAGATCACTAAAGCTCAACGTTCCACATGGATTTGTTTCTATTTTGGCTTATTCACTCTGAAAAATGTTCTTGCACAGAATCACAAATGAGTCATTGTCTTGCAGATAATTCTCCTCAGTTAGCAATAGTCACCCTCATTAGTCCTACATAATGATTCAGCCTGCGCAGTAGGGTACAAGAAAACATGGAGAAACATGGTGGTAAATGTTTTTCTTTTCGCTTCAGCATTCAGAGCCTAATTGGGTTTGCACTAACGCATTGCACGTATGTGCATGAGCTAACCGATTGCTTCAGCAGCTGCTAAGTGCCGTGGCCTGGTCAGCTGTGTTATATGTTTTACTTCAAAGCTGCTGCAAATATGTGAGGGGGGGGGGAAAAAAAACATATTTTAAAAAGAGTGCAGCAGTTTGGTGGACCTGATGCCAAGTTTGTCTTATTTATGCTGGGTTAAGTGGCAATTTGAAATTGGGTTTTAATAACAAACTTAAAAAAAAAAAAAAACAGGCTATTTTAGAGTTATTATGGGAGATTAAATAGAGGATGAGAGACCAAAATGGAGAGGGAAATAATTACATTAGAGAGATGAGAAATTATATCCTGCATTATAATCATATTTGGCCTTAAATTGCATGGACGGATCTGGTTAATCTGATTCGCCGTTGGGTCAGTGTAGCTGTGTTTATGTTTTTTGGAGCCTGTAAGTCTTTTCTGTGCACTTTCTAATTCTAAAGTGTACCAAGTTTTACCATGTTGTAAAGAATAGCAATTCTCAAAACACAGATGCAGATCCAGACATAATGCCAAAAACAAACAAGTTTTTTTTTTTTTCAGTTATCTACATGCCTCTTTATACTTGAATATTTCAGCTCTTCAATCAAAGTTGTCTTCAAAAATATGTTCAAATTTGTAAATGTTGATTTTCTTTATTGGGAGGAAGAGAAAAACATCCAGCAGTTGTTTTGAATCTTTGATCTTATCTAGAAATCATATTTGGAGCTTTGAGAATGAAATGTGCAAACCTCTGAGTTAGGCAGCGGCAACAGAAGAAAAATCAGGCAAAAGTTAGCAGTGCTTCTTTGTGTGTTTCCTACCTCTGTATAAAAAGGAGACAGATCTCAAGAGGTTTGAAGTGCCTCTAAATCTCACTTTCTATCAGTGTGTGAAAAAAGATGTAGTATATTTTTCTATAGGGGAAAACATGAGACCTATAAAAGACAGCAAAATATGTCATAACTGTGCACTCTTTTGCTTATTTACAGGACTGTCTAGGTATAAAATGTAAAAACCAAGCTAACAAAAATACTTGAATTAATTGTGAAACATATCCTGCAGATGCTGTCATTGTTCAGAGTAGCCTCCAGTGCTTCTCAATTATTTTCTGTTGCGCCCCCCCTAGCAAGAAGAAAACTATCCGCGCCCGCCACTCCCCACCGTGACTATCCATCTCTGCATAACATTTTATCCTTATTAACATTAAATAAAAGAAAAAAAGAAAAGAAAGACATATGGCCAAACTTACAAAGAATAACTTTATTAAATCGTGTTTTAAGTCTGTTTTAAGACGTGTTTTAAACATGTTTAAACTGTAAACATGTTTGACCAACTAATTGCACCATTGCAAAATTAAATCAAATCAATAAATAATATTTAATAATTATAATAACTAAAAGAAAAAAAAAAGCAGCCTGTTCCCCAGGGTCACACGCGCCCCCCCCCAGGTATCGCGCCCCACTATTTGAGAACCACTGCTTTAACCAGATAGAACTGATTCTTCAACTTAAACCTTTTTCTTTTGTTTTTACTTGCTCACACTGTCCTAAGAGAGACATTGTTTCAGGTGCATACGTTTTGTTTTGGGGAGAAAGTCAAGGCAATGCGCACCATGGTAATAAACGTGCCAGTGACTATAACAATCTGACAAAAAAAAAAAAATGTACAGACTTATTTGTTTTCATTGTTTTAGCTAACTTTAATCTTTTTCCTCCTAGAAGATCTGATGTAGTCGAACACAGGAAAAAGCAGAAACTATGTTATTATCGTCGTTAATTTCATCATGCGTTACAAATCAAAGAAATACTTCAAAATCTTTTTGGCAGTGGCCGATAATCAATTTTTAAAACGTTCTTGTTCCATCAGGTGTAAGCAGCTGACGTACCCGGAGGACCTTCCTCAGATCTCCGTTGTGTTCATCTTTGTGAACGAGGCGCTGTCGGTGATCCTCCGCTCCGTCCACAGCGTGGTCAACCACACGCCGGCACACCTGCTGAAGGAGATCATTTTGGTAGACGACAACAGTGACAGCGGTAAGATCACGTTATGGCATTCTTTACGAAATTAATTCCAAATTTAGGTGCAACGTCCTTTAAAAAAAAAAGACAAAAATATAGTGAATGAATAAGTGCAAGACGACCCTTTTTTTTTTTTTTTTGGTTGTTTTGTTTCGTCCAAACATTTCCTCAAGTTGCTTTTCAGACTGTACGTCAAACTATCCAGAGGTGATCAGCGTGTTATATTGATGACTCAATCGTTTCGATAGTTAAAATGGGGTGTACATTAAAGCACGTGGATGTGATTTTACACTTTTGCCTCCATTTGTTCTGTGCGTTTGAGTAACAGAAGAAGGAGAGAATAACTCCTGAGGACGCACACATCAGTGTGAGGGTTTTAAAATAGCTTGAAAACAACAACGAAGGAAAGTGGGGGCAGGGGGGATGGGCTTTATCTATCCTTCTTTAAGCTGCTGCATACTGCTGTCTCCATAGCGATGTGGGCAAATCCTTTAGTTACATCTATGCTGTGACGCCCACACCAGCTCACAGTGTTTTGGTTCCACATCCCAGGAGCTTTCCTGTTTGGAGGGCTGACGGGTCGTCAGCTGGGTTACCGACCACACTGGGCTGCTCCTCGACTTGGCACCAAGAAACAAACCTGCCTCATTTAGAACTGGCAGAGGAAAGCGGTGCTTTAATAGCATAGTGAATGAAGGCTGATGAGGATTCAGCAGTGCCTGGTCTCTGCGCCCCGCTGAGGAGATCACTGCCTTCCTCCCAAAGAGGGAACAGATAAAAGCCAGCGAAGAAACAGAAACTGACACCACTTCCCTCTTTAGACTTGTCAGCCCTCAAATTTAGACTTAATGCGTTTTTTATTTCTGAAGTACACGTAAAAATAACCTAATTTGAATGTGATATCTAGAGTACGCATAAAGTGTAAATGCAAATCAAGACGAGGACTACCCAAGTGAAAGATTTCATCATAAGCAAACACCCTGTGGAAGAAACACATTTCAGCCACTTGTATGTCATTGTTTCAGTCACTTCCCAGAGATTGTGATCACAGACGAGGGCAGGAACGTAGATTGACGCCTTTCAGCTCAGCTCTCTCTTCGCCACTTTGAACTAGTGCAGCACTAGCATTACAGAAGACGGGGATCCTTCCATCAGACGCCTGCTACATTTCCCCCTCGTTTGAGAACAAGACCCTAAGATACTTAAAACTCCTCCACTTGGGGCAGGACCTCATCCCTGAGCTGGAGAAAGCACTCCATCCTTTTCCGGTTCGTAACCATCTGTTTTGGATTTTGAACTGGTGATTTTTATCCCGGCAACTGCACACTCGGCTGCACCAATGAAAGCTGGAGATCACGGTCTGATGATGCCAACAGAACCACATTGTTTGCAAAAACCAGACACCTGATCCTGAGGGATCCAAAATGGCGACTCGGCCAACAATTGTTTGGCCAGTTGTGACCAATCATATATATCTTTGGTTAAAAGGAATGTGTGCTTCACTCTTTTTGCCAATGCCACACATGATATGAAATGGGGTGTATCACAGCTGGTACACAGGCTTTGTAGCATGAAAGGACTTGAAGCTTACAACATGCTTAGACCAACCTTAAAATGCACTTTTAGATACAGCAACAAATATATCATGAAAATTCTGAGCACTGATTTATATCACAGTAGTATAAAGTCTTAGAAGTGGAACACTCTGGAAAACTGCAGTCTGATTTACACTTGAGTTGTTTTAGCCGTACTGTCTACTGAAAATATCCCAAATGCAAAGGTTGGCTCTACGTAGCAGTCATGAAGACAAAGACTGCTAGACTGGTTACCTGACCAGTCATATTGTATGAATGCTGCGATGATAATAGCCTAATTGAAGCTTCTTTGTCCATACATTCCCTCGTTAGTATCAAATGCATGTTGTCACTTGAAAATGAGCAATTATACCATTTTGTCACAGGAGAGACTTTTACATTTTACATTTGTAAGAGGTAAGTCTTTAAATCCCCAGTAGAACAAGGCCAGGTGTTTCCAGGTAAGCAAATGGAGTGAAGTGAAATCTTGAAGTAGTTTTAGAGCAAGTAACAGCTGTGTTTGTTTATTGTTATGACTGGTCTGGGACAACTTAAAACCCCCATAATTAATTATGGGGGTTTTAGGAACCCCCATAAGGAAGTGGAACCCACTACCTCAGTGTGGGAACCTCAGCACATCGAGAATCAAGTTATTATAACACGGTTATAACAGATACTTTTTTAAAATAAAGCCATAGCATCCCCACTCTTAATATAAAATCCATCCTTTAATTTAAGAAAAAAAAAGTTTGGTCTCTTTGTAAGACTTCTTCTTCAAGTATTGGTACAGCTAACAGTTCATGGAAAAGAAATGCAGTTGAAGCGTTTTTAAAGTTTCATAAACATTTCTAAGACTTTTGCATTAGCATACCCTTATATCCTGTTCTCCTGGGGTATAAATATTTAATAACTCACAGTAACATTTCTTTTAGTCTCAGGTCGCTAGGCTGGACGAATCTCTTCTTTTTATTTCCAGCATGTGCGCTGCACGGGATGGTAACTATTTGAGGTTGGAAAACAACTTCGGACTTATTCGAATTACCATTTACCATCAGTTGTGCCACAATGCTTATTTAAAACGTATTGCTTTTTGGAGATGGGATTACATTACCCAACTGCTGCCCACTTGTAACACAGCAGAAAATAAACCTGCTGGTGGCAAATCCACCACTGAAATAACACAAAAAAACTAAATGAAAGCTTGTGTGGCCTAGTTAAAGTCCAACCATAAGACCAAGTGAGATAATGTGGCATATAGGTCATTCATGCACCTGACAGGATTAAAGCAACGTTAGACAAATGCCAACACATGTGGAAGTGCTATTGCTTAACACAAATGCTTAATGGCGGTTATTTAGGAAGTGATTAGTTTTTTTACATATAACCAGGTTGGTTCAGATAATTTTTTTTACATTAATAGATAAAAAATTCTTTTGAAAACAACATCTTTGTTTGATATTAATATTTTATTGATGGTATAAAACATGTGCAACAAAAAAAGTAAAAACAAAGGCACATCGTAAAGTGTGGGGTGAAAAGTAGCCATCTATTTTTTATCAACAAATAACATGGCTGTCTAATTATCTTCTTTGTTTTTTTAAAATAATGAATAAATGAATTCTATTCCCACTAATTAAATGTTAAAGAGATTGCCTAATTGTCACAGTGATGCTCCAGGCACGGAAACCCATTAGTAATGTCAAAGCAAAACAGTCTTTACCAACACAAAAGAAGCCAAATTAAAATTGATACCAGGCCAGATTTGCTTCCGCGGCTCCGTGTGATGTCGCTAAACGACCTCCAGGTGTTTTTCACCGTCCGTTTGCCTCTTGCATCTTTAATAAAAGGTCACTTTCACGTCTTCGCCACATTTTGTCGGCTCCTCTCGTCGGAAGAACCGTTTCCCAAATCTGCCGGCGACTCGCGCTGAAACGTGAGTAGATTTTTGGCGACTGCTCCGCCGCAGCATTGCAAAATTAACATTAGCATGACCTTTTCAGGAGGGCCCTGCCTCGGCTCAAATGTGACTGTAAACGCGTTCGGTTTGTGGGACAGGCAGTGACATTTAGCTGGTGATGGAGAGGTTCATTCACGGCAACAGCTCCAGCAATCTTACTTAGCATTTCCGCTCCTATTGATTACCTTTTTGTCTCATGTGTCAACCAGAATGGCTCCAGGTTATTGTTGTGCGCGACGCCAAAAGCACAGACAGGCCTAATAAAGCCTACAGGATCTTGCTCCAGCACCAATTTATGAGTTAATGATTCATATAATGAAAACAGGAGATAAACTTAGCGGCAGTTGAGTACAGCTCATGAAATTAAATTTAAGTGATGATAAATGACCTAATCATTGTGTACGTTAAGTCCCGTTAAAGCCTGCGAACATAGGATTGGCTTGTTAACGCTCGGCAGGGAAATATATCTGACACGGCAACAGAAAACGTGATTAAGAAAACGCAGGATGTTATTTACAGACATTTACATCTGCGTTCCTTTGCTTTCTTTACGGTCTGACACAATACAAGGAGGCAAGTGAGCTTTACGTTTGGCTGAAAGGAGAATTAAAAAAATTAAATCATATTGCCTTTTGGCATTAGAAAATATCTTTTATTGTGGAAATTAGATTTTTTTTAAAAATACCATCCATCCATCAATTTTCTCCCTTGTTCCTTACTGGGATAAGGAGGTGCTGGTCTCTCCAGCTAACGTTCAGGGCGAGAGGCGGGGTCACCCTGGACAGGTCGCCAGTCTGTCACAGGGCAACACAGAGACACACAGGACAAGAAACCATGCACACACACCTAGGGAGAATTTAGAGAGGCCAATTAACCTGACAGTCATGTTTTTGGACTGTGGGAGGAAGCCGGAGTACCCAGAGAGAACCCACGCATGCACAGGGAGAACATGCAAACTCCATGCAGAAAGACCCCGGCCGGGAATCAAACCCAGAACCTTCTTGCTGCAAGGCAACAGGTCTACCAACTGCGCCACTGTGCAGCCTTAAAAAAAATACATGATAAATAATTTCTATTAAGCTATTCGTTGAGCTGCCTCTGACGGTGCATATAATGAGCTCAGTGGTTGCCAAGCTACCAACACAACACCCCAATGTCTTGATGTCAACTTTGAAACGTGTTAACGAATCTCTTTCTCAGCTGCCATATGGAGTGTATCTGCCGGAGTGGTTTAACTTGCTGTTGTTTTGTGCACAGTGATAAAAATAAAAGAGAAAGAAATGGCACAATGTGTTGAAGCTTTTCCACCTCACTCTATTCCTTTGCTCCTTCATGTCCTGCCTCCAAGACAGGATCTGTTGGTCTGCGGCCGAGCTCGCTCCCGACGGTTGCTAGTACACCTCAGCATAAACTTCTGCTTTTAAAGTTGGTTTTAAAGTGCAGGGAAGGAAAGAAGGAACAAGTACAGAACTCAGGAAGGCTGCAGAAGACAAGTAGATCCACCACTGGAACCAGAATTTTAGAAAAAAAAAACCATGCAGAAAACATCCAGTGTTTTCCAAAAAGTCGTGTAATGATCTGCGAGTCGGTGGTTTGACTTGCAGATTCAATCCGCAGGCCCCTTTGCCCAAAGCGGTTCCCTTTAGAAACTGCAGACGTCAAAGTCTAGCCAGGTTTGGAAGGGAAACAAAGCCGTTCTCTTTTCGCAGTGGAGGATGCCTGTTTATAGCGCAGTTGAGCGCCATGCGACACGGACAAACATTAGCAGTCGGGTACAATTTAAAACTTGAAGAGTCTTTAGGAAGCAATTGTTTCTCAATAGCTGGGAGTCCAGCCCCTCTGGTAAAACCAGACCCTTGTTGTATGCTTTGCTTTGTCAGTTTGAAAAGTTTCACAACTGTTTGTTTTTTTTTTTCTGCTGTAAGGAATCATTTTACAGCACCAGGTGTGCTGGAAATGATTGTTGTGAATCTTGAACAGTAATTTTCATAAAAACCTTTTTTTAGTAAGTGACAAACCGTTATAACTAAATGTCTGACGTCTAGGCCATAACACAGAGCGGATACATTTCCAGTAGCTCACTACAGTCAGTCAGTAATGTTCCTCTAACAATTTTCTCAAACAAGTTTTCCCTTCAATGCCACAGTATTCCTGCTATAAATGGGTTTGCATTCAGACTACTGCACGTTGAATATTTATTCATCTTTCATGTTGCACTCGCAATGTCTGAAAGTAGTTACTATTCCATAAGTGTCTTGAAATGTGCTCAGTATGTTTTCGTTTCTTTCTTTTTATACCATCGGCTCAGGGGGTTGTTCTCCTGCATTTCTCTCTTCCGGTAAAGTCCAAAAATGATTACACTCTAAAAGCTTTAAATGTGCTGTAGCTCCAGGTCAGGCTGGTCCTGAAGGAGTCATGCTGAACTGGCTTTGGACCTCCAGTCAGATCTTCAAAAATGTGTTTTCTTGTGGAGCCAAAATCTGTTTTTTTTTTTTTTTTAGCAATAACTCATGTAACATAGAATGTAAAAGTAGAAATCTCTTGTTTAATTATATTTTTTAATTAAATAACATCTGGAACCAGTGCAGCCAATGTGCTCAGACACTTTGTGACATAAAAGAACACATAGCAGGGTTTAGTTAACCAAAACGCAGTTAACTAGTGCCATGTTGTTACCCTCCTGCTGCTCAGTGGATCTATCTTCACCCTAATGTTTCACTCTTGCTTGATTTTTGTTTAAGAAATGATGAAATAACTACATTTGCTCATGTGGAAACACTTGAGCGCCCGAAATGAAACGAATCCTCAAAGGAACAACATTGGAGGAAATGCTGTAGCGACTCGTCCGTTGCTTTAATACACTGCCAGAAGCTAACACTTGTTTTCTTCTAGGGTCAACGCTTTTAAGTTCAACCTCACAATATATTAAGACCTTCAGCTGGGAAAGGATTCCTGACAATCCTTCCGCTCACCGTGTGTCCTCAATCACACAGGCGAGGGATTAGACTGGCATCTTTTTTTTTTTTTTTTTTTTCTTTCCCCTCACTGGCTGATTTATATTGCAAGCCAAAGTCGGCAGCTAGGTGTGGATACCGCTCAGAGGCGGTGTCCCACAAGCGTCCTTATTAATCTCTCTTTCGGAAAGTGGAACGCTCAGCAGTAACCCAGAGGAGAACCTCAAACAACCATCAATCCTCCAATAAAACACAGACAGCAATTTGCAAACCTCGCTTGCAACACGCACGCGTCGCTTCCGCCGAGGACAGCCGGCAGCGTGTGCGAGCACCGAGGACGTGAGATGTAATATTACAGCGGGAATAAATACATTAGTGGAGAAATGCATCATGGGGGACGCTGCGCATTGTTTGTTGCACAGCAGCCCTTGAACAAGAGGCTTTTCTTTATTTATGTTGAGCAGCATGAATTTCTGAGGGAGCGTCAGATTATTATGTTCGTTGGGAAAATATTAAAGGAATCAAACGCGTTTCTCCTCCTGGACAAGCTGAGAAATGGTCCTTCATTACTTCTTTTGAATGCATGTGTTATTTGAGAGCATTATAAGAATCAATCTGTGTTTTATTGAAGATGTGTTATTGCTTTGAAAGGAAAAGGTCAAAATTAAAATAACTTTCCCCTAATTAAACACAGGCCTCTAAATGCAGGGACTTAATTTGTTCTCCTACTGGCACATGGCTTTGCGTATTGCAGAGAAAATGACCTTAACTTGCATTTCTTTTCTCCTTCAAGTGGCATTTTCACATTGAAACAAGTATAAATACGTCGTGTTTAATTTAGCAAGCTGCGCCGCCTTGTAAATGAGGCATTAAAGGGCCATTTTGAATGGGAAAATAAGCAGATTCTTTGCAGGATCAGCTCCTGACACATTGATTTGTGTGTGTTTTTATTTGCCTCCAGTTTGCACAACGTTCCACGGCATCAGTAGTTGGTAAATTACTTTCGGTGTGAGCCAACTTGGGCTGCCCAGTGGAGCAGTTGGTAGAGCTGTTGCCTTGCAGCAAGAAGGTTCTGGGTTCGATTCCCGGCTCAGGGTCTTTCTGCATGGAGTTTGCATGTTCTCCCTGTGCGTGGTGGGTTCTCTCCAGGTACTCCGGCTTCCTCCCACAGTCCAAAAACATGGCTGTCTGGTTAATTGGTCTCTCTAAATTGTCCCTAGGTGTGAGTGTGTGTGAGCATGTTTTTGTCCTGTCTGTCTCTGTGTTGCCCTGCGACAGACTGAGGACCTGTCCAGGGTGACCCCGCCTCTCGCCTGAAACAATAGCTGGAGATAGACCTCCTGACCCCACTAAGGGACAAGGGTGTAGGAAAATGAGCCAACTTTTATGTTTCTGCACTAAATAATCTGGAGATCAACGGCGAATGAATACACATCGGTTTGTGTGTGTGTGTAAGTGGTCAAATAATCACCAGCTGGATTTACAGAAAAGTTGGGCTGGAGGCCATGAGTTGCAGGTGATGCATTTAGCATGCAAAGGAGGGTGACTCTATCAGTGCAAAGTGTCTGAAAAGCACAGCATGAGATGAGTTAACGCTCCCCCTGACGGACTTAAAGTATAATTAGCATTTTGGGACATCCCAGCAAGAAATCTGACTTGAATCTAATTAGAGGGAGGGAGCTTAAGATTAGGGTGATGGAAAGTAGGCCTTCCTGCCACAATGACATAGGTGTGATCACAAAACAGAAATTGTCAAAATACTGTGGAAACATAAAGAAAGTCGTCCAGCAGAAATATAAAATGGTTGGATTAGTGTCATTCTATTCAATATTTTTGTGACGTGTATAAAGAAAGGTATAAATCAAATTAGATTTTTTGTCCGGTATGCCGATATTCCAGTAAGTGGTACCGATCGTGATATTTCTTCCTATACCTACTTACTGAATTTTTCTACTGTGGAATTAGAATCCTACGATGTCTGTCAATTTATCCTGCTACCAAATGCAAATGCTAAAAAGGAGGCTGAAAGTGATGCAACATCTTCAACTTGCATTATGTTTAATGTCAAATTCATTGATGAAATCCTCTGTCTCTAAGACAATGACACTCAAACAATGCACATTTGTAAATCTTCCCAAACGAAAACTCCCCAAACGAAAAGCACATCAGTCATGCATTAATGCTTTTTTATGACATTGTGCTGCAGGAATCACTGTCTCTGGTTTGTCATACAAGAACAACGCCTTTTATATCAGTGGATCATTTTGACGGAATGTCCAAAATGAAATTTTACAGCTTATATCGGCCGATAATATTGTGCATCCCCAGTATAAATATTTCTAACGTCAATTTAAAATAAAAGGTAAATTACAAAAAAAAACTTATGTATGTTTCAAAATTCCGTTTTTCTTTGTTTTATTGCCTGTTTCCCATCATAAACAAGTTTCTTAGTAAAAAAAAAAAAAAAACGACTTAAGATAAATCTACTAGGAATGACTCTCCACTGTCACTGCGGCATATTGCTGTAAGACTATGAGAATGTTTCAGAATCCTTGTGCTTTGTTATGTTTTGATCCTGAATAAAACGTGATGCGAATATGTATTATATGTTAATATTGAAGGGGATCCCCTCTAGCTGTTTGGTCTTGTTGAAATTTTCATTGCAGCTCTTTATGCAAAATCCAATGTAGGTGGCATAATTAAGAATAATCTTTTAAACAAGCCAGCAGATATGTTTTCTAACCTTTGGTAGGGGGTTGAGGCTTTATTGAGTTATATTAGCTACATTTGACTTGATTGAAACATAAATGGAAAACTTTTTTTTTTCTTTGCTGGCCTATTTAAAAACAGCCATATGAAAACCAGTCGTTCCTGTTTTTGCTTCTCTGTCCCAGAAAGTGTAAGGCACTTTTTATGCACAAAGCAATTCAAAGCGCTGGACATCAAATACAGAAAGAAAATGAAGCATAAGCATAAAGGCGTTGCATAAAATGCAAAGATGTTAAAAAGCCTATTACCATTTTTTTCAGGAACTCATTAGTCAGGTTCATTTGATGAAAAATTGCTTCAGAGAGAATTTCCTAGCTCTGATTTAAAGGAATCAACGGTTTTCATGGAGTTTGTTTCCGAGTTGAGGAGCGTAGAAAACAAATCGTGTCTGAACCGGTCTCAGAGGACCTGAGAGGTTCTGAAGAGCAGCTTAGGAAAATGTATTTCAACCCAAGAACTTTTAGTTCTTTAAGGATCAAGAGCAGAATTTTTAAGATTATTAGACACTTTAAATGTATGACAGAGATAACGTGAATATGTACAAAATGTGGCTTTTAAAAGCTGCTTTTATTTATAGCGGTCTCTTCTTACAATAAAAAAAATACACAACATGAAATAGGTTAAGAGACCTCAAAAAGCCACACGTGAATCTACAGGAACTACAGAACAGAAGAGAAACATTGACGATGACATCAGCCTGAAAAAGATTAAATAGATTCTTCTAAAGCTTTTTGAAGCTCCAGGAGCCACAAGGCTTTGTTTGAGATGCTTGGCATCCCTCTTAAGCGGGGCTTTCCATGCTAAAAAAAAAAAATCTCTCCAGTTTGGCTAAAACAAAAAATATGCTGTAAAGAACAGAAAACCAAAATCCCTCCAAGACCAGTTATTGTAATGACAGAGGATTTATCAGGTTTTCCATCCAGCTTGGTTTAGATTTGATCTCTTACTAAATGAATTCATCGTCATAAACGGCTCCTTGCATTCACTCTGGTTATTTTTGTCTGTTCATCTCCGAACTAAACAATGCCAGGCCTTATTTGGCTCCATCCACTTCATCAGGACGATCGAGAAGGCATTGTCTTGGATTATCTTTCAACCGAGAGATCTCCATAGTAACAGTTACCTCAATCAACTTCTTTCAATGACTGTATTTTGACTGAAATAGCTGCGTCAGTGTGGAGAAATTCAATCTTTTTTTTAGTTTAATACTCAGGTTTATTTGATTCTCACTTCCTTACACCAAGACACACTTGTCCGCTGTTCAGGCCTCGCCCTATCGATCGCAGCGGAGAGAGTAGCAACTTACAGGCTGCTGCAGGTCGTCGCAAAGGACAGAAGTCCTGCCTTGAAATAACAATGTTAGACGAGTAAATTCCACTTTTTTTTTTTCCTTGTAGAGATTTTCTTCCCTCGTTTGTCAAATCTGAATCCAGTTTAGGTTGATACCGAACAGAAACATGCAGATTTAGTTAACGCAGCATCCGAGGCGTCTGTTTAGTGTTTTTCTTTTTGTTGTTTTTTGTATTGTAAGGCGCCGTTGCTCTTCTAATTAGCACTTTCTCAGTGCGATTCTCTCTTTCCAAGCATTGAAGCATCCTTGAACGACGCGCCGGAGTTGTTGTCGACCTTGTAGCTGCGAATGTGTGTGAGGCGGATGTATGATGAAGAGCTAAAGATCTAAATCTGGAGCGCAGTATGGCGCCTTGTAGGTGTGTGAATGAGCACAAAGGAATATTATTTTGGTTCGTTCTGTTGGAAAATAGTGAATGCGATTTTGTGCTTTTAAAATAAGTAAAAGAATAACAATTTGAGAATAAAGTCATCCTAAAATCAAAAAGCTACTTTCTTAGTACTTTGTCTTTTTTTATTATTTAGATATTGCGACCCTTTAGAAACACTGAGAAGAACCCGATTTTTTAAAATCATTTGTTATTCTTTGTTTGATGTAATTCATACAAACCAAAGATTTATTTTCCCTTAATTTACACAGAAATAACCTTTTTTAAAAAACAGATTGATTTTACGCATCTAAATCTTCATTTAATATTAATACTTTATTTTCAAATTACTCTTGACTTTCTGTTAGACAGAGTTATGTTCAGAAAGAATGAGAATAAATTTTTTTATTAATATTTACTTCTCTTTACTTTCTTTTTTTCTCTAGTGGAGCTGAAATTCAACTTGGACCAGTACGTGAACAAACGCTATCCAGGCCTGGTCAAGATTGTGAGGAATAACAAGCGGGAGGGCTTGATCCGAGCCAGGATCCATGGCTGGAACGCCGCCACGTCTCCCGTCGTTGGCTTCTTTGATGCTCACGTCGAGTTCAACACTGGCTGGTAAGAAAAGGTCACATTTAACAGGGGAAAGTCCAAGCTGCTTTGTTCTCGCTCACCTTCGCCTTTGTGCTTGGCCTATTTTTTGAAAACAGAGGGAGGGCATGTAACAGCATGTGTAAAAAAAAAAAATATATGACTATGTCCTGCAGTTTGACCTGGTCGTGAAATAACTCCATATCAAGCTCTGATACATCTCCATCTATACAAAGGCCCAAAAATGTGGGTTTTTAGATGCTTTTTCTTTTTTTATGCGTTTCTCCACTGCAGCACGCTGACATGTTCAGCTTGAATGATGATATGGGCTGTGTGAGTAGCGCATACACGAAAGTGATTGAAACTGCTAAGACACGCCCCCCTCACTCTTATTGGTTGTTTCTGACTGGGAGCAGCAGCAGGCAACAGGGTGGAGCCGGAGAGCTTGTTTATCTGTCTCGTATTCTTATTTCCAGGACATAGTGACAATTATAACAAATATTTAAAAAAAGACGTTTTTATAAAAGTTACCCTCTGCAGCCTTGAAATATCTGTTTGAGTAAAACAAATGCTACTTAAAAAAAAAAAAGCTTTTTCAGCAAACTTGGGCTATGAGGGAGCAAAACACTTTAAAACAACACACAATAACTAACCTGTTGCAGTTCTTTTTTCTGGTTCACTGTAGTCCAGAACATAATCGTCTTGTTTTTGCCACCCTTGCACACGACAATACCAACATTTTTAAAACGCCATGAAAAGCATGCTACGTGCCATTGCCAGTACTTGCACCACAGATTGAGAACCTTTGCACATTCAGCATGCAGTCCTGACCATTTCAGCTCAAAGTAACTTTATCTGCACTGATTTTGGTGGAATGACATTACTTCCAGGGATCTCACAGTGTCTGCCTGTTTCATAAGTTTACCAGCAAGGTGAGATCGATGCAATTGGCACCTAATTTGCGCTCGTCACCTTGTCAGCGTTTGAAGAAGAAGTGTAGCGGCAGTTTCCTTGCAAGCTGCCGGGAAGGCAAAAAAAGTTCGACACGGGAGGGAAAGACGGCCGGAGGGAGAAGTGGAGGAATCGAGCAGCTTGTGACACTTCGGTTTCGCATTAGTAAAAGTCTCCGGGTGATCCAGTACTTCTGCCAGAGTAGATGGGTCAAATTGAAACAAAATAATAAAATTATCTTGCCTTTTCTTCACCAGCCCTGCCACAAAAATGACATCAAACTTTACATTTAAAAAATTAAAGCACTTATAGAAGTCCTGCTTTGAGATCTAACATGAGTCGGTACACAATTTCTGAATTTAGGTATAAAGCTGAGCTTCCTGGGCTGCACAGTGGAGCAGTTGGTAGAGCTGTTGCCTTGCAGCAAGAAGGTTCTGGGTTCGATTCCCGGCCCCGGTCTTTCTGCATGGAGTTTGCATGTTCTCCCTGTGCATGGTGGGTTCTCTCCGGGTACTCCGGCTTCCTCCCACAGTCCAAAAACATGACTGTCAGGTTAATTGGCTTCTCTAAATTGTCCCTAGGTGTGAGTGTGTGTTTGCATGGTTGTTTGTCCTGTCTGTCTCTGTGTTGCCCTGCGTCAGACTGGCGACCTGTCCAGGGTGACCCCGCCTCTCGACCAGAATGTTGGCTGGAGATACCAGCACCTCCCGACCCCACAAAGGGACAAGGCTGTACAGAAAATGGATGGATGGCTGAGCTTCCTAAAAGGCTAATTTTATGGTGATGCTCCTAACAGAAAATATTTGGTGCACCAGTGCAACCAGTACACAATTTTGGTGCAGATCTGTCGGAACGCTGACCTTTGACCCATCAGCTACCAGCAGCTGATAGGTCAAGACTCCTCTCGAGGGGCCACTTGAATTCCCAAACATCCGAGGAGCAATTTATTATTTTACAAATGAATAAAGTCATTTAGAAATATTTGTAGACTCTGTCTGCAACCCTTGACTCTTGATTTTTTTTGTTGGGTCCTGCTCATTGCAATGCATAGGGAGAGCAGTGCTGTTGGATTGAAGTGCCTGACTGTGGTGTTGGATTGTAAGATGGTTTTCAAACGTGGAACCGAGGATGAAAGGAAACATATGGTGGAAAGAATTCTTTGGAGACTGATTTATAAGACTAAATTCTGAGCCTGGACCAATAAAAGAGCCAACAGGAGTTAAACCATCAACTCTTCCCCAGACATGTGGACATACAGGGGCCGGAAAGAGTCGCTGCATTCTGTCCATGATCCTTTGGATGGAGATGGAAATAACAGCAGTACTGACGTGAAGCCCCGTTCTGCTGTAGTGAACAAAATCTCTGTGTCTAACTTGGGAGTTCCTGCTAAACCATCAGTGTAACCACAACTTCAATGAAAAAACCTTAGAGAAAATTAAAATGTCAAGAGAAGACATTCGATTTATGGAAATCATGGAATTCTCTATAACTTTACATGACAAAAAATATTGTCTGAAGTTGCCCTTTAAGAACCAAGATGTCATGCTACCAAATAGCTACTCCGCAGCCAAGCAGAGGGTACTTGGATTAAGAAGGAGGTTTGTAAATGACCCTCAACTTCATAAGGAATATTCAAGTTGTCTCCAGGATGTCATTGATAAAGACTATGCCGAGCAAGTACCAGATCAACAGTTGAAAAGTACAGGTGTGAAAGTATGGTACATTCCTCAGGGTTCTTTACGAGTGGTGTTCGATTGTGGAGCCACTTATCAAGGAACGTCATTAAATAAGGAACTTTTGCAAGGACCTAATCTCACCAGTCCCTTACTTGGAATACTCCTAGGATCTAGAACTACCGTATTTTACCCCCTCGCCGCTCCCTCTTGATATTTTCCCGTAAATATTGGCTCCGGTCCCCTCTCGTACCTACGTTCGTCTGTCCCCTGGGCTAATGGTCAAACCCAAAACTTGACAGGTATGATCTGGACATGGAAACTATATTTACCGAAGCTAAATGAGCAGCTGCATTCATGTTAACAACTGGGATATCAAATCATGTTTAGCAAAGAAGACAACCGTAGCCTGACAATTTTCAAAAGCACAATTACGAACGGTTAGCTTTCATGCGCCCATTTTAGTTTGAAAAAAAAAATATAAAACCTGATCGCATAAAGCTAGGTCAAGAGCAACTCACATAGCAGAATCTAACGGTCATACATACAGGTATTTCAGGGAGCTATGTGGCAAATATTTTTAAGATGGACAAATGAAAACCATGTAGACAATGGAACTCATCATGAGATAACGAGGCCTGTCGCGATAAACAATTAATCGGACGATTAAAGAAAAGCCATCGTTTCTCCCTTTATTTTTCCATGACACTGTATGAGAAAGCTCAACTCCGGTGCTCTCCACTGGCCCTCCCTTCCTCATTTCTTTAGCATAATGCCCAGCTCACGCTACACCGTCGGCTGATTATCGGCCCATTTTCAAAACCTGAGACCACACACTAGCCGATCGTGGTGTCTGGTGTCCAACAATGGGCACAAAATAATGGCTACAACTCATTTTAAAACCAGGCATTAATGAACGTTTTACTACGTCTACTTGCAATGCACGTGGGCAGTGTCAGCGTGAAGTCCTGACTGAATGAATATCATTAGAACCTATTTATGTCACGTTAACGACGAACAGCTGAAAAATTACCGGGTTTATCAACTGCGGTAGCAGTTTGACTCCAGCTCCTGTCCTGGTCATTTCTGTGGATATTCTTTGCACGAAACGTTGAATAAACATTAACGTTGTTTCCACATATCATCTCCGATGTTCTTTCCCCTCTGTGCTTTTCAGAGGGGAAAGTACGGAGATGAATCCGCGCTTTCTGATTGGCTACCTGTCACATTCAACAGGCTACGTTCCCGCTCCCTGTCGGGGAAACCCCGTAGATCGGAGCGGCCACGAGGTTCTACCGACTGGACCCGATCATTCCTAACACGCGACAATGTTAGAACGTTTAACGTTGTAAGATTGTCATAAATCATGTTGTGTGAACTGGGCTTAAGGGAGGAGTGAACTATTGCATCAGGTGGTGGATATGCCATCTTCTCTATTTAAATCTAATCATTATTGGAGGGCAATATAGTATACAGACTTCATAATCTGCACTCTTTGCTTGAATGTAGTTTTTATTTCCACTTTGGTTTTATGTTGTTTAGTTTTTATTAAAGTGCATTTTTTGTTAACATAGACTGAGAGTTCATTTTATTTTTGGTTTTGTTTACCAGTTCCAGTGTTAAATGTTCTTTTGAAAATAACGTGTATCTACTTGGCAGGATATCGCTTGCATTATGTCATTTCCATTAAATCAGTGTAAAAAGGTCTTCAAACAATATTATCGTTTATCGCAATAATTTTTTGAGACAATCGTTCAGCAAAATTTGTTATTGTGACAGGCCTAACAATAATAATAAAAAAAAAACAATAATAAAACATAAATAAATAATACAGCAGTGGCCACATTTTACTTTCAGAAGTAAACACATCATTTTAAAATAATATGTAACCTTTTTTGTCAAAATAAGACTGCAAAATAGTTTGCTATTATATACTCCCAAAGTCAAACATCAACTAACTACATATATTTCAAAACATTGTACACAGAAAATGTGTTCCGATTTGTTTTATCATAGAGGTACCTGAAAAGTTACTCCAATTCTTAATCCAACCGAAGCCCAAATGATGGATGTTGCAGGGTCCGTTTAGCGAGAGTATGAAATGTCGTCTGACCAATTTTCGTGCTTCGCAAAGGTTCTTGTTCCCATGATGCAATGCATAAAATTGAAAATACAGGACAGATACCTGCTAAAAATAATAGAAAAGTGGTATCCTCCCACAGAGTCTGCCATGCTACAAGCTTCACACATTCAGAGATGCAGCAACCAAGACCAGCTTTGTGATGGCTCACAAAATCGCGAAAAACAGTAAGCAATTCTCGGAGGGGGAGTTTATCAAAGCGTGCTTGGTGGACTCTGCAGCATTAATATGCCCTGGAAAAAAAAAATGAAGCATTTGAGAAAGTCCCGCTCTCCAGGCGAACCGTGACGAGAAGCGTCGAGGACATATGTGGAATCTGGAACTTAAGCTGCAACGTGAAGTGGCAAGTTGAATGAAGTTGAACCCTGATGAATGACCTGAATACCAAACTGCAAGGCAGGGGCCTTTTTGGTCATCAAATGCACAACCTGGTGAAGGCTTTCATGAGAAAGATACTGTTTCTTTCAAGCCAACTGGAGAGCAACGATCTCACTCGCATGCAAACCCTGAAAGAAGTCACACCATATCCATGTTAGGAGCATTGCATTGTGAGTTTTCAAGGAGATTTGAAGATCTCAGAACAATCGAGGATGAAATGCACATGATTTCCTCTCCCTTTACCTGCAATGTGGATAATGCAGCCAGTGATGTTCAGCTGGAACTCATTGACCTGCAGTCTGATGCAGTACTGGCAGAGCTCTTTAAATCAGGATCTCTGCTGGATTTCTACTCTTCTCTCAAGGAGGAGAACTTTCCAAACTTGAAGAGACATGCTCAGAAGATGTTGGTTCTCTTTGGGTCTACCTACATATGTGAACAAACATTTTCAATGATGAAGTTGACGCTCACCTGTCAGCTGTGCTTCGCATCTCCACCTTAGACATTCAACCTGATTTTGATGCACTCGTTAAAGCCCAGCAGAGACTACAGTTGTTAGGGATTTTTAGGTTATTATCATTTCTACATTTCTTCTCTCACTGAACAAGAAAAAAAACAAACTTAAAAATGTAAGTAGTTTTAAATTATGTTTTTATGGTTGAGTTGTGCATGATTTTAATTGTATTGTGGTTATTTTTATTTGCATGTTTTGTGTGTTTTTAATGATGTTGTTTGTTTTGGGAAATTCGCTTGAATAAATACAATTTTTTGCAAGGCAACCTCATGTTTTCATTGCATACTTATAACATATACTCTCACCAGCTTGTCAAAACAGTGCTATTTACTGCTTTTTATAAAGAAATACAGTTAATGTTATGAAGAATTGAGATCTTCGTAATCTCAATTCTTTTGGCCGGCCCTCCACAATATTTTCTGTTTCTTATGTGGCCCAATGGAAAAAATAATTGCCCACCCCTGCTCTAAACTAAACCCCCATGAACCTCCCGACACACATCACTTAAGGTTATAGCCCACGTCTGTAACTTCAAATTACAGCTCATAATCACCTCCCATAGACAGACAGTATAGGCATATCATACATTTTCTGTCTCCTTAGAGTCTGTTCAGTATTTTAGTAATTAACACTTGTGTCCCTGGATACCACTGGGATAAAATAAATGTAAATAGTGAGCTCTAGTTCCCTCTGTGTTGGTCAGAGAGACTCAAAACCTTGTTTAAAAGAAAGCCGAGAGTGTCCCCTTTAAGATGATACCAAGCACTAAATTATAGACCTTTGACAAATGCCCATACCATGAGCCTAAACCAGACATACACCAGTCTCAAAAAACTGAATTTTTCCAAAGGGGTTGTTTACTTCATGATAACTATGACTCGGCTACCATTTTGGAAGAGCTATCATACCAAAATATTAACTAGAGACGTATCTTTTTAAAAAAATATTGATAGACTTTGCCATCCTGAAATGGACAAAAAAATGGTCTGGCCCCTGGACTATGATGTATTTAGTGCCTACAGATTCTCTTTTTTTTCACAGCGCATGCTCACTGTGTGCTAATCATGCTCCTAGCAAAAGTTGCCATGCTGCTGACAATGATGTCATCAGAATGACTTCAAAAGAAGTCTGTGTCATGAGGCGCTTCTAAGGATGTGTTTGTGATGTCATAGAGTCCATGACATGATCAGTTAATTCTCTGGTCACGTCAGTCAACACAAACTTCAATTGCACGTTTTAGCTAAGCTCAACAAAGATGAGTAACGCAAGCTCACAGAGTGAAGTGAATGTGAGACTTAAGATCTCTTTTTGGACAAGCGTGAAAAAAAGGTTCTCCAGAAAAATCCATCCTCGTCTAAGAAGCCCAGATGACCGACAGAGGAGGTTTCTCAGCGAACTTCTGTGGCAAGTGATCGAAAAAGCTGCAGACAGACCAACTCTGCATCTTGTCAGAGACACCTTTCAGGAAGAACACAGCAAAGTTTTGCTCTTACTTTTGAGAAGAACTGGAGAAATAAATGTGGATGTTTTCTCAAAAGTGTCAGAAGAACTAAGCGAAAGAATTTTCCAAAATATCGCTAGAGACGAATTCCACTTTGCTACCGGACTCCATTTAATAGGATTACTCTATTACCCAGTAGGACATGAAGCTATTGTGGGAAAATTCAAACTCCACCTGGAGAATCCTGTTCCTCCAAGGAAAATGTTTGCATGCACAAAAAGAAAGATCAGAAAGGCATTATTTCCAAATGAGGACTTGTACTCAGATGAAAACTGTCTTAGTGAGGATTATACTCAGGCAGGGATGGACCCTGAACAATTTTTGAACCATGCAAACAAGATGGGTTTCAAACGTGGAACCGAAGATCAAAGGAGAGATATTGTGGAAAGAATTCTTTGGAGGCTGATTTATAAAACTACTTATAGATTTAGATCTACAGCTGACAGAAAGAAGCACACCGAACCTGTCCACAAAAAGCTTGCTTCAAAACTTTGGGAGGAAGTAAAGGACATAGATTTTGTTTTTTTTGAAGAGATGAAAAGAAAACACTGCCAAGATATTTTTCAACTTCTCTGTGGCAATAACGATGTAGTTAGAGAAATGCTGTTTAAGATGATTAAAAGTGACAATCCAATTGTTATTTACAAACTTGTACAGTGTTTCAGAAGATCCCTGGCACGACCCAGGAAAATAAATCTTCGAAAAGATTATTTGAGACACGCACTGAAGTGCCTTCAACGTGCTGTCTGTTGTGGAAATGATTCAGGCGTTGTTGAGATACAAGAACCCTCTAGGACTGGACCAAACTTTCAGCCTTGCCCGACCTCTGAGTCAGGACCGACCTCTGAGTCAAGACCGACCTTTGGGTCAGGACCGTCCTCTGAGTCAGGACCGATCTCTGAGTCAGAAACGTACTCTGAATCAGAACCGTACTCTGAATCAAAACCGTACTCTGAGTCAGAATCGTCCTATGAATCAGAATCGTCCTCTGGGTCGGAGCCACCCCCTGAAACAGGATTTGGCTCTAGCATAGGATTGTCCTTCATGTTTGGGCCGGCCCCTGAGTCAGGACCGGGCTCCGAGACAGGACCGGCTTTCGAGACAGGACCGGGCTCCGAGTCAGAACTGTCCTCAGAGTCAGGACCTACCTCCGACTCAGGACTGGCCTCTGAATCAGGACTTAGCTCTGAGACAGGACCAGATTGGACCGGCCTCAGAGTCAGGACCTCCCTCCGTGACAGAAACAGCCTCCGAGTCAGGACCATCTTCTGACTTAGGACCAACCTCCGAGTAAGAACGGGCCTCCAACTCAGGACCTCCCTCCGTGTCAGCACCAGCCTCCAAGTCAGGACAGCTCTCCAAGTCAGAACCAGCCTCGGAGTCAGGACCTGCAACCGAGTCAGGACTTGGCTCTGATACAGGACCGGCCTCCGAGTCAGGATTGACTTCAGAGTCAGAACCAGCCTCATGCAAGTCTTAAAATAATGAAACACTACAACATTAAGGAAAGCTGCATCTGAAAGGGCTGTGGCACTTCCTGTTTTTGTGACTGTATTCAAGTACTCTGAAAAATGTTTCTCCTCCTCCGGTCCTTTCTGTCATCCTTACTTAATTTGCCAGCACTTTCTTTCGTTGACGCGGAGGATGTCGCAGCGGCGAATTCGCCTACTGACAAACGTTTAAAAGTATACAAGTTCTTCCACGAAGAATATAATCACAGCTATCAAGGTAAGAAAAGACATAGCTTAGCGAGCTAATTGCTAGCTACAAGATATGCCAGTACAGTTTATGAAAAACAGCATGCGAGATCTTTGTTATGAGTACTAGATGACGCTTGATGTTGAAACTGTGCTTTACTTCTGCATGCCTGTAGTGTCAAATATTGTCAAGGGACAGGTAGTTGTCAGAGCTAGATGCTTCAGATCCATGAAGAAAAATGAGGAACCGCACAAGCTGCAGGGTTGAAACAGTCAGAAAGCCGGTTGGCTCTTGTTCGTTAGTTCGAGGTCCTGTTCATATTTGACAGCTGTAGAACTTGCACGTTCAAGTTCTTGACAAAGAGCTGATTCTAACATCTTCCTCTTCACTGGTTACTATATGTTTTCTGTTGCGGTTGCAACATAGTCTGTGTTTTGTTCTGTTGCTGTTGAAGCTTACCTTCAAACTAGAATCTATTATTTGTTTAAAGCTAAATATGCTATATGTATTGAAATATATATGTGTGGCTAAAAACAGTTGTCTATTTTAGATATCACTGGGTGTTGGAAAAGAAAAGGCTGAATTATTGGATTATTCCTGTAGTTTTGCAGCTGGTAGAGGTTTTTGTAATCATGTAGTTGCACTTCTTTACCAGACTGCACACTACTCCCAACTCCAGCTGCCAAGTGTTCCTCCTGCACTGGTATAAATAGTACTATAGTTATATAGACAAAATTCCTCCTTTGATTGTGTCACACAGCCATTTAAGTTCCTTTCCCACCTGAATTTTATTATTGCCATATACAAATTTTTGTCATCTCAATATTACTTGTGTCAAATATAATTTCTCTCATAATTCGTTTGGAATATTTCTTTTTGAAGGCAATGGAAAAAATACAGGCTCAACTGCTATCAATTAGTTTTATTTGCAAGTAGAGTAAAAATCTAAACTGTGCCAAATCACTCCCATTATGTCCTAAAAATTTTTCTACCTATGTTTCCTTTTGTTAAAACTTATGATTATTATGATTTTGTCACTGATGTTTGTAGGACCGCTTCCAGATCCCGACATCCTGGCATCAGGAGAACAACTACGCCAGCTGGAGTCTCAACCACTTATGGTTCTTGTCCTAAGATGGTCTTTCAAATGTGGAGCTGGTTCCACCCAAATTTGGGCCTGTGCCACAGGGCTCACCATGTCTTATCAGTGTCCACCTGAGAAGTCCTCTGATGGCATCATTCTGCACCACATGGCTTCAGACTTCCCTTCTCTTCCTTTGATGCTGCAGTCTTCCGAGTATGTGTTTTATGCCCACACTTGGTCAACTTATGCATCTTCAGTCATTGGAAATGTCTTATGAAATAGAGGCCAGAACCAGGCAGCAGTCCAGATGTTCTGCATGGGTACGACTTCGACAACCAAAACGTACTGCTAGCCGTTTCCGTGATGCTTGCAGAGGAGGGGTCTGCTGCCACAGCACTGGCAGCTCGGATGATCAGGGGCTTCACTAAACAAACTGCTGCCATGAAGTGTGGTCTGCAGATGGAGTCTGAGGTGCTGGCAAACTATGCTGAGATGTTGATGGTCAACGTGCTCCTTGTGGGATTCATTGTTCGTCCTGACACGTCATATCTTGGTGCAACTCCAGATGGCAAGGTGTATGACCCATCAGAATCACTCCCCGTTTGGACTGGTTGAGGTAAAAAGCAGTATGAAGAATGATGTGTCTGGGGTTGCTCACCTCCAAAGTCAGGATGGCCATGCTATTTTGAGGCATTCACACGCATACTACTGGCAGGTACAGGGTCAGCCTGCAATCACCAGATTGGAATGGTGCGACTTTATCACGGACACGCTAACAACAATAACTGTCGAGCGGGTGATGAGTCTTTCATTGATCAGATGAAATCTAAACTGGATTTATTTTATTTCAACCCCTTCATTGACGTGTTGATGTCATTGCAGTAAGAATTATAAAATGTGCAATTTACCCTTTTGTTCCTTTGCATTTCAAATATCCAAACTCAAGCTTTGTGAATCGCTGTAAATAGTTGTTACTCATGGAAAATACACAGCTTTCATGCCCTTATTTTAGTTTGGAGAAAAAAAAAAAAACCTGATCACATAATGGTCACCGAAAGAGAAACTCGCACAGCAGAAGCTAACTGTCATACATACTGGTATTTAAAATTGAAAATAATATGTAACCTTTTCTGTCAAAATCAGACTGCAAAATAGTTTGCTATTATATACTCCCAAAGTCAAACATCAACTAACTACATATATTTCAAAACATTGTTTTATATTACCATAGAGGTGCCTGAAAAGTTACTCCAATTCTTAATCCAACCGAAGTTCAAATGATGGATGTTCCAGGGTCCGTTTAGCGAGAGCTTGAAATGTCTGACCAGTTTTCGCGCTTCTCAAATGTTCCTAATATGCAATGTGGAAAATTGAAAATACAGGACAGATATTTGCTAAAATAATAACAGAAAATTCCTTCACTTTGATTAAGTGTTTCAGCTGTGTTGCCTGTGAAAGAACGTTTAGTGATTATAGCTGTTTGGCTTGAAGTGAGTTAACGGATAAAGGTCCACACGTTGACCAAAATTATTAAGAATTTACTTGCAGCTAAACTTAGTTTGCTTCTTTTTTTATGAATAAATTTTGTGGTCCGCAAGTTGTTAAAATCTGCCAGTTTTCATTGCAAGGGCAAAAGTTCGAACACCACGCAGATAGCTCACGATGTTAAATCAACGTTGAATTATCGTCAGAATCAACCGATGGTGGATCAACCATCAAACAACCATCCAATTCTAACCATTGAAACTGTGTCATTGGGGCCTGCCCATAGCAATGCATGAGGAGAGCAGTGACTGACTTCGCTCATTTTGCAAAACGAGCGAAATTTCCAACTGCCGAAATGCAGAGAGTAACTGACATCAACTGCCGCTCCATTAGAGTGAGAAACGGAGTGGATTTTTGACCCCAAAATAATTTTGAAATCGCCCTCATGCCTTGCTATGAAAGTTGGTCAGGACATCGTGCCAAATGCCGGCTCCCGTAAAATGTTTTCAAAATTTCTCTAGGGCTTACGGTTTTCTGTCAAGGTGTTTCAGAGCAAAATCATGTGACAGAGTAACCACAGGCTCCCAGCCATTCATTTTCAGACTTTTCTGGAAAATTTCAGAGCTCATCCCACACCATCTCTCTCGTGGCAATTAGTGTGAGTGAGGTACAGATATGAATCGCGGTAATATCGGAGATGAGAAATAGCCCTCTCATACGCTTCAGACGGTTTTCGGCCTTACGGATCCTGAATGGGAAGCAGCTGGTCGGACTGCTTTTTTTCATTAAAACTGACTGGGTGTCTCACAAAGATAGAATTTTCTCCAGCTTTCTGTCTCACATGCGACAGTTGGCAGAGGATTAATAACCATAGCAACGGAACACAGAGGAAGGCAGAGCTGCTGGTTTGGACTACAAAAACGCCATCACTGTAGTTCTAATCATGGCGGAACGCTTATGTCAGAACTGTCTCACTTACTACAGAGGAGAGCTGAGCACAATGTTAAAACTATAATGTTTTGGGCATTATAGAAGTGGTTTAACCCAACCAGAGTTACTCATAGGATTAGTGTAGCCATTTATAACAAAAAGTTTGCGGAAAATTTCAAAATAAAAGCCTGAATATTCCTCTCAGGCCTTTATTATCTTTTTCTATCAGGTTAGTGTGAAGCAGTTGGAAAAACTAACTGCTTCAAATAGTTAGATTTCTGTCTCTCCTTTGTGTCTCTCTCACATGACAGTTGAGCTGCTCTTTAGAACTACAATGACAGAAACAATTCACAGAATCTACCTGTGAAGATTAGAACTACAACATGGTGGAACACTCAGTGATCACAGAAGATCGATGAGCTGAATGTCAGAACTACAACATGGCGGAACTTTCAGTTAGTACAGAGCAGGACTGAGGTGGCATTTAGAACTACTTTCTAAATGCATTAAATAGGTGGATTAACCAAACCAATGTTACAGATTTTATTAGTGTGGCCATTTAAAATAAAGCTCACTGAAAATTTAAAAATAAAACCCTTGACGTTTTTCACGTCAAGTAATAGCTCTTTTGGGCTTTTTTCCAACTGGTTTAACCCAACCACTGTTACACATTGGATTAGTGTGGTCATTTAAAATAAAGCTAATTGAAAATTTCAACTGAATATTCCTCTCAGGTTAGTGCACTGCTACAGGCGGTGCAGCTAATATCAGCCTTTATTATCTTTTTGTCTCAGGCTTGCACAGCAAGACAGTGCATTAGCTTTAGCTTTTTCCCTAAAAAAAAAGCTTTTACCTGTTTTTCTTACTTATTAGCCATGTTTAATATACTGAATGGAGTAAGTCAAATAGAGACATCCTGCTAGTGATACCCCACATGCCAGTGATAATATTTAGGCTAACATTAGCATTTTGGCTAATTTGAGCTTATATACTCATTTCAACATACCGAATTGCATAAGTACATGTTAGTCAACATGCTTTTGATTCTCCACATGCTATTGTAGCTTTTTAGCATCAGAACGCTGGGTCCAAACCGACAGGCACACTTTGGCAGGCCCCGGTTAAATTTCTTCAAGAATTTTCTAGTTTATTTTGTTATTTTATTATTCTTATTTTACTGGTCGCCGAGAAGGCGGACTTCCATTATTCTGCTAAATATTCTACTAAACATAGTATTATGAAATGGCAATAATTTATCGCAATAATTTCTGGGATAATTTATCGTTGTCACCTCGATAAACCTGCTCACGAATCTCCTGAAGCTTATTTAGCTCAAAGAAAAACGTTTGAAGGGAATGCATCTTGTAAAGGGAGGTTTTAATGATCCTTGGTTCCTGGCTGGGATGCGACCTGCAGGCTCAGAGGTCACACACGGCATGCCAACCACTCAGGACGCGGCGCACATGAGAATCTGCATCATTGCCTAATGATACAGATAATAATTGATACCTGTGCGGTTCCCGCAGCAGTTGGCCCGTCTGTTCTTTCCATAAATAGATGTGCATTTCCTCCCTTTCCCCTCATATAGCCACTCTCAGCTCCATGCGGTGTTATCTGCCCCCACCCATCTCCGTTCTCACTCCGGCCCGTCACCGAAACAGTCCGTGGCCTTAGCTGTACCTGCTGCCAAGGTGGGATTTGTTTTTCTCCCAGCTGCCATCTTCACAAACCTGCGCAGACACACGCACACACACACACACACCCTCACCGACAATCAGTCATCTTAGTTTTTATTCGACAACCAGCAGCAATAGCTTTTCCTGCCATCAGATCTGCTTTTGTGCGAGGTTTTATTTACTGAAGTCAAAGAAAATGAGAGCGGCGTCGCTGTGATCTTTGTTCAAGTGCCGTTGCTGGGTGGAAGGAAATAGCGATGGAGGAGATGACAGGCATCTTCAAGGAGCGCCTTTGTAGTGGTTTTCTATCAGTGTACGTAGATACACACACATATATATATATATATATATATATATATGTGTGTGTGTGTGTGTGTGTGTGTGTGTGAATTTATCTCGGGCTGTACCCCTGCAAACACTCTGCTCTGCTTTATTCAGATGGATTCACTCTTGTTATCTGCAGTTCCTGTTTGTTAGAACGGGAAGAATACCAATTTATCATGATATGATTATTCACCATGGCACATGCATTGATAAGTGAGATGGATGGTAGCTGAGATGTTGTGGTGAATCTCCCCTCAATGACCTTGCACTCGCTGCCTGTGCATACTGAGCCAGAGACAGCGCTGTCAGCTCCTAGCTGCAGCGCCGTGATGATTCATTGGCGAAGGCTTTCCCTCCAGGGGGTTCAGGGAGAGGGTGTTAGCAAGGGGTACATTTGCAGCTGAAATGTATCGCTGGTTCGCATTATTATTAAGGCAAACATAATTGCATCGCGCCGTGTACGGTGCGTTTGAAAGCAGCGTCCCATTCCCTCACACCGCGCCGCCTTATGAGGATTTAAGAGGCCGCCGGCTCTCACCGCAGCAGCTACGGAGTCTGAATACCGCAGCTCTGCTTTTGCTATAATACGAGGATGTCACACTGTATCTTAGGTTACTGAGGTGTTGCGTCAACCGCCAGTCCGTCCCTGCCAACACCTGATAACGACTCAGCCCCGTGACAGCCATTGTTTCTCGCCCTAAACGGGAGCAGATTAGGACAAAGTAAAGGCGCCGTAATTAGGGCCAACCGTTTCCATAGCGTCAAACGCCGCGGCTGTTCGGAAGCGCGGGATAATTGATATTTATTTGGCTTCTGGAGTCAAATCTGCTGTTATTAACAGTTGATGATAGCCAGAGTTGCAGCTGCTCCATGCCGACTGTATCGCTGAAGATGATATTGCCGTTGCAGGGAGGTTTTAATAAGTGCCACGCTACAGACAGCCGCCCTTTGGTGGATTTCAAACATGCCACTGCCTTTTTGACCCAGGAACAGCCTCTGAGAACAAGACAAACTGAAAATCATAAAACTAAACCTGGATCGAATCGGCCTCCTGTATTGATTGATGAGTATGTCATATTTTCCACAGCTCTAATGTAGAGTGCTTTCTGAAAAACATTTACACAATCTAGAACTTTATCCACATTTTGGCATGTCGCAATGTCAAATACTATTTATTGGGGTTTTTTATAACCCAATAACTGATATTAATATCAGTATCAGCCTTGATTTCACTAAGGGATATTAGAAGAGCTTGCAGTCATAGTGGTGCAGAGGTACTTTCAATTCATGGCACATAGCTTTTTTATTCTTAGCAAACATGAATTATGCTCCAATCATACTTTGTGCAGGAGCAGCTGAATTGAAGTGAATGGAGAAAGCCTTAACAATTCGGAGATCAGATCCCATGCTACGCTGACCTCCAAATCCAAAGAAAGGAAAAAAAATAATACAGATTTATGCTGCTTCCACAACTGTTCAGTGTTTAACCACATCCTCAGCAGATACATTTGGAATGAGTGCAGAATCTCACGTTGCACTCTTCAGACCCTCCTCCAGTTTTATGCCTCTGGAAGCCGCCATGAGCTCCAGGTGAAGCCAGACGGCGTAATGAATTGAAATTCTGCGCGGGGTCCTTTACCTTCTTGAAATTCAGCCTCTTTCATGGGAGGCAAAAGACCGGGCGGTTTTATTATGTGCACTAAATATGCATGTCGAAGCCGCTCTGTGAGACTGGCAGCAGAAATTACAATGGCTGGTTGCACAGGCAAAGATTTAAAATGGTTAAAAGCCCTTCCCATATTACTCCCATTACCATATGCATTCAGGAAATGAGAATTACAATTCGCAGGACTTATTTTTAGCATTTCGTAGTTGCCTAAAGCAGAGAAGCCTCTGTGCTGTCTTTCATGAAAACCAAATAACAGCTTTTTATTACGCCATATAAAATGTAATTTAACATTTAGTGGTTATTATGGAATATTTTTTAAAATGTCTCACTGAAAAAACATCAATGAGAAATCACACCAAGAGGTTGTGGTGAGAAAGTAATAACTTCTACACTGTAGAATCTTAAATTAGCTAATAAAACATCTAATTTTGTTGCTTTTTACCATCATATCCTTGTTACCTTCTAAAAATTAAAAAAGGAAAACAATGTCAAGTCTGCTGTAAGGGCCATCAACAGCTTTTTTATATTTTTCAACATAATGAGCTGCAGGCTGAGTACTTTGTCAATTTAGACCATTTAGATACCTCATTTAAAGAAATATGTGAAACAAACAAACAAACTCTTGGCACCAGTGCATAAGACAATGGCCGCCCAAAGTGCAAGCAGAGATAGCTCAAATGTGAAATAACGGTGTGAAAGTGAGCACGGCGTCTAGTTCAAGTGAGAAGGAGACAGGAGAAATATTTTTCTGAGAAGCAGTAGCTTAGAGATCTACCACAGTGGAACCCTACACAGAAATTTAAAAGTAATCAGGGATGCCCCCAGTCTTTTTGCAATTCACCCCTGTGACGTATGGCCATTTTAAAGTTAAACCCTGCAATTCTTCCAGCGTTCAATCTGGTTTGGATAGCTCTCGTCAATTTAACACATTAGCATTTTCATTTAGCCATGTAGTCATGTGCAACACATCGCAAAACTAAAGCATCTGAACATCTCAATTTCATGCAGATTAGGTAAAAAAAAAAGTGACTGCAAGCTAATACTTCAAATTGCTGGATGTGGCAAAGTTTTTTTTAAATGCTCACATACATTCAGAGAAGTGTTAGCATTAATCACTGTCTTATCTATTTAGACTGAGAAACAATGAGTTGCTGCTGTGGCTAATCATCATGGGTAAAAAGATAGAAGGGAAGTAACTGAAAACATCCAAAGATATTTTGCACCGACAAAGCTAAACATAAAGAACACAAAAAAACCATTAAAATGTTAAAACTTTAAGCCACATGTGTCAAACTCAAGGCCCGTGGGCCAAATCTGGCCCGCCATAGCTTTTTATGTGGCCATCAAGACTAAGCATTACGTGTTAAATATTATGTTATTAATCAAATCAGTGCAGGTTTTATCTGTTTACTGCCAACTAACATTTCTTGAGGGTTATTATGGGAATTCATGCAAAATCAACAAATCCCTGCACTTTTCTGCGCTAATAATTACGAGTTTAGTTCAGTTTAGTTTAGTGTCCCGAGAGTTACGCTCACTTTACTAATTTCATTGCCACCTGCAAGTTGCTCTGCAATTCACAGCTGGAATGTAGAGTTACATTCGCTCTTTAGACAGCTGGATTTAAATGATGTCACTGAATGGATGCTCATCCTCCCTGCTCTTTAAGTTCCACTTTCACTAACATCTGATCCTGTATTGTCAGCAGTACGTACCACCCAACGGGTGTAAATGTCCTTGTGGCCATTGTTTGCGACTGGCTCAAGACCAAAGCACTCCAGCTCTAATGTAGGTTGACAAAAATAATCGAGCGCATTTGATTTGATTAGCAACAACCAACCTACTTAATTTTATTAATTTGCTTATTTTAATATTTCAAGAGCTGCGTCATACTCAAAGTGAACAACAGTGAAGGGAGCAGCAATCGAGACCACCATCAAATATTCAGTTCTGCGTGAGTCATTACTTGAGGGAGGGGAAATCCTAGTCTTTAATACGGAGCTGAGAGTGATTGGGTTCTGTGGGGATGAATTACCCTCTCAGTGTTATGTAGATGAAATGGCAAATAGAAAGATGGATGACGCATGCAAAAGATGTGTCCTCATTCCCGGAGCTTCTCTCGTCTTATTAAGCTTGTGGATGCTGAGACGATCTGGGAGAGTTGCATTTAACCTGGAGAAATAGCCTACTGTTGCTCTGGGTCGTAACAACTTTATGGGATTCTTCATAAAAAAATTGATTCTGCGAAAAATAAAACTGTCCTCCCGAATGTAAACTGTGGAACCTGATATGTTTGGACTGTTATGATCTTTCTATTTTGTCGAAAATATTAGCTTCCTCAAAACCTTCAGCTTGCATGTTGGACCCAATCCCAACTAAATTATTCAGAGAAATGTTCCCTTTGGTTATTGACCCCGTTTCAGATTGATCTATCCTCAGTAAACCAATATGTACCACAGGCTATTAAGGTAGCAGCAATTAAACCTGTGCTTAAGAGACCTTCTATTAAACAAGATGACTTGATAAATTGCAGACTTATATTTCACCTTGCTGGTCTTGTGTCTGTTCTGGTTTTGTTGGATCTCAGTGCTGCTTTGTCCACAGGTGACCACAATATTCTCTTAGAAAGAGAATAGAAAGCGAATATGTTTCACTCGTATTAGTCCGATAGACGGACTGCCCAGTAGCGCAGCTGGTAGCTGTTGCCTTGCAGCAAGAAGTTCTGGGTTCGATTCCCGGCCCGGGGTCTTTGTGCATGGAGTTTGCATGTTCTCCCTGTGCATGCGTGGGTTCTCTCCGGGTACTCCAGCTTCCTCCCACAGTCCAAAAACATGACTGTCAGGTTAATTGGTCTCTCTAAATTGTCCCTAGGTGTGAGTGTGTGTGTGCATGGCTGTTTGTCCTGTGACAGACTGGCGACCTGTCCAGGTGTACCCCGCCTTTCCCCCGAAAAGATAGCTGGAGATAGGCACCAGCACCTCCTGACCCCACTAAGGGACAAGGGTGTAGGAAAATGGATAGATGGATAGTCCAATAGAGTCCAATTTGTTCATATAAATGATAAATCCTCTTCACACTCCAGGGTTACTTGTGGAGTGCCACAGGGTTCAGTTATTGACCCAATTCTGTTAAGCTATCTAAACGCCCTCAAGCATATAGCATGGGACACATTTCTACCATTATGCTGATGATATTTAGCTTTTTCTATCCATAAAAATTTATGAATTCTGATGTGGCCACTTTCATTCTGCTACTTTCGTCCTCTGTTACTCTCCATTTTGCATAACTCATTATTTATGTTTTCTTTTGAAAAGCCTGGCGTTCTGTTCAGCTGTGATGCCTTTTTAAAGGGGCATCGACTGACAAAACGCTGAAAACAACTGAACGTTCTGCTTCTCCTGCTATGAACTCTTTACTTTTCTGTAACATAGACAGTAGTTTCTACATCCGTTTTGCTGTTTCTTTTTGTGTATGTGTGTAGGCTACACAAGGAACACTTGTTCCTGTTAAAGGGGAGTTTTCCTCTCCACTGTTGGTTTATGCATGTTCAGTAAGACACAACACAATCTGCTGGATTTCCATAGAAAGGTAACTTTTTACACCGATTTAAATAAAGAGCTGAACGTGACGGACAGTTTGAGAATCAATTGGAAGAAGAAATTTGTACTGAAACAAGATTATATGTCAGTTTAACTTGTTAAAAGAACACCTACATGTTTAATCTGTCCGTGAAATTTTAAGGGCAATGAAACGTCGCTAGCATCAAATGTACATCAAATAGTCTGTTTCTATTTTTATCTAAAAAAAAAAGAAAGAAAACAACCAACACCAGCTGCATCTGGGTAAAGCTCTAAGGCTTTTCAAATGGGTTCTGTTCAGACGTGTTGGCGCTTTTGATAAAACTGTCTAAGACTTGACTCCAGCATTTGTTCCTTTCGCTTCAAGCCTCAGCACTATGGCTCTAATGTGTGTTAAAAGGCACCAAGCGGTGTGTGTTGATTGACAAGATGCACTGTGGTGTTTCTGACGTGCATCCCGCTACAGGAACCCCATTAGTTGCTCACAAGTTGATGGGTGCACATTATACAATATTTTACAATGCAAAGAATTTACAAAGAAGGACATATTTAGCAGTGCATTGAACCCTTGCTCTTATTATGTAAATATGAGGATGTAAATCCTTTAAAGTCTAATTTGTTTTTTAGTTTATGGTAATTGACTGAGGTATTTGCAGCCTGACACTGACTGAACTGCAAACACACTGCGTTTTTTGTTGCGGAAAGATGCTCTATTGCTAAAGCCGGTTTATAGAACCGGTAAGATTTATCACTTTACAAGTCCCTTGTAAGTCTTAACCATTCAGTGCTAAAACAAAGAAATGCTTCAGAATTAGACTGCTGCCCAATTCACATCACGTTAAAGCTTTATTACAACACAGTGAGCAGATTCCATCGGCAAAAAAAAAAAAAAAAAAATGGGTGAAGAACCGGCCACCAGGTTTTTGCCTCACTTAGCTTGATTGGGAGGCTGGTTGCAGATGAAGTGTTTTGAGGCTTCATTGCTCCCATCAAAAGATTCGTCATTCAAACTCACTGGGCCACTGGAGACCAGATCTAGGAAAACGTCGTGCTTAGGGCCAGTGGTACACCATCCCTTCTGGTCTGGTAACACATAACATTGGAGACCAGCAACTTGTACAGGATGAAAGTAATACATTAGCAATGATTAGATGACATGACTTTTATTGTTGTCTTATTTTTAGTGGGTAAATGTCCTCTTTACATGGCTCACTGTAGTTTTGATCCATTGCTTACCATGGTTAATAACCCTGTTCATACATGGCAGTGGTGTAGGTGTCCACTGATTCCTGTATACAGCAGACTCAATTTGCAGGGATTTGGGACCACAGCCGCCCACGAATATCAAAAATCCATTAATAAGAATGCTTATGACTACCTACATTAATAGTTGAAACGCCAAATCCACCTTGATATGCATTAATATACTTAGCAGAAATTGTTTTAGCCAACTGCAGTAGTAGATTTATAGTCTTTGATATTTTCATTCTTGGGGGTTCAGCTAATCAATGCAAATGAAAATAAATGTGGCTCTTGGATTGGCTGCTTTGCAAATGCCAGCTAATGGTGCGTCAACTAGCATTGTGCATTTCAGCTACTAAGCTGCATTTTCTTGCAAATATTTTAGGCATGCTCAACAAAACAATCTGCGAATAGATTGTTGTTGTGTTGAGAATTCACAAAGAGGTGAATCCTCCAATACTGAACCGTGAACAGGCAGGCATCTGATGTGCTGGTAAAACATGCTATGTAGATGTTAATGCGAAGACATAAATGGCATTTGGTGGATCATCGAGTCCTTTCGCGTTATTGAAGTGTGTTTATGCCTTTGATGTTCTCTGGATTTGCATATTGAAGGCGCTGATGTCAAGGGCGTGAAGTTCACATTGTTCTATTCCATCAGGACTGAGTATGTTGCTTTTGCTTGATCTTGATGTTTTCAAGATGTCTAAAGAAATCTGATTTATTGAGTGGTCAAATTGTGTGTATCTTAGTGTGAAATATTAATATAATATCCAATGTTTCATTGGCATTAACACAAGATGCAGAGCACAAGACGGGCATTAGGCAGTTGCTTGCTGGTTAGACATTTTGCACACTTTGCTCTCTCACTTTACTGCAGGAGCTGGCAACACCTTCATAACGCTGCACTAATTCACTGGAAATTGCACCTATCTAAGGGAATAATGTATTTCCATTTGTGCATTTGCATTTCCAACATATAATTTTACTCATCAGATTTTCCTTGCCCATAAGGAAAACCATATTTTTTCCTTATGAGTACGGACAGATAAGAGCATCGTGGTGTTCTCCTGAGTCAGAAAGTCGAGCACTGATGAAAACTTTGACAGGCCAGTCACTTAAAGGAAAAAGGAAGAAACAATAAAAACACAGCTAACTGACCGTCTTATAAAAGCTAACCAGTTGACAAAGCAATCTGAAAAAAACTCTTAGAAACCAAACAGTGGAGGAAAGAAGCCTTGTTTGCAGGAGTTCAGGGGGGAAAAAGTGGCACCGATGTTGTTGAGTGTATAAAACTTTCTTAGACATTACGCGTTATCACTTAATAATATAAGGAAGAAGAAAAATATCTAAAAAAGAAAAAAATAAGCAAAGTCAGACTGGGTCCATTTTTTATTTCATGATTGTGTGTTTATATTCCATGCGAGAGGAGTTTGTTTCTAGGTCGTTTTTCAGCATTAGCTTTAACAAATTTAGTTTGTGCAAGAAGCACTTGTGCAGCTTAATGAATTCCTGGCCTAAGAAGTAGTTTTGAATGGCTGAAGGAGGTTACCGCACAGCTTGTGGTGCTGATGAGAAACCAAGAGACGCAGACATCAAATGGAGATAATTAATTCTCAAAAGCACCACGTTCCTGACAGTGCTGCAGCACTGCCTCTGAAGGGTCAGCTCACAAACCTACTGCTGCTACTGCTAATGATGTACTGAATTGCTGAATAAAGAGAAACTCAAAAGAACATGAGCTTTTTGAAAAAGAAGGGAAAAAAAGAAGCATACTTTCTTAAAGCAGATAGAAATGAGAGAGAAAATGTACAAATTGGCTCTCTCAACTTTCAAAAATAGTTTCTTTAAAGATAAACTTCAAAGATGTGGGTTAGGCTGACAGGTGTTCGATTTTGCATTATAATGTTATGGGGAAGTTGATCGGATGCGTAGTTGGAAACGGTTTGAAACTTAGGAACTTAGCAGATGGCTGGGAGGTCCGTCCATCTGTTACTGGGTTTCAAGGGCTGGCTTCAGTGAGACGAGCTGGTAAAATGAACCTTTTGGAGAAAAGAGTAGAATTAGCATTCCCACAGAGAAAGAATTGTTTCTTTCTTCTTTAATAAGTAGCCATTTATGCAAACTTTTCTGAGAGAAACAACGGTGCTGAGGGTTCACTAGCATTTGAAGCGTGGGCACATTTTCTTTGACTTGGTAAATTTCAGTAAATCAAGTTATTGTCCAATCACGATTACATATCCTGACAGGGTGTTTTGTGATCGATTTTTTAATTCTTTTTTTTGTTGTTATTTTGGGAAAAACTCACAAGAAATGTAAATCTAAAAGGAATGTTTAACAAATAAAGCATTTGTTTTTACTAGTTAGTCTATACTTTATTTTTATTAGGGTTTTTATGAAAGAAATATCTGTAAGACTTACAAAATTGTGAATAGAAACCATTTAGGAAGTGTGGCTGAATGTTGAAAATATCCGTACTTCTATATTCTGCCTTACACTATGGAAATGACCAATATGTCTTATGCTGATCCGAATTATTTAAGAAACGGCCATTGGATTCTACAAGATTACAATTTATTACTTGATTAAATTATTAAATTCACTCTTATATCTATAATTCAAAACCTGCAAGCTTCGAGGAGGAGTGAAATAACAAACTATTTCATCCATATTTCAACCTCTCACTCTGTTGTCTCTTTTTCTCGACAACAGATGTTTTGTCCCAACACAAATTAGCATTAATCTTAGCATGTGAAGTATTTTTCTTCTATGAATGAATAAGATTTCTGGCTGTACAAAACTTCAATTTTCTCCCATTTATTAGTCAGGCCACCCAACTTGTGCGTGAAGGTTTAGATGAGCCGATATCTGGGATCAGATAAAGATATTAAAAATAGAAATAGTCAAAAGTTCATCAGTGATGTCTGAAGTGCTCTTCACATTTATTGGCACCCCAATAAAGGGCAGAGATGTGTAATAAAAAAAACCCTGAAAAGTAAGTGCTTATCACAGTCACATCTCTCCCTGAAAATGTTAGAAAAAGCCAGCCTTTCCATTTGTTCAATGAGGGGAAAAAGCTGGGTTGGACTCAGCATCCCGCAGTCTCACAAACAAATCACAGTTTGTGAGACTGAAGGGTCGCGTTTCTCAGCAGGTGGCCAGCAAACACAGAAGCCCCACAGGGGATTAGATTCTCAGGACTCATTTTCACTACTTACACCTCAGACTTCCTGCAGTACTTCCTGCAGAAATACTCTGATGACTCTGCTGTCATCCGGTGTAGAGGAGACGGACAAAAAGCTGAGGACGTATCGTGTCTTCAATGCGAGCAAAACAAGGGAGAGCTCAGATTTCCAGAGAAAGTATTTGACTATGTAATCTCCTCTGGATATCATCATGCAAAAACATATTCTTCATAAAACTGATGCTCAGTGCAGAAAACACTGAGCATCATCTTCATCAAACTGTCTTACGACAGAGTATCTTCAGTCAGAGGCATCAGCAGAAACACTGCAGCATTGATCACTGCATGAGTTCCTTCTTATAAGGGTGTCAAAATCATTTTCATTTTGAGCCTTATCAAAATTATGAAGGTCCTCAAAGGTGTTATCTTGAATGTTTTATTCATGTGTCCCTTTAGAGTCTAGAGGGCCGCCTATAAAGGTATGGAGGACTGGATTTGGACTTAAGTTCTTCTGCTCTAAAATAACTCGTAGAAGAAATGGGAGTAATTTAAGTTACAGCAACTAGTAAAAAGTATACTTTAATTGAAATGAATGGTTAAAAAAAAGCCATAATACATTTTTTTAGGATTATGTACCAGACTTAACCACACGTTGCTATGGCAGTGGTAGGCGATGTGACTAAATCTTGACTAATATACATGTACTCATTACTCACCTTTATTTTAAAACATCAAAAACCTTCCCTGACATTACCCAACATGTCAGTCCTGACTGTGTACAAGGTCTGTAGTCATAGCAACAGCCCAAAACTCCACACAGCAGACCTAAAGTAAGCGCCGCACTGACTTCCTGAGCAGCAAACTGCTGTGAAGCTTTTGCATGAGTTATTAAAAAGAGGCCGGCTCTTGACACGGTGTCATCTCCTCGCTTTCCATAGGGCTGAACCCATTCTGACCCGGATGAAGGAGGATCACACGCGCATTATTCTCCCCGCCATCGACAACATCAAGTACAACACCTTCGAGGTGCAGCAGTACGCCAACGCCGCCCACGGCTACAACTGGGGTTTATGGTGCATGTACATCATCCCGCCGCAAGAGTGGCTGGACAAGGGCGATGAGACGGCCCCCATCAGGTGAGGGCATGAGCGGGAGAACGGCCTCCATTATGGATGAGGATGTTTGATGAAATATAGATAGCTTTGGGATATGACTTATTCAAGTATAGAGCCATCAAACTGTGGGGATCCGTGGCTCAGTGTGCTGCACACAAATAAAGCCGTCCAGTAGTGAGCTGTCTAATTAATGTGACGGACGTCTTCATTTTGATGCAGGTTCAGGAGGCCGTTTTTGATGAAGTGTCATTAGTGTAATTGTGAGTTCCATCACCCCCTACCAACACGTGACCTTCAACCCCCAGCCGGAGGACAGGGAAGCATATCATATTTCCATGCAATCCAGAAGATTTGGTCCATAAGAAATGCAGCATAGAAAGTACAAACTTCACTGTGTGAGGAGAAGAAGCACTGCAGTGTCTAGTTATCACTGTCAAGATACTACAAGGTTTTAAAAAGATATGGATTCAAAACTGTAAAAAAAAAAAAAAAAGTTACATCAAATAGTTCTTATGTGAAGTGAAGTTTCTTTGAGGACTACCAAGCAGTATGTAACTTTAATTTTAAAAAATGTGTTTACATATTTGTTAAAACTATCACCATAATCCGAGGCAGTTAAAGCTGTGATATGAGACGAGCCACTTACCGCATCTGAATGTGGCTCTGTTGTTTAGTCATTTGCATAATACAGAATAAATGATGTTCCTTTTTGTTAAAAAGAAAATCATGAACAAGTATGCAGTACTAAAATGTAATAAATAGCAAAAGATAATCTGGGCGGACAGTCAGTATAACATACAACTAAAGACCTCGAAATGCATCTTAATTATCCCCAGTGGAAAAAAATTCACAAACAGGTGAGAATCAAAGTCGCTGGTTTCTATCAGTCTGGAAAAGGTCATAAACCCAGAACAATAGTTCTATGCATTGTGGGCATCTCTTTATCGCATAGAGTGAGGTTTGTTTGGATAGCTTTTCCCTGCTCTATTAAAAGTCATTTACTAAGATTATCTTCATTAGAAAATCCAATTTATATGATCTGAAGCATTTGAGTTTATGGCCAGAGCAAAAACAGACATTTTTCTTTCTTTTGAGAGAGAAGGAAAGCTATAAATATGGTATAAATGGACAAGGCACAAAGAAATCAAATTTGCAGAAGCCACAACTGTAAGAAAAAAAAAGAAAAGGACTGAGGAAGTCAAAGGTTTCGTTCTGTTTGATCTGTTACTGGAATATCAAGTAAGGTTTCCAGTACTAGAATCTAAATTACAATAACATACATCCCAATGATTATCCTCTGAGATCATTTCGTTATTGCAAATAGACAAAACATTGGCTCTTTAATTTTAAGCAAGAAGAAAACTTCATTCTAGTTTTATCAACTGACCATAATTGGTCCAGACACGCTTCCTCTTCTCAGAAGCATCTCTTCAAAGCTTCATTAAAACAAGACATCCCTGACTGTCGGCCGCTTGGCATGTGGAGTGCAAGCGGCGCAAGAGGAGTTTCAGACGCCGCAGAGTCGGGTCCGTTTCCCCGTTGACAGTCGGCTTCCAGCAGACGGATCGCCTTCGGGGGCCGGCTGAAGTGTGTCGGCTGTGTGGATTACTATTGGAAATCGCTATGCCGCTTGTTTTCTCAGGGTCTGTGTCCATCAGTGACAGAAGCTCTGTCATCCTCAGAGGTCACTATAACGGGCCTCTTTTTTTGTTGTTTGGATGGATTGAATCACACACACAAAAAAAAAATAATTGCAAAAAGGATGTCAGAATGTGCAAAGCTGTCCCTTTCTGGGAGGACAGGAGATTGGAAGCATTTCGGAGACGCGACAGAGACGGACAAAGACTTTCATCTGCAACTGCTGTGATTATTGATGGCACGTTAAAGCGGAGACGACAGAACAGGAAATATTGTAGAGATGGCAACCAAGTGTATTTTCTAGAGGGGGGAAATAGGAAACACTCAACTTAAGTAGAATGATAGCAATTTCCCAAGTGGAAAAGAAAAGTGTATTTGTGTACCATTCTTGTACGGCCAAAACGACAGAGTCCAAAATCACTTTTGAAAAGATGCACAGAACTTTTCAGTGTGCCACTTACTTGAGCATGATGCAAATGGACAGAAATCGAAATGATTTAAAACAATGCAGCATTATTCATAACATGAACCTGATGTAAGCTAAAGTCAGCATTTCCTGCACATTTTACTTCAAGCTGAAAACTACAGCTAAAAACAAACCATAGGTCAGCTGCCTTGTTTCATTGTTTCGTTACAACACCCTTCGGTGTGGAAGTTGTTACTGCAGGTGAAACATTCATCCGTTTTCTGTACAAGTAGGTTGTTCATAGAAAAACTTCGAAGGGATCGCAAAAACTGTAAGACGTTTCGTGAACCGACACGGTTTCTTAAAGCAATGTACTAGCTGTTCATTTATGTTGCTAAATAGAGAGCTGGACTTCAGCAGATAACAGGAAGGTGGAACACTTTTCAACAATGTTGCTTTGTTTGATCCTTTCGAGCGGAAATTCTTGATCTGTTGCGGAAAATACCGGATTTGGAAATGTCTGTAGCTTTTCTTCTTAAAATATAAGACTCAAGGTAAGGATGTCATCTAGAAAATGGTGACAGGTAGCAATGATAACCACTCTAACCAATAACATAAGATGTTGATGACATTTTAAATTAGTTTCTGAAGTAATACAAAAGTAACATTTTAATGCTAACTGCTTTCCTTCATGCTCACTGCTTTCCATGGTCTTGATCAACCATAGAAAGGCCTGTAAAGGCTGATCTGTTTCAACAATGAATCATTAAATGATTGAACAATTAAATTTTTTTTTTGGTCAGGATTTTCCAATTTGACACATTTGTTGATTATTTTGAATTAATCTTAAAGAATTTTTTGTAATTTTATAGTAGATACGTTCCATTCAAGGACGACGGAAGTGAAGTTAGAGAGCAGCTGCAATATCCCCGCGCTGCTGAAAATATGCAAAATTAAATAAATGGATAGCAATGGCAATATCACTAATAGTGTTTTAGCTTATATTACATTCACAGTTTGACATGGTGTATGGTGTATCATATTTGCTTTTGCCGTATTCGCCGTTTTCCAACCTACTGCAATAGATGGACATCATTGCAATGGGTCGGCACACTGGCCGTGCGAAGAGAAAATAAAAAAAAATAAAGTGGTATGAGCAGATCAAAGAGTTTGGATTCCAGCTACAAAATTATGAATGATGCATCTCAGTTTCAGATGATTCATGTTGCTCTGTCCCGTTCTGTGTGACTTGCTCATACTGCAAGCAGTGGCTACAGTTATTAGGGCGTGGGACGGGTGGCCCCTGCAGGCTCACCATCTGCTCTCCAAAAATAACCAAACCATGTGACGGTGAATCAGTAAAACACCTCAGCACCAGTAAAAGAGTCACTTTTTAGTTTCATTCAACTTACTATCCTCATGCATAGCATAGCAGCTAACTTTTTTCTTTTTTGTCAGAGTAACTCCTTATTTCTTTTCCTTTATCTACTTTATGTCTGCTTTCAGATTGCTGCTGTAACATTTAAGCTCAGAACGAGCAAATGAAGAGGTGATCCTTGAAGCCACTTCAGATGTATGGAGTTTAGCCTCTGTTCCTCCTGTTTTTTTTTTTAGGAGGAACAGATGGCTCTAATTATTCCCATAATTGGCTTCAGTTAATTGGCTCTAGTGAGGGGGAATTGCCTTAATATTGCGCTTTTGATCACCTTGCACATCAAACAGAATGAGAACAGCATGGAACTCTGATAGGAACTACTTTACACGACTTAAAATTCCCAGATATATACACGGTGCTGACTGCTCTTCCTCTCTGAGGACATCGTGTGTTTGGAGAAGAGGCGAAGCCATTGCAGCGAGGCCGGGGATTACGGTGCTAGGTGCCGAGTCTGTCCTTAGACGCCGCGACGGCGCTGACGCTGACGCTGCCAGGAAAACTCTGCCCAGACGATTTCACACAAAGTTTGTGGAGGTGTGGAGCGGCGAGGCAGGTGGCCTGTCGAAAGGATGAGAGAGGACGAGACAAATAAGGCTGAGTGTCTTCCGTTTTAATCTGCACGACCGAGGCTCTTGGAAGCCTCCTTGTCGCTTAAAATGTGAACAAGACTTTATTTTTCGTAATGTCAGGAGTCACAAGTATGCTTGTGTAAGTTAGCAGGCATAAACAGCGTTATCTTTTGACAAAAAAAAAAAACGGTTTGTTTACATGGGCTACACAGTGGCGCAGTTGGTAGAGCTGTTGCCTTACAGCAAGAAGGTTCTGGGTTCGATTCCCGGCCCCGGTCTTTCTGCATGGAGTTTGCATGTTCTCCCTGTGCATGCGTGGGTTCTCTCCAGGTACTCCGGTTCCCTCCCACAGTCCAAAAACATGACTGTCAGGTTAATTGGCCTCTCTAAATTCTCCCTAGGTGTGAGTGTGTGTGTGCATGGTTGTTTGTGCTGTGTGTCTCTGTGTTGCCCTGTGACAGACTGGCGACCTGTCCAGGGTGACCCCGCCTCTCGCCCAGAACGATAGCTGGAGATAGTCACCAGCACCTCCTGGACAAGGGTGTAGGAAAATGGATGGATGGATGGTTTGTTTACATCAAGTTATATAATCGCATGGAAGTTGGGGTGAAATAAACAGCCGCTCTCTCCATTTTAACATTACCTTTGTGCCGCATTTTCTTTGAAGTGTTCTGATTTGAGCGCGGGAGATTAATTTACCACAAGTCATTTACCACAAATACCACGATTTAAAGCCACTTAAACCGTATCAGCAAGAGTTTTTTAAAGGGGCTTTTGATGTACAACTCAACTTTCTGAGACTTTTTTTCTTTTTTGTCTTTTTTTTTTGTTTGTTTTTTTCATCCATTTATCCAGGATGTTCAAAATGAAACTCAGAAAGAGATGGCTCACACTGTTTTTTATCTGAAGTCTGAGCTTAAAAGCCTTTTTCACTTTGGCTCCGGCGCTGTACGAACCGTACTGACTCTCTTAGTACAGAGTCAATAAATCACAATGCAGCCCCAAGAAGCTCTTAAAAGCACCGCCACGTCCGCCTGGCTAACGCTGAAATGTTCACTCACGAGAGTCTTTATCTATGTGGTAACATGCGTGGTTAACTAAGTTCAGGAATTATGTTCGATACATGAATTGAGATCATATCTGGTAAAAACTCCACAGTATTAATGCTCCCAGTTTAAAGGCTCTGACTGAAACTCTGAGACTTGGCAGGAGGGAAGCACTAAACATTGAGCTGAGAGGGAAATAAAACTGTCTCTTCCCTGCCATCCTTTAAAGCTCTGTGATGTAGAAAATGTCTTAAGTAGTAAAAACATCTCATTGGGGTTTTTTTTGCAGTAAAGTGGGACATATATAATGTCATATTATTTGATTTTGTCTGAGCTGAAGCTGTTTTATTTAAATTCTGAAAAGGGCAAGAGGGGAGTTCTGTTTTTTTTTTTGTCACATGGTTGAACTCTTTTATGGCTTGTCCCGCCCTTTTACTTTTTCATCCTGACAGCAGTGAAAATGTTCCCCAAAATGGGTTTGTCAGGCAAGCACTTGACCTGTGTTTAAAGGCCAGTGTTGTTCAGCACAGCCGGTGACAAATGTCATCATAAATAAACCTCCCAGATTTTCTCCTGAACAGGACTTTTGACCAAGACAAGTTTATTTTATTTCATGTTTTAGCTGTTCCAGCTCAAATCTACCAAAAAAAATTAATAATTTATTTAGATTATTGCATTAGATCAGTCGGTAGATTTGTTTCTCTTACTTGAGCTTTTGAGTCGTAGTTAAACTGCACTAAGTGTTTCAATTGTTTTGTTTATGAAAAAAACAAAACAAAATGCAATTTACTTCCATTGAGTTGCAAATCAAAAATTCATAAATGTTACGGTAAACATTATTTACTGAATTGCTCGGCATCTTAAAAAAATATATGTGAGTAAAAGGTGTTGCTGATTCGACACTTAGCCAGTGCAGGTTTGCATTACATTAAAAGAGAAATTTGCTTATAAAACATAAATTTACAGTTTGGATTTTTTTTTCTTGAAGATTTAAAGTTCAGGCAATCAATTTCTAGACACAGTAGATTTATTTCAGAAATAAAAACTTTAACTAGAACAAGGCTGTACAAGGCTTAAGACAAAAGTCTTCTGCTTTTTAATTTTATGTTATTTGAACTTTAAGCTCTATAAGAAGCTCAAAGTCTAAAATCTCCCCATTTCCCAATTTCTTTTGATTGGTTAATGTTTTGGGTTCTTTTCTGTGCAGTGTTTTGTGGTACATTCCTTTTGAAGCTGCTACATGCATAAAATGTTATTTATTTTCTTAAAATCGGTTCTATGCACAGTTAAACATCACATTAGTCATCCTACGCCAAATTATTCATACTGCAGATTATTCATGCCTCAGGCAGACTTAGGCTTAAATTAAGCTTTAAATTGTATCAACATGTGTCATCTGTAGTGTTACTGTTTTTTGAGCAGCCCAGCCAGAGTTCACACTTTCCTGGGTGAACTCTGGCGTGAGCTAAAGATTAGGGTGATGGCAAGGAGACATTCCAACCTCAAAGACTTGGAGCGCATTAGCAAACGTTAAAGCAGAAAACGTCAGTGGAAACTTACAAAAAGCCTGTCATGCCAATCAAACTTTTTACTTAATGTGGGGAATGGTGTAATTTTTTTTACATGCCATTTTTAATTGAATGTAACCTGTCAAGAGAACCCGGGATCATCCCACCTCCCCATGCTGGAGATTTTAGTTTAACAGTAACAATACATGAAGTTACCTTTAAATTTAATTACACAAGTAACATTTAGACCCAAAAGCAGACTTAAACTGGTTGTGTGTGTTGTTTTTGTCTCCTCTTTGCTTTAATTCTACTTCATTTTCTATCTAATTATAAGAAACCATAGTTAGGCAGAAAGAGTCATGAAACAGGAAGGGCAGGTTTCCTGGAAAGAAAGGAAGTAAGTTTCCAGCTGATGGGCAACAACAAACCAAACAAGAATTTTCTTTCCTTTTCCATAGTTTTATTTTGTGTTCAAAGATGCCAGCCTCATTCTTACCAATGCAAAGGTCTTGGTGGAATCATTAGTTTTACATCTTGATCTGCTGAGGGCATGAAAAATTCGGGCTTAACTGTTTATTCTGAGAAACTCTGTGGCTTCGAAGTGGAAAATAACACACATGACAACGGGCCACTTGACTATCAAGTCAGCTATAATTTTGGAGGCTATGACATCAACACAAATCGATTATTGATGTAACATTTTGCAACCCTGATCCCTCCCAGTCATATACACAACTTCTAATAGAACGCGAGAGATTTTACCACAGTGAAAATGTAAATATATCAGGTAAAGAAAATGAAAACAAATGGCTCTATTCTAAAAACCCCACTTCTGCGCCTCCTCTGCTAACAACCCACTGACCTTACTCATATGTAAATAAGGACAAAGCTACCTGCTTTAAGTGATCTAACTCGTCTTTAGTGCCTTTGCCAAGTGTCCCGATTACTTTGTCGATGAAATATCTCTGAGATGGGCTGTAATGTCTGAAGAGTGCTTCTCAGAACTGTTGGTGCTCATAATACGCTGCAATAAGCTTTTCTGAGTCGCTCAAAGTTTTGCTCCTCTGGTTGTTAGTGGCAGGTGGATCAGCGGTTTTTCTGCCTTGCCCAGGTAGAAACACGTGTTTGTTTCAAAACATTTCCTATTAGTTGGGCTCAGTCTCTATGTGATGCGGCTCTTGTCCGAGTCCTTTGAGTTAAGAGGGTACAACTGGTGTTTGTTAATCAGAGTTTGTTGTTTTGTCCCTTAAATGAGACTGTAGAAGGGAAATCACTCTTGCTGGCCTAATGCATGTGTAACAGAGAAAAATATGCTTCACAGTTGAACTTCAACCTTCAATGAATACCTTCTGTGTTAAATAATGTTGTTTCAGGTAGGACCATCTTCAACTTGACTTATAATCATAAAGTCGGTTACTTTCTGTACAATGTCTGTTGTCTTGCCATTTCCATTCAGAACCACATAGATCCAAACCAAGCACAGTAGAGAAGCTTTTGCCCTTCCCGTTAGCAACACCTGAACAGAATCACACCTGACCTTAAGTAACCCTGTGCCCCTTCAGACATACTCAGAACACAAAATGAGATATGCCCCCTAGTGGCGATAAACACAGGAAAAGATAAATGGCTCCTACACTACAACCAAGGTAATTGTTGATACCATTCATCCCAGTTAGAAAGTCATTGAGCTCATCTGTAGCTATGCCCTTAATTTGCCAAGCGGAAAGAATGATATTGGGACATTTTATGCGTCGTGGATCAAGACGGCTCTAGTTCCTGGGTTGGGTCAATAGTTATTTCAGTTTAACCAATGTCCTTCATGTCAAGAAGACTGACAAAAGTTTACATATAATAATTCTTTGTACAAGCAGAACTTGTGGTCCTGTGAAGTATCTAACTGGGTCCGAACAAATTCAAACAAATGTAACTATAGTTCTTACAAGATCAACATTTACGGAGAAAATTTACTTTGCCAAATCCAATTAAAAATAAAATAAAGAAAAGAAAAAACTGAAGCCCTGTACTGAAAACTTGACGCGGCTTTAAAGAATTATGTTGACTTAGATCACATTTATCTAGTTAGATCAGCATTACTACTTGGAAAGACGACATAAACGAGACACCATTTCCATATGAAGTTTTCTTTATACCTGCCTGATGTAAAACTTTAATTTATCAGTTTTAGTGATATGTTCCCTAATCTCTAAAGCTTCTGTCTGTGCTGAGGTGAAAGCTCTGCAGCACGCCATCTGCAAAAAGGGGAAAAATAGTTATAGAGGGTCCTTTTGTTTCCCCCATGCCTCCGTCTCCTCGAAAATAACTTCTGTCTAAAAGATGCTTTGATTTGAAATGTGATAGTCAAACTCATCCTCTGAGTGCAGATGGAGACTCTCAGCCTTTTCACATTAGGAAGCTGGACCATAAGTAGATTCTCTTCTTGCGTCTACATTAGAGACATGTTGTTTGACTGACGTGGAAGAACCTCAGGATGATTTTTGGAAGAAAGAGTTTAAGAAGTGTCTTTAAATATGTTTTTTTTTTTTTTTTAATCTGCCTTTCTCTTGTTACTCAGGACTCCGGCTATGATCGGCTGCTCCTTTGTGGTCGACCGGGAATACTTTGGTGCGATCGGTCTGCTGGATCCTGGCATGGAAGTGTACGGAGGAGAGAACATCGAGCTGGGCATGCGGGTGAGGGGCCGCTTTATACCACACTGATTAACAACAAGTATTTATTCCTGCTGGCCGTTTTCGCATTTTGTCACATTGCAACCAAAAACTTCAATATACTTCATTGGGTATCCATATGATTCCAAAAATACAGCAGTCCATAACTGTGGGGTGGAAGGAGAGTTTTCTATAGTTTTAAACATGGTTTTATCACAAATTTGAAGCGTGTGAATTTGAAGGCAACACTGTTTATTCTAAAATTGCTAAATAAAATCAATCCATGCAACCAGATGGCAGCAGAGCATGTAAATATGGATTTGTGTACATTCATATCATCCAACTGCTGCCGCTCTGTCACGACAAAGTTGTGGAAAAGTTCACAGCAGGATTAGGTTATAATCCGAATGTAGATTATGACCTAATCCAAGCACAGAACCGTTCAGTCCGTCATCTGAAAATGTCAAGACTGCGGCACAAGTGCAAACCTACCAATGCATGGCAGTTCATGCAACTTACCGGGCCACCTGAGACCAGACTGGAGTATGTTACCGTAGCAACACGAGAAAGTTTCCATGGATGTACCTTTCCAAAGGAGCTGCAAATTATCACAGAGGACTTATAATGCAGCTTGATTTCTGGTGAGACTTTGATTTGTCTTAATTAAAAGGCAATGGATTCAAAATGAAATGTGTTTCTGAGATTTTCTGCAAAAACAAAAAAAAATACTTTTAATTAGATTTTTTTTTTTTTTTTTACAGCTGGATGATTTCCTGACACATCCCAGCATCCACAGAAAAAAGCTGTAATTAGAAGTCCAACAATTTTGTGTTGATGTCGGGTTGGACGGCTCTTCTGGGATTGTTTGTGAAATTTATTTTCTGACTTTTTTAAAGCACTTTTAATGGAGATTTGAATGTTTCCCTGCCTTAGGGATGAAGCTTAGCATACAAAACCCAAGAGGTGCCAAAGGAAGCTATGATGACACATTTAAGTTCCTTTAGTTGGGAGTAGAAGGGGAAAAATCCCCATAATGCAAATCTTCAGCCAACCCAAAAGGCTCTAAAGCCGGCATAGAAAAAAAATGCAAATCTCTTTTTTTTTTCGCTGCTACTTTGAGTTGAATTTAACGCTTCATGTGAGCAGGTGGCATGCTGAAGAATTGGTTAGCTTTTAAATTCAGAAATGTTTCTCTCCAGCCGAGTGGAACCGCTCTGAATCTGGACACCCTCCTTGGGATTATTGGAGAGAGGAATGCTCGGAAGACCCAACTCCTCATTTTACATCAACCCCCACCCATCTCAGAATCTCGAGATGGCTTTAATGACACATCTGAGGTGCTTGGTGCTTTACTGGTAAAGAAAAAAAAAAGCACTTGAACTGAGGCTGGAGAATGGATCTTGGGTTACAAATTGCTGCAGTGCTTTATTGAAGCCAGAGACATTTATGGTTGTTGATGACCGTTTCAAAGCCTCCCATTATACCCCACTGAGTAGCTTTCCTTCTATATAAATAGCATGTTTTTGCTGCCAGCTGCAGTAATGATACAGTCATCTGGCCTCTCGTGTTTCGAGCTGGTGGTTGTACTGCCGTTATCATAGAGTGATAACTCAGCAGTTTCTGTCGCGTCTCAGCCTCCCCTGGGGTTCGGCTCTGTTTTGTCATTCCGGGAAGCCGCTTGTGCACCTAAGGAAACCACACTGCTGTGTCAGATGAGGCTTGTGGGCAAGATCCATTCAGCTACAAGAGCTATAAAAACTGGACTCTCAGATGTACACAATTTTGCAGGCCTTTTATGCCTTTAAGAAAAAACAGCACTTTATCCTGCAGAGGATGATATGTATCATATCAATATGATACATTTGTTTACATGCATGGTAACACATATCAAATAACGCTCTTTAAAACAATTTGTCCTTGGTTTGTTTGCTTAAAATTTACTACATTTTTGAAATGTTCCATGGTTATTTAATGGTGGGTTATAACTTACTGTATTGGAGGTTAAACTTTGGATGCAAAACTTCTATTTTATTCTTAGAAGTACATTGCATGTCTTAGACCTTGAATTAGCCAGTAGCTTTGGCCAGACAGGTGATATTTGTACTTAACCCTACTCTACTTAACAGATAGAGTAGAGCAGATGGGTAGAGTAATTGTCTTGCAGTTGGAAAGTTGCTGGCTCGAATCCAGCTTCCTCCTGTTACACATAGTTGTGCCTCTGGGCTAGGCGCTTAACGCCAAGCTGCCTTCCGATCTCTGTATCGGTGTACAGATGCGTGTGCTTTAGTGAGGGCGACTGGGTGAATGTGGCTGTAATGCAAAGCGGTTGAAGTGGTGAAAATGACTGGAAGAAGAGCCAGATCAGAACCAAAAGAACCGCTTGCAAAGGATTGGTTTGTGACAAAACAAAATGGTTGCCCTTTGAGAGGACCTGACAAAAGGGGGCAGTTGGGAATACAGGTCAAGAGGTCCAGTCTGGCTTATTGAGGGGTGTTTGGTTACTTTGATAACTCAAAAGTACATCCCTTTTGTCTCTACAAAAGCTACATAGTATATGTAGAATTTGAGAAATTTCATATATACAGTATATGTGCGATGAAGTGTCCTTTGTGAAACGTTTCAATATAATTTACCTCTAACCGGACAAAGTGTGAGTCTATTTCCTAATAAATGAATAGAATTTTATTCCTGCTAAAATCTAACTGCTTAAAAAAAGCCTTCACCCTTCAGATTGACTTTTGATGTGAGCAATTCTATTAATGGGACTGAAATGATTTCCATATCTGAATATAATCAAGAGGCCTTGTCAATCGCTACGCTGGATCCAGCTGTCACTCGAATTTCTCACCGTTTTGCCCTTTACCCTCATGAACCACAGCGCCCTGCTCTGGCCTTGTGGTTCATGAAATTAAGAAAACATCCCACAGTGTCTGCAAACACAATTAATTCCCTCACCCCTCTTTCTTTTTGACCTGTCTGTAAAATAAAAAATGCCATAGAGTTCATGCCTAAGCATTGAATAGGCCTACAATGACTCATTTATAATATACAGCCACTAATGGAGTGGAGTCAGGCGGGTGGACCAGCTACTCCTCTCGGTCGGTTCATTGAAATGGGCTGAGCGGGTTGCCATTCGGGGAGAGGCTTGATTGACAGGAACATGTTTAGCAATTAGCCAGAGCAGCCCACAATACCAGAGTATCAATGACTGCAGCGAGCTGACAAAAGGCAGGGTTCGTCCGGTTACTTGCATGTTTACGTGCGAGCCACAGCCTCGACGTGGAATGAAAAAGGCTTTCAGGGAGCAGCAAACTGCTTCCAAGCGAGTTGGGAAGCAAGGAGGTGCAGAATGTGATTATGCAGGACGCGGTTACGAGGGTGCCGCTCTTTTCGAGTGGAATGTGATAGAATAAAGTTAATGGCAGAAAAAATTGATTAAACATCTCATTCGAGTTTCCGGTGTGCTGAGGTGTGAAATAACTTACGGGGCCAGGACTTGTAAATGATCAGAAGCTGGAATAAATTTGCAGAAACAAAGAAAACTGGCAAGATGCTCGAAAATTATGTACGGAAATTATTTAAATCGGTGCGGAGAACCTTTTTCTGTTTTCATTCCCCCTGTCCGTTATTAGAAAGTTTTTAGCTGTTTGTATTCAGACGCCTTAAGCTTTTCTCCGTCTCGCTCCTGTTACAACCACATACTGAAATCTATTTCATTGTGAAGATGGAGCTTTTCTGTGAGAAGCTTCTTTCAGGTTCACATGCCTTTCAAGAGGGACAGGTTTATAAAAAAAATCAAAATCTTTGAACTGTTCATCACCCTATAATGTTATTCCCTCATCAAAACACAGCTGGAGTTTTGCCTTGATTCTTCCATGTATGTTTAAGAAATCCTTTAGTCTCCCGTGGAAACGAGATGTTGCTCTTTGGAGCTGCAGTCTCCAAGCTTCTAACTCACGGAGCAGCCCTCCTCTTTGACCCTGTTGCTCAGCTCCTTCAGACTAGCCAGCAGCAATTAGCAAACACATCTGCTGAGATGATAATTACAAGCTACTTCTCAGCGAAACACTGGTGAAAACATTGTTAAAGGGTTAATAGAAGAGCCACATTAAGATGACTTCCTGAAGTCAGTTGGTTGACTTCTAGAGGCAGCTGATTGTGCCATTAATTCAGAGGTGTCAGATTAAAAGAGGCTGTAGTACATATGCGTGACACTCATTGCAAGTTTTTCTTTGCAAGGTTTTTTGGAGGAAAAAGTGCCTGGTAGGTAAAGTTTGTGGTTGAGAGTATTTTATAGGTATTTTATAGGTATTGCATTTTACTTGATGCAGGCGAACACAACATTCTGTCTCTACAAGCAACATCGTGTTTGATACACTTGCAAACAATTGTAAATGGCCCATCTGAACTTGGTGTTCATCTCCAAGTTCAGACGTGTAAACGGAAAGAAATGATCTTGAGCATGAATGATGAATTCTACCAGAAGCGTCTGAATGTTTTTACTTTGTGATGAATCTCACGGCCCTCCTGCTCTGCTGAGCGCTGCACTTACGGAGCGTCTTGGGAGGAGAGCATTTTTGCTTTTTGATGTTAAGATGTGCAAATACAGTCACAACTCTTGTCTGCAAACATTATGTCACACATAAAAATCAACTAAAGACCAGCAGCCAATTCAGAATGTAATGTGCCATCATTGCAAATTTTAACATCACTGGTTTTTCTTGTTTGACACAAACAGAGAATTGGGAAATCTCCAGAGAAGAAGAAAACCTGGCATTGCGCAGTTATTACCTGGCATTGCGCAGTTAACTTCAGAATATGTTGTGAATGCATCTTTAAATTAGTGCAGTTGAAAAGAATTAAAATGAGGCATGTCTTATTTAAGTCCAGTGACATCTTGCAATATAATTGTGTCTAAGTTCATTTTGCCAGACTGAACATAATGGTAGTTATGAAATGGCAGTTGGTAAAATGTTGTCCAGCTCAGGACACCAGTAATTGCATCTCATGTTCAGCCATTAGGTAGTGGGCGACGCTTGATAGGAGAACACTGTTTTGACAGTAAGATGCGTCCAGCAGGATGGTACGCCATCTGCCTCGACCATCTGGGAGGTGAGGGACAGGAAAGAGAAATGGGCCGACAGGAAAGCACCACACCAGGGTTGCCTGCAACAGGGAAGAAAAGAAAACGAAGGGGGGAAAAATGTGCTATTTACTCCAATATCGAAGTATTTATGTCATAGAATAAGGGAAGTAGTGGGAGATGTGGTTATCAGGATACAATCTGATTTTCCTCTGCGCTCTGAAACGGCTGCGTTGTGGTTTCTTACAACTCAAAACACTATGTGGGTCTAGAAACAGGAAAAAAAGAGGGAGCATTTTGTAGAACATCTGTGAAATAGGATTGATGCACAATGTATGACGTGTGTACACTGGGATGAATGGTGTGAATTTTACTCTGTTGCTGCATTTGTCATGAGGTGGGTTTTGGTGCGGTGAGAAATTGCAGGCGGGACCAGGACGAGCAGTGAAAAAGATGGATTTAATGAAGGAAAACACGATGAGACCAGGGAACACGACGAGATGACAGGGTAACACGATGATGACGACAACAACAACTACAACGACAACGACAACAAGGATCCGACACTAGACAAAGACAACAGGTGGACTTAAATACACAGGGAGGGCAATCAGGGAACGGGACACAGCTGGGATTAATCACGGGGAGCAAACAGGACAACACAGAGACTCAGACACCGAAAACCTAAACTAAATACACAGAAAAACTCAAATCACGACAGCATTAGGGGAAAGTAAGGTTGCTTTTGCCATTTCTTCATAGTGTATTTTTTCCCCATATTAATAGTTAATTGACCATTTGGAGGTGAAAATGCAATGTTTTAAATACAGTGTATCAGCAGTAACAAACAAAGTCCAAAGTAATCAGAAAATAGGTCAAGCTGCCTTCTGTTGGAGCCACTCCAAGTATTTAACATGCTCACGTTTAAAGTTTTCAATATCATTCAGATTTAGATTTTAAATTGTTTTTATGGAATAATATAATTGATCATTGCTAAAAACAAAAAAGATTATGTTTCTGTTTCCATTTTATGTAAAAAAAAAAAAGTTTCTACAGACATCCTGTTGAAAACATGCCTACCCTTCAATGGAAAAATCTTTTGTGACTTTAAGATTAATAAATTACAGACATCAATTACTGATCATGCTGTCCCATTTCTTCCAACGATATATCTTTTAATAATCTCTGCTGATGAAGAGCTCCAACTCTTTGAGGTTGGAGGACTTCCTTCCCTCCAACCTAATCTTTAGCTCCATCAACTGATTCCTTATCACAGTGGTGGAAGTAACAACCTTTTCAGCTCGTCAGTGTTCTTCTTAGACCTTCTAATGAGCCATCTTTGGATCCAGGTGTGTTAAACCAGGGAGAGAACTAAAACATGCAGGACGCCGGCCCTCGAGGACCCACTTTGGGAACCACTGACTTATCAGTTTCAAGTCAGGACTCTTGACTGGGTGTAATATTATTACTTCCAGTCTGAAAAAAACCCCACAATGGTAAAATGAAAAGGTTACTTTAGATATTGCTTGTGTAAATGTCAGAGCAGCTGCATGTGTATGTTGTGTCTATGTTGCAACTCTCATCCCTCAGAAATGAAATCTGCATCATCTCAAGCAAACCTGACTTAGCAGAAGTTAAAACTGTGTTTGCTTCAGTATAATTTACTGGAGTATTTACTTAAAGCTATGTTTGTGCCGCATCAAAACCCAACACAGGAGAGTTGGTTCCACAGGAGTGGCCTGGTGACATGTATGTTACATTTACCCACGGTGTGTTGCGCTAAAAGCATACAGGTATCTGCTTCACTTATCTTTAATATTATAACCTGTGCAGGATTTTCCTCCTTTGATGCTGTTATCTGCACAGAGCGAAGGAAAACGCCTCGACTCTGTTCACTGGGCCACAGAACATGTTTGTGGTCAAATGTCACCAAGGATTACGGAACAAAACTGGTGCCAAAACAGAGTTCAAGCTTACTGGAGGGGAGCTTCACTTTCCATAACATTCAAAAATCTCCCTCAACATGGGAAAGATGGAGATGTTATTAACACACACTGTTTATGTGAAGCCTTTTTCATGACTGAATAGGCTAGATAACAGCTGTGTAAAAAAAAATTGTCATCAGCTATTACCTAGTAACTTACCTAAGAACATAAATAAATCAATATAAAAATGCATGTTGTTTAAAACGTACAAACCGCTACAGAAAGTAGCACGACGGAAATCTAGTAACGGAGCTAATTTCAGGCAAAACAAACATGCTCTATAAAGCAAATAACTGAAGAGTTTTGATCTCAAGTAAACCAAAATGAGCTGCTGCTTGAACATTTTAAAAGTGATTTATTTTTCTTTCATTATTAGTCATGTGATCAGCGCGCTTGAGAGCACACAGTTCAGCGACTCGACACTCTGCAAATGCTGTTGCTGACACAAACAGCAATAATATAAATATATATATTTATATGCATAAATTCATATATAAACAGCAACATTAGTATTTAGATAGTATTTAAGTCTATCTAGAGCAATTTATGTTTCATTATATGTGTGCAATGATAGTTTTTACCTTTCCAGATATAATCAGGTGAATTTCTTGCTCCCTTTGATGAATACAATTTCAAAAACGAGCAAATCTTCATCTTCAAAACAAGAAAAAAAAATGTTATCTAGCAAAGATTAGAAATGTTAAAATTCAAATTTAATACAATTCTGATCATTGTGGGAATAACCCGTAGGGAAGCTGTGCAGCTTTGGTCTCTGCAGCCGATTGTTTCTTTCTCAAGCCCCAGTTATTCTCTCTAAACCTGATTTAATGCTGCTCATACCTTTGGAGGCCTTCTTGCATTGCAACTTTACACAAGAAGGCTGCCACTTTGATGCCAGAAGGCTAATAAGCGACGTCTAGATGAGTTTACCAAAACAATCTGCTCAGACGCTCACTTAGCCAGCAGGAAGCCGTCCAAAGTACTTCATGATGTCTGTCTCATTTCGCAGCAGCCCAATCAATCAGACCAGGAGACGGAGTGTGATCTCACCGGGCGGCCTGCTTCTCTTCATGACATATAATAAACTCACATTGGACTGCTTTCCTAGTTAATGAACCGAAAAATGATTTATTTATTCATACATATTGGTTTTTTTTCTCTCCTTCCTTTAAAGCTTTGCCTTTACTTCCACCTGGACGGAGCCCAGAGGCATCTGGTCATAATCTCCCCGTAGTGGAGAAAGTAGAGCTAATTAAAGTCTGGCGGGAGCGGCAGCTATACGGGATCCGGACATAATTACACTTCACTTAACTTGGAGCCCCGTACATCTCAAGTAGTTATTAAAACGTGATGACAGCTGACACTTCATTATTTTTATTATGTTTGGTTTTAGCTTGACTTTACATACGTTCTTTGTCAAACAAATTAAACGGGAAATGTTCCATTGTAAATTACGTTTTTACATCCAGCTAATTCCAGGAGTGAAAACTCTTGCTTTCTCTGCCAGTTGATTACAGCTGTTTGGGCAAGAATGATATTTAGACGGGAGGTCGGGCTGCGTCCATGTTTTAATTGGGACGACTGAGAATGAAAACGCGCGCTGGTCTTTTTGGTTTGGAAATGCAACTTCTTGTGTTTTTCTCTGAAATTAGATTATTCTCAGAAATTGTTTCACGGTGGAAACTGATCAAAACTTTAAACAGTTAGGCGGCCATGCAAAAAAAACCAAAAATGTTTGTTTCAAACATGGGATTGCAGAACAGAAAATGCATTTTTTTTTGTTGTTTTTTTTTTTAATCTTTGTGAATCACATCCTCACAAATTTCCTTTGCTTTTTTTGATCCTTTAAATATTTCAGTTCAAACAAATCTGACAAAAATAACTTGAGTTAATGAAAAAAAAGTTAATTAAAGGCACAATATTATGCATTTTGCAGGCACACAGTGCAATATTACAGCACAATCAAGTAACTATGTTTCCTCCAGTTGTATATATTAAATATTTCTTCGAATAAGTTTGATTCCTTGATTTAACGCCGTTAGTTCAGTAGCTTAGAACCTGCAGCTCTGAGGAGGAGCTTCATCGTTGAAGGCGGGGCTAAGTCCACCAAGGTGTTTTGCACAGCTTGAATAAAGGATTTCTCAAACATGCATAAATCAAAGCAACGCTCCAGGCATGTTTATGATGAGGGATTAAAGTCATAACGTGACGTGAAGTAAAAAAAAAGTCGACTTCACATAGCACTGCCCCTTTAATAACACAACCACAGGTGAAAAAAGTAAGACTCATCCAGGAAGGAAAAGAAAAACCCAGAACCTTTAAAGCACCGTTGGCCTCACTTACTTTAATTGCATCCGGTAGGAATCTAACATCATTTCAGAAAAAGAGCTTCACGGTGACAGTCAATCATGCTGGTAGTGTAATGGCCTGCTCTCTAGCAGAAGGAAGCTTTTTGGCCATCAATTTACGACCCTGAGCTGGAGTCCACTTGGATCATGCAGCCAAATGTCACAAACAACTGAATATAAATGGTGAAAGAAAAAAAAAATGGGCGTTTTGGAACAGCATCAATGTTCCTGTCTTTGGTTACAACATAAATCGGTTTGAGGTGCCGTCACTTTACCTTAACAGAAAAACCTCTGCCCAGTTATTGCCACTGTTTGTAGCAGTAAAAAAAAGTTTAGGCTCAGGTGTGATTACTTCTTAGCTTGGTCTCATAAGCAAAACAATCTTTAAGATTTTGTATTGACATCAGTTATCTCTAAAGTCTGACTTTAAAGATGGATGACCTGAAACATCTGAGGCGTGGCACAAAAAAAGAGAGAGAATAATGTAAGGAGACAGTTACTTCTTTCATAGTGCAGCACTGCCCAACCCTAACGAGAATTTTATTTTCCATTTAAATTACCTGCATTACGATCCGCCACAGCTGAAGTTTTCAACAGTTAATTAAGCTAAACTTCGTCGACCCAGCCAGCATCCTTTGCATCCTAATTACGCTTCCAGCTTTAAGTGACCTAAAAACTCACAGGAACCTGAAGAAAAGTGTAACGCCGAGATTCGAACCCGTCCGGGTCAGTGTGTGTGTAGCTGAAGGACGAAAAGTCACACGTCAGTCACAGCTGTCTAAAGTGCAAAGATGGCGAGTGAGGGGGGAAAAAAAGCAATCTCTCTCTCTAAAAAAAATAAAATAAAATGACTAGAACGAGCTGCGGCGGCAAAGCAGAATTTAACCATCGTGGACAACGCATGTGAAAATCAATCAACATCTGCTGACAACCCTGCAGCAGACAAATAAATCCCTGTAGCAAATGCAGGCACAGCGAGGAAAAACAACAAATGAACAATGGGTTTTGAGCAATCAGCGACAAGGGACCACATGTGGAACAAGAATAAGCAGCAAAATGAAAACCAAAGCACAGGGAATAAAGAAGAAAATGCACGCGACAGAAATCTTTCTTTCTTTTTCTTCCTCTTTTTCTTGATTTCTTTGTTCTCCCTTTTTTCCTGCCTTTTTTTTCCAGCAATAGCATTTATTATTTAGAGATTTAAAGGTAAAGAAAAATGCACCTAATTGATTAGTTGACCCAGGATTATTGATCTCTTCACATGTTTGTACTTTCTTTCTATACCTCCAGTTCCTCTGCAATATTTCCATGTCATGCTTCCATTCTACACATCTGTTTTACATCCCTTTATTTTTCTGGGTAAAGATGAATTATAGAAACGCTCACAGCAATGCCTATATCATGTTATATCATATTCTACTAAAATGAGTTGATGTTAGCCATCACTCCCATCTCAGAGCAACCTTCTGCTGGTAGATAATATTTTTTTTGAGTCACAAAAACCACATCTTCTCACAGTAGACTCAGTAAATTATTGGAAATCACATAAAATCTCTGGTTGTAAAAAGCTTGTATTAACAGCCTGCAGGCAGGTTTGAATTGACAGGTTGGTCGATACAAAAAAAAACAACAGAAAAGCTTCTTTTTATTTCCAGAAGCCCAAGAACGAAATAACAAAAGCTGCAGGTTGGAGTGTGGGTATTATTTTACGACATTACAACGTCGAGCGTACATTAAGGCATTTTATCAGGGACATGCAGCGAGGTTCATGACTGTCGAGGCGCCGGCCGGAGTCAGAGGGATCGATACGTGAAATCCAAAATAAAAGCTAATATTTCAGTCTTGACCTTAGTTTAGTTCTGTTTTAATCCATTTCAGACTGTTCAACAACATGATGGCAAGAAAAAAAGAATATTTGATTGAGACTTTTGAAATTTTGAGTTGACATCGCTCACTTCCTCTCTCTCTTTTATTAGAATTGAAAATTGCATATGATCTAACCTTCATTTGTGTGACATTTGTTGGCCTATCCTTTTCCATAAATGTCATCATATATAAAAAAATCATCCTTGCTGTATTTTTTTTTGTATTTTCCCAATAACCTTTTATTTTTTTTAATGTGTAAAAGAGCGTGTGTTGCTTGCTGTGCCTTCGAGTCTTAGCACTACTCCCTAACAGCGAGGTGTGTTGCTTTCTGCCTCGCCCTGCACATTTAGGGAAGATCGGACAGATTAAATATGTTACACATTAACTATATTAGGTGTCGACATGTGTACTTGCAGTGCTGCACAGTGGTGCAGTTGGTAGAGCTGTTGCCCTGCAGCAAGAAGGTTCTGGGTTCGATTCCCGGCCCGGGATCTTTCTGCATGGAGTCTGCATGTTCTCCCTGTGCATGCGTGGGTTCTCTCCGGGTACTCCGGCTTCCTCCCACAGTCCAAAAACATGACTGTCAGGTTAATTGGCCTCTCTAAATTGTCCCTAGGTGAGTGTGTGTGAGCATGTTTTTGTCCTGTTTGTCTCTGTGTTGCCCTGCAACAGACTGAGGACCTGTCCAGGGTGACCCCGTCTCTCGCCCAGAACGTTAGCTGGCACCAGCACCTCCTGACTCCACTAAGGGACAAAGGTGTCAAAAATAGCTGGATGGATGATTATGTACTTGTACATGTATATTTCCAGTTTAAAGAGAGAGAGAGTAATGGCTGTGTGTCACTTTTGTTTAAGGCAGCGAGACTGTTTGAGACAGCGGCGGTAGAGGTGAGGAACAGCACTGCACTTTTATCATGTATTTAAGCAAGTAACACATAAATGCAGCGATTTCCACCGTGAAAATACGTTAATTCTTGCACAACTCCTTTAGTCTCTCTCTTTTTCTCAAATTGCCTCCCTACTCTCCAGGACAACCGATAATATATGTATAAAGATTCCAGGGCTACTGCTAAGATGTGCTTTGTTTCAGGTGACAGCTGCTGTTTTGAAACAGTTTGTAGATGTAGTCAGACGACACCTTCAGATTATTCTGAACAGCTGCTCCATTGATGCAATTATAGAACAGGAAATTTTAAGCACAGCTGATTAACCTTACACGCCATCTGGATTTGTAGAAACAGAGAGTTGAATCCCTCCAGATGTGTTTGTTTGTTTGTTTGTTTGTTTAAGGCAGAGAGATGATACATAAGGGGAAGGAGAGGATTAATATTTTAGTCACAATATGCCTCAATTTATGTATCAATCCAGCAAGAAAGTTTCCATGTTTTCTCAATGCACTTTTAGTATTTTTCTTTTCTTTTTTTTTTTGCTCTCTGTATCAATAAATGTAAAGTTCTCAGATTGTAAGCATGATGGTTGTGCCGAAGCAACTCTGAAGTTCAGTGAAAGTGCAGTCTATTAAAAAAAAAAAAAAAAAGGTCTACTCTGCTCTGATATATTGGTTATGTGTCTGTGGGTAAATATTTCTTAGATTTTCCCCTCAAATGCGGAGATTTCTACCCTAAAAGGAAAACAGTTTATGCCAAACATTTTTGCTTGCCTTCACAAAGTCGAGTTCTAGATACATCATGTTCCCCTGGAGGCTGGGGTCAGGGGGCGTCGTCGTTGTTGTTTTCTCTCAACTGTCTGAAGGAATCTTACGTGGTTAGGAAGCAGGTCAAAGCAGGATGTGACCTCATAATCTCATCAGGAAAAGCTAGGGCTATCTCAAATCACAAAATATAACAAATTCTTCCAATTCATTTCTTTTCTGCTTGTGCAGAGACTTTTTTTCTTCTTTTTTTTTCTTTGCCGTACATGGGAGCATTCAGATACCGCAGACTATTGCTGCGACCAGACAAAAGCAGAGAGACTCTCAGTCGTGTTTGAATCGGACGTCTCCAGCGGGCTGCGGGCGGCCGCAGTGAAAGCAGTCACCTTGAAAAGGACAGGAACGTCGTTATGAGTGGCAGCCATCTGTGTAAAAAGGGAGCCGTTCTGGCACTTTCTAAATCAGCGCTGCGCCCGTGTCCGTCAAGCTGCAGACGGCAGCGTGTGCTCACCATATGCAAGCCCTTTCCAACAAACGCAGTCATTTCGTGGAGGAGGAGCAGCCCAGGAGCCTCGGAGGGGCCCTGAGTTTACAATTTAGCAAATGGATGATGATAAATGTGGAGAATTACTGGAAGAATTCCATAATGTGGAATGTTGGATAAAGCAAGGTAGCCTATATCAATCCGTCTGGTTCCCAACGTTTGTCATTTCAGAAATGAAATGCGTCTGTGATTTATAGATGGATGCAAGACGACTTTTGTCAGTCTTAGCTTTGATTTAGTTTGTATTGGAATCAGATTTTATGAACATAAAAGGTCACATTTATTGCTTACAGTGGTAAAGATGTGTGAAAAGCCTTAACATTGTTGCTGCACTATAATTTTTTTTATGGAAAAAAAATTATTTATATTTATTTGGATAAATAATCCAATGTCAAAAATCACTTGTGGGGCAATTATTGATACCTTGCCTCCTCAGTCTTCAACTCACCCTGCAGGTTTTCGGTCTGCAGGGTCCAATAGACTATGACTATGACTGTCTTGATTTAGGCAACTGATTTGGGTCACTGTCCTGTCTTGACCCATATTGACATCATCACATTTACATTTAATGCCGTAAATGTGTAAAGTTTCTCGTTTCAAAGACTTCCTGATGCTCTGGTAATGAGGTTTCCTGGGATCTTTGGAAGAAAATATGTTCACAGTATCACAGATGTTTCACCTTTCTTAACACAGAGGTGCTTCTCTGTGTTAGCTTCACGCCAAACCCACCTGGACTGATTGCTGCTGAAAGGATTGTTGGTTTCGTCTGGTTAAAGTACACGGTTCCAGGTAAAGAACCGTGTATTGTGGTAGGACAGAAAACCAACTGGCATGTTGTCAGAATCCGAAAATTGTTTTGCCGACCTGGTGACCCCGAGATGGCAGGTCCAGCTGCAGTTGAACATTAAGAGTTGTAATTGAGATGTAAGATAGACAGAAATAGATATTTGAGTCACAGCACATTAATACACCACGGCAACCGAAAGTCACTAACTGGTCTTAAAATTGTGCAGATTTCAATAACGAAAATAAATCAAATCAATGGAAACCCTGCAATTTCGAGAAAAAAAAATCACATTTTTGATAAAAAGGTTTTTGCGCCACAATGAGGCCCAGGTATTGAATTCTACATACATGTTACCAGAAGCTTGGACCAACTTAACGTAGGCAAAGCATAAAAATACATCCATTTACCTTCATTTTAATTGAAATGTGTCTATATTTGATTTCTCCAATGCCATTTTTCTTCCAACTGATTAATTACACACAAAAAAATTAAAAGTTAGAGAAATCTAACCTTTGAGATGCTGATGCTGCAATAAAAGTTTCATTAATAAATTTTTTTTTACACATGCAGCCACCAACAATGTTCGCAGCCTGTATATTTGGAATCTATTAGTACCGCCTGTGACGTCTCTGGCGCAGGATTGATTTCCTCTTTTGGAAATCTTTTCTTCTCAGTACTCTTCGTCGATAAAGTGTACATGACGTTAACTATAGCGCTGAATATCGCTCGGCTGTTTGTCTCTTTCAATGCCTGCATTATTTAGCGGCTGAATCAATCTGCCGGTCCCTAATGGACTGAGCGTTGCTTACTCAGATGCTCGCTTACTGTATGTACCGACATGAATCTGTGTCCAGGAGCAGGGACAAATGAAAATAGATGTCGCTGTAAAGGAGCTCGGATCAGGTTTTGTTTGAGGAATTACTGCGGCTGCCGAAAGGACTTACTGCGAGCATATGGCGAGGCGGAGCGCTTCTGCATATGCTTTGGTTGTTTTGGGGGTGTTTATTCCATCCGCTAACATTGTCAACCGTGCATTAATGAGCGCTGTGCATGCTTAATTCACAAATTATATTGTCTTGGTGTCTGTTCGAGGGTTGCTGATCCAAGCGATATGCATGAATTACGCCGCTTCGGATTGGGAAGCATGTTTTATGCTTTTCTGCATGTTAATGTCATACAACCTCTATCTGGAAACAAATGGAGTCTGAAGCTTATGTGTGGCACCTTGGTGCACATCGTCACCTTCCTAAAATAATGGCCTAAGCATCTTTTTTTATTATTATTATTATTACTTTGGCCAAAATCATCTTTCGACAAAAAAAAAGGCTTTTAGCAAGGTGCCAATATGTAATTAGACATATTCCTTTAATACAAATCTATTTCTAATGTGACTATAGAAACTTCCTCCTTATTTTGAAGACATAACTTCAAGGCAGTAGCTAAAAAATGCTCAGTAAATCTGAAGACAACTGAATTATTTACGCTGCCCTGACAAATATCTTTCAGAAGGCCGCATAGTAACTAAGAACAAACACTTGAGAAGCGGCTTTGCCTGCTTCATTTATCGCCTGAGCATCAGAAAGGCAGTTCACATCACTGACTCTTCCGGATGTCAGAAACTTTGGCTGAAAACCTGAAGTGCTCTGATGGCAACCAAGTATTTGAAGAGCACTGGCTTTCAGTGGTTTTGCAGCACCAGCAGACTGTAAGGCATATCAAAGGCCAAGGGCAGCGACTAGGTGGAATTAGCTTTTGACAGGCACAGTTAAAAGGGCCTCCATATCCATCACTCCTTTCTCCCCCACTCCCACCAAACACGTATGAACAGGAAAATAGGGAGAGAGAAAAAGTGTGTGATACGGAGTGATGGATCATGCGGATTTCCTCTTATCCCGCCGCACAAAGGAGCGCAGGAGGGCGGGGTGAAGGCTCTGATCCAGAACGCTCTCTGATGATCCATCACTCATCTTCCCATCAGATTTTAGAGGACGGAAGAGGTTGAGGCGGCGAGCATGCTGGCATTTCGGCTCAGAGTTATCTAAGACTATTTATTTTTCTTTTTTGTGGCAAGCCAACAGCTATTCATCAGCAAGCAGACGCTCAGTGTCCAATGAGAAGTCCACTCTCTTCGTTGTGCATTCTGAAACCATAACTTAAAAAACTGACCTCCTTCACGTTATAGTAACACAACAGGAACGTCTCCAACAGGAAAGAATTACACCACTGCACTCTTACTGTAGCACAATAGGTTTTTCCCACCTATTATACAACATCCATCCATTTTCTAACACCCATTGTCCCTAGTGGGGTCAGGAGGTGCTGGTGTCTATCTCCAGCTATCGTTTCAGGCGAGAGGCGGGGTCATCCTGGACAGGTCGCCAGTCTGTCGCAGGGCAACACAGAGACAGACGACCATGCACACACACACTCACACCTAGGGAGAATTTAGAGGGACCAATTAACCTGACAGTCATGTTTTTGAACTGTGGGAGGAAGCCGTAGTACCCGGAGAGAACCCACACATACACAGGGAGAACATGCAAACTTCATACAGAAAGACCCCGGGCCGGGAATCGAACCCAGAACCTCCTTGCTTCCAGGTTTTCGAAACACCCAGCCGCTGCTGTGAACCCCGTTCCACCAGGAACTCAGTGCATGTCAACTGGTTCTGACATGGCACTGTGTTTACCGACATGCTGGATTTTAGATTGATTGGTGAGACCCTTCTGCTGCAACCAGAGCACCGGTGTGAGGCAATGTCCTAAGAGCATTACGTTAGATGATTTAGAGCCCTGCCTGCCCGGAGTGAGCGTGGTTAGGTTGGGATGACGCCTATGTGAGATCCCTTCCTTCACATCGTTCAATAGATGGGGGTGTGCATGCCAGAGGAGAAGCTGCCACTGTTCCTACCAGGCTCCTCAAGGCAGTCGGTAAGCTACAGATGCTGCCACCATAATAATGATGCTCCACAGTCTCACAGCTGATTGTAACTATACTCTCATAACAGGAAAATCTCATGCTCCATGATGCTTAATTGGGAGCGCAGTGCGCTCTTAATGTGTCCCAGAAGGCATCTTTAAGACTCTGCGGAGACATTCTGACTGAGTGTGAAGTCACATGGCATTCCAGGTCCAGTGTGAAGGGAATCTTATTAAAGAGTCGGCATACAACATAAAAAAATACCTCCAGAATTAAAACATTTCTGTCTTTTACAGCTACGATATGAACTCGGAGGGAAATCCGATCTCTAGCGTGTGCATGTAGGCACGTTCACGTCAGAGCAAAATGAAGGACCTTGAGTGTTATTTGACAGATTCTTGGAAACGTCACGCCGTGCGAATCTTTCATATGTTCTTGCACACAAAGCCAATAGCGCTGAAATGACTGTTTTAAACAGAAGAATGTGTGAAAGTGTGCAGAAAAGTGTTGCTGCTTTATGACTGGCTCAGCTTTTTCTTGAAATTAGCTCGGATGTGATCACGCATTGCTTTAGGCCAGCGGAGCTAATTAAAAAAAATAAAAAAATGACAGGTAACTTTCACATGTTTCAGTATTTGCTGTTTCCTCCTGTTTTCTCAGCAAATATATCACCAATAAAATCTGACTGTGATGCCCAGCATCCAGTGAGGACCCTGTCTTTGTGAAAAGATGTGATTGGACAGTGTAGGTAGTCTGCACCTTCACCAGCATTTTGTGGTGCTTCTTTGAACTAGTGAAGACAATTGCTCTTTTTTCCTCTGGAAAAACGCAGCTTTCCCTCTGATTGCAAAGAGGAGACATTTTCAATTAAAACGGAGGTGTGTGAAATTCCCCACATGTAACTCTGTGCGCACGAGTTATTATCTCAAGGGGACACAGCAAATGAGTTAGTCACTTTCTTCCAAG